>CM073427.1:43777123-45027123 GCA_037114965.1 Monochamus alternatus | reverse complement strand
CTTTCATACTCGTAATTTGATCGCAAATATTTGTGTAGTACCATATATACATACCCTACAGTGTCATCCAGTTTTATACTAGACAACTTCCTATTTATATAAAATAATTTATTCGAACAGCTTTACATTTAAGCTCCCTATTTTTTTTTACATATTTTTATTTCATGGCGCACTAAAAAATTGCACTCAAAGAAGGCGTAAATATGTGTATCTTTTTGCAAAATAAAACGAATAGACATATTTGTAAAGGGTATTTGTATAACAGTATCCTACTTTTCAACTGAAATGAAATAAAGTATGCAAATGACATTGTTCCATTTTTTTCTTTGTAAGCAGATCCAACCGCTGTTATTATGTATGAAAAAGAATCTTGAACAGATAGTAGTTACAGTTTAGCCTAATAACGCAATAACGCAAAAGGTGTCCATCAGGTAGAATTTCATAAATAATTGTTCTCATATTCTTCATTAAATATGCAGTTCACTACACTGGCATAGATTTTGGTTCAAATAACTCCATAATAAAATATCCGAGGCCTTTAAATCGCAGGCCGTTGGAGGCATCATCACCACGTGATATTACACAACGTCCAACATCCCTTTCCAAAACAAAATAATGGTTTCATCTCTAGTTTGGTATGTAACGCCATCTCAGAATAATAAACAATCAGAATAGACAGTCTAATTGACGGCAAAACGCGCATACCAGGCAACCAAGAGATTATTCAAGATCTAATTCTGTGGCCTGTGCTGTGTAGTGTTTTATTTATTTACATATAGTGTTATATTTATTATCTGACTATGTTTAAAAGAGGTGGATACGTTTTTGTTGCCAAAAACTGTTCAAATAATCGAATAATTTCAAAAATATTTGTATGTAAATTCACGCGAAAATTTCTGTTGCAAGTATTTATTGAAATTGTATTGTCATCTTAGGTTATTTTATTTATATAAAAAAAATAAACGCTGATAAACATTTCAACAAGTTGTTATTGACATATTCACGTCTAGGAAAACAGAAATAGAACTTTGGGCTTTATAGTTTAAACTATCTGCGCAAAAGAGCTCAAACATAAACCTGTGTATTAAGCTTTTACCTAACTTTGCGTTAGTATTTATTTATCACCAGAGAAAACTTGCAACTTCTAGTCTCTTAACATTGTTTTATTAGTTAATTACGCAAAACTCCTAAGAAAACTTCTGTCCAAATAAATAACTGTTGCAAAATACATATGATACGTTTTTTTTTCAACGTCCAGTTAA
Source organism: Monochamus alternatus (assembly GCA_037114965.1). Lineage (NCBI taxonomy): Eukaryota > Metazoa > Arthropoda > Insecta > Coleoptera > Cerambycidae > Monochamus > Monochamus alternatus. The sequence goes on along the minus strand of CM073427.1, from coordinate 45,025,861 downwards.
CTGTTTCCTGACTTTAAAAAATGCATTACTTTGAGTTACAATTAAATACCAACTTGAGTTAATGAAAATGGAAAGGCATACAGTTTTTAATGTTTAACCAATATCTGTATCTTAGTGTCTCAATTAAAAGTTTTTTTTTTTGTAAATATATCGCGAATGTGATGATACCCGATTGATTTTCTGTATTGACCACTGAAACCACACACTTTGTCGATTAAAAATACTGTATATACTGCAAATGGCGATTCTCTTTTTCTGTGGAATAATGTCACTGAACTTAAATTGTCTTCATATCTTGGTAAACCAGCAATGTAAATGACCTAAGTTTATTTTACAAATGTATTCCTATAATATTTCAGAGTAAGTACATTGTCACTGAATTGTCCTGGTTTAAGCTACCGAAATAATGTTGAGTATTGTTCACTCGGTAGCCGAGCGGTTTAGACGTCAGTACTTCAAATCGTGTTTGCCTACCGCCTGGGTTTGAATCCCGCGGCCGGTATAATGTAGATCAAGCTACATTAGGATTAGCATCTTCTTTACGGATATGGTAGGGTTGTGTTGAATTCATATGAGAGATTGATACTGGTTGGTGTTTTACCATCCTCCTAATTAACGATGTTTTCCAGATTTCCCTTATTCCGGCAGACAATGGTGGTTAGGTCCTACCAACGTAAGTTGTTCCTGGGCGCAAATGCGGCATGTTTAATAATAATATATTGCCCCCTCTCCCGCACAAATCTACGACTTCTAAGCTAATCCTCATGATTATCCAATTGATAGATTGCATATTATTATTATTAGATATAATAAACACATGGCTCACAAAAACAATATAATAACTATTTCTGTTACAAGTACATACTGAAGTCCAATAAAGTCTTATTATGTACGCGTAACATACAATATTGTTTGTATAATTTCCTTATAAACTTGTCTTCGTAAATTTGTATTTACTTTTTTTCTACTAAGACTCTAAGTCTTTTTTCATATTATATGGTTTTAACCGTATGGTAAAAAACCTGACGGCAACATTATTATTACATCGTGTTGCAGCCGTCCAAAGTCACTACATCTACAGCACCTGGACGACAAACGTAAGCTGTGTGGCACCTGTGATCAAATAAACGCTTATCGTCTCCGTCGCCAATGATCATATGTATACCCATAATGCAATTAGATTCGATTATAATACAATTTAATTTCTACTGAACTTGTGACTGGAAAAAATCGTGCATAAAACGTAGGATGGGCTCATTTCGACATTTGGAGGGTTTCTCCTATATCCCCAGGAGACAGAAAAAAGTATCGCATGAGCTCGATTTTTAAGGAAAATTGAATGACGAAAACCGCATTAGGATATCTCGATTCATTCAAGTATTCAAATAAACAGAGGTGGTAATTCGTCGCCTGGCAGGATAAAACCCCATGGTGAGTGTGAACAGGTGGTGCCTGTTCTACTACAAGGCCAAGCATAACTCACGTGATCATTTACTCATCTTCGGAGTCCGATACGACTTTGGAGTCAGGTACGAGGATCTCAAACCTCTCGAGGCAAGGTCGATGAGGATATACTATATCTTCCAATCTCTTATTTTCAGCGTAAAAATAAACAAACGTCAGAACCGTTGGAACAAATGGAGAGACGGAATCGCATGCAAATGCAGCTGCCTCTGGTGCAGGGAGGAGATGAAATCTTCTCCTCCTCCTAGGGAGAGGAGAGAATAACAAGAATAGCTACCTCTCAATTCTGCAATGATTGGTGATACCAAGGTAAGTGTTGTACGGTGTAATTTGCAACACAGTTCAGCGGCCACCGCGCCGTTATAAAACGGCTGAGGAACTGGCTAGGAATGCATCGGGTCTCAGTATCTTTAAACATGGTCCCTCCAGTTTGCTTCGGTTGTCAATTTTCTTTGAAATTATTAAGCAGAACACCCCAAATATTCAGTTCCTAGAGTATCCCACTAAGGACTACATCCAAAAAATGTCTGGCTTTGACTACGATGAATATTGGTCTGGTGACGATAATTTAAACTGGACATTGTTGGCTAAGGAAGCACCTGTATTATATGAGCAAGTGTAAAACACCACTTTGTAGGAGTTGCAAACAAGAACACGAAACAGTGATTCATGCACTCTGTGAGTGCAGTCTCATCAAAAAGAGAATCCATGTAGGGAGAGCGATAGCCTTCTATGGCCTTCATTAGAAGAATCTCCCTGAGCAACGTCATCACCTTTCTTTCTTTCTTAGATTGGTTAGAGGGTCTTAAGAAGTACAAGAGGCCCAATGGTACTGTTTTTAAAACTACCCTCTCACAATTTCAGATTCCAAAATTTCGATTTATTTAAAAAGTACAGGGCGTTTCTCATTTTTTTTGAATTTTCTATGATGCTCTGTAACTTCCTTTTTTATTAATATTTTTATAGCAATCTGTGTAAAAACTTTATTTTTTAATATATATGATAAACTTCTACTGTTAACCAGTTATATTATGGTTCTATAGTAATATCTACAATAAAAAATGTAATTAAAATTATGGTGATCTTAATAATGGACTTATATCATTACCCGTTTAGGTTAATGACATATTAAAGAATAAACTATTATTATTTTATTTTTGTTAAGTCAGCGGGCTTATACTAGGTCAATGATGAAAAAAATATTACAGGAATTGTGAAAAAATGCAATAAAACTTTAGACGAATACTATATCAACGAATACTTGTTCAATTAATACAAACGATTTTGCAATACTCATATCATAAACTGTACTCTAGGTGGTTAGAAGCACTGTAGTGGCTGCCAAGCTTTGCAATAAAGGTAAAATAGTGAAATCGTACATAAATTTATTTAAAATTATGTTTTATAATATAATTAAATTGTTTGTTTACATACATAAAGCATTAGATAATTTTAAATTATGTTAAATTACACTCAGAGAAATCCTTTAGTTGATAGTCACACAACGTTCTGTAATAAAATTATTGGTTGATATTCTCATAACGTTGTGGAATAAAATTTGTAGCATGTTTTTAAATAATTAGAAAACTTTAAAGCACATAGTTGCGTAGTAAATTTATACATTTAATTTCGCTAGTTTTGTGATAAATGGTTTTCTATTAATTTTACAAAGTTTTGTACCTAATATATATACATATATTTTTCCATAACTCATTAATTTATTTAATCAGTTTTAGCAACTGTTATGTTTAAGTACATACATACATATACAATATACATAAACTGTAAAATTACCCTGAATTGAATAGGCAGTGAGTCTCTCCAGAGGCGAACAATAGATAACAAGTTCTAAACCGGTAGCACTGCTGATGACCAACCGTGGCTGTTTGCTATAGGTCAGGTTCAGGAGTAATTCAATGCTAGTTGAGACATTTGTTCGCAGAGTAATTATTTCCTGAAATTCCGCTTTTGCAAATATCGTAATCGTCGATAGCCATCAGGTGTGTATAGTGGGTTGTTATTTACTTGTGGCCCAGCATTGAATAGCCAGTGACCATTAAATGTAGATATACTACATCTTGCTGAAACCTCGTGTTAAAATATTAAGTAATAAAATAAGATGATGATGTAATACAAATTTATGAGCAATAATAACGCAACCTTGTTCATAATTCAATTTAGGAAATGGTTAAATTTGAAAGAAATAATCGCACAATATGTTAGAAAATGCTACTCCATACCGGGTGATTCTTAATCTATACTCTTAAACTTGGGAAATTATAGCTGAAGACAAATAGTGAAAACAAATGTAGTATAATAATTTTAGTTTCGCAAGTTTCAAAAATTTATAAGGTGAAATTTTTAATTTATAAAAACTAATAAATAATTTTCAAGTTCCATAGATTTTTAATGAGGTTTAGCAAGCGATCAAATATTAAAATCCATTTTTCTCGGAAACTGTTGACGACATGCATTTTGCTATGAAATTATCAAATATATATATATATATGTATATATATCCAGCGGCGGCTAAAACAAGGGGGGCAGTGCATCAAAAATACCCAATATATATATATATATATATATATATATATATATATATACTACATATATATATATATATATATATATATGTTTATGAATTAACCTCAACTTACCTGTAAGTAGACTTATTAATTGTTAGAATTTTAATTGTTGTAATATTTAATTGATTATAACAGTTTTTGAAATTTATTGAAATTTTGATATTGAAATGAGTTCTATGAAACTAATTACATTGTATCTTATTGTAGCCCTGATGATGACAATAAACATTGTCGAAAGCTCGGCAGAGTAAAATAGAGTTTTACATAATTTAGCCTTCCTTGACCGTAGCCCTTATTTTGTATGTTTTGGTTTTCAACAAGTCGGTCGTGACTACCCTTGGATTTATATATATATATATATATATATATATATATATATATATATATATATATATATATATATATATATATATATATATATATACCCCCCTTGTTTTAGCCGCCTCTGGACAAACTGTATTGATTTATTTCTAGATTTACAACGAGATCATAAAAAGTTATGGGATCGTGGCAAACTTAAAACTAACCGTTCACACCCTGTATGTCGAAAGCGAAACGTTCAATTTATGGCAGTACTTTTGCTAATATGGTAGTACTTTCTATGTAGTAATTTAGAGAAATCGTTCCTGTCACGATTTTAAGACCAATATGGATTTCTAATATTTTTCATACACTTCTCTCTGTGTAGTAGGTATTAGGAAAATGTAAAATAAAAACATCCCCATTTTGAAGACTAACGTTCTCAAATTGAAATTCATGTACGCAGTGTGGCTTTAGAATCGCTCGCGTATTTCAACTGGTAAATGGACCCTAAAAATTCAAATAAAGGGAAAAGGCTGCATAGGGGGATAACGTATAGAGAACGGTAAAAAGTATCCATAATGCCTTTTAAACAACACTTGAATAAAAAAAGCCGGCTAATAGTTGCCTGGCAATTTTTCAAGACAATCTATTTCTTTCTGCCATTATAAGCGATTTTCCTTTTCATCGTAATATTTATTGACATACTCACATGGTAAAGTTTTACAAACTAATGGAAATATTATCTTTATCCAATATTAACTATTTACAGCAAAGTGGTAGTGTCATGGTGCTGAATTAATTAGGGAAGGAGCTCTTAAGATATGCTTTTAGTATTTAATTATAAATTACATCCAAATTATTTATGTATATACCTGCACTTAACCACGACAGTTACATTAGATTCTTAAGCAACTAAAGCCTTAAATAGCTTGTAGAAGCTTTAAGAAAAATCTAGATTTTTTTAAATTTGAAATATGCATGCTCTTAGAACACATGAAATTAACATTTGTATATTAACAAATATCTAAAACACAGGGTGTATTTAAATAACACCGAAAAAAAATTATAGGGGTCTCTGATATACAATTTTTTGAAAAAATCCTTCCCTGAAAAGTTACGCTCCTCCAAAAATTATAAAAAAATGTCTTTCTTTTTTATTTATTTTATTTATTTAATAAATCCTTACCTTACAGTACACACCCAAATACAAGGTAAGAACAAAGAGTAAAAAATAGGCACAAAAAACAAGCATAATAAATAAAAAACTAAACTAATCTTAATTAAAAACAACAAAAATACAACGAAAAAAATGCCAGAGTTCTCAATAAAATAATGTTCCGGAGATGGTTGACAAAAAACAGCTGAAGATGTCCAAATTAAATTCCCTGTTATACATAATATCACATATTGAATATAACACAGAGAACTTCAAAACATTTGTTCTGGGTGATGGTAAATAAAAGACACTAAGATGTCTTTGATTGAATTTAGGCACATACAAATTCAATCTCGATAAAATATCTGAGCAGTCAACAAAGTTATTGATTATCTTACCAACATGAAGTACGCTCTCCCTTTTTTGAGGAAAAAAATTACACCTTCTTAGCAATTCATCATGTGGAAAGCTTCGTTCTGTATAAAACCGACACTTTTAAAAGTCAAATACTTTAGCCATTTAGTGAGTAGTGATAAGTAATTGGCGTTGATCTTTTAGTGAAAGACATAACATTAAATTTCTTTATGTTTAGTTGAAGATTGTTTGTAATATACCATTTACTGATTAATTCAAGATTTCTATGAAGTTCGATGCAGCCCTGTACACAGTCGATCCTTTTATAGAATTTAACATCATCAGCAGAAAATAAAAAGTTAGTATCCAGTTTGTAGCCACTATCATTAATAAAAAAAAATTATAACAGAGGACCCAATACCGAACCCTGGGGTGCACCTGATGTAGTAATATAGTGGGTTTATCTAAAGCCATGAATCTCAATATATTGAGTACGACCGTCTAGGTAAAACTGAAATAAAGTTATAAATCGTCAGAGAGGTCAGAGCGTCGCGTCTTGCAATAATTACATATGATTGATATCGGTCTATAGTTAGTAACATTAAATCTATCACCTTTTTTATGTATCGGACTGATTTTAGAAGTTTTCCAAATTTTAGGAATGGTTTTTGATTGCAGGCATAAGTTGAACAAAGTTTGCAAAGTTTTAGCAAAAATAAATCTACAATCACGTATTAGAAATGAAGGAACAAGATCAGGTCCAGCTGTTAATTTAGGCTTCAACTTTTTTATAGATGTTATAATCTCTTGGAAAAAGTATAGTGCTATACATTTTTATGGCTCAATATATTAATTCAATTTTAAATTTTTTTAAAATTAAAAATATTTCATTCCGTTTAGCATTTAACTGAAAATAATTTATTTTTTGGTTTTAGAGGCATACTTCCTTAAGAGGAGATAGGGAATAATGAATATAATATGAATACGCGATTAAAAAAAAATCCAAATGCATATTTACTGCGAGAAAAAATATTTTCTTATCATTATTTAAACCCTCTTTTCAGACTGTCACTGACCGCTCACAGCCTTGGTCGTTCAACTCGATGTCGACCTGACGCGTCGTTGCCAAATTGAAATATTTTCCTAGTACCTACCTAGGTATTAGATATCATAAATAAACGGTTGTACTATTTTAGAATCTTATATTTTTTCTTGCTCAGTTCAGCCAATAATAATTTACAATGTTAATATCCAATGAAATAAAATAATTTCATTAAAAATTGCAAGTAACGCGGTTCATTCAGATTTTCCAGTAGAAAATACGGTCCAGTCAAACGATCTCCGTACACTATAATAATAATAATATCTCTACCCCTCATTCTAATCACAGGGATTAGCCCAGAAGTCGGAGACTTGTGCGGGAGAAGGGGCGGCATATTATTATTAAGCAGGTCGCATTTGCGCCCAGGAACGACTTACGTTGGTAGGCCCTAACCACTATTCAGTGCAGGAATGAGGGAAACCTGGAAAACCTCATTAATTAGAGGGGTAGTCAAATATCAACCGGTATCAATCTCTCACATTGACCCAAGCTAACATTATTCCACCCTACCATACCAGCAGAGAGGGTGCCAATCCTCCACGAATATAGCTTATATACAGTCTACCGGCAGCTGGGCTCGAACCAACTCCGATCTAGTCACCTCGGGTAAATTATTAAGACCAGCTGAAAAGTGTTTCGTGTTTAAATACAAAGTAATAAAAAACTCTCCTGTTGTCGACAAAAAACTTTCCAAGACCGAAACGGCATGCCTCTGATCTGATGCTCATAAAAATAATCGAGAGTGAACCTTGACCTACCGTATTATTAGGTCAATAACCTAGTTACCTAGTTTTTGTACCGTTATTTAACGACAAGGAGTAAAACTAACATTTTTATCTAGATACATGAATGAATTTTTCTTAGATATTGATTTTTTTGTTAATAAAAACAAATGTAGATAATAAATAAATGTTTGCAAATGTTAGGTTATTATAGTTTAATAATTTTGATATTACGTTTTCACTATGTTTTACAATTGAGTATGAATTTTTAGTATTAGGTACTCGCAAGTACAATTAATTAATCAGTTTGTAGTTACGTAAATCTAGTCTAGAAATTTATTGTTTTTTAAGTAGTATGGTACTAACCTGTTTAAAATTACAGACGGCTGAGAAAATCAGCAGGTTCTAAAGCTTCAACTTTCTGAAAATGATACGGTTCAGTGAGTTTTCTCGTAATATTCTGCATACCTTGCTTTGGGATATCTCCAATCGCCTTGAAATGGTTCTTATAGAAATAGTCGGCTGCTCCTCAACTAAATTTAAAACAACTTCTATGACATTTAATTCATTTTTCCGATGTCCTGCACGTTCACGACGCGGTTTCACAGAACCCGTATCGCGAAGGCGTTGAAGTACTTGCACAAGGTTCGTGCACTTGGAAAATGTTGTCTATTAGGGAAACGTCTCCGATATTTCACAGCAGAGGCATTCGTATTTTGTAAACATTCTCCGCATAAAACTACCATTTCCGCATATTCGAAATTTGTAAAATTAGGCATTATGAATTTACCACCAATACACGAGACCGAAATAAACAAACTACTGCTTGTATTCTGCCCATTTCCCCTCCAACTGTGTGGTGTGATCTCTAAATTTGGGGAGAGAGAAATGCGGGAAATGCAGAAAGTGCGACTAAATGGTGGTAAATTTGCATAACACGCTGAAGTGTTAGACGATATTAAGTATGTAAACATGATGATGTTTCCTTCGATATTCGATTGTCATATGCTAGAAGAAATACAAGAATTATAGGTATTATAGTCTGTTTAGAAATGAAAGAGAATAATAAAAGCTTATTATGTATGCAAATCGTAAATAAATGTACTGGTGCTTATATTCAATATTTTTATATTATGTATTATCGGTATAGATGAGGTGTACTTTTAAAAAAACTTTGTGTGATCGAACCGTACTAAATTGTAGCAGGTAGCTAAAATTTAATACCCGACAATCCGTCTTTGTCTATGCCGCTTCAGTTTCTCGGTCCATTTCTCTTATAAGTAAACAATATAAAACAGCATTTCAAAACTAGAGGCTACTTTAAGTATCATAACCGGGTTAAGAGGGTTTTTAGTACTTCAAATAAAATTATTCAATACTATTATCAAAATATTTATTTAAATTTAGTGAATAGACTTTTATTCCACACAAAATATATGTATTTTGAAAATTCAAATTATGGTGAATAAATGTAGTGTTGTATAAATGTATAATAAAGAAAATAAAAAGGTATATTAAAATTCATCCTCTGAATATTCTGATGAATTATCTTCGTCTCCTAGATTGGTAACGATAGGTTCCACAGTAACGTCATAAATTATCGAGTTCCCATATTTTCTCCTCTTCTTTTTGTACATGATGTGTACATCTTTGCCAGTTATCTGCAGTTATTCGTTCCCAGGAAATTTTTAACAAAATTTTCACGTCACTTAATTTAAACGTCGTATTATTTCGCGCTACATCTCCTTTTACCTGCGCCCAGACTAATTCGATGGGGTTAAGTTCACAGTGATAAGGTGGTAACCGTAGTACCGTTATTAGGCGATTTGTTACCATTTCATCGATAACATATACAAGTGTCAAAAGTTCCTTTTTCACCATATTTGTTTCAAAAGAAATGTTTTTTCCGGATAACCATTGAATTATGTCGGCTTTCGTCCAAGCAGTCGTAGGCGTCCGCTCGGTCTGCCGTGAATGGTAACTGGCATTATCCATGACAATTACAGACCCCGGAGGAATAAGATCCAATATCTGTGTAAAGTAGAATCTTCGCCTACAAATAATTTCATCTTTATCTATAAGAACTGACTTCCTGTTCTGCTTTTCCCAGCAAAAATTCAACTCTCGTAAGACGGCCCATAATTTGCTTCTACTGATTTTTGGCAAATCGTTGTCCTCTGAAACTTCATTTAAAATTTTGTTTAGCGTTGGTATTTCTTTTTTAAAATAAAATGAGTGTATAAACTTTTGCAATATTAATGACACCGCTTCAAAACAATTTGAGAGTCACTAGAATTTTCAGTAGAAGTTTATGCTCTACAGTGGCTTTATACAAGGATTAAATTAAAGTAAATTAAAATTAAAAGCATTAAATTTTCAATAAATGTTTTATTAACAGTTTCTGAAGAAATGGACAATTTATTAGTTTTATATAATATATATCATTACATACATTTTATTTTACAAGATATCTTTCTATATCAGGTGCAAAGCACCAACAATAATTGTGTTAAAAGTCAAAATAAAGCATGAGACTATCAAATTGCTATAAGCGCCTACAGTAAATTTGCCAGAACATGGCGGCCAGAAGTACATGTCGCCACTGTCCCTGTATAGAGTCACTGTATTATGCTCCTGTCCGCATTGCCCTCTTACGACGAGCAATGCGGACGGGATACACTGTATATGAATAGTTTCGCAGGTTTTACAATATATCTGAGAAATCCGTGGAATATATATCGTCTGTTAAAAATCGCGGCACAATCGCGTGTCGAACATCTAGTATATGTTTAAAAAAGATCAAAAGTCTCTCGTATGTATAAAGAATAATTTTCAGCACATTTATGATAAATGTTATGATTTGGTTACTATTAAAATTCAAAGACAAGTCATAGAATAGAATCGATTTTCGCCAATAAACAAAAATACTTATTATAAGATAATGGTTTATACGCAGACAAATATTCATATTTATTTTAAAGCATAACAAATGAAGAAGTCATATATACACAGGAAAAATTAACTACCTATCTACCATTTGGTGGTAAATTTGAAAAAAACAATATAATTCGTTGCTAACTTTTGAAAAATTTGCTTTTGGATTAACAAAGGGAAATAATAAACACAAATTAAAACTACGAAGTGACAATAACATTCATATTAGGCTAATATAAAATATAACACATTTAAGTGGTTAGGATTAGTAGGTAATTGACATTTGACAACATGAATTTATGGAATTGTGTAAGCTTGGCGACAAATTAACCAATAAAAAACTAGCTTTCTGGCGCGAGAAATTTGAATGACTTGTTTTAGTTTAAAAATAGTTATTAAAAGACTATAGTTTCTCATAAATTATTTTAAATGTGCCAATAATAAGATTCTCATATAAATTTTTTTTATGAGGAATTAATTCCTAGTGAAATTTATTTATATAATGAGGCATTTTAGAATCGAGGCCCAAAGTTGTGAAAGTTGTGTTCTTTTACTACTTGTGGAAATTTACAAATTATTTAAGAAAAATCTTGCTTAAACGTGTGTTGTATCACTTTATTTCAATACTACAACCATAATAAATTACAAATTTAAAATTCTCTGTTCTATCTAAACTTTAACCTGCATGTGTCATAAAATTATCGGATAAATACCGCATTTTGCTAAAATATAAAGATTTTTTGACTGAAAATTTTAATATTAACTCCTACTGTACTTGTAGTCTACTAACTAACTAATTAGATGTTTCACTTTTACAGAAAAAAAAACTATGATTCAAAACCTCCAGTGATTAAAAAAGGTACTCTAGTACAAATATTTTTACAAATAATATATTTTTAAACAGATTTATCTTTAATTTCTTTTAATTCGAGATAAATAAAAATTCACTGTAGGAACAAGAATTCAGTAGATAATGTGATTTTAAATATAGTACCAGTTACTGCATTTTCTTGACCCCAAAATAAGACGGAAAGTATATATAAAAAATCTATTATGAATTGCATATAGGGTGTAAAAAGTTAGTTCCTTATGATAGTGTAATATTTCCCAAATGTCTAGAGATAAATTAATGACATTTGGTACAATCCCATAACTTTAAATGCCCTTTTTGAAAAATTAAATAGGAATGTCTAGCGGTGGATAAAACAAGGGCAATAGTGCCTAAATGCTCAAATTTTTTTGTGTTTTAAACATTTTTTTTGGACAATTTTATAGCAAATATGAAAGCTCTAAATATTTTTACATAAAAAAGGTGGCAAAAGGTTATTAACATAATCGTATGTTCAGAGTTTCAAAAATGATTAATTTTTTGCAACGATTGTCGATTGCTTGTAAATCAAAATTTTTATAACAAAAAACCATACAATCTACTAATCAATGCTTACTGCAAAGCAGTTTTTTTTAGTCAAATTTTTATTTGCTAGATGAGCTAGCAACAGTTCAATAATAATATCCTCATGTAATAGCAATGTTTAACGTCAAACTGAAAATTAAAACTACCTTACATTCACTGAATTCTTGCCAAAACTGTAGTCTTTGTTTTACTTTTTACCTTCGTATATTGGCTTTTATCATTAATACAATTGTGAAAATATACACCTAATAATAAATAAATTATATCCATTAAAATTTTGGCACAAAAATGGCTTATCTACGACACTAACACTGAAACCACAAAATACACCGTATTCTGGATGGAAAGTACCACATTGTTTTCAGAAACTTCAATAAAGGTAACATTTTTCAAAACAAAATATTCAAGATTGAAAAGATGCTTCAGCCGTGGCTTGTTCCTGAAAATATTTTATTATAAATAAAAATCTATACATATAAGTATAGTAACATTTAAACTCACGTTTTTTATTGACTATTTCATCAGTTTTGATTCCCAAATTTATGAAAACATAACCTCCATTTTCTAGATTATCAAAAGTATCTTATAGATCATAATTATTAGGCCATTGAGTTTATATGAAGCTTATATAACCAATGATTACACTATTATAAGGTCACATTGTTTTTCGAAAATGTTATTACTTTAATAGTTTTAAAATTAAAATGTAAGAATCTTAGATTACGACTACGAATTACGAGTTACAAATATAAATTGTCAAATTTGTTGTTTTTTTATGACCTTCACAAAACATTATTACTTTCTTAGAGCTCCAGCCTCTATTGGTGATTAGAATAACTAAGAACTAATGCAGAAAGTTGAAAGTAGAATCCATTACGAATAAGCCTGCAGTTCAAAAAATGTCGCAAAATGCATATTTATTGGTGTCATTAATATTGCAAAAGCTTGTACATTTCTGGGAATGACATTGTTCATTATACCACTGGTCATTGGTAGTGGCGCATTCGCCATTTATTAGAATCCTTTGCGTTTAAGCGCACACCAATTTGCGTACATTTGCAATGTGTGGCATCGTCAAATATTTAAAAAAAACTAAGGAGGATATCTTATAAAGACAAATGACTCCACTATTTTGTTTTAAATAAAAAATATCGCTTCGTAGGGTCGATATTTAAAGTGGTAAAATTATTGGGTTTTTTTTCTTCCAGTTACCTAGGTAACTGGTCGTTACCAGTATCAGAATTAAGGGATGTGCACTTTAATTTTGTTACTGGTAGCGACCAGTTGCCGAGGTCAAGGCATAACCCGGAAAATCACGATGTATTGTGTTTGTGAATAAGTGCGAAATATTTTAGGGGGTGGTTGCCGAAGTTATTTTGTGATAAAAAGTTCATATAAGCTTAGATCGAAACATACTTTCCTTCCGAGATATAGAATGTTGAAATTTTATTTTTTTATTTATTATTAAATATTTCAGAGTTTTAAAGATATTGATTTGAAATTTGAAAGGCACCAGTGACGTTCATGCGAGAATGCCTCTAATTTTTTAATAAAAAAAAATGGTACGCCACTGACTATTTTCGGTTTTGATATTTTTTTAGAAATTCTACATAAATTCTGAATGAAATTGGTCTCATCAATTTTTTTCGTAGGATGCACCGTTTTTGAGAAAAAAATAAAATAAATTTGCCGAAATTCCTCTTCTGCTCAGACAAAATTTATGGTTCATGCACGATGGTGTCTCAGCTCATTTTAGCATTAATGTACGTCGTCACTTAGATACAGTATATCCAAATCGTTGGATAGGTAGGGAAAGTAGGCAACAATGCGTAAGACGGAGATAACAATGGTGGTGAGATATAAGTGGTCTGACTTCCTGCTCGACCTAAGCGGATCGACTTACAGGAAGCGACCTATATTGCAGCAGGTACTTAAATACAGACCTCTCACCCTGGGCGCCGAGCCATTAAGTCTGTAAATGATACTGCAGGAAACAACTACTCCGCGGACTAATGCCCCGACTGGCATTGAATTACTTCTGCAGTATCTGTGTGAACAGCCAAGAACCCTTGTTGGCCACTCCACCAGACATAGACCGGTTTCGGGCTTGTTAGCCCTCATCAGTATGCCTTAGGTGAGATGACCGACAATTGGACTGGCTGTACCTCCATATGTATGTTCACATATAAACTGAGTGCAGGTGAGATATAAGTGGTCTGCTACTTCCTGCTCGGCCTAAGCGGCTCGACTTACAGGAAGCAGGTACTTAAATGAAGACCTCTCGCCCTGGGCGACGAGCCATTAAATCTATAAATGATACTGCAAGAAACAACTACTCCGCCCTGTAAATTATTGTTGCATCGACATAGAATCTTTCTTTTATTTTTTATTAACAGATATTATTTTTATTTCTTAAATTTGCGGCGGTATAAAACATGCTTTCATATTTATTTATACTGTTTTAACAGAAATGATTCCATGGCATACACTTAGCTTGTCTAATGTCAAATTCAGTATTTTGTTTGTTTGCCTGAAGTCGTCTAAATAAAACGCTCTCTATAATTTTTGTTCAATTTTTATACATAACGGTTCCGGGGAGTCCTAATTCACACGATCTTATCAGATTTTAAATAAAAAAACGTTTTCGGGAAAAATAAAATTTTTATAGATTTGTACACAGATAAAAATACACACTATATAAAAATTTGAAACAAATACAGCCTGCTACAATAATTACAGGGAATTATAAATTTTATCATTCGTTAATATTACGTTATTTTCACCATTAAGATTTTGAAAAGTACATTTAATTGACAATTAATTGTATTAAGAAAAAAAAATTAAATGTGACTGAATGGTTTGTATATAAGGTACGTAAATATTTATATTTGTGGGCATTTACTGCGGACCATATTTAAACACATTCGCAATGGTAATATACATTTAATAATTTTAATTAAAACGAAACCAATGCAAAATTTATAATGTTGTATCCCCCGAATTTCCACAATTGTAAGCCATAAAAGAGATAATTAATTAATTAATAGCTACCGTATAAAGTTTATTCCTTTAATAATTTCAATTTTCGTTACTCTTTGTATTCTCACAAATAATCTGTTACATTTTTAGTGTATGGTTATCAGTGGCTTTCAGTGGCAGCTCGTGATAGCTGCTAGAGGTAAGGCCCAACCCATTTTCAAATAATAAATAAAAATAAATTTTCACGTCACCCGCCATAAATTAAACAAATAAATGACATCAGAACTTAGAATTTTATAGAAAAAAATATATTTATCTACTATGTAATTAAAACATATATTCCTACTTGATTTAAGCACATTAAAAAATATGAAAAAATCTAAAAACCAATTTTCAAGGTACTACTTATCTATTTCTACATATAAAACAAAGCCGCCAAATTTTCGTTTTCGTTTGCCTCCACTTTTAACAAAATATTTAAATATTTTTAAAACACGAACTTTATAAAAAAGGTTTACTCGTCTATCTTTTAAATATGCAAATTTATTTATAACGTCTTCATAAAATTGAAACACTTGTTCCAGGAATTATTAAAACTAGACAAACAATTTGTATATTTCGAAAATACCATTTCAAATTCCTTGTATATTTCTACTGTTTTTTGAACTTCTAAATTACGAAATTGTTCGTCTCTGTACAAAACAAAAAGTTCGTTTTCCAAATTATCTGTGTCAAAAATGTGTTGGTACATTTGTAGCAAACATTCAAAAGATTTTTCGAAAAATTTGTTTGCATATTCGAAATTTTTGAGGAATCTACTAAAGCAAAGAAATTTAAATTGTGAAAATTTCCATAAACAGTACTTAGTTTAAGGGAAATGCAATCTATAATCTCTTATAGGATTTTGTAGCTAGAAATTATTTCTAATTTGTCGCAATTTTTACCCCCGCAAATTATGCTTCACTATGGTGGGATTCACGGGTGACTCCTCGCGCTGGTAGAAACGGCGGGATATTGAAGCGTAACTTAAATCCGTTATTTATAACTTAGCAGGGCTACAATTGAAGCAATAATTATTTTATTCCATTATATTGATTGTTGATAAAAACAATAAGTGATTGGAAATTATGGGGTATTAAATATACAGTGTAAGGGTCAAATTTTACAGTGAGGTCCGAGTGAGTTGCTTCATACGACAAGCCGCCACTGATACCTTTAATGCACCATTCTTTATATAATGAATGGTAAATACAGACTCAAATTAGATTTCCTTTTTTGTATTATAGAAGTTTACAGCGACTGAATATGCCTTGCGAAGCCCATAATAAAAAAAGAAAAATTTAACTGTTGCTTAAAATTTAAATCCCTCAATTCGTGTCTAAGTTGACTCACCCTGTACAAACACATACCCATGTATAGGTATTATTTTTAAGTACGTAATATAACATTTTCCATTAAAGGCACTTTCACGTGAGTTTTGTGTATTAAGGTATAGAAGAGCTTGATTGTTTTTTTAATGGTTTCATGACTACTTACAACTGATTGCTTGAAGGTTCCTGTGTAGAATATTATTTTGAAATAGGTAAAGCTGTTATGGATATATGCTCATTTATAAAAAGAGGTTTATTAATTTAGTTCTGAAAACCTCTTTAAACGGTTTAGGTAACGTTTCTGCTTATACATCTAATGCATATTGAGATATTACATAGTTATAACAATTCTTCTTCCATTGCAATTTCAACTGAGCATTAGTGTATATGAGATAGATAGATTTCTGCCAGATTATATTTCATTTCTTTCTCTTCTTCTTAAGCAAAGAAAAACTTCAAATATTGTCCCAATATTTCAAGTACATCTAAGAACGAACAAATTCCGTGTTTCTTCCAATTGCGCAGTGAAGCTGATGTCTGAATATATTTTACAATACTCTACTATACTTATGAGACTGTATTATGTGTGCATTTCCGAAAAGGTTTTATTTTAAACTTACTACCCGAAGGGTTCGGTGTAGACGTTTGCTAGATTTGATTATTTTCAGGTGTTTCAAAAATATTGGAAACAATATTTTTTGGTACTTAATTTGGACATTTGTACTGATTTGCGTCAAAAGTTACTGACGTTGACTAAGAAAATGGAAAATATCTTAAAACTCTGTGAGTTGTATTAGGAGGAAGAGGTTCAGTATATTTTCGAATAATATTTGTTGAGTTGATACCTACCATATTTTCTTCTGTTATAATAAATTTTCGGACAATTTCTGTTTTCATGCATGGAATCGCAATTTTTATATTGTATTAATATGATCCAACCTTAGTTTAGTTAATTTTTCGCGGAGACAAGCCCCAAAAATGCCGATTATCATAGCAACCTTCATGAGTAAATATGTTTCATAATCTGCAGTATTTAGAAACTTACATACTTATTCATTTGTAAAAATTCTGGACTCTTTGGCCTTGTAATTCTCTGAACTCTTTTTAAAAAATGCGATTAGTAGTTCTCAACAGTGAATAGTGTAGATTGGTTTCTAGGAGCGTTGATTTACGGAAAAATAAGCCAAAAACATTTTCTCAGACACCTCCTTTATGTTATTAGCTTTGCACCAAACTTCAAATTTTTTGTACTTCAACTCATACCGCGCCATGGATTTTATCGGAACTTGACTTGAGATCGCTTTGTTTGACCCTGCTTCTAGATCAGAGGGTAAACTTCCATCAGAATCACTCATTTTTAAAAGCGTTTTTTACATTTATGGGTTTGTTTGAAAAAGTTGTGACAGTAATCATGCGAAAGGTGACATAAGAAAACTTGACCCGTATACTTAATAGCAGGCACTTTTTCTGTTCATAGAAAATGCACCAGCTTCTTTAGATACTTTTTGTTAAATCAATTTATTTCGTGTTATTAAATGAAAGTAGATAAAATTTTGTACACAGTACAAGTACACTTGATGTTTTATCAAAGTCGGCTGACGCCTCGATTGATAACTTTAACATCTCGTGTTGTAATATGAATCATTACAACACTGGTATTGTAAAAAAAACTATTACACTAACATATCCAATGATAACTTCATGAAATCATGTTTATTAGTGATGTTGATAGTAAGAACACAACTGAATTTTAAAACATCATAGTCTAGAAAACTAGAAACACTTAGCAGTTCTGGTGCTTGTTTTTATCCTCTTAGTGGTAGGCAAAATGAATATAAACAACGACATTTATATTGTGATTTAGGAACGGTGACACAATTCAAACTATACGCCTCATATATCATTTTCATTTTGTTTTCTGCTGAAGATAATATATAGAAATAATTTTGTTAATAATATTATAATGTGTGTAAGATTTTACATTCACATTTATATACCAGATGTGCACTATTTGACGACATACAGGGTGCTTCAGCACTTCAGAATCTAAAAAAAATTGTTGATTTTGCAGGGGACTCTTACAAATACAATTTTGTAAAAATAAAATCAGAAAGAGCAGTTCAAAAATGTACACTTCCACACAGCACTGGAAACTGGTCCACTGTAAAATCTGATAAGCCGTATAATCAGCGACCGACAAAAAATTGAAAGAAATTCCCAAGGAGAGAAATAAATTACATTTTACATCTACTTTAATACAGCAAATGTACGATTTTGTCGCTATTATTATTAATTATTAATAGATTTAATTTGTGGTTTTAATTAGTAAAATAGTTTGACATACCTGATGTTACAAATTTTGGGTCCGTCTTACTCAGTTTGTACAAACTAACATAAATGTTTTTGCATCTTCTTCGTTTTGAATTTGTAAGTTATTGGTAGCAGCTATGATACGTTTGCGTAAATCATCAATAGTCTCCACTTCGGTGCAATATACTTTGTTTTTTTATATATCCCTTCAAAAATAAGTCCAAATGATTTAAAGTCAGAAGATCGTGGTATTATTGCTTGGACACGCTGTACATCCTACAGATATAATCTGCTGCAATACGCCGCGGACGTCCTGGACCTCCATCTCTTCCATGTTTTGGTTGCAAATTTCCCGTCACGCCTCCATTTGCACTACACTTGCACTCACTGCATATCGTTGTAAAAGCAGCTGCATTTGGCACATGTTTGTGGGAAATCGTTCTACTAAAGCATTTTCACTTCACCATAAATTATTATTTATAACCGATATTAGTAATATAATAGACTGCAAATTTGCTTTATTTGCAGATGACTTGAAAATATATCATAGCGTGGAATCAGTGAATGATTATGAATTTATTCAAGGTCAGCTTAATAAAATTGAGACTTGGTGTACCATTAATAAATTATACTTAAATGCTAGCAAGTGAAAAATTATGAGTATTTCTTTGAAGAAACAGTTTATTGAATTTGAATACAGATTAAATTCGTCAGTGTTATCTCGTTGTAATAAATAGTAATAGAGATTTGGGCATAACTTTTGATAGCAAATGGTCGTTTAATGGACATATTTCCTTAATAGTATCAGCAGCGTTAAAGATGTTAGGGTTCTTAATTAGAAATTGTAAAAACTTTCGTAATGCACAAAGTTTTAAGGTTCTCTGTTACTCCTACGTTAGATCTAAAATTGAATATGCTTCGATAGTATGGTTCCCGTTTTATAGGTGTCATATTGCAACTATTGAGAGTGTACAAAGAAAGTTCTTGAAATTTCTTTATTTTAAAGAGTATGGTTCGTATCCAGAAAGAGGATTTAGTCATGATGTATTATTGAATACCTTTGATGTTACATTATTAGAAGTTAGACGTGTCATTTCTAGTTGTACATTGATTTACAAAATTTTACATAATGAACTTGACTGTTGTGATCTATTGCACGCATTAAATTTTCATGTTCCGCAATATTCTGCAAGACGGGTTGCTGATTTTGTGTTACCATTAGCTAGAACCAATATAATGCTGCGCTCTCCATTGTATGTCATGTGTAGTAATTTAAGTAAAATTGGTATATTTTGTGACATTCATTCTGTAGATGTTAAACAGTTGCGTTTTTTTATTATTGAATACCAACATCTGTTTTAATATATACATGCTTTTTGTATTTAGCATTCTAGTTTCTATTCTTTTCTTCTTATATTTTATAGATTTGTAGATTTGTAGAATCTCATTTCTTAATTGCGTCTTTTTATTTTATTTTGCTACATTTAATAGTTTTGTGATTCTTAATGTAAATGAAGTGTTTCTATTTTTTTTCTTATATTTTATAGATTTGTAGTCTCATTTCTTAATTCCGTCTTTTTATTTTTTTGCTACATTTAATAGTTTTGTGATTCTTAATGTAAATGCACTGGAAATTGTTTTTTCTTTTATATTTCGTTAAAAATTCTTGTTATATTATGTATTTGTCATGTAATTGGATCTTGTATCTGTTGGGCAATTAATGAGTATTATTATTATTATAAATTAAAACGATACCCATCAACTGCGAATTGCAATACGTAACCCATTTTTGATGTTTGAAAAACTAATGTAAATATTTGCATCACAAAAAAGTTAATACGATAAGTAATCGGATATTTTAAATCGCCTGGTTAGAGACTAAAGTAGCCCAGTGATGTAAAGGTTGAAACTACTAGAATTTCAATATTTTTTTCTCAGAAACTATAAAGATTTTACAAAACATTTTTTTACGGAATTTGACTATTTTTTTTACGCATCTATTCCCAAATTTTTTTAGATAAGTTCTAAATCACCTTGTATATAGTAGTATATTAATACAAGTGTTAGTAGTCAGTCATTGAACTAATCCTCTATTGAAATTTGCGCATTTTCTATTTATAGTAGCTTGTTTCTTATTATCTTCTATATTTGATGCATTTCCTACATAGTTTCACCGTATTACTGGATCTATTTTAAGATCTACTCGATAACGCTGCTCCGCAACCGTAATTTTTTCGAAGCGTCTCAGAATTTTAATATTAGAAGCGCTTTTCTTTTATATCAGTCGCAAACACTGACTTGGTGCTTTAATATACAAGGAGAAAATTGCTATTTAATGGAGCGATGGAGTTCCAAGCCTTTCTTTAAACAAGATAAAAATATTATGTGTCAGAGTTCACGGCAACAAATTTTTATTGATTGCACTTTACAGCAAAATATATAACTTTGCAAAAAATCCACTTAAATTTATCTGGAATTAAATCCGCAAATTTGTGTTGACTAATTTAATTATGAAGTATATACATATAAGGAATTTTTGTAACACGTTATAATATTTATGACAGAGATAATAGCTATTTATGCCATCAGTTACGAAATGCCTAATTTTGTGTAACGCGTGAGATTTTTGCGGAACGAACGAAGTGAGTTTCGCAAAAACTCACAAGTTACACAAAATTTTATTTCGTAACATAGTGCATACAAGATTTTTTGTAATTTTGAAGAAAGTAATAAAAAAATAAAATTTAATATAATTGACAAAAATTTGGAAAACATAAATTTAGTTTGTTGCTGTTACTTCATGTTAGTTGTCAGTTTGACATTTTGTAAAAAAAGTCTAGACGGAAGGTTTTGAGCGAGACTGATATATTTTTAGTTTTATTTTAAAAAAATGAGTGATTCAAGTTCTGAAGAGCTACCAAGCGATATTGAAGAGGTAGCAGGTAATGCTCTATTATCAGTAATTCCCAAAAAGTCAAAGGCAGTTTATGATTTGACTTACGAAAAATTTGTTACGTGGTGTGATGAGAAGAAAATTAAACATGTTAATGAGAAAGTTTTACTTGCATATTTTGAGGGTAAGAAAGATCTAAAAGTTTCCACATTATGGACACTTTACTCAATGTTAAGGTCTGAACTAAATCTGAAAAGGAATATTGATATTAAAAAATATACAAATTTGGTAGCATATATTAAAAGGCAAGTGGACGGGTACAGTGCTAAAAAGTCAAAAGTTTTTATTAAAGAAGATTTTGTCAAATTTTTAGTGGAAGCTGATGACAAAGAATACTTAATGGCTAAGGTTGCAATGATAATTGGAATGGCAGGAGCATGCAGAAAAGCAGAATTAACATTTCTTCCAGTTGAAAATGTTATAGACGAAGGAAGCCATTTTCGTGTTGATATCCCACCTTCAAAAACAAAAGTTATACGGCAGTTTGGAATTACCACAGGAGACATTGAAAATACGAATTTTGTTGAAATATTAAGAAAATATATTAAGTTGCGTCCCCAGATTCTTAAACACAACATTTTTCGTAAAATATGGGAATGGAAAATGTACCAGAAATCCTGTGGGAATTAACACATTTAGCAGTATCCCAAAAGTTATTGCACAATTTCTTGGTCTTTCAAATCCTGTTCTATATACTGGCCACTGCTTCAGAAGAAGCTCTGCCACTTTCCTAGCAGACAGTGGCGCTGATATTTTAAAATTAAAGAGGCGCGGATGTTGGAAATCTAGCTCTGTTGCGGAGGGATATGTTGAAAATTCCATAAATAATAAAAAACTTATAGCGCAAGAAATATTTGGTGAAACATCTAATGCAATGTGCGCCGCTTCCCAAATAACAGCAAGTTCGAGCAATGAAAAAAATATGTCGTCGGGAATTAATTTGAATAATTGCAATAATTGTGTTATCAATATTTATAATAATTAATTAATTTATAATTTATGTTTTTAACTTGTATTATAACAGTTTAATAAATAGAATAATTCTTTTTGTCACTAATTTTGAAATACATTTTTCGTCACCAATTGCATGAAATTTTACTTTATGCAACTAGTTACAAAAAGTAAGACGTTTCATAATGTCAATCAGTTTTAAAAAGTGTCACTTTATATGTCAAAATTAGAAAAAAATATTTTTTTCATCAACAGTCCTACCTAATTACTTCCCGAACGCTTTTTCTTTGAGCAAGTGGCACTTTTCCGGCCTAATCCGGGAAGTATGTATTTCCCATACTAGACCGGGAAGAATTACATCGTTGTTATATTATACTTTACCAAATAATAATATGAACAACTAGGTAGATATGCTTTAAAAGAAAGCAGTTGATTATTACCATAGCAACAAAATAACTTATCAATTTAACATTACCGTAGATAAAATGTTGCTTTTTATAAATTAAAGGGTTGATTCTATATCGTGCTGTTAAATTTTAAAGGCTCGATAAAATTTCAATATTAAACAGATCCTTTAAATGTCAATTGTAAATGTCTATTCTGTATCCGCTACTATGAAAACAATTTTAAAGGCCTGTTAAAATATTTGTTGGAGTAGTTCAAATCTCCTGGATTTAATATCTGACTATTGGTAACATCTAATCTGTCAAAGTGACAAGTTCTGCGGCGAACATATTTCATAACTTTAAATAGGTGCTTGTTCTGTTGGTGGTGAAACAATTTTAATATGCGTGCAATCAACGATGCCAATTACATTATAAAACGATGATCTAGTAAATTGAGTTATTAAGTAATAATTAAGTATAATATAATAAGTATAAGTATAATAATTAAGTATAATTAAGTTTAAAAAAAAATCTTGTATATTGTTTTGTGGAAACATTATCCATTCATGTAAAAATTGTGTAGTAATTATGTTTGATACTTTAGCAACACAACGGTTAACTGCTGGTTGACTTAAAGCAAATGAATAGCCATGGCCAATAGATACCTGGCAACTACCATAACCAAAAAACTGCAAAGCAGAATTCTCAATAATTTCGGTAAAGCCATATTTCGTTGCCGTTGATTCATATGTAATTCAATTTGACGTAGTATTTGCAGACATGCATCTTTACTAAACCGAAACAATTTTAATAATAGGGCATCTCAATAGAGTTACTCCTGTCTCGTAAATTTATTTGAATACGTCTCTGATTCCTCAAATCAAATAAAATATGTATTAGATTAGATTAGGTACCTACTTATCGCCAAACATGCAATACAGGTAGGTATTTATTAGTTTCAAGTAACAAGTTCAATGAAAATTTGAACAATATAGAGACCTCCCAGCTAACAATTTCCTGTTCTATAAAAATCGCAAGAACGTTTCCAGAGCAAATTTTATAGAGCAATGTTTGTTTGTTGTTCAAAACGTTCTTACAACACTTATACCATAAAAATGGGCACCGTTCTATAGAACCTTTTAGTTCTTTAAGCGGTTCTGTAAGGTTTGCAGGAAATACTTATAGAATTGTTGAATAAACGTTTTCACAAGTCTTAAAGAATTTTTATAACACCGTTACAAAACAATCTCATAAAAATTCTATAGCACTTCTTTATACAATTTTTGTGTTGCATGGTGTTCTATAAAAGTTTTATCGTGAAATATGTAGTACATAATGGTAATTTTTTGACGCGCCCTCAGGTAACCTTATATTTCCTATGCTGCTGGAAATTTAATAAAAAAAGATGTTTTCTATATTGATGAATTTAACAACCAACTGTATATAAAATTGTCAGAAAGTAAGTATATCCATATTATTGTTATCATTTCACCTATTTATACTGTATATACTTTTAATTAAGATTTTTTTTTCTATTTTTACAATATGGCGACAGAAAGAAAGGTATTTTCTTGTACTTCCAATGGATTCTAACTAATATGACATTTTTGTGTCGATTGCAATGATTATGGAGCAAATATGTTTGGTAAGCAACTACTATAACAGTTCTATGCCACTTAATATCCACAGTGTTGTCATATTTTATTGTGGTATTTCAATCTTATTTAATAAATCTAATAAAATTCTTTAACTTCAAAATCTAGAAGTGCAAATGGATAAGGTTTGGAATGGTCTAAATTAAATATGTTACTATATTTCTATAAGAAATTCATCAATTTCATTATTAGCAATCAAATAAATCTTACCTATCGTAATGAAATGTTTAATGTTATACAAGTTTCCCCATTACACTTTGATCAAAAGATTTCGTACTTTTACAGGCAGGCAGGTCTCGTCAGATGGGGATATGGGAAACCTACATGTATAAAAAATGATAGTTCTATAGCGTTTCTTTATGGAACAACTATATTATTATTTTCTATAACTGCTTTAAAGAGCTTTTTCTCTTAAGTTCGTTAGCAGCTTCCATATTTGTAATTTGTTTTCTGCGGCAGAATTGTAACTTAACGCCTTATACAACAGTTCTATAATTAAACTATAAGCGACATTACGGAATAATTTTATAAGAGTGTTACAGGAGATGGTATAATTCTATAAAGCAGTATTTTTCATCAGTTTTACAGTAATTTGATTCTATAAGCACCATTGCTGTAAACTTGTGTTATTGTACACACTTATAGGGCTACATTAGCAATTATGTTATAAATGCTCTTTAAATTATGCTCTAAGACCGTTCTTGCAACAAATTTAAAAAACAATTCAATTTCTGAAGGCAAAATAGTCTCATGTGCCACATTAATGCAACAATTTAGTATTCTAAATACAACTATAAAATATTAACAGAATATAAAACTCCTATTACTCTAAATTTATAGAACTACTTTGCTAGCTGGGCTACCAACTTGCTACTTACCTTTTTTGGCTACGCTTCATGTTTTATTCTACTAATTGTATATGCCACATTCCAATAAGTAAATATGCCATTTTATAATAAAAACTAGGTGACCCGGCAAACGCTGTTTTGCCATATCAATTATTTCTAGTGAATATTTTGGTAGTCGGCTTCGTTCTCATCCCTACTCCGTGCTGGCAGGGATAACTGATCTAGTGATAATAGGTCAGTTATCGACCAGGGTTAAAAATGATTAAATTACTAAAATGGCTATTAAAAAATAGGGGTTTGTGATAGAAGAGTGAAAATTAAGGGTTGTATGTATTTTTTAATGCCACACAATAAAAAAATAAAAATAAAAAATTTTGTCCAAAAAAATTAAAAAAAAATGTTTGGAGTGGACCACCCTTATCACTTAGGGGTATGAAAAATTACAACCGATTCTAAGACCTACTGAATATACATATAAAATTTCATAAAAATCGGTCAAGCCGTTTCCGAGTAGTAAGGCGTCTAACACTGTGACACGAGAATTTTATATATATAGATTATTACTAAATTTCACTTACAAATTGTAGCTACAATGTTCTTTTTTTTTGTTTTCCTGTCAAAACTATATATTTTATGTCATTTTAAAACCCTTAAAAAATTTTGCAGCTACGAAATATTTTTAAGTTTAAAATTTAACGTCTATATAAGATAAATAAGTAACGGCTATCTATTCAAATTTTAAATAATTTATACAGAATACCATTTAAAATTTAAAGAGCTTTCAAATTTTAACACCCTATTAAAATTTAACGCTAAGATACAAAATTGACCCTTTATATAAGTGAATTTTGATCGATTACTACAATAAATAATGGAAAGCACCAGTGATAGCAAGTTTGTAAATGTGCCTGACGAAATTTCCAATACAGCAGCTGCTGCTACAGCAGGAATTATTATCTGAAAGAGCCTACATCCTCAATATCATCTACAGTTAAATTGACTATTTCATCAGTTCGACAAGCCCCGGCAATCCCCAGAATTAATCCAACCTATAAAAAATCAAAATACTTAATAATTGAAATACCTAACAACAAAAGTAATCTTACCTTAATCATTAAGAATTCTTTGTTATATGCACTTGATAGAAAACGGTCGATTTCACCCTTTGTCAATATTTTCGATTTTTTCGCTTGATATCCGTCACCGGTTCTTTTCAAAAATGCGATCAATGCGATTGGGGAATTTGCTTATATCTATGTTGTCGTAAATTCTCAAGCATGTCTTAACCATAGAATATTGCGCCCATAATGTGGAAGACTTGTAATTCTTTGCATTTTCACTGAAGTATGCCAACAAAACATTCTCGGTGTATACTTGAACATTTTTCTCAGCGCACCACTTTTTGAACCGATTGTAGGCTATATCGTATAAAGATCTTGACTTCGTAGGCAGCAAATTGCTTATTGCAATATTTGCAGCCTCCACAATCTCTTCCGACAATTATTCATTGTGCACTAAACAAACTTTAAACTAAACCAAACTAGCACCTTAATTTGACAATTCTTTTTGTTTGTTTATTTTGTAGTTATGACAATAACTCAACGACTACTAAATAAATGTTCAAATCCGAATACAATAATTCTGGTGCTACTTACTTTATAATGACAAAATATGTGTTTTTAAGTTAATGAGACTGTGGAAAAAATTGTATATACTATTCGGGAGAGATGCTATTTTGTCCTCGGTGCATTGCAGCCTTCGGGCTTCAAATTGCACCTCTGCCAAAATAATGCATTTCTCTCCCTTATAGTATAATATACTATTATTCGAAATAATGTCCTTTTGTTTAGTAGTTTGAATCGTATTTGACATATGTTTTATTTTGCCATATAGGATCCAGTATTACATTGATATATTAGAAATATAAACTTGTTTATCTTGGTGCAGGAAAACCATAAATTATTATTGATGTTGGCTAAGAACGTTTATATTGTACATTTTGCTTCTCTCTGACTTTTTATATGCGGCATGGTAATAAACTCTTAATTCATAAAACAAAAAGAAAATATACCTTGAAGTAGGAATACATTAAGTAAATATAAAAATTTTAATTCAAAAGTTAAAAAGGTTACTGTTTCTTATAAAAATGTTTGCAAGTACATGTGAGCTCCAGGCAATATTTCTTTATAACGAAACAATAGAAAATTTATATTACTTTAAAGGTAAATCTAACTGCACAGGCAAGTGTCGAAAATAAATATGTATAAATATAATATAACCTTAAAATGGGAAAATTATTAATTAATTCAATTCTTTATTAGAACGAAACTTATTTATGAACTGATTTGCAGCTTCTTTACGTACATTCATAATGATATAAATAACACTAAAATGTGTAAAAATTACACTAAGATTTATTATATTAGCGCAGTGAATTATTTAACCTTAATTGGTGAGATGGGGTCTTATCAACTATTTTGAACTGGTGGCAACACTGAATTTTTGCACAGACGTAGGTGCGCTGCTCAGTAACTGCACATTTCTGGACATATAGCTGAGTGGAGTGCGGCTGTGTTACCAAATAAAAAAGTAAGTTATAGCAAAATGTCGTTTGGGGTTCATAGGACCCCATCGCGTCGGTTATGTGTTTTAATTATTTTAATCGTTAGACATCAACGTCAACTCGTTACACAGATTCCGATTTTGAGGATGATAATGAAGAAAAAAGCGAACATGCAACGGATAGCGAAATTGATGAATCTGGAAATGACAATAATGATGACCAAGAAAATGGAGAAGAACTTGAAAATGAAAAAGTCACATATACGAAAATTGAGAAATCATACTTTGGTAGAAACAGATATAAATGGTCCGCAGTAGAACCAAATAGGTTCGTAAGAACACCATAGCATAATCTGATTTCGCATCTATCTGGTGTGAAAGGTCCTGCAAATAAATTCAGGAATACCGCTGAAGCTTCAAACATTTGGGAGTGTTTATTTACCGATATTATGTTGAATGAATTAGTTAAACGCACTAATGACAAACTATGACTGGCAAGAGAAAACTACGCAACCGAGGATAAAATAGAAGCGGCAAATACTGATGTGATTAAAATAAGGGCTATTATATTTCACTTCAATTTTCAAGTCGAATCATGAGAATCTAGATGCTTGTTTTTCTACTGATGGTATAGGAAGAGATATATTGAAATGTACGATATTTACGTTTTGATAATCCAGAAGATAGGAATTTGAGAAGACTGAGTGACACATCTGCTGCAATATCTTATTTATTCAATAATATAGTTGAAAATTCACAGAAATGTTATAGTCAATATTTCTGCATTGACGAAATGCTTGTGGGATTCAGAGGATGCTGTTCTTTTCGTATGTACATGGCTAATAAACCAAAAATGAATATGGTCTGAAGATCGTGATCCTTTCAGATACTCGAACTTCGTACCTTTGTAATGGATATATCTATTCAGGCAAATGCAGTGATGGTAAAACTTTAAATGACGATGAACAAAAATCTGCTATTCCGACCCAAGCTGTTTTAAGACTTTCAAAACCATACGAAAACTGAAGAGAAACATAATTACTGACAACTGGTTTAGCTCTATGGAAGTTGCCAATTAATGACAAAAATTAATTCTGGCATATGTGGAAACTCTTAGAAAAAATAAAAAAGAGATTTCAAAAGAGTTTGTACCTAATAAAAAGCGAATACCTGAATCTACGTTATACGGTTTTCCCACAATTACTGCAGCTAAAATGACTCTTTTATCATCTGTTCTGAAAAAATCGAAAGCAGTTCTTTTGTCATCCTCGATGCATCATAAAATTGAAAATGTAGCTGATAAACCCGAAATCACAAATTCTTACATTAGTACGAAAGGGGGCGTAGACAGCTTAGATCAAAAGTGTGCTACATATTTAACAAGCCGATGCACAGTACCTTGGTCTATGTCAATATTTCATGGAATACTAGATATATATATATATATATATATATATATATATATATATATATATATATATATATATATATATATATATATATATATAATTCTTTGCCTGCTAGGAAACAACTTTATCGGTTGAATTTTGTCAAAGAATTTGCATACCAATTAGGAAACTTCAGCAAACAAGTAGCAATAATTTCACACTTTATTTTATTCCCAATTTCAATAATTTTGTTACTCAGAAATTAATAATTACTTCATTTTTATTTGTAAAAGTAATTCTAAACAAGAAATGACATTAAATAACGATATTGTTAGAAGCTATTTATTTGTGGCATAGTTTTAGTTTTTCTTTAATTTTATTGGGTTTTTGCCGCACTTCTGAAAATAAAAATTATATAAATAAGTCCTTGCGCCAAACGGATCAGTCAAGAGTTATTTTTGAAACTAAGTTTGCCTAACTGCTTCTCCTTTCAACAAAATAATCGCGGTTTCTTTTAATTTTCTTTTTGTTGCGTTATATAACGCAATGCAACAGATAAGTGTGTGCTAAACTGTTCAGTAAACATTGATCATTCTTGGTTACAGTTGTATCAAGAAGAAGTACGTAACAATAAAATAAAAATCATTTAACATTTCTATGGAAGCAGATAATCAAATTTTAAACTGTCAAACTTGACATACGTTTAATACTTTTACTACTATATTATCTGAAGCTATTGATTTGTGGCATAATTTTAGTTTTTCTTTAGTTTTATTTGGTTTTTGCCACACTTGTTACTTTTTACTTATCTGCTTTTTTCAGTGTGAGATTTTTTGGTTAGGCAAACTTATTTTAAAAAATAACCCTTGACTGATCCGTTTGGCGCAAGGACTTATTTAATTAATCTTTATTATTTCAGAATTGTGGCATAAATCTAATAAAACTAAAGAAAAATTAAATAAGGATCTGGAACGAATACGTAGGTATTGCGTTCACAAACTACACCAACCAACAAAACTAACTAGTAAACGATCGAACAAGCGGTAGCATGTCATTATTCAAATTATTGTCTGTAATTGGTGTGTGAGAGGAGTGAGAAACTGATAGGATGCGCGATAGTCTTTGATTTATATTTCTCTTCCTAAATCTATGAATTTACCAAAAGTAAAGAAATAATTATTTTTCTGGACCCAGTTCTGTTAATTCAGTATTTAAAAAAAAATAAAAATCTATCATTTTGCATTTCCCTAGAAAACTAATTTTCACAACAATATGAAAATAAAAGTCATTTAATACTTTAAAAAGTGGAAAAACTGGAAATTCCGCATAAATTCATTTGGCTAATTTGTAAAACCGAGGGATATCACCGAACAGTGCTCTGCTCTCATCTCGGTCTTTTACTTAATTTTAATTACCCCAAAAAGAAGTTAATGCGGCGGAAAGAAAAATGTAATTTACGTATGAAAATTAGACGGATTTAATTAACCCTTTCTTGACGCCATTCAGCAGTAAAATGTACACAGTATTGGGTTTAATTAAATGAATAAAATGAATTGAATTTCCAGAGATTGAACAGATTTATAGAATAGATATCCTTCATTAGATTCATCGCTAAAATAAACAGTCAAACGGACTAATAAAATTAAACGAATCAAATGAATAGCATTAACTGAAAAAGATTTAATGAATAGATTATTCTTCATTTTTTAATTCATTCCTCAAATAAATAGTCAATCAGAAGTAATACTAATTTTAATCAAATTTGATGCTGAATGTTACATAGTTTGCATGCTGTCTGTCACAAAATAAATAAGCACGTACGTATGGTAAATAAATTGCATAATATTCGAACACTCGTATAAGAAATCTTTTTTTTTAATGATAGTGGAGAAAAATCGCTTCGCTATCTCGTTTATTTCTGGTAGTAGATTTTTATAAGGTATAATCAAATTAAACTTGTACCATCTTGTAGAGGGACAGTTTGGGCTTTCGAAATGAACTTCTACAACTATTTTTAGTAGGGATGAACTATTTAAAACAGTGGCGACTCATGGGGGCTGTTAGAGGTGAGGCCCAACCCATTTTCAAATAATAAATAGAAATATCTTTTCACGTTATCGCTGAGGTAATATTCCTTGACGCGTTGATCGTTTCTTTTTACTATGGAGGTCTTCGCCAATAGCACTATTACAACCATAAATTAAAAAATTAAATGGCATCAGAACTTAAAACTTTACAATGGAAAAAAATAAATTTATTTAATACAAATGTTCTGACTTCATTTAAGAACACTAAAAAAATATGAAAAAACCTTAAAATCAATTTTCAAGGTAGTCAGCCTACTTATCTATTCCTACATATAAAACAAGACCGCCAAATTTTCATTTTCGTTTGCCTCCACTTTTAACAAAATATTTTCAAACCACTCATTTTATATAAAACAGGTCTACTCGTCTATCTTTTAAATCATTTGCAAATTTATTTATGCTTTCATAAAATTAAAACACTTGTTGCTAGAATTACTAAAACTAAGCAAAGTATGTTCAGAATTTTTGAAGAATGTACCTACTAAAGCAAGGAAATTTAAATTGTGTA
This sequence comes from Monochamus alternatus, assembly GCA_037114965.1. Taxonomy (NCBI): domain Eukaryota; kingdom Metazoa; phylum Arthropoda; class Insecta; order Coleoptera; family Cerambycidae; genus Monochamus; species Monochamus alternatus. Next base: position 44,993,830 of record CM073427.1, on the reverse strand, counting down.
AATTTCCAAAACGAGTACTTAGTTGAAAGGAAAGAAATGCAATCTATAATTTCGTAGTATAGCATTTTCAGAAATTCTTCACAACGCTGTAAAACCCAAACTAATGAATATAATAAAAAAAGTATATAATAAAAATTCTTTGTTGAAAACCACTCTACAAAAATGCTCTGATGTCATTTTTTTCTAAATAAAAAAATAAATAAATTATGTCGTCCGGAAGAAAATTTGTCCAAAAATTTTTATGGTTTTTCTTTAATATCTTTGTTATTTTTGATTTTACAACAAAAAGTTACTGGACTAAAATTGTAGAGGATTCAATTTGCAATAAAAAATGTTTTTTAAAAAATTTTCTATGACCAATAGTTTACCTGATAAATGCTAAAAACAATTTAACCCCTCTTTCCAAGATGGCGGACCAAGCTGGAGGGTTGTCACTCCACAAACTTTAAGTTAAGCTTTTTTTACCCCCCCCCCCCTTACATCTAAACAATAAAATTGCGTTCTCTAAAAAATGCACGCTAAGGCCAAAATAATGTAACATTTCAATGGACTACTATTATTTAACGCTTATGAGGGCTGCAATTGAAGCAATAATTATTTTATTCTGTTAACTATATGTTGATTTTTGATAAATGACTGGAAATTACGGGGTATCGAAATGTACAGTGTAAGAGCCAAATTTTACAGTTAGGCCCGGCCTCAGTTGCTTCATACAACGACCCGCCACTGGCTTAAAATCGAAATTTCGGAGGCTGTGAGATAATTATATTTTTCATAACATATATCGCGTTTATAAATCGACGATTTTACCTATGTTCGTAATCTTTTCACAACTCATAATAAACTATAGCGCTTCTAAGGCCTGCTACAGACTATGCGTGAATTCGCGATTCGCGATGCGCGATGCGTGGTTTGTAAGGAGTTCGTGCATCGCGTGTAGGATTTTTATGAATGGATTTTTAACGAACAAGACCCTAAACACTATTCGCGAATTCCTCGCATATCACGCATAGCGCATAACGAATCGCAAATTCACGCATAGTAGCAAGCCTAATGGTACACACCCGTTTTTGTATACTAATAACTAATGCGAGAAAATTAGTTCCAAAGTGGACACCAGCAAATTTGTTACATTCATTACTGAAAATTGATCTATAGGGTGTTTTTAAATGAAGTGGCAAAAATGAGACTACAGATACCTTAGGTGAAAATAAATCGATTTAACCTGACATACCTATTCCAGGTCGCATAATAAAAAAGATACAGGGTGTTAAAGTTAAAAGCCAAATACCAACATAAAATTTGTAAATCGGTTTTTTTTTCGGTCGAGAAATTCAAATTTGTTTCTAATTTTCACGTCACTAGTAGAGAGCGCCACTTGTGGCACACCATGTTTTTTTTAACTGGCAGAATCCGTTTTATTTGAAAAAGGTATACCTTATGTAGGAGTAACCATTTTTGAAATAATCCTATTTGAAATGCTCAGTGCACCGAGTAAAAATTGTTTTGGTTTCAGGTAAAGTACCTTTTCTGCTGAAAATGCAGCAAAATGTTACTTAAAATAGTTGTTTAGAATGGTAAATTATAGAAACGTGAAAAATTTCAAAATTTTATACCAGAAGCGTTAAATAATAGCTTTGAGTTGAACAAATATATTCTTTCTGTATTTGATAACACACCTGTAAATGATTTAGCGCTTGACTACTATAATAACAAATTAAAACATGATTTGTCCTCTTTCAGACTTGCGGACCCAGAAGAAATTTTAAATAGTATGAAATCTAATTCTTCCTGTTGTAATGTAATTTCGAGAAATATTATCAAATTATGTCTTCCTACGTTACTCGGTTATATCACTTATTTAGTAAGTTGTAGTTTAGAAATTGATTACTTCCCATGCGCATGGAAGGGATCACTTGTATGTTCTGTTCCTAAAAACAGTCCAGCTGTTTACAAGGACTAACGTTCCATTTGTCCGTTACCCGCTAATAGCAAAATTTTGGAAAAAGTAGCAAGAAAAAACTACTTCAAAAATATTTATCAACACATAATCTTCTGCCTGATCATCATCATCAATCATATTACTGTCACGGCACTATTAAATATTACAGATAATATTGTTTGTGCAGCGGATTCCAATTAAACGGTCGTTTTAATACTCCTTGACTATTCCAAAGCGTTCGAGTTGGTCAACCATTCTTTATTACTGTCTAATTTGAGATACTATGGTTTTGATGCAGTTACATTACATTTTTTAAAGCTATATTTAAGCAATAGCACACAAAAAGTTAAATTGGGCGATGGAATATCAACTGCTGGCCATGTCAAATCGTGAGTTCCCCAAGGGTTTAACTTGGGGCCCTTTTCGTTTGTCATATATACTATGGACTTAAAAAATCAAATTACATATTCTACCCTGCATTGTTATGCTGATGATACGAAATGCAAGCGAATGAAAACATAATTAATACAACCGTGAAATTATATTGATAATAATAAAAAACGTATACAAAGGAATTCGGGCGCGAAGCTCTAATATAAGTGTTAGTGAAGCTGTTAATATGTGTAGTTCGTCGATACAAGTATCAGTTCTAGTGTATATCGTGCTATAAATGAGAGTGTGGATATTGTATCAAAAGTTTGGCAGGTTGGTAACGTTCGAAGTAAAAGAGAAGCAGTTTTAGATGGATTTTCCACAGGATTAAATGCGCCTTCTGGAAAAGGACGTAGATTAATAATATATATTGGAAGCGATACGGGATTTTTAGAAAATGGTTTAGATGTTTTTGAATCACGTAGGATGGGAGATTAGATGAAGGTATGAACAGTGACGTATTTGAAAAATGGTATGAATCTATTTTATTGTACGTGGATCCAGGAGCAGTTGTTTTGATGGATACCGCACCCTATTATAATAGAAGGGTTGAAATGTTACAGATATTATTAAATGGGTACAATCAAAGAATATTGAATATACAGACATCATATCCAAAGCATAATTATTAAAAATTGTCCAAAGAGAAAAAATATATTGATATTACGTATGTAGTAGTACATGAGATGAACAAAGCTCGATGAATTCATACTCGTACACTCCGTTTACAGCCATACCACTGTGAATTAAATCCAATAGAGTTAGTTTGGGCAGAAATAAGGATATATTTACAATGTTGATAAGAATCTTTTCAGGTTTTCTAGATAAAACATCCAAATTAACTTAGGTACACCGATATACAAGATAAAAACTTTAAAGTTAGAAATAACTTGCAAGTTTACATTAGTTACGCGCTAATTTGCAGCGTTGTTAATTATTTTCATTTTTGTTCTTTTATTATACCATTAACCAAAGTACTGAGCAACCATATCTATTACTGCATACATATCAACACCTGTTAAAACTGAAAAGTGCGAGAAAATTATCATTGTTAAGCTTCAATTTCTCGAACTCCAACTGTCGTATATTTATAAAATAAGTAAACATGTCTCTAGAGAAAATATTTTCTGGATGTTGGGATTTGATTTATATTACATCTTTGCTGAGAAATTTTCTTTGATGATCAAGTATTACTATGTAATAATATTGTGTCATATATTGGATATTAACTCGAACAAATAAATTTTCTTCTATCTTTATCTATCTTCTATCTAGATATAGAATCGGTATAATTAAGGATATCTTCATTTAATGATTATAAGCGTTTATTTTGAAATCGATGGACGATGAATTTCCTTAATATTGTTTAGATGGCCGTATTTCTCGCCGTGATTAAATTTGTGGTGTTTTTAAATACAGAAATATCGAAAAATAAAACACGTAGAATAAAAATAATATCAGAAATAGCATTCTTGACGTATTGTTTATCCACTTTTACTGTTTAAATTCTCCACATAAAATAACAACTTTTAAAAAGCATTTGTAATACACACATTATTTTGCTATTCTAACTCCAGATTTTAACAATTATTTTCACATACTTATAACAAAAGTGAACAATCTTATATGCAAAACTATATAAGTTTTAAAAATACGTATTTTGAAAGATTTTTGTATCAAAAAATTTGTTGGTTAGACCGTATTCTATCCTTATACAAGGTGTTTCAGGAGGAGATGTACATACTTCAGTATGCTATTCTACGTCCAATTTTAAGCAAAACATTTCCTATGAACTTGGGTTTGGAAACGCTTCGTTTAGGATATACAGGATGTAAAATTAAAAAAAAATAATTACATTTTCTTTAACAATTCTCGATAGACTACTTTGAGTTAAATTCATGAAATTTTGTATGCGGAGGTTTCTTGGAAGGGGAAATTCAAATTTTATGGACGATTGACTGTATCTCCCAGAGGGCGCCTAAAGCGACCATTAGGATCCTTTAAAATCGCTTCAATTTTTTTGTGTCACGGTGTACGTCATTTCGAAATAGAAAAACATTTTCTCCTACCTTTTCTACTTAAGAAATGTGTACCTTATTAAAGTTTCTAGGCCGTTTCCGTTATAAACTCATCTAAAAATGCATGCAAATTATGTATTAGAGTGCTAATTATGTATTAGCTTTGTCAGTAAAAAACATCTTTGGATCTAGTTGACGATTAGCGTTTATCTAATTCAGAAAATTCTAATCTTCTGGCATACAGATGACAAGTACAGGATACAGGATGACAAGTGCATATTATCCAAAAAATCGCGAAAATTATTTATCTGGCTACCTTACTTGTATTTAAAAAACAAGTCATCAATAACACTTTAAGGACTGAGAACTTCATTAGTTTTTAATCAAAACAGCCTGAATTTTTGTTGAAAAGACATTTGTGTTTTTTTATTCCTCATTTTTTTTGTATCGATAAGTGAACCTTCATTGCGTCGTGGCAATCAAAATATTTGGATAAAAATTTGTCGTTTGTTTTTCTCGTTTGTTAATAAACAATTCTAACATTTATTAAATGTGAATCTTTGTCACTTTTACAAATACATTAAGAATTCGTTTTTTTCAAAACACGTGTACCTTCTTTATTACTGTCCGCGGAAATACCAAGATTTCTTTTTGTGACTATTGTAAGAATAAAATCTCTAAACAAAATGTACAAAACCTGACAACAATAACTTTTAATTCACTCTAATACATAATTTAATGCATCATCATATTTAGATAAGTTTTTAACGGAAACGGCTCCTAAAGACTTCAATAAGGTGTACATTTCTGAAGGAGAAATGGTAGGGGAAAAATATTTTTCTATTCCGAAATGACATAACACTGTGGCACAAAAAAGTTGAAACGATTTAAAAGGATCCTAATCGTCGACAAAATTTGAATTTCCTGTCCCAAGAAGCCTCCGCATGCGGACTCACTACGACCGTGGTTGTAGTGATTATTTTTCTGAAAATTTGACTCCCTGTGTAACAGAATACCGGATCATCAACTTCGTTATTTTAAATGGAATGATATAATTTTTGGATCCCCCATGTTATTTTGAGACTTTCATATGAAGCAAAGTCTCCTACACATAATCTTTGTCATTTCCGAGATATTTACAATATTTCTGAAAATAATCATTTTTTCAACGCTTTGTTTGAAATTAGCTGTATCGAAAGCTATGGAAGTGAAAGGAATAATTTTTATATCAGGAACAGTTGAATTTTTCAACTATTTGTAGGAAAATTGATTTATATTAGTTTAAATACATTTACAATATAATAAAATATATACAAAAGCTAACATTATTAACCATGTCATATACCTATATTACAATACTATTGGAAATAAGCGCTTAATTGTGTAGTTTCTTTGGGTTCTCGTTAAATATTTTGTTTAATTTTTATTATAGTAATTATTAATGTAATATGTTAAGTCGGTACTGTTGCCTCAATATTAATTACTATATTTTTTACCGTTATTTGTTGTGTATTGCTATTATCGATGTTATTCTGATGTAGCAATTCAAGATTGTAGTTTTTTCTTCCCATGACTAAGTTTTAAAACATTTTAATATAAAAAGAAATAAAGAAATCACTGAATATCGTATTTGACATAATATGATTTACTACCATTAATTTTGTTATGGAACAATTTCACTAAATTAAACAAATAATAAGTATTAGAGCATCATCCACAAAAGTTATTAGTTTTCAAAAGATCTAAAGAAATATTAAAATAAGATTTTTTTAATATAAATTTCCTCTAGCTGGTCACCATTTTACGATTACCCTGTAAGTGGCAAGTTGACATTTCTATGGAATTCTTAGGTATTTTATAGTAATTTGTTACAAAAAATGTTATTTTAATTCTTAAAAATATTGACGACAGCTAGAATCGAATACATGTGCAAACATGCACTGTTTTTTTATTTAATCCCAACTTAACCGTATACGGAAATGTTTCGAATTGAACGGAATATCCACAAATGTAGTTAATATACTGGCAATACATTTAAAAGACTAGATAGATTTGTTACAAATTTTTTGTGCACCCTGTATATCCGAGAATATTTTTAAATCGTGCCTCGTATTTATCAGAAATATCCTGTACTTGTGGAAATAATTTTTAGCTAAATATTAACAATCGTTGACACTGTACAATGGGGTCTAGATTTTTGTGGAAAAAATGTGTGACTGTAAAGTTACCTTAATATACCATTTGGTGTATTTCAATATTATAAGATAGAAGAAGCGATACTTACATTGAAAGTAGGCAGAAATTTTGCATGTGTATTCACCAAAGTTGTATACTGTTGTGTAGGCCCTCCAGGCTGCAAGTGGCATACACACCAGAGTAACCAACAGATCTGCCACCGACAAACTGACTAGAAAGTAGTTCGTTACACTGAAACAAAAATTAAAATTAATGAAACTTGTTTCATTCAACTTTTGAAATTACACAGTTACTTTTATCATTAATTTTTTGTGATAGCTGCATATGATTTCTTTTAGTAATTCTACAAAGAGGTAAAACAGGACGTAAAAGTAAGTAAGTAAAAGTTATATCAAACTTGGATCAAACTTGGGACCACTATTATTTGTTTTGTTTATAAATGATTTAAGTGATGTAATAAGTTGTTGTAAGCTTTTCTATGCGGATGATTTAAATATATTTCTGACTGTTAATGACATAGATGATTGTTTAAATTTGCAGAATGATTTGGATAATATTAGAGAGAGATTAGAGAGTGCTCAGCTATACAAGGAAACTTTCTCCAATTCAATTTGATTATAGTATTGGCAGTGATATATTATCTCGGTGCAGCACTCATAAAGATTTAGGTGTAGTTTTTGATGTAAAGCTTACTTTTGATGATCACATAGCAATGAAATCAAGTGAGGCTATGCAATTGTATGGATTTATTGTTAGAAACTGCAATAATTTCACCAATGTTCATGCTTTAAAAACACTTTTCTTTTTATATGTTCGTTCTAAGCTGGAATATTCTACTTTAATTTGGTATCCATTTTATAATAATCAGAAATCTGGTATTGAAAAGGTACAGAGAAAATTTTTGAAATATTTGTCATATAAAATTGATGGAGTATATCCTGAAAGAGGAATAAATTATTCTTATTTGCTTTCCCGGTTTAACACCTGTAGCTTAGAATTAAGAAGAATTTGTACATCATTAAGTTTTCTCTATAAAATAATACATACTCAAATTGATTGTTCTGATATACTTGGAGATATTAAATTTTTGGTACCAAGTTATAATTCCAGATCTAATATAACATTCAGATGTAACAAACCTAGAACTAATATTTTACTGAAGTCACCTATTCATGTTATGTGTACAAATTTCAATAAATACTGCTGTTCGTGTGATATTCACAATTGTACATTGAAATCGTTATTGGTTAATGCAATAAGAACCTATTCTAATGAATTATAATATATAATTTTTTTACATCTTTAAGCACATACCCATTTTTCTCCTGTGTGTATTCTAGACCAAGTGTAGATTTTATTTTAATTTATTTTTTTATTTACTATTATTATTTAGAGCACGTTATGTAATGTATTTTTAAGTTTTGCCCTGTAAATGGATCTCTGTTGGGCAATAAAGCTATTATTATTATTATTATTATTATTATTATTATTATTATTATTATTATATCTTTGCCATTTTCTTCAGATAGTTCCATGTACTTATTTATCACATTCGAAATGCACACATGCTAGCAGCACTGCACACTAGTACATTGTGAACATAATATAAACGTGAGATATTAACAATATACTGGATATATCTGTGAAAAAATATATATAGATATCAAATTTTAATTATAGGAACTGGATATTTAAATTACTAATAGTAGTATAGAAAATATCAAAATTTGAATCAGCAATATAACTATTATAATTGACAGTCATTCTTTACAATGGACTATTTAAACCGAGAAACCGTTCTACTTAAATTTTAACAACGAAATTAACCTAATCTAATAGAATATATCAAATAGACTATATAATAACTTAAAAAGAATCATAAAATCTGCATGATTCCTCTTATTTTCTAATGGGATGATATTAAATTATTATTTTGCGATGGATATATCATCAGCATTATAGCTACTATTGACTCTGAGATTAAGATAACGTACAAATCTGTTCTGAACCCTTTCCAATCCTAATTTGTAGATGTTATAATTAGGAATCTAAATGATTCAGGCAAAGTTGAGTCTGCAATAAATGCATAATATAAAAGATTTAAGAGACTTTTCGTTTCTAATTTCTCTGCAAATCCTAAATATAAAACCCAACATTGTATTACACTTTCAACAAACGTAATCAATATGGTGACCAAAGCTCAAGCTACTGTCGCAGATAACGCCTAAATCTTTTATTTCGGAGACGCTCTCAATCTCTTCATTGTTGATCAGATAGTTAAAGATGTGAGGACTAATATTTTTGGTAAAGGTAAATTAATGTTTAACTATTCAATGCGGTTGACGTCCTGCTGAATACATGTATTATACAGGGAAAATCGGAAAATCATATTATTTTGAGTCACATAAATTATATCATAGTCGGCCACGGTTTCCAATTTTAGAGAACACCAGGTATGTCTAAGATAGACTTTTTGAAGGTGTATCCAACAAAAAAAAAAGGTTAATTGAAATCGGTCGCACGGTAGGCATGTTACAGGCTTGTTCCACTTTTAAGCGAAACACCATGTATACAGGGTGATTCAGGTTTAATCTTGATAACTTCAGGAATCGATAAAACAGGTTAAAATAATGATCAATTGTGATATAAACTTATTTCCTAAAACGCATCGTTTCCGAGATAAAGGGCGTTGAAGTAGAAATTTTTTTCTCGTTTTTCCCTCATAACTTTTGAACCACTTATCTGATTTAAGTGAAATTCGGGACACAAACACTCCTTATGATCTTACATAAACTTCTTAAGTTTGAACTACCTACCCCTCTTAGTATGCTACTCCCCTATTACTTTATTTCAAAACTACAAAAAAAAAATAAATTTCAATAAAACATCTACACACCACTTCGACCTGATTAACTTCGAAACTTTTTTGTCTCCTATTTTTTTCGACGTTTGGTCCTGTTTCAGATATATTCAAAGAAATTGGTGACAGTGTAGTGCACCAGCCACGTAAATTTCATTTAACGTTATAGCAACCCATGAAAACAAAACTCAGTAATTTGTGTAAACTGACGTTTGTGAAAATTATTGTCAAAAGTATTATTTAAAGAGCATTTTTAGTGCTAAAAAAAAATGCCAAGAACGTTTACAAATGCTGAATATGCCGATATACATTGTGTTTCTGGTGTCTGTGACGGAAATTCTAAAGCGTCAGTTCGAGAGTACCGAACACGCTTCCCTAATAGAAGAATTCCAAATGCACAAGTTTTTGTAGATGTACATCGTCGAATTTCGGAATATGGTTTGTGCCGCTATAATGATCATAATCGTAATGCACCGCCAAGAAATAATCTGCGAATTCTTAATCTTTTTGATATCGATAGAACTTTAACTAATCAAAAGTACTGAGAGCACTCAAACAAGATCATCGAAGGGCTTTCCATCTCCAACAAGTTCAAGGTTTGTTGCCAGGAGATGCTGAAAAACGTTTAAATTTTTGTAGATGGGTTTTAGATTCAACAGAAATTAATCCACAATTTCTGCCGACGAATCTAATTTCACAAAAGCTGGAATTGTGAATTACCACAACATTCACGTTTGAAGTCAATCCTCGATGTGTCAGACAATCCTAATTTCAGCAACACTTTAGTGTAAATGTGTGGTTAGGTGTTTTAAGTAATAACCTCTGTGGGCCGCATATTTTGCCTCCTCGTTTAAATGGAGATTTATTTCATGAGTTTCTGCAAAACTCTCTCCCCGACGTGCTTGACGATGTCCCCTTAAATTTACGCCAAGGGAACTGGATGCAGTTGGATGGTGCCCCTGCACATTACGGAAGGCAAGTACGGCAGTGGTTGGAATAGAATTATCCTCGTCGATAGATTGGACGGCAACCCAACAACCACCCAAATATGTGGATTTCTTTCGAAGGATCAGTGGCTTTGCCTCCGCGCTAGCCAGATCTAAATCCTCTGGATTATTTCATTTGGAGCCATCTGAAAGCAATTGTGTATGATACGCCAGTACATACCCGTGAGGAATTAATACACTAGTTCGTTGATGCCAAAAATGTATTGAGGCTGGAGGAATGCACTTTGAACAATTATTGTAATTTTTTTAGTAGTTGATAAGTTTGTTGTAAATCTTATAATAAGTAGTTGTTACTAAATTTATGTTTGAGGTTATTGGCATTTTTTCTTAACACTAAGAACACTCTTTAAATAACACTTTTGACAATGATTTTCGCAAACGACAGGTTTTTTTTTTGAGTGCCGTCCGACAGTGTCCTAGGAAGCACTGCAGCCTATAGATTTATTGTGCATCTCTCGACGAGCACAGACATCCATGGTACTACAGTGGGATTTGAACCCACACCGACATAGCCGATCCAAACTGGTTCCACGAGCAGTGGTCTCCCAGCTACCCCGGCTATCGCGGCGCCCAAAACATCAGTTTACACCATAGACCTTATAAATCATGGACGCGCCCAAAACCGTTTTCTGCCTATACAAATCGTTGATGCTCAGATGTGTGCGACAGAGATAGAGCTAGTCCGGGCAAAAACCCACAGATCATTGGCCGAAAAAAAAAACAAAAACCGTAAATGATAGACGTATGACATTTACGGTGACAGACCGACTCCACCATAGTTTATGAGTCTTTAAAAACTATTGCTAATAAACACACTAAACACAACTAAATCACAAAAGGCACACAAATCATTAACAATACTAACAGGAAAGGTTTTGTCAGGTTATGTTTATATATTTTTCTGTCATAGAACATCTGTTTTCGCCCGGACTAGCTTCATCCCTCTTGTACACATCAGGACAGCGGACCTCTCTTTTTAGAGCCGGTCCATGATTTATAAGGTGCTTACACAAATTACTGAGTTTTGTTTTCATGGTTTGCTATAACGTTAAATGAAATTACGCGGCTGGTGCGCTACAGTGTCACCAATTTATTTGAATATCTCAGAAGACCAAACGTTAAAAAAAAACAGGAGACCAAAAAGTTTCGAAATTAATCAGGTCAAAGTGGTGTGTAGATGTTTAATTGAAATTAATTATTTATTTTGTAGTTTTGAAATAAAGTAAGAGCATACAAAATACACTTCTAATAGGAGTAGGTAGTTCAAACTTAAGAAGCTTATGTAAGCTCATAAGGAGTGTTTGTGTTCCGAATTTCACTTAAATCGGAAGTGGTTTAAAAGTTATGAGGGAAAAACGAGAAAAAAATTCCTACTTCAACGCCATCTATCTCGGAAACGATGCGGTTTAGGAAATAAGTTTATATCACAAAAAAACATTATTTTAACCTGTTTATCGATTCCTGAAGTTATCAAGATTAAACCTGAATCACCCTGCATACATAGGTATTAAAGTATTAGTTTACATTGCTGTTAAACATTTCATCTATCAAAATATTGCTCATAACACATGTACTTTTTTCATTCTGACCGCTACTGAGAAATATTTCTACGTGTGCCCATGTGGTATACACAGTGGGTTTCAAGATCTGAGTATTTCAAAATATCTCCTAAATCCTTCACACTAAAAAGGTTTCTCTCTTTTTCATAGATTACATCATGTGTTATATTATTAAATACACATTTTAATAATGTTTATGCTTGTAAACCATTTGACGTCTAGTAAGATATGAAAACCAGGAATATCAACTAGAAATTTTATGTGAACTACATGTTCACATAAAATTTGACGTTTAGATTAAGGAGGGATTATGGGGGCTATAGCCCCAGGCCCTGTCATTCTAAGTGACCCCGAACCCTGGATATTTAAAGTTTAGATAAGATAACTAGCACCGAACAGCTGTTAAAGTTTCTTGTATTTTCTGAATATAAATGGTCTTTATTTGATATCGCTACTTACTAAAAATTTGGTGGTTTTACTTGGCAAACGGTATTTTCATGCACCTTTATAAAATAATATACAAAAAGATATTGTTATACGGTGGGAGATATTTTTTCTTTAACTTATAAGTATTTACAAATACATTTTAACAAAGTATGGGATAATATTTTAGCAAACTGTAAAAAACACTACTTGAGTGGACAAAAGATTTATATATGCTATTAGGCCCGCTACAGACTACGCGTGAATTCCTCGCATATCACGAATGCGCGATTCGAATCGCGAATTCACACATAGTCTGCAGCAGGCATTACAGATAAAGCGGAAAATATCTGGGAAGGTAAAGGAACGAGGTAGAAATAAGATAAAATATTATTAACAACATGAAAATCCTTGGTTTTCGAGGTACAATATGTTAAATGAACTACTTTTTTTTTCATAACTTTGGAAATATATAATCGAGTAGCATAAAATTTTGTTGCTCATTGTTTATAAGTAACTTTTTTTTTTGTTATAACAATATTATTTTCTGAAAAAAAGTAAGTAAATAATAGTGTTCAGGGAATAAACCCTATGAAGTCATTCTTTCAGCATTACATTTTGAATCGACTGAGGCTAGTATCTCCAAAGATGTGCTTGCCGTCAAATGCAGTAAATATGATTTTAATTTCCGCAAGGCTAACTTTTTGAAGATTTACTAGCCAAGAACTGGATATTTTTAGAGCGGCAGTAATCCTGATGATGCATTATAATAATAATTCTATTTTTGATTTAAGCATTTGTAACGTTCTCCTGTTTAATAATCTGCAGTATTATAATATTGTTTATAATAATTGCTGTAAATTATTGATATTATTTTGAGAATTTTTATTAAAAATATTTATTTTGTGTGATAGATCATCTTAAGCAGCAGACATTTTGTCTCTATCAACGGTTATATCAGTTTCAGAAATATAGGTTAAGAATAATTAATTAATATCAGATCTTATGGCCCATTCAGGTTGTTGGTTATAATTTATTTCACACACGTGTCAAGATAATTATATAGTTGTTTGTATTTACAATCAGTTCAGTACGGATCACTTATAAATATTTAAATTTCCAAGGTTAAATATGTAGTCATATTTTATTAATTAAAGTAATCCATCTAATATAATGTATTTAATTCATAAAATAATAAGTACTTTCAGATTTCAAGCATATTTTTAGGAATTTTTAATTAAAATAAAGAGTTTGATGTGTTATAAGTGACAGGGTGGAAAAAATATTCATGTATTAAGTTTCATTAATAAAGTCATATTTTAAAGTTATTTATAGTCATAGTCAATTGCCAATTTAAGGAAATCGAATTATTACTGATATTTTTGTCGATTATTAATGACAATGTCAAACAGGGTGGGATAAATTGTAATGGGGTGATAATTTCAGATTTTTGGAGTTTTAATGCTGAGCATAAATTTGCCATTGATGGTTCGAATAGGACTTTGGGTCTAAGTTGACGAACAACTCTGATGAACCAATAAGACGTCTGACAGTGGCGGCTATGAAAGGAATTTATGGTTGCCTAAGCAGAAGGCTGATACATTCAAGGAGTAGGGACAAGGTGGCTTCTGTCTTGGGGAGAGCGACACATTCAAATTTTCTTCGAGATTCTTTAATTTTATTCATCAGACAGATTTTCATTTAGATAAGGAGTTATTGTTCTAACTGTTGGTGGAGCTCAACAATTAACTATCTAAATAAAAATTATAAAATTTTTGCATACATTTATTCCGAACTACGACCTAGCTCTCACTATATAACACCTGAGACCGGGCCAATCACATTTCGAAAAGATGTGACAAATTGTCGGGCTGGTTGTTTTCCCCATGGCACACAGCAATTAATTTTTGTTTGCTGTGTGATGAATGTTGAATGTGGGGCACGTTAGGAATGATTGAAATGGGTTTTACTGAAAACGGCGCATCCTACTGAAATTTAACAACAGTATCTTTTCTGTGTTCTACTTCATACTTCAATATTTTCGGGTCAAGAATTAGAAAAACTTACAATCAAAAAAGACATGATTAAATTTGTTGTTGGACCCTGCATTTTCTCACGTCTTTGTAGCAAATTTTGAAATGTATTTTATGAAAGTTTTTATATATTTTTAGGTATTAATAATATTGTGTGAAACTAACTACTCAGTGGACAAAAGCTTAAAATACCTTTCTAAAACAGTAAAAAAAAGTATTTTATGAAACTTATTAAGCAAGGTTAATATCTCATCAAAATTATCTGACTTAATGTCGATCCGTTTTTATATTCAGAAGTTACACTTTAGGAGGCATTACTGATAAAAGTTATACTAGAATTTCGTAACTTTGTCACTTGTTTTACATGCTTACAAATTTTGAATACTTACTACTATTACACCTTGTATCAATTATTGTATTCCTGTATTTTGCCGCGGATATGCCTATCAAAAATTAATGAACTGATGGTAGCACTGCTACGTGATTTTCACTGCCACGAAATAATAGCAGAATTTTGATATATTTGACGTCATGTTCGATGTACGTTCCATCTGAATAATATTTATAGAACCCGCAGCTCGACATTGCCAAGTGAATAACTAAATTACTATTTCTTGAATATACAAACTTGTCGAAATATTCCAAATCCGAATTTACATTCGCTATACGCTTCTTACTAAAAACATTAATCAAATGGAATTAATTAAATAACGTTCATATTCTAAAGGAATATTTTACCATTTAGAGTAGATTCTCTTTTGTGTTCCTCATTTAAAGTTAATATTTTCGCGGAGGATTACGTTCTGGTGGAATATTTTGGACACGGTAATTCTTGTGGATTACGAAAATCCTGCTAGGGCTTTTATTATTTCAATTGTTGAAGGTATAACAATTAGTGTAGAATGTATTTAAATAATAAAATAGGGGACACGCTTATGTGTCCTTATTGGCAGAAACAATAAATAATAGTTATTTGTGTTACAAGGACCATCACAATGAATACCTACAGTACTAGAAACATGACTTATATCGTAATTATCGTTGATTATTCGAATTAGATACTTAACTTTTTTGCTGACATCAATTAAGATCCCTAAAAATTTTAATATGCGATATTAACCAATTTTATTTTATATCGTCTGAAACTAGTAAACAAATTATTGCTTTCTATGTCTACCAACTGAAATTCATACTGATAAGGACGTGTTTAGTAAAAGTCCAATTATCTCATAACGTCTTTTTAATTTACTACCGGTTTCAAAATTACATCGTCAGGTAAACAAAAGGCTAAAAATACAGGGTCATTCAGAACTTATTTAAAGAAATTTGGGAATGAAGTCGATATCGTAAAACAAAATTTTATAAAATCCTGATAGTTTCCGAGTAAAACATTATTGAAATTGTAGTATTTTCAACCTTTACATCGCTGGGCCACTGTAGCTTCTAGACAGGTGATTTCGAATATTGAAATCCGATTACTTTTTCTAGCCACTAAAGTTTTTTTAGTGATGCCAGTGTTTGCATTAGTTTTTCAAGTGTCAAAAAAGGCTTACGTGTATAGCAGGAACACGTTGATGGATATCGTTTTAATTTATTACGCTGTGAAAATGGTTTAGCAGAACGATTTCCCGGTAAACATGTGCCAAATGCAGTTACTTTTACCGCGGTGTGCAGTTAGTGCAAATGTAGTGCAACGCAAGGGAAATTTGAAACCGAATCGTGGAAGTGACGGAGGTCCAGGACTTCCACGGCCTGTTGCAGGCCGTGACGGAATTATATCCGTACCATGTACAGCAATACTCCAGGGCATTTAGATCAAAATCGACCGGAATAGCGGAAATTTTTAGGAACAGCAGAGATCGAGATTCGGTTTTCTGCATTGTGTTCAGGAAGGTCCCAGGAAAAAATCTATGTCGTCTGGTTAAGCCATTTTTTGAAAAATGCCTTCTGGGCCGAAAAATGCATTTTCCAATTGCATCATTACTTGCATCATAATAGGAACGACTGGAAACTCGGTAAAATTGCTCGGACATCGTCACTCGGGGGTTTTCTGGGCTGCCGAACTCGATTCTGGCATTAGAATTACCCGGGGATGCACGGGAGTGGCTCTGTGGGGTTGTCTGAGGGTGAATTGGGGGAGAAATGGCAGCGTGCATGAAAATCGATCCAAACTCGTTTCTCGGGGGTTTTCGTGGATGCCAAATTCAATTCTGGCATTGAAATTACCCGGGGGCTCTCGGGGGCGGCTCTGCGGGGGTTTCTGGGGGGTCGTTCTGGGGGGAAAATTGCATAGTTCATGGGAAGCGCTCCAAACTCGTTATTCGGGTGTTTTCGGGGATGCCGAATTCAGTTCTAGCATTAGATTTCTCCGGGAGCGTTCGGGGGTCCCTCTGTGGGGTAATAAAATTAATATTAATAAAAACTCCTATTTGTTATTTGAATAACGTATTATTTTCATAATTTGTGATTTTTCACTTTCTCCTTTACCATTTCCCACAGAGCCACCCCGAGCGCTCCCGGGGAAGTCTAATGCCAGAATTGAATTCGGCATCCCCGAAAACCCCCGAGTATCGATTTTGGAGTGATTTTCATAAACGCTGCCATTTCCCCCGCAATCACCCCCAGACAACCCCACAGAGGGACCTCCGAGCGCCCCCGCAGAGCCGCTCCCGGGTAATTATAATGCCAAAATTGAATTCGGCATATCTGAAAACCCCCAAGTAACGAGTTTGGAGCGATTTTCATGCACGCTGCCATTTCTCTCCCAATTCACCCCCAGACAACCCCACAGAGCCACCCCCGTGCATTCCCTAATGCCAGAGTCGAGTTCGGCAGCGATTTTTCCGAGTTTCCAGTCGTTACTATAATGGTGCAAGTAATGATGCAATTGGAAAATACATTTTCCTGTCCAGAAGACATTTTTCAAAAAATGGCTTAACCAGACTATATAGACTTTTTTTCTGGGACCTTCCTGAACACAATGCAGAAAACCGCATCTCGATATCTATTGTGCCTAAAAATTTCCGCTATTTTTCCCAACTTCCCTGGACTACAAGTCCATGCATTGATACCAAGGGATTGAATGAGGAGGACCGGTACCTTGACCATCACGATCTCCTGACTTTAAATTATTTGGACTTCTTTTTGTGGAGATATTTAGAAAATGAAGTGTATCGCACCGCAGTGGATACATACTATTGATGATTTACGTAAACGTATCATAGTTGCTGCCAATAACTGGGTAAAACAGGCCCAAAATGTTGTTGTAACATCAGGTATGTCAAACTATTTTAGTAATTAAAACCACAAATTAAATCTATTAGTAAATTAATAACAATAGCGACAAAAGCATAAAATGTTATTTATTTCTTTCCTTGACCATTTCTTTCCATTTTTGTCCAGTCGCAGTATAAACAACAGAATAAAATTACTTACGTACAAATAATTATAAACAAGAGTTGTCCAACATATAAATTATTACTAGAAGTACTTTGTTCAAACAAAGTGCCCCAAGAAACGATTTAAATTTCAACAACCAGTCTGATATTCAAAATATTAATAATTAAATACATAAATCTAAAACTTACTTTAACGTTTATATATTGAGAAATTCTAAAAAACATGATACTTTTTAATATAAAAAATTAATATATTAAAAACAAATAGACCAAAATTACAGGGTACGATTCAAAGTAATACTGAAAATGTAAATGTCGATTTAAATTGATTTTGAAAATTAAGGGAATTGAAATTGTTGGATCTGCTATACTCAAAATTACAAGACATTCAAAATTATTATATAAAACACTCATATCAGCTATGTGTACTACTTTAAAATTATTTTTCGAATAGCATATATATCCATCTATGTGGAAAAGTTTGGTGTAAATGCTCTCTAACGGCCATGGAAAAATGAGCTGGAGCACCATTTGTTGCCTCTGATTCAAAGGAATGTCTTTCAAAAACTTGTACAGTGTGTTCTGCAAAAATTGAGGTAAACAGCGCCTGTTAATCCGTTTGGTAAAACAACAGGACCTAGAAACCTGTCATCTACAATACCCATCCAAATGTTTAATGAAAAACGTGCCACATAGATGGGTAGGAAGGGCCGGACCTGTTTTATGGCCTCCAAGATCGTCTGATCTGAACCCTCTAGATTTCTTTGTTTGGGGATATTTGAAGACATTAGTGTATGGTACTCCTGTAAATAGCCTGGAAGAACTGCAGCTACAGATTAATCAAAAGTGTCAAGAAATCCAAACCAAGGAGGGTGTTTTCGAAAGAGTTTGAACATCGTTGAGACGAAGATGTCGTGTCTGCTTGGAAATAGACGAAGGGCACATTGAACATCTGTCGTAACTTTGTTTTTTGTTTGTTAAAAGCTTCATTTGTCGGTTTATTCCTAATAAAATAGAATGTTTGAAAAACGAATAGTGGTCCATATCTGCGCAACCGTTACTTTGCAGACCCAGGTTTATTAAGACTTTTCTGCTTATTTTGGTTCATACTATTACCTCCTGAAATATTTTACACTCTTTTTTTAACACCCTGTATATCCCTTTCTTACAAACAATTCGTAACTGCTTCAAACCCTTTATTAAATTAATGTATATAATAAATGAGTTTTTATATATGATTTAACATAATATATTGTTTATTTGATAAATGTCTAATTTGAGTTTAATTCAGTTTTCAACGTCATTATCGCACTGAATGTGTTAATAAATACAAAAAGCACATGTGGGACAATGCAACTCATTATGCCATTTGAAACAGTGTCAAATTATAGTCATTATGTAACAATTGTAGGTAATAGTTATTTGCAATATAACTGTTGTAAAGTTTCATATTGCAGTACGAGATGTTAAAGTTACTATGTAGTAACATGAATTTACAAGACTATTGTACAATTTCATATACTTTCATTTAATAACACAAAAAAAAGTATATTTGGCAAAAAGTGTTAAATGAAGCGACAATAAGTTGGTGTATTTTCTATGAATGAAAAAAATTTCAGCTTTTAGTTTATGGATCAAGTATTCTTATGCTTTCTTGTATTCTTATGTTAATTTTCCGGAGAGCAACGCTCTCAGAAACGCTCATCTCTACTCAATGTTGCCAACTATGATTTCGTTTAAGAAAAATCAAGATGTAAGTAGATTTTTCCAACTAATCACATTTTTGAAAAGAACTTTAGAGGGTTACAAGGCCAAATGTAAGTTTCTAAGTACTTCAGATGATGAAACATATTTACTATGAAGGTTGCTATGATAATCGGCATTTTTAGAGTGTCGTTGCGAAAAATTAATTAAGCTAGTGTTGGATTATATTCAATACAATGATCTCTATATAAAACTTGTGATGTCATGTACGAAACAAACGTTCAAGAATTTCTTATAACAGAAGGAAATGTGGCAGGTATTAACTGTTTAAATATTTTTTGAAAATATACTGAACTTGTAAATGACAGGCGGTTTTTTGTATTTTTCAGATAATGAAAGTGTGCATTCCAACCTTACAACCATTTCGTATTTTCTTATTATTTTTTTTTTATAACCGATCGACTCTTATTTCCGAAGTGAACTTTGTAGTTGCATGTCAAATGCTGGTGAATTTTGAAACAAAAATAACTATCTGGCATCTCTGCTGGCTACTTCTATATACCCCGGCGGCGCAAATGGTTGTGGAGTCATAGCCTCTCCTCGATTTATGTCTTTTAGAGGTCATATATCATCAAGACTGCAAACAATAGAGCCATCTCAATAGTTGCACTATTATGTTCACGACCAATTAAGTGCAAGTAACTTAATATATTCGTACTCTTTCAACCTTCAAGGAAGTTTCTTCAATGTCCATTATAACTACTAATGGTGTCTTCTTGGTATATCTGTTAGATATCTTCAGATACCACAGCCACACAACTAGTTGGATAAATTGATCTCATTCTTATAAACAATTTAATTTTAATCACAATTAAAAATTTTAATCATACTTAATAAAAACAAATAATGTTACACATTTTTCGTTTAACACAATCTCATAAATATAGATTTAAAACTGTAACACGAGAAATGTAAAAGTAATCAATTGTACGCAGTAATACTTCTTTAAAATAAAATTATCACAATGTTTAGTTTCTAAATTAAGTAATGTAGATAATTGATCCTTCTAAAATTAATCTAAAGAAATTGAGTTTGGTAATATTGAACAATGCTTTCATAATTAGGGTGTGGTTTAAGTAATACCTTTTAAGGCAAACATAAAATGCACGTCTTTTTTTATGGTACGAACATAAAACAGTAATTGGATAATGGTGTAGTATAGATATAGAATAAGTAGAGGGTACATTACTAACGACAACAAACACATGACCTAAATACAGGTTACCGTAAAAAGTCAAATCATTGATTCTTAGAAAACTTCGTCTATACTTTGGAAATACGTTCGTTTTATTTCGTTCTAAGTTCAAAAAGAGTTTTTTGATGTATGATAATTTCTGGTTTAATTAGTGTTCAGAGCTTCTAAAATATGTACTCACAATTTGCGCTACATTGAGTAATATATGATACTTTTATAAACTATAAGTGAAAAAGTAAAATGCTATCAGTTTAAATTTGTTTGCGTGAATACAAGTCCTGCTAATTAATGAAGTAAAGATTGAAAGGATTCAGTCGAGAGATTGTGTGTCGATGTTTTTACATACGAGGTGTATCATAAATAATGAATTGGTTCCTTGCCAGATTTTATGAAAAAATTTTTGCATCAAGATGTGTTCTATCTTGCTGTTTTTTCGAGAAATATAGTGTTGAAGTTTTAATAAAAAGTTGAATTTTTAATGACTGTTAGAAATTGTAGGTGTATGGACACTAAGAAAATACATGTTTACTGTACAGAACCGCGAACATACTTGTAACCTCATTGCAGATCAAAATCCGTAAACAACTCCATCCGACCATAAACTAACGACGGGTATTTGAAATGAAAATGTAAAATATTGCCTGCTAATAAATTTTGGTTTTTATTTGTATTTTAAAAGTATCTCTGTGTTCCGTGTTATTGTATTTATGTTATTGGAATTATTTTCGTGTTTTGGCATAATAATTGTTGTTCTGGTATTTGTGGTAACACGTAACGGTAGTTAAGATTTGGTAACGTGCTGGTAAAAATACTTACTTTTATGTCAAATCTGAAATTATATTGCGTTTTAATTTTGGGGGCACAATTTATGTTGTGGATTCTTGTAAAAACATGTAATGAAGTGAATTTTCATTAATAAAATTATCACCGACCGCCGATATGTGTTTAAATTATCGAACGTCAGCACATACACCCGCTACCGTCCGCATCAAGACAAAGCCAGTCGCAGCACATTGATCGGCGAGTCCAGTCCCGGCCGCCGAAGCGAGAAGACCTGTCGCGTGGCTCACTCGCTGCCGCGCGAGAGCCTGGAATTTTCAGAGTCGCTGACGAACCTAGAAAAATTCCACGCCCTGACCGCCGACTAAAATTATTCTATTATTCTTCGCTGAATCAACTTAGAATAATTTTGTGAAGACTCCGAGCTAAGGTAAGAAATTTACAAGTTCAAAAGGAAGAGCAGTGCGCCGCCGCCGATTCGTCTACAGCACCGAATACTTCTTAAACAGCGAGGAAGCTTTTCAGATCCTGGCCAGCCGTCCACGAGAGCAGTCCTGCCCGTCCACCACTTCCACACCAGAGGAGCTGTTCGTGATTTTTCTAAGGAACTTAGAAAAATTCTGCCAGGACCACTAGCCGTAGCTGTTTGGTGAGATTTTTACAAGTATCGTCTGAGGACCGCTGCGCAGCCGCCAACCCGTGACCAGCACTGAGGGCTTTCAAACTCCGAGGAGGCACTTCAGTTCCTGGTCAACCGTCCACGAGAGCAGTCCTGCCTGTCTACCACCCCAGTAGCTGATGAGTTGTCCGAGACCACTAGTCGTAGCTGCTTTTGGTAAGAAATTTCCAGTCCAGTCCGAAGACTACTGCGCAGACGCCAACTGGGTACCAGCATCGGGGGCTTCCACTTGACCAGGAGACCATTCAGTTCCGGGCCAGCCGTCCACGAGGGGAGTCCTGCCTGTCCAGCCCACCAGAGAAGCCGCCTTTGGTGACTGTACTAAGTCGAGTCTGGGGACCAGTGCGCAGCCGCCTACCGCCTAGGAGTGTTAGGTGTTCCACCGGCGTAACCGCAGAGTCAGTTCCTGTTCAGCCAGCACCAGCAGCAGTCCAGTCCAGTACCGCCAGGAATTCAGTCCAGCAGCAGTCCAGTCCAGTCACCGTCAACTAAGGATAATAGGTAAATTGCGCATATGCTTACTGCGCATGTCCGCCAAGCCAAACGAGGGCTTGACGAGGTAATTACCGCCGTTGTTAGAGACAGTACCGTTCCGTCGTTAAAGCTGTACCGACGTGACTGTCCGCAAGCAGAGGAAGTAAGTAGGAGCTTAGGGAAAACTTGGCCGCTGTTAACTTTGTGCTAATCATACCTTGCTTTTCAGCTTTCCGTCCGTACTACGACAGGGTAGATACGCTGTTGTCCTTATACGGCATACTTTGCCTCACCACGCGTTCGGCTCATAGGATGATGTTCTCAAACCGTCTGTATGAGTTGAAACGTGGGTCGTAACTAACCATACATTTCCTTACAGCTAGAAGTTTCGCAAGCCCCGCTGCCCAGCCGTGCAATCCCTGGAGAGAAGCCCCGCTGTCAACGTTTGTTGTTTCTATTTTTAGTAATAGTAGCCAAGTATTTAGTTTAGTAGGTTAACTTTGCTTTGTCCGCTTGATTGCTTCCTCTTGCCTGAATTTGCACGTAGCTTGTATTAACCGCTTGTAGAAACCGCTACGCCGTAACCGCACCGCTGACTCTGTACCGTACCTGTTTACCTCGTATTTTTGCACCGAATTATTTGCCCCGTGATATTTTTAGTTAAGATAACAATTAGAATTGTACCTTGAGGTTTGCACCCAATAAATATGTAAATATTTATCAAATGTGCCTTGTTTTACTGGACACCGAAAAGTCTAACTCCTCCCTCACGACCCTCTGGACATACCGTGTCTTCACTGTAGCCGCCCCAGTAGTGGTGTTTCTGCACTGTAAACAGAAACTGGCGCCCGAGGTTTCCGCCGCCACCGCTCAGGCGTCATAGTGACACTGTGTCGTCTTGCAATCACGACGTAGGTACGTCACAACCAAAATGAAAAAAGGAAGTGTCCTAAAAAAACCTTAATTAAGAAGACAGTGGAATGGAAGGTGCTAACATGCAATCGAAAAGATACTTTTTATATAGAGAACCAAAGAATTTGCAGTAAGCATGTCTATACAAAAAAAAGTAAGATATATATTTAGGAAGAAAAATGAACGCAACCTCAAAGAAATTGTAACCTACAGGAATACATTTTTTTCATGTGCTGTATACAGCTATTAGATTAGATCAATCATTTTAGAATTATTTTTGTCTTAATTTGATGTCTACATCGTACAATTACTCTGTGAAGACTGTTCCATCAAGTATTACTACCAGTACAGGCTCTCCAAAACACCATGCGCAAAAATAATAAAAAAGATAGTAAGTGAACTTCCGGCGTCGAAAGCCGTAATAAGACAAGTATGGTCACCAGAAATTTCTAGTTACCAATGTAACTTAAATTATTTAATCAAATAAGATAAATGTAGACATAAAATCGTACAGATAAGTAAGTAGCTACAATTAACTGAACAGCAGCTGAGATTGCGTTGTACCACTTGTAGTTACTATTTGTTTGCGATAATTAATATACCTATTTTCATGTTGCTTAAGTAATTAAATATTGTTAAGAAAATTTTGACTTTTTATTGCATCAAATTGGTAGAACTTTCTTCTTTCTGATCTAAGTACAAATGCGGTATACGAAAGTTCTAAATATGAAGTTTTTATTTAAATACGTTTCCAATAGTGTTCAGCTTTTAATTTTCGAGTTTTTTAAATATCAAAAGTTCGACCTAGATAAAAATAAACGCAGAGGCGTGCTCTATAACATTTTTAAGGTTGAGTGTTTATTTTTTTATGCGTTTTATCACTGAGACAGTAAAAAATTATGATATTTTACTATACCTGCTCTGTTATGTACCATATTTCAAGTACTCGATGATCTTGTAATTTTTTTAGAAGTATAAAATACGTTGCTTGTCGTAACTTGCCTATGCTGGTAGTAAGTCATAAAGTTATGATTTACAAGGCAACGTATTTGAACCGAAATCTTGAGTCTGATTTTGTAGTAACATCGAAAACACTTGGCCTACCTAACTACTAAATTATATGTTATATGGAAAACTGTCTGTTAGTTATTCTTTGTTATATATTCTAAACTGTTAATAATGTTGTAACAGTATTGTCATATATCCACACAGAAATTATTAAAACGACTGAAAACTGAAATATAACACCAATTTGGATGCCGAAAATCAAATTAAATACCATCGACGTCATCCTATCTTAAAAATACTGCAATGCTATTGGACGAAAGTTTGTAGGCAATCTCCTCTGTAAAAAGATCTTGATTGACTATTTTGGAGAAAAATAGACTAAAAAATCAGTAAGGTGCTGTAACGAAGTAATTTTTCGTTTTAAATATTATTAATAAAATATCACCTGACCGCCAATATGTGTTTAATTACCGTCTAAGCCGAGCGCTAGAATGAATGTGCAGCCGCTACCATTCTCGCAGGGACGAGACTTGCCGCGGCGTACCGGCCAGCAAGTTCCACCGCGGCCGCCTGAGCGAGCAGTCCTGCAGCGCGACCCCAACGGCCGGTACCAGCGAGAGAGCTCCAACTTCTGAGGAAAATTCGACGCGCTGACCGCCGATTGATTCCGAGTCGCTGATCGACTTAGAAAAATTTGTGAGGACTACTAGCAGGGTAAGATTTTTTTAGTCTAAAAAGGAGACCAGTGCACCGCCGCCGATTTGTGACCAGCGCTGAGGGCTTTCAAACACCGAGGAGACGATTCAGTTCCTGGCCAGCTGTCCACGAGAGGAGTCCTGCCTGTCCAGCACACCACAGAGGCCGCCTTTGGTGAATAGTTCCAAGTCAAGCCTGGGGACCAGTGCGCAGCCGTCGACTGTCCAGCAGCGTTAGGTGTTCCACCGTCGAAGCCTCAGAATCAGTTCCTCACCCTCACCAGCAGCAGACCAGTTCAGCACCGCCAGGAGACCAGTCCACCACCGCCAGCCAGCAAGCAAATTGCGCACACGCTTACTGCGCATGTCCGTCAAACGAGGGCTTGAAGGGGCAACTACCACCGCTGCTAGAGTTAGTACCGATCGACCGCTTAAGCTGTACCGACGTGCCTGCCCGCAAGCAGAGGAAGTAAGTAGAAGGTTAGGGAAGACTTGGCCACTGTTAACTTTGTGCCAATCATAGCTTGCCTTTCAGATTTCCGTCCGCACTACGACAGGGTAGAGGCGCTGTTGCTCTTATCCGGCGTACTTCACCCATAGAAAATATAGTACTTATTTTCTACGATTTCACCTCACCACACATTCGGCTCATAGGATGTTCCTATCCACCTATATGAGATGAAACGAGGGTCGTAGCTAATTCTACTTTACTTTTCAGGTACCTAATCATACCTTGCTTTTCAGAGAACCGTCCATACAGGGTAGAGGCGCTGTTGGCCTTCTCCGGCGTACTTTACCTCACCACGCGTTTGGCTCATAGGATGCTGTTCCTATACGTCTGTATGAGCTGAAACGTGGGTTGTAACTAATCATACAGTTTCTTACAGCTAGCCGCTTCGCAAACCCCGCTCACCAGTCGTGCAACCCCTAGAGAGAAGCTCCACTGCCAACGTTTGTTGCTTTTTATTGTTAGTAATAGTGACCAAGTTTATAGTTTTGTAGCATAACTTTGCTTTGCTCGCTTGATTGCTTCCTCTTGCCTGACTTTGCACGTAGCTTTCAGCACTCGCTTGTAATAACCGCTTGTAGAAACCGCTACCCTGTAACCGCATCGCTGGCTCTGTACCGTACATGTTTACCTCGTAGAATTTGCCTCGTGATATTTTACCAGTTAGAACTGTACAAATACGTTTACGCTAGAGATGGGCTTAGCAGTTCATTTTAATGATTCAGTTCTCGAGAACTGAATCACTAAAAAGAACTGATTCTTAAAACCAGCTCTTTAAGAACTGGTTTTTTGTCAAACACTGCACATATATACGCTTCTCTCCGAATCCCGCATCTCCGTTAATCGCAGACGGTCGGTTTCTTCCGCGTTTTATGATTGCGACACGTTTATTAGCGTTTAGACTTTAGAATAAGAATTCTTAATCAAAATATTTGAAGCTTCTTTTTTCCAAAATATCTCGAATCATTTAGATACTGATTTTTATTTATTTTTTATTACAGAATTTAATTTATATTTTTGTAAAGTTGTATTTTACTTGTTAATAAAATTCAGTTCTTAATTCTTATACATCATATAATTATAGTTAATGACACATACCTATATCGTTTTTATTATGTAACAATTTGATACGAACGCCTATGTGTGCTGGTATGCAGTTATTAGATATTATATTTAACCAAGAATGATAGTAACGCTCCGTAATCGGATCACCAATCAGTTATTCAGATCGCCCGTATGATTTTGAAGCTCACATATGCTGTGAACACTCGTTCACTATTCACTGAACAGTTCGTTTTGACTAAACTTGAAAATATCTCTCGCACTCTACATCAATCGATACAAATCAGTTCGCAAAGAACTGATTTGTCAACTTCTCGAGAACTGATTCTCACAGATCAGTGTCGAAACCCGTTCTTTTAAACCAGTTCACTGGGCAACTGCCCATCTCTAGTTTACGCTGAATAAATGTAAATATTTATCAAGTGTGCCTTGATTCACTGGACATCGTAGGTCTAACTCCTCCCTCACGACCCTCTGGACATACCGTGTCTTCACTGTAGCCGCCCGAACAGTGGTGTTTCTGCACTGTAAACAGAAACTGGCGCCCGAGGTTTCCGCCGCCACCGCTCAGGCGTCATAGTGACACTACGTCGCATTGCAATCACGACGTAGGTACGTCACGGTGCATACAAATCATTCGTCGCCATTTGATCCAACTTTGAGATGAAGATGTATTTGACTGTTAATAATTGGAAAAAGTAGTTAGTTGGATAAAAGGATTTTCTATTTTTTTCTATCCGGGAACTTAAATATTAATAAAAAATAATTAGAAGAAGCTTAAAATGATAAAAAAATAAAACTCTGAACTCATTACCCCAAAAACGAAGCGACATTTTATGAATTATACCCTAAAATAATTTATGATGCACATATAAGATATCTGAAAAACAATTTTTTAAATTTTTAATATTGTGGCGCAAATTCTTGCAAGTACTACTCATGTTTTCGGCACCTTAGGCAGTTACTCAACCGATCATAGTTAGGATTTTGGGGCACCCGAAAACTTTAGAATTGGAAAGTTATTGGGTCTTGCGGACTTCCCTGAAGGCAATTGTGTACCACTCACTGAAATCTGTCTAAAGCATCGCTCAGGCTTTAAAAACATATATTTTTCATATCTCATATATATTTGCAACTATTTATTGCGGCTCTTTACAACTTTGGAAATTTCAAATCAGAAATGTTTCATGCTGAGAAAATTGACAATTGTTCGAGATACATAGTCTAACACATAATAAGTTATCTAATCTTAATACTTGCGTATGTATGAACGTGTGTATGTAAGTATATTATGATGTGTCTTTATTATTATCATTATCATTATCATTATCATTATCATTATCATTATCATTATCATTATCATTATCATTATCATTATCATTATCATTATCATTATCATTATCATTATCATTATCATTATCATTATCATTATCATTATCATTATCATTATCATTATCATTATCATTATCATTATCATTATCATTATCATTATCATTATCATTATCATTATCATTATCATTACTATTATTATTAATTATTATTATCATTTAAATAAAACAGTGCTAAAAATATTTCTAGATACAGATATCTACATATATCCTTTTGATGTGGCTGATAATTCTATTAATAATTAGCAGAGGTTGTAAAGTATTCAAAATGTGGGGAATAATTTCATCATAGTTTTATTTAATTTCCAAATTAAAAAGGATTAAAAATATCAAATGAGGTGGACAGTTAAATATAATTGACTTCATTTTAGTATAATTTGATAGACAAGTTGTGAAATGATAAATTGTGGAATTAATGGCAGATAGGTAGACATATATACAGGGTGGACTCTTACAAATACAATTTTGTAAACATAAAAACAAAAAGGACAATTCGAAAATGATTTAAAAAAACACTTCTGCACTGCATTGGAAACTGGTCCACTGTAAAACCTGAAAAAGCAAAGCGTGCAATTGGCAACCGCACAAAAATTAGAAAGAAATTTCTAAGGAAAGGAATAAACAGTATTTTATAACACTTATTTTGTACAGCAAATGCAACTGCTTTTGCTGCTATTGTTATTTTTAATAGAATTAATTTGTAGTTTTAATAAATAAAATAGTTTGACGTACCTGATGTTACAACAATAAAATTTAGGGCCCGTCTTCTACAAATTAATACAAATGTTTCTGCGTCTTGTCCGTTTTGAACTTTTAAGTTATTGGCAGCAGCTATGATACATTTGCGTAAATCATCAATAATGTCCACTTCGGTGCAATATATTTCATTTTTTAATATCTCCACAAAAAGAAATCTAAAGGATTTAAAGTCAGGAGATCGTAGCGGTCATGCTACCGGTCCTTCTTATCCAATCCCTTGATATTAAGGGCGCCGTATTCTTGAAATAGTGTTTTCCACAAATACAAGTAATTTTAGTCATTTAAGAACTGAATAATACAGAGTTTAGCAAATAACAAGAATGTTATATCATGCCACCTACGAATATTCAAAGGTATCGAAGTAAAATCAATATATAATGTCAGAAAGCGATCTATCCATCAAAGTTTAAGGTACTGAAATCTTTCAAAATACGTGTTTTTTTAAATTCAACTATGGATGTAAACATTGTTATAACATAAACTTACTTTCTGCATAGAAAATTGTTCACTTTTGTTTATAAGTATGTGAAAATAATTGTTAAAATGTTGGGTTAGAATAGCTAAATAATGTGTGTCACACAAACGCATTTTGAATGTTATTACATTATTTGAGGAGAGTTTAAATAGTAAAAGTGTATAAACAAAATATCATTAACTTTATTTTTGATATTAATTTTGCTCTACGTGCTTTATTTTTCAAGATTTCAGTACCTAAAAAACACCAAAAATATGGTCATTTTACGGTGAGACATGCGGTGAACGTCTAAATATTTGGACAGAATCAACTTTACGTAACGACATACGTTCATGTATACAATATTAGAATATATAGCTAGGTGTATATGTTCAGCCAAAAAATGATATGACAATATGACTGATATAAACTTCGTAGGAATAAAATTCAGCACTTTTTGACTCTTTTGACTTTGATATGGTTGTTGTGAAACCTGGTTAACAAATAATTCACAATTAGGAAAAACTACTAAAAGAAATTGCATTCTTATTAACTATCACGCATTGTTTCGCAAAAAAACGAACTTTTTAGTTAAATCTGCAGCGCATCTATGTACAGGGTGTCCCATTTTCGTTGTAGATAGAAAGATGCGGTTTTCACAACACTTTTTCGAAAAACTTACAATATCACTATCGGAATTTCGTTTAGGAGATACAGGGTGAATTAAAAAAAAACTACTTTGTATATAAAAACGTTTCGCATATGTGACAAGGTCACTCACATACCATGTCAGGTGGTTATACATAATAACCTATGTTTGAACACGTTGTACATATGGATATGG
The DNA here is from genome assembly GCA_037114965.1 of Monochamus alternatus. Taxonomy (NCBI): domain Eukaryota; kingdom Metazoa; phylum Arthropoda; class Insecta; order Coleoptera; family Cerambycidae; genus Monochamus; species Monochamus alternatus. Next base: position 44,963,440 of record CM073427.1, on the reverse strand, counting down.
ATATAAACCTCGCATATGATACGCTACGCTGCTGCATGCTCCATTTCTTCCACAATTCGGTTGCAAATTTTCCGTGTTACGCCCGCGTTGCACTACACATACACTACATATTTTACTTAACAATTTTTATCTCTGGCCAACGGCAACAGAATTTTGTCAGTAAATAGGTCTTGAATATGCGACAACGTCGCTCACGAAGCATGCCAGGATTGTCAGGTGTTTTTACATAATAATTATAAATATACTTGAACATACTTACTGTAAATGGTTTTCTTAGAGCTCTTTCCATAACACAGAATAAAATGTGAAAAACAAATGTTTTATGTTGCTTGTGAAAAGCGTTTATCGTACAAACGTCTCCTAGCTAGACAGTTTTGTCCAGATTCGCCATAAATTAGCATGTCATACAGCTTGTGATGGATAGTATTCCATTTTTGTTTATATACAGTCACCAAAGCAATAGGTGATATAATGTAATGTTGTCGTACTTTATAGTTTCAAGGATTTTCTGGAAACCTCAATGTTTACTTCATTAATACTGATAAAAAACGAATTACAAAGAAATTTCGTTACAGAAACTCTCGGCAATTTTATAACACAGTTTTGCATTTTATTACAGTTGTATTTTTAATTTGTATTTGTAGGAAAACTATTTGTTTTAGATATTTTTTTCTAAGAGTTTTTTGTTGCTTACAAATACACAAAAATACACAAACAAAATCTATTACTCTAAACCACATAACTTTTGGAAATAAATCTCTATAACCGCATAACTTTTGGAAAGTGGCCTGCAGGCTTCTGAAATCGCATGAAACTAAAATATGGAAAGAAATGATGTAGAAATCCATTATACAGATCATTTGAAGACTAACGTGTGCGTAAGCAAAACTCAACATGGGGCTCATAGATTGTTACAGAAAGAAACTATATATAGCGTGAACCATAGTTTGGTAATGCGCGTAAAAAAGTTAAATAGTAAAGTTGTAGGTAATAAAAAGATCTATAACTTTTATATTTACAATTTTTTCACATAACCTCAAAATTTATGTGAAAAATTCAAATAACCAAGTTTTTGGTTTTTTATTTTTATCTTTTATTGAAAATAATTTTTTTTCACGATATTTGCTGAAAACTTACCTTTTTATGTCCCAAATACACTGTAATTTTTTTTGATTTAAAATATATATTTTTTCACCTTATTTTGACTTAATATCGAAAAAGTACCCTAATTTTCAATCAAAAATTCTCACGTCAAAATATCTGCTTTTTTAAAACAATCGGTTGGCTTTTTGTTCGTTGGAATCTCTACTATCTTATGGTGTAAAAAATATACATTACTACGGTAAATGTTCTCAGAAAATACAAAGAAATGATGCGACAAACTCGATTCTGAAAATTTTTTTTTAATCATTATGTACAATTTTAATCTATTTATTAAAATTTATACTTTAATTACTCGAAAAACGTAAGATTCCATATTGCATTGATAAACAAAAAAATTGCAAGTCTATACTACTATAATTAACAACTAAATAAGTTAATAAAGTTAATTTAATAAAACATCTACAATGTTTTTTCGTTTCTTTGCATTTTCTGAGAACGTTTACCAAAATAATGTATATTTTTTTACACCATCAGAAAGTAGCGATTTCAACGAACAAAATGCCCACCGACTTTTTAAAAAAACCAGATATTTTGACGTGAGAATTTTCGATTGAAAATTAAGGTGCTTTTTCGATATTAAGTCAAAATAAGGTGAAAAAATAAATATTTTAAATCAAAAAAATTACAGTGTATTTGGGACATAAAAAGGTAAGTTTTCACCAAATATCGTGAAAAAAAAATATTTTTTGTAAAAGATAAAAATAAAAACTAAAAACTTGGTTATTTGAATTTTTCACATAAATTTTAAGGTTATGTGAAAAAAGTTAAATATAAAAGTAGTAGATCTTTTTATTACCTACAACTTTACTATTTAACTTTTTTCCATATGACTTGTAGTTTTGCCAGAAATCGAGGTAAACCGTTTTTTACCCTTCAAAACTCACCCCCTTCCACGTCCCGACCTCAGATCGCCCGTAAATTATTTTTCCTTTCATTTTTGTTGTATTCTCTTTCTTTTCCAATGGGTTTCATCCTACTATTATTTTTTTTGGTTTCAAAAATTATCGACCCTGGTCTAATATTATTTAACAAAACAAACAATTGTTATTGCCTAGTTATTTTGTAAAAGTAATAGGTATATAACATGCACATTAATATATAATTGAAAAACAAAATTTTGTTTGGAACAACTGCTTCTTCTTAAAATTGTTGTATCTGCTTACAGTAATTCTGCAAAATCTAACGTATCTAATTTTATCTATGTTTACTTTATTATTAACGTATATGTATACGAACTAGTACATCTCTTAAAGTGCTGTTAATGTCTTACGAACATCACGTGATTCTTGGATAAAAACCATTTACCACGTTAAGAATGAATTTTCATTAAATGAATTGGGGATCCCGTGTGCGAGAACGTGGTAACAAATCTAGGTCAGTTGAATCACGATAAAGCTAATTCTTGGTGTAAATGTCCAATGTAACAAATCCCTTAACTAATGAACTACTTTTAGTAAATCATACGAAAAAGTCTGCAATGGACTGATAGATCCAATTTATATTTGTCCTAATATGGAGAATTTGGGCATTTAATTCAAAAATTGGACCCCTGACAATCTATTTTTAAAATGTACATTATTGTAATTATTTGAAATTTTAGTACTTATTTATTTATTTATTTAATCACTTAGGCTGTTATAAAACAGATGTGAACGTCATACAATTTTTACAATAATTAGAAGATAATGTAAAGTTAAAATAACACATATAAAACATAGTCGACAAAAAACATAGTAGACAGAAAACAAAGATTAAAATTCATTGTAAGAATAAACACATTTTTCCAATAAAAACTGTTTAAGATTCGATCTAAATTTGATAAAGTTGTTGGTGTTTTTGATCGCATTAGACAGTCTGTTAAAGAAACTAATGCCGGAGTAATATGGCGATTTATCTAAGAGAGTTGTATTGTGGTGAGGTATAGTCAGCAGATCTTCATGACGGGTGCCATAGTTATGATAACTAGCGGTTGCTTTGAATTTGGTAATATTGAGTTTAATATTTTTTAATAAAGAAAAAAGATAGATGGAAGGGACTGTTAAAATTTTGTACTGCACTCAAAAGAATATTTGCAAGAAGTAGTGGGAGCAATATTAAAGATCAATCTTATAATACGTTTCTGGCAAACAAAAACAACAAGTTTTTTGCTCTCAAGCGAAAAAACCGTTTAGTGATGGAGTGGTTATCAAGAATTCTGCAATCAAGATAGCAAAATAATTCAATGAAGCAAAAATTGCTAAAAAATTCGAGAGTCTCTGTGTTGTACTAAACAAGAGACGTGTAGACCTCATTAATCAATATGTATTCAAAAAATTGCACGGCACAATTGAAAAATGTAAATATTTTTCACTCTGCCCCTTCGAAAGCACTGAACTATCCGACATGTCAGTTTGTAATTTTTGTTTAAACTATTCAAGAGGACTTCAGTGGAGCAAAGGAGATGCTTTATCTGATTCCTCTTCATGGTACAAAGGGTATATTTTTGAAACTGTAAATAAAGTCGTATCAGTCTATAGGTCATTCGATAAATTTTCCTGCATTGCCACTGATAGAGCCAAAGCTATAATAGGAACTGAAATTGGATTTGCAGAACTATTAAAATAAAACAATATCGACTGTCCTGTGATATACTGCATTGTTCACCAAGAGGCTCTATGTGAAAAATCCTTACGTTAAATGAATGTCATGAAAGTGGTTGTTATAATATTATGAGAGGGGGCAATCGTGCTTTGACTCACATAACGTTTAGTAATTTTTTTGGCTGAAGTAGATGTTTCATATGGAGACTTATTACTTCACATCGATATTCGTTGGTTAAGCGCCGGAAATATTTTCCTAAAAAAATAAGTGAAGTCCGACACTACGGAACTGGAAAATAAAGTTGTAGATGCAAAATTTCTATCAGACGTTACATTTTTAACATATCTGACATCTCACCTTAACGAATTAAATTTGAAGCTACAAGAAAAGCAACAGATTATTACCAATTTATATCGTCACATAAGAGGATTTCAAAATAAAATTAAACCTTTCAAGTCTTTACTAGAAAAACATAGTTTTTACAAGCTCTAAAGAGTACTTTGAAGTAATGACAGATTTTAAGAAAATTTCATATTTAACTCATAAAATATATTGACAAAATTGCAGAAAAATAATTCGAAAACTGATTTAGGTACTTTAAGAAAATCAAAGGAGACATTTCAGTTTACTCAGCCACTTACTATTTCAGTTGAGAACGTAAGCAAACCAGAGCTTCAGCTGGAATTGTGTGATTTGCAGTCCGATCATTTTTACCAGGAAAGAACCGAGATAGGATTTTACTTTTTTAAGACACTTCCAGAATAACGTTATCCCAACTTATGCGTATGATGGGTTTAATGCTGGGAAGCAGATATCTTTGCCTAAGCAGCTTTTCCAAAAGAAATCTATCAAGAGTCAAAATCAAAATATAGGTGTTTCCTCTCTGATAAGTAACTTACTCAATTGCTTCGTTTCTCAACAACACCAACAATACACCCTTTAATGAAAATCAACGTTCCCAAACCTCCCACTTTCTTTTTGTATATTTGTTATTTTTTGAATAAATAAAAATAATTATACAAACAAATACGTTTTTCTTTGTACCCAGTACAAATCACTGATAGAGTATTTTATGATGCAGTCCTCACAACCGCAACTTTATTTACAACAGCACTTGAAGTTGGACAGCTTTGACTTAATATTCTTAGTTTTCTGTCAACAAATCTCCTGTGTAAAAATTAAAAATTAGTCAAATTGATCTCACAAGACATTCCTGCCAGATTTAATGCAGTATGTCGATTACGTCGATGACTGGAATAAAATCTCCTTAATTATTGCTGTTCTGTTAATATTAAAAACTACGGTACGATATTAAAGTACCCTGTGTACAGAAATACCTCTTTCTGTTAGATAATTATCTTGATAATTACATTCATAATATCAGTCAACAAAAAAAGTTAAATCATCATGAATTGATTTCTGTTCTAATATCCAAAGAATTATTGAGAGAAAAACATAAATAATTTGCTCCTCAAACTTAGCTTACGAAACAATATGTCTAAGGTATCTATTTCAAGAAAAATTATTTAGCGTGAAATTTAGAGAACCTTAAAGGGGAGTGTGTAGTGCGTCGTTGCAATTTTCTGTTTCATTTATCAATAAATTGAAATGCCATCGTGTTGCTTACTGACCCTAAAAAAGTTGCACCTACAACCTCGTGCCGACTATGCCCACGACTTAATGGAATATCGATACTGGTATATTAATTTTTCATAACATATTGCTCTTTGTCGATAAAATAACGACGCTGTAATGCTTAATTAATTTATTCTTATTATTATTTTATAGGATAATTAATTAATAATGTAAGCCATAATTAGTGAAATACTAATTATCGTCATAATATATGAAGTTATTGATTTACACAGGTGTGTTTAAGACATTTAAATTGAATAGGGTGGTGAATATAACTAACCTCTTTACTGGTCCTTTTGCGCAAAGGGTTATCTTTTTAGAACATTTTTTTTGGTTTGACAGAAATGCCCAATACAATAAGAAACATTAGTTGATTTTCTATTAATAATTTCAAATTATTAATGCATGAAGTCAAAGATTTATGCGGTGAAGGGGTGGCGTATTATAGAGAAAATGCGAAACTGGTAATATTGCAAAAACTTAGCTTTTATGAGTTGGTTGCACTAACGGAGGAGCTTCACACTGATGGACGGGAATTTCAAAATATGAACATTTTACGTTCAATTCATAGAAACATATGATTTCTATGGGGCAATTACAAACATTCTGTTTTGGTTTCAATTGTGAGCTGGGAATAAAATGCAGTTTAACCAACAGCTTACAATAAGTTTTCCCTAGATGGCTGCTTTCTAAGCTCCTCCATAGTCTGACTATTTTTGAGTGCCTAATGTAAAGACTTCTGGCGTTCTATATATTTTATGATTTCTATGGAAATACCCGAGTCGCCAAATTGAAATATATTTTTAACTCAATTTTATGAAAACTCTTGACTTCTGTTTTACTAGTGCAAACATTTACACAAAAATTGAATTGAATCTATAGATTTGAAATGAGAGTTTTTAATTTCAACTTTTTTGAATAGTTTATGAATTATATTTAATAATACATAGAATTTTACGTAATTTACACATGTAGCTTGGATAAGTTTTATTAAATCTTTATTATCTCATATAAGAGTGTTCCCATATATACCTTTTCTCTTATTTTAGTAAATAATAGTAGTAACAATCTGTCCAAATATTTTTATTTATCACCCTGCTTATGTACTTGCTCATGTGTCATTAAAAGAAATTAAAATAACCTTTTTTATATATTTTTAAGTATTAACAATATTGTGTGAAACTAATTACTCTGTGGACTAAAGCCTCAACCAGCGTTGAATTACACCCACAATATCTACCCATATATTCTTTATTATTAGCTTTTGTAACACTTTTGACTGTATTAGAAAGGTATTTTAAACTAATATATATATCAAATCTCCTACAATTCCTATCAATGAAGTCATAATATGTATGTTCTCTGATACCAAACATCTAGGTATGCTAATGAACAATTTCACGGACAAAGCTCTATTCAATAATTATTATCTAAAGAAATTAATCAATCTAAATTTACTAACCTGGTTTAATGAAAACACTCTATAAATATCTAACTTCACTTTGACAGTGGGAACTCGAAAATTCAACCACAATAGATGAGATCTGACCTATTTCTGCATTTCATTGATAGGAATTGTAGAAGATTTGATATACAGGGTGTTCCAGAATGATGGTCAAATATTTTACCAGTGTATTCCACAAGCCATTTCAGGGGGGGATCTTCATATGAAATTTTTCAATTTCGGTTCTTCCTGTTGAGATATTCGAGTCTCAAAATGGCGGGAAAAATAGTTTTTTTATTTTTTCTTAAAAACGGTTACACTTAGAAATTTAAATATTGGTACACATTATCAGCTAGTCAAAAGCTATGTTATGGTGGTGTTTCTTCCTTAGCTAATGTTTCTGGAGGGCGGGAATAAGCAACCCTTAGATTTATTTCTTTCAGAACTTTTTCCTGCAGTAGCCGATTTCAACAAAATTGTTTAAATGCTACACCTAATTATACTACTTTTTTCCCTCTAGTAATTTTTCCATACAACCATCAGTTTGCGCGGAAAAAATATAAATACTTTTCCTTAGTCGTCAAATCGCCATTAGGTCTATAATTGACAGTTTTTGCAAATACTTTTAAACAAAGGTATTCCTGTAACTGTTGCCAATCCTGCCGTATGCATATTCCGTCAATTTATTCGCTAATATTGGTACGGAAGAGTCAGTTGTTTACAAATGTTTGCAAAAACTGTCAAGACTGATTTGTTTGACAAAACAACAGATACACATCAACATAGCAACCGCATACTGCGGTTATCAGTAACTGTTAGCATATTGCAAAAATAAACACTGTATTGGGCTTGCTACAGACTATGCGTGTATTCGCGATTCGTTATGCGCGATTCATGATATGTGAGGAATTCGCGAATAGTAAGCCTAAGCCCAACTACACCAGACCAAACTTTATATAAAAAACAAATGTTAAAATTAAATAAGTACAAGAAATTAATTTAAAATTGTTAGAAAATAACAAAATTATTTATTTATTAGTTTACTTTAAACAAATGGCGTCAATAAAATGGTCAATGTACTTGCAAATAATTTAATAAAAATAAAATAATGTTTATTGTCCTGTCAGCTGGTGTCATCGTCTCATCGCAATTTCGCACGTCTTTTATAATATAGTATACCCTTATAACTACCTACTTGTAGAAGTACAAGAACGAACAAAATTAATGTCAGCATTTTGAATATTATATCATATTGCGGAAGGCCATGTGATTTTGTGTTACACCGCTGGCTTGGCCGCACAGTGGCAAGTTTCGTTTTATTTCGTGCAACTAGAATTTAACCTTTCCATGAAGGTTGTCTCACTTTAGACCAGGAAATATACAGACAACTCTATATATTCTGAAACCGCAGACTATGAGCTTCCAAATGGTATATATCTTGCTTCATTAAAGAGCCGGTGAAGTTGTACGCCAACAATATAAACATTAATGTTTAAACAACTTATTTATCAGAATGTCAATTTCCAAATGGTACATTATTTATTTGATTAAAATTCATTTGCAGTTCATTTCCATAATTAATATTTTTAATGCATAATTAATACCTCTAGGACCCGGCTTTGATTAGCCAACCTAGCCAGTTCGTGTTGGGATGTACATATATGAAACACATGTTTAAATGTAATTCATTCTATTAACATTTGGGTGAAGGTATTTTGCAGTGGGATCTTGGACTATAAATGACTACAGTTGACTAAAATATTCAATCAACTTAACTAGTAGCCCACTTATGCTGACTGTTTTTTTTTACGAGCTTTCTGGTGCATTAAAACCGACTATAACTTTTTATATAGTCCATTACCGTAAATATGTCTACTTTTGTTAGATTATTGGAGAACGTTTTTAGAAACAAATAAAAAGCTACTGAAAGATATCTAATTTATACTTCGGTGTCAAATTTAATGCCAGTGACGTCATAATAAACTAAACTACAATTTTTACATTCTCTGCTTGTATACAGGGTGTTCGGGAAAATGTGGGAAATCTCTCGGGTGCAGATAAACACGAAAACATGAGATAATAAGTTCCTATAAATTTTTTTCCCACAGGTTCTCCCTACGGAGATATGTGTCCCTGAAGGACGCCACTGGAAATCGGTTTTTCTTGAATATCCTTTAAAGTACTCAACATAATTTAGTAAAAATTTAATGTATTGGACACTAGTAAGAACCTCTTAAAATAGTGTCCTTGAAATATATTTAGCTTTTTTAGTTTCCCAAGGGCAAGCTCAGTATTATAACTTAATGCCTAAATTTTTAACACTCTGCATGAAAAAGACCTTTAAATAATAAATCTGGATAATTTCAACTTGAAACAAAAAAAGGTGAAAAATAATAATAAACGAATTCATGTTTTATTTTTAATAAAATTGGCCCATGATTTCTATTTTTATTTCTCGACAACAAAGTGCGATACGAGTCATTCAAACAACAGGATAGTTTCATTTTCAAGATGTTTAATCCGAAAAAATACAAAATTTAATAAAACGCTCTTGTATCTCAGGAGGCACCTTATCGAAATTATTGAAAAACTTCATAAGAAAGTTCAGCATGAGAACACAGGTCGAACTTTTTCACGTAAACGGTTAATTTTATCGACAATAAATAAAGAGTACCTTTTTTGGTCTAAGGTTGAAGCTACCGAGATTTATTATTTTAAAGACTATCATACAGGGTGTTAAAAATTTGGGCAATAAATAGTAAAGCTTAGCCCGCCCCTGGTAAACTAAAAAGTTTCAAGGAGAATAATTTAAGAGGGCCATTCTAGTGCCCATCACATTAAATTTTTATTAAATTATATTAAGTACTTTAAAAGTAATTCAAGAAAAACCGATTTCCAGTGGCGTCCTTCAGCGACACAGGAGAGCCTGTGGGAAAAAAATTAAAGGAACTTGTCATCTTATTTTTTCCAGTTCTATCTGCACCATAGGGATTGCATCCACCTACATTTTCCCGGACATCCTGTATATTTATTTATTCCAATTCCAGAGTTACAATACTATATTCCTATTTCTGGTTTTGTCTTTATTGTATACAGAAAAAGAGACGGTTCGATCTAGATCGCAATATGGACATCTATAGTTTTGCACTTGGTACGTGTTATAGGCTCACAAGTGACAAGACGTTATTACTTTTACATTTTACTTATTCTAATAACTTAATAACTTTTTAACATGAAATCGGTTTGAAGTGTCTGATATTAATCACTGTAGCTGTAAATGACCAAATCGTGTATTAGTGGCAAAAAGTGTCAAAAAAAAAACCAAAAATTAAAATACAAATAATAATAATAATAATGCCTAAATAGGCAAAAATAGGAATTTTGAAAATCACATAAAAATATATAAAAAAATTATGAACTTCATCAAATGAACAATAAATTTTTCAGAAATTGTTCAAAATGAAATGAAAAACCACAATGTAATCAGTATTTCTCAACAAAATTTCTATTACAAATAATGCATATACATTAAAAGTCTGATTTTTTTATTCTTAACTATTTGCAAAAAATGGAACCATACATGTAAGATACACCCTGTAAATATTCAGTATCATGAGATAGCAAAGCATACATAGGTTAGATATGCAATATACCGGGGGGATTCAGAACTTATCTAAAATAAAATTCTGGATGTACAGGGGATTCGTATAGATAAAATTTGAACAAAAAAAATTCAAAAAGGGTAGTTCAAAAATGATTTAAAAATACACTTCTGTACGGAACTGGAAACTGATCCACTGTAAAACCTGATAAGGCGACAAAGCATGCAACCCGCGACCGGGCAAAATATGGACAGAAATTTCCATGAAAAGAAATAAATAACATTTTCTAACAACTATTTTATAGATAAAATTCAACTGATTTTGTCGCTATTGTTATTCATTATTAATATAATTCATTTGTTGTTTTAATTAATAAAATAATTGGCCATACCTGATGTTATAACATAATTTTGGACCCGTCTTCTCCAGTTTCTACAGACTAACATAAATGTTTCTGCTTCTTGTCCCGTTTAGAACTCGTAAGTTATTGGCAGCAACTATGATCCGATTGTGTAAGTTACCAATAGTAGGAATCCACTTCGGCGCGATACACTTCATTTTTTAAATATCCCCACAAAAGAAGAATGATTTAAAATCACGATATCGTGGTGGCCATGGTACCGGTCCTCCTCGTCCAATCCCTTAGTAATAATTCTTAATTCTTGGACACGCTGTACATGATACGGATATAATTGAGTCTCGTGTATGATGCACTACACTGCTGCAAAACGCCATGGACGTCTTGTACTTCTATCTCTACCACGATTCGGTTTCAAATTTCCCTTGCGTTGCACTACACTTGCACTCACTGCATACCGCGGTAAAAATAGCTGCATTTGGCAGATGTTTATCGGGACATCGTTCTGTTAAAGCATTTTCATATCGCCATAAATTAAAACGATATCCATTAACTTCGAGTTGCTATACACATAAGCCATTTGTAACACTTGAAAAATTAATGTAAAGACTTGCATCACAAAAAAAAGGTTAATGCGTACAAAAAGTAATCGGATTTCAATATTCGGAATCGCCTGGGTAGGGACTACAATAGCCCAGCCATGTAAAGGTTAGAAATACTACAACCTCAATAATTTTTTACTCGGAAACTATAAAGATTTAACAAAAAAATTTTTTTTACGATATTGACTCAATTTTTCATGAAGAATTTATTCTCAATTTTGTATATGTTTGCACTAAAGTAAATATACATAAATATTTAGAAAAATGCAGTTAAAACAATATACCTAGGTAAGGATTTAATGGTAGCTTTAATAAAAATTATTTTTTAATGACTGTGACTTGAATATAAAATTGTTGGTTAAATGGGATCATCAGCCATCTGCTTGAAAAGTCGCAGGTGGCATAAGATAACATTCCTCATATTACTAAGCCCTAGATTATTCAGTTATTAAAAATGTCTAACATTGTTTGTATTTGCAATAAACACTATTACAAAAATACGGCGCCCTTAAAGTAACACTCAGTTCCCTTAACATGCAATACATTATTACAGAGGCATTTATATCAGGCGACAAAATGTCAAATAAAATCAGGCAAGAGGGTGAAGGTCGTCCATTTTCCAAGTCACTGATAAATTAGGGAAACAAGTTTTCTATACGAACTTAAACTTAATGACGAGACAACTTTTTACCATAGATTCCTCAATGAGGCACAAGATAAATTACCTACAGCCCATTCCACTGTTTCTTATTAACCCTTGTGGCGAAAGTTAAATTAACCGGGAAGTTTGTTATATAATTTTTTGTAAAACAAGGACGCAAACTAAATTTCACATAGGAAGTAAAATCGTCTGGGGATCTTCGAAACCAGTAACTGTGTTAAGAGACAAGAAGCATAAAGTAATACTTTGTGTTCGAGTGGTCGAATCGGTCCAACAGAACAACTTTTATTTAATTAAATCGACTTCAAATTGAGCCATTTACCCGATGCCAGTTCTCTTTCTCTTCCATTCGCCTTTTCTGGATAAAATGTATTAAACTCATATAATTTGTATTATTACGTCGACTTATTTTCTTTGTTTTCTTTTTATTGTCTTAGGATCAACCCAGATTCTTAATTCGTAGGTAAAGGTTGCAAGATTAAGTAGTTAGTTGAGACAGTAAAATATAAACGAACAAAGTAAGTCTTTTGATATTTACTTTTTTCGTCTGATTTATTCCATTCACTAAGCTGACTTAATTGCGTTAAATATTTCTTTGAGGATATTGAAATTCCTATAGAGGGTGTTTGTAAATAAGTGCGAAATATTTTAGGGGGTGGTTGCCGAAGTTATTTTGTGAAAAAAAGTTCATATAAACGAAATATACTTCGTTTCCGAGATACAGAGTGTTTAAATTTAAACTTTTTATTTATTTTTATTAATTATTTCAAAGAGATTTAAAGATACTGCCTTGAAATTTGAAACACGATTTGGAGGGATAAATATGTATGTGCCAACAGAAGTCGGGTTTTTAACCAATGACCTTGACCTTATTGTGTAAATTTAATAAAAATTACTAAAATTATGAGATAGTTATGGTAAACCCATGCCAAAGCCTCCGCTTATAGCATCCCGATCCAGTAGTGGTCGGCTTATCTATACAATCCTGTGCTTTATATATTTTCTAGTGCAGTTGAAATTAAAGTGATATGAAATATTTCAAGTATGTGTATGATTTAGTTGTGCTGTAAAATAGTATACGAGAGGCTCTCTGAATTTGATTTAAATAATACCATGTTTAAATGCCCATTGTGTGGTTCGGCATTTGTAACTGGCCGAAAATACAACACATACACCAGTATTATCACATAAATTATCAAAAAATATGTAAATGTGTTTCATGCTTTATGCAACTTTCTATATATTAAATATAAATTATGGCCCTCTTATGTGATACAGCCTGTATCACATAAGAGGGCCACTCCCATGTATCTCGCTTAATATGCGAGACACGTCAAAAATCTTTAATTGTTTTTTGTTGCATTTTTGGAGGCCTTTATGCTCGTAAAATTTGAGATCCATGGCCAACTTTATGAGTAACAACAAAAAAACCTGTAAAGTACCCAAACTATAAGGCTGTCTAACTTTTTTATTTTAAGAGATAGAGAAAACTTATTAGTAATACATTTTTATGGCAAAATTGATACATTCCACCTGATATAAACAGAATTTTGAAATATCGTATGTGGTTCGCTACGCCCTCTAGGCAGACAAAAAATTTTTTTATTGAAGCAGGCTATGGCCACAAAAAATTGCCTGTTTTTTCGTCTTTCATGCAATATACTACATGTTGCCTTAATGTTTCGTATTTATTACATTTTTTTCAATTTTAGTTAAAAAAAATGTACCTAAATATTTTCGTGTTGCTCAAGATAATGTAGTACCTGTTTTAAAGACGCCAATTGCAAATAAATAATAAACAGAATGTACTTTTTTAATGCAAAATACAGATTTTTTTATAATATTTTATTGGTTTTCACATTAGAAGCAATTGGGTCTTTAAAATTTTTTTGACAGAGACAATGTAATAAAACAATATTATTCCTGGGAGGTGGATCGGCAGACGCGGACCGATAGAATGGCCTGCAAGATCGCCAGATCTTACACCTCTTGACTATTTTTTATGGGGATACAAGTCAAAAGTGTACATTAATAAACCACGTAATTTAGAACTTCAAAATCGCATTCGGGAGGAAATACGCAGAGTTACCCCAGAAATCATTCATAATCTGCAAGAAGAATTTCTTCACAGACTTGCGCATTGTCAAGAAGTTGGTGGATGGACATTTAATTTTAGTATAAAATTTAATCAATTGTATTTTATTTTACATACCTCAGAATTGTTATTTTTTTATGGATAAAATTTACGTTTTCTAACATTCAATCGTCATTTACTCTAAAACTTTCCTATGTAAGAGGGCAAAATTTTAGTACTGTCTGATAGAGAATTAAACGATCTTTCAGAATCAAGGAAAAAAATATGGTGTTGCCATTTAAAAAAAAATCGATGACGTCATTACTCGAAAACAAATGACATTGAAAATCGCATTTTACGCTAAAATATGTATTTTTTAAATTAAAAATCGACCTGTTCGAGGATTTTTCCCAAAAAATAATTGTTTCGTTTTTATTGAATTTATTCCATACTTTTGGCGCATACTGTATATTCCACGGCAGAAAGGGTTGAAATTATCGATATATTTTTCGGAAATAATCAGTCCGCTAGTAGAACAGCAGAAAACTACTTTACTGCCAAATTTAATGCATTACTTGATCTCCACTAATGATCATGTATTAAAGTCTACTTTAAGCTTTTAATCATTAAATCTCCAAAACTACTGAACTGAAATACATGGTATTTTACATCATTATAAAGGGAATTGAAACGCCTTTAAAGCGATGTATCATTCGATCTCCCTTCCCATTCAAGATTTTAGGAGTGGTGCCATCCCCGCCTAGGGGGCTGCACGTGTAAACGTGATTTTATGCCAATTTTGTACCCCCTTCGAAAACAAAATCGACGAGTCTGAGCGTTTTTCAAAAAGAGAACTGAGCTGCCAGAAAATGCCTCTGTTTCGTTTTGGATGCGCCACCCAGTATAATTTTTATATGTAATGTCTGTTTAATTACATTGAAATTTTACAGAGCATTAGTAACTCCACAAATCGTATGTACATTACCATGATAGTTACGGGCATAAAAATGTCAATGATAATCATGGTAAATTTAACGTAACATTTTTAATGGTCTCAGTATTATATGTTACATATATAAATACAAAAATAGTTAGATCATTTGTTGACAAGTAATGAGTTTGAAACATGTATATGTCTGGCCGTTCTACTGACTAGAGCCTTGATCTCATGGACGCGAAAATTTGCGCGAATTATTTAATGGCGGGAAAAGTCTCAATTTTCAGTGAATTTTTCCAACCGAAATATTTTCTATCATTTTCATCATAAAACTGTCATTGACTGTCATGGTAGATTGCCACAAGCTTAAGTTAAACTTAGTAATCCCACATATGATGAAAATAGCGATAACATTCTTGTTCTGCGAAAATCGTAAAATTGACACTTTTCCGCCATTAATAATTTAAATCAAAATCTGCGAAATTCGTGAGAATTTTTGTAAATTTCGCATCCATGAGGCTAAGGCTTAATTCTACTTACAGACGTGGACATCAAAGTGTCGATATTTGTGTCTAGATCATTCTAACTCTACATTGTGTATCAATTGTGTGTAAAATTATTGTGTAGACTGCATACACTTTTATTGATACACGTGGTGTATTTAGACATATTTGACATTAGATACAGTACATCAGAGTTCTTGATTATATACAGCTTGAATCATGACGCGAACGAAATGCCGCAATGGTCATTAACTATATTATAAAAAACCAGACATATCGGTAAAGGTAGACCAAACCGTTCATTCATAAATTTCCATTTGTTTTGTATTTCAAACATTGTGCAAGTATATGACAAAGAAATCAGAGAGAGAGAGAGAGAACGTAAAAATTCCGAATACCTGCAACGCAGCATATTTAGAATAAATAATTTCTGAGCGCGTGTTGACAATTTATAGTTAATTAAACTAAACTATAAAAAGATAATTGAGGATGAGAAGAACTCAATTTTCGACACACTTGATAATGAACGATTTGATAAAATGGTTTATGAAAAATCATCGAGAAACTACAAAAACATAGATTCTAACTAACAGCAACACTGCACGCTAAGGCTTATTATATGTAGTGGCGGGACGGGTACATCAATGAACACTTGTATGGAAAAGTAAGCAACATTATGGCAACACTATGGAATGGCAAAGAAATAAATATATTTAATAAATCACATACTACCTTGGTGCAAATAAGTGTCAATATACCTAATTTTATTTACATCATAAGTAAAATGTATCATATGGTACTTACATATAATGACTGTAATTCGCTCAGGTAATTTAGCTTCAACTTCGCGACTTATAGTCATCATTATATGCTCATTGAATAATATACTATTGTCCCACTTTTAACAACGGCGCATTCGCCAATTGCTATAAAATTTATTTAACCTGCTTGGCCTCAAAAATAATGTTCTAAAGAATATAAATAATTTGATATTGAGTGAAACTGGAAAGACAATCTTGCAATAAGACATGAATGACGTATTTCTTGTGCATTTGTTTACTATATCCTTTCCGAAATTTATTGGTTTATAACCCACACAGTAATAAATCTTCAGATTTATGCATTTTCTTACCAATCCCAAGTTTACTATGAATCATCTAAATTTATTCTAAAGCGAGCAAATGCTCTTCTTACACTCGCAGAGACCTCTTACGTTCAAAAATCTTAAAATTCGTCTAAATCATGCCTACGCATCCTTGGACGGCCACATTCACGATAGCTTGGAATTGGGGCTTCTGGTTCCATCGCTCTTGCGTGAATTTTACAAAACAATCTTGCAGAAGGTTGCATTCTATCATAGAAACGTTACTCTCTTTGAGCCGCGTTGATAGGTACTTATCAAATTTATAATTGTATATTTAAATTGATATAAAACAGCAGTTTAAAGCAGGCTAAAGCGGACACAGTGAAAGCGGTTTCCCCCTTACTGGCGCCCTGCGCCGAACCGTGCCGATATGCTTTGAAAATTCTAACATGCTCTTAAATGGACACGTACACAGTGAAAGCAGGTTGAAGCAGGTAGGCGCCGGAAACCTGCGAGCCCGCTTTTATCAGAATTCAAATTTAATTTATTTGTAGGCGTAAAATAGTCGACAAAAAGCTAATAATATCTTCAGTTTTTCGATGACCTATATAGGACAAAATCCACAGCAACCGATATACAGTAGACAAATATTGGAAATAGGTTAGTAATGAAATTAATGAAGAGGGTAAATATTAAAATATACAGGGTGTCCGAAATATGAGTGGCTTTATTTTACTGTATGACAAATTATACCAAACAAAACATATTTGATTTAACAATTTTCTCTGACCATCGATATATTCGAGCAAACAGATTTTGAAAATGCGACAACGTCACACACCTACCATGTCAGATGTTTGTACATAATAAATACATTTACACGTAATAAACATACTTAGTGTGGACGGTTTTCTTAGAGAGCTCTTTTCACAACAGAATAAAATGTGAAATAGTTATAAGTATTCAAAATTAATGTCGTTGCTTGTGAAATGCGAATACCGTACTAACGTTTCGTAACCAGATAATTTTATCTAGATTCGCCATAAATTAACTGGTCACGGTTACGTAAGTTCAAGACATGTATTCAGACGGAAGTCCACATACTTGCTAGAGCAGTTATTACCACACAAGTGGTTGATCTAGTGACACTGCTCTACATAGTGTACATACGAAGACGTCTGATCTAGGAAGCTTGACTAGACATTAAAAGTACCCACACATAGTATAATGATCTAAGCTGTTTACTACAGCGTAATTGCTTTTCTCAATATCATTATTAAATATGTTTAGTTAGATACATTATTTCTTCTTATATTTGGAAGTAAAAGTAATACTTTTATAGTGTAAGCAGATCTGCTTATTGAAAGGAAAATGCTTCCAATATTTTGTGTATGATAAGACAGTAGACAGTAGTTCAATAAATATTTCGATGTTTTTGTTTTTACTTTTTAAGTCAACTTTGTGATACATAAAAAAAGTTGCCACTGAAAACAACTAAACGCTTAAGTATACACTGATAAAAATAGCTGAAAATTTCCATGTTTTGTTATGCTCTTTTTACATAATATTTAGTGAAAAATTTTAATTTACATTATATGTTAAGGAATAATCAAGTGTATGTGTGTTTACGTAATAAAATTAGGAAATTTCAGAAATGGTGTGGTAATATAATGGAACTAAATTTATTATGAAATTTTACAGAAGTTCTCAGGCGATTTCAGTTGCACATGAGCAGAGGCACATAAACCTAACGATAATTACCTGAAACGAAATATTACCACGCCCATGACCGGTTCTTATTTCGGGGTTTTATTACTCTCTTTCATTTCCAAACAGACTATAAACCCTTCAGCTGGGAATTAGAAATTGATTGTGATTTTATAATGAACTATTTATAATATTTTTCGAAAACTGCCTTCTGAGTTACCCCCTTGTGCGTAGACGTTTAACGTATACCTAAAAATATTACAGTGAATTAATTTCATTTACAAAATTATTATGTAATTTTACATAACTTTATGCTCATCACAAATTAGCAACATAAAGTTACGTGAAATTATAGACAAATTTTATCAGTATATTTCTCTGGGACAAATATGATACAGTCCTTTCGGAATTCAGAGTTCTGATAGAACACCCCTCGCAATTAGTCTCTTTATATTTGCTTTAAACTCACGAAATACACATATTTCTGTTTAAGACAAGTGGAGGTAATTTGATGTCGAGCACAATTGGATTAATTTTATCAATGGAATTACCTGAACCTCGCTTGACGCATGCCGAAGGAGTAATACATCCCACAAGAAATATAATTGGACGCAACAAAACAAATTATTCACGGAATTTGTGACAGGTAGGTTACCAAATACTACGAGGAAAACGTTGTTCCATCAATTATTCATACTCTACATTATATGGTTGCATATTATTCAACTACTAGACTTCTACAGGGACTTTCTAGTTATAATTAAATGAAAAATTTAAGTTTTGATTTCCTATGAATATACAGTGCGGAATATAAGTGCCGATACTAAAGGGGCTTGTATATCTGACCAAAAGGAAAAAATATGGAAAAAATATCTAAAATTAATAGTTTTTCTACAAATACGTTTCAAAAATAAAAATACTTTCTGCAATAAAATAACGGGTGGGGCAAAAGTTCCGCTACCATTTTGATTGCGCGCCATCTTGGTTATGTGACGTTTAGCTCAGTTTAGCTTTAACCATTGTGTTGTGTAGACGTCCAAATTTTATAATGGATAAATATACGCCACAAGAACGAGCAGAAATAGTGACAATATTTATTGAAAATAATCGTTCCATTATCGCCACTCAGCGGAAATTCCGTCAAAAATATCCTAATCGTCCAGTGCCTCACAAAACCACAATTTATCGTTTACATGAGAATTTTCGACAGTACGGTACGACAGCAGACATACCTCGTTCTGGAAGACAGCGGACGTCTCGTAACGCTGAAAATGTGGCTCTGGTGCGCGATAGTGTTGCAGAGTCTTCAGAAACATCAATTTGAAGACGTGGTTCCCAGTTACACATTTATGCATGCAGTTTAAGGCGAATTTTGAAAACTGAAAATGTTCCCGTACAAAATTCAATTAGTCCAAAAATTGCTACCGAGAGATCCTGGTCAACGAGTTGAGTACAGTAATTCAATCCTAAGGCTGTCTGCTGAAACTGAAGATTTTTCGTCTAAATTGATAAAGAGCGATGAAGCCCATTTTCTTCGCAGTGGCCACGTCAATAAATAGAACAGTCGGTTTTGGGGAACACAGAATCCTCAATTATACATGAAATTCATGAAACATCATTGCATCCACTAAAAACAACTGTATGGTGTGGTATTCATGCTGGAAACATCATTGGTCCCTATTTTTTTTTTTTTTTGAAATTGAACAAAGTGTTGAAGTTACTGTTACTACTGAACGGTACCAAGACATGATTCGAAATTTTCTTGTGCCTAAAATGAAAGAGCAAGAACTAGAGGACATGGTTTCAACAAGATGGGGCGACAGCACACACAGCCCGTTCAACAATTCAATTATTGAATGGCGAACGAAGACGAAGACTAATTTCACGAAATGGCGATTTAGCATCGCCAGCCAGATCTCCGGATTTAACAGCACCAGACTTATTCTTATGGGGTTTTTTAAAATCAAAAGTTTATGTGAATAAGCCCCAAACGATTCATATTCTTAAAGACAATATTCGTTACGAAATTGAAGAAATTCAGCCTGAGATGTTGCAGGATGTCATGAAAAATGCCTTAAAAACAGCCGATATAATTTTCCAATCATAACGAAAAAAAATTAAAGACCAAATAAACTTTTCATTAAAACCAAATTTACTTATCTTTTCTTTGAACAAAGTTATAGGCAATCAAAATGGTAGCGTGACTTTTGCCCCACCTGTTACAATACTGTGTTACGTAATTAAAAACTGATGTTCAACTAAGGTTAAGTAAAATCTCCTGTAACGTCATTTATTTTTTTCTTATCAGTAGGTAAGCTTCCCAAGACATCCTTAAAACTGTAACGTACGACAACATTGCAATAAACCTACTGCCGTTAACTTCAAATAATTATTACTATTATTATTAGTGACAGATTATAATTAGTGCTTCTGATCAGAATGGTAACAATTTCTTCTGATGAAGTTGTTTACGCAAAGTTCAGTTACGTACTTGTAATTTGTCTATAGGTTGTCTAAATGGAACATCCTGCATATATTTTATTCCATTCAAATTGCATTATTTTTTCCTTCATAATGATATGTAATAGTTGCTACTTTATATTTTAGAAATTGTCAAAATTGTTAAATTCATAAAACCGATGTTGCCTGGTGGCATAGTTGGCCATGCATTTTCATATAATTATACAAAATGTGTTCATTAAATAATCCACTTTAATAATTCAAAAAATTATTTTAACGTTATTATCCAATTGATAAATATCTTTAATTGAATATCTTAAAAACGAAGAGGCCTATGAAAGTTCTGATTCCGCCATCTTACGTTTCTTGAAAAACTACTCCAGCGTTGCGAACACCGCCCATCCTTCTATATCTTGTAGTTTCTGAAATACCCAGCAATTAAAACGAAATTGGGACACTACATAAATAAAAATTTACCCATTGCAGTAACCATGACCAGCTGCATGAATCTGGCCAATCTGGGCAAAAAAACTCTGGCTACGAGACGATTTTTTCTAACAACGGCATTAATTTTGAACACATAACTATTTTACATCTTATTCTGTGTTGTAAAGAAAATCTAAGAAAACAATTAAAAGTATGCTTAGGTGTATTATGTGTAAATACTTGACATGGTAGGTGTGCGACGTTGTCAGATATTCAAGACCTGTCCAAAATAAAGGTACTCAAATTCCGGACATTCTGCATAACTGATAATTTACAATCGAAATTTAAATTATATCCAGATATTGGTATTCTTGAAGATTTTACCTTTAACATCCATCCAAATCGAAACAATATCAACGAGTCTTGGTTTGCTCTTTTTTTTGGTATTTTTTTTTTCAATATTGCAATTTCTCATTAGAACTTTGTTTTGGATTTGGTCATATGTCTAACAGATTCTCATCGTGGCAATCTATATATTAACAGTATTGATGATGAAATGATTTACTTTTATTTTTGGAGGTCGTAAGTTGAGGACGTAACTATTGGTATACGTGCGTATGCGGGCACGATCGGCTTTATTTTTCTGAAAATTTAATATCAAATATTTTTGTACTCTCCAATATCTCAACATTTCAATAAAAAAAATCTGTTTC
Organism: Monochamus alternatus; assembly: GCA_037114965.1. Taxonomy (NCBI): domain Eukaryota; kingdom Metazoa; phylum Arthropoda; class Insecta; order Coleoptera; family Cerambycidae; genus Monochamus; species Monochamus alternatus. Next base: position 44,941,490 of record CM073427.1, on the reverse strand, counting down.
ATTACAAGCACAGGCCAGCTTAGAAATGGAGGACCTATGGAAGACAAAAAATGAAATATATATTCCCTAGTTGGGAACAATTTTGAACCATGATTAATATGTTCCCATCATTCAACAGGGAAATGAAGGAAACCTGGAAAATGTCTTTAATTAAAAGAGCGGTCAAGCACCGACTGTGTCATATCGATCTGAAGGTTTTTACCATGTTTCTCTTTTACGGGGTGTTTCCTAAGTAGAGGTCAAAAATCCAGAGGCATGACCAAAAATGAGGGTTCAGTTTTTCATTTTTAATTTATAAACTGCTTGAGATTGAAAGCTCAAAGTTAGAAAACAAAACAAGTTATTCGAAAAACAAACTATAATGCTATCATAAACGAATTGTTAACAATCAAGTGGTACAAGTAGACTGACTGTCCTCGTCCCGTTGCCAGTGGCCAGGCCGACATTCTTTCTACTCTAAACTATAAACAAAACCCAAAACGTAAACAGTTAAATAGTTCCATCAGCATCATGTATAAGAAGCGTGATATCACCGTCAATATCGAACCTATGTACAGGGTGTGAACAGAAATCATGTCAGGGTGCTTACAAGATAATTTAATAAAATTCGTTGTGCATATTTAGTGTGAGAGTACGTAGTTATGAAGCAAAAAAATACCAGCTTTAGAAGCTTACCAGTGGCGGAGGTGTGGGTATCATCGATCATTATATGCCAAAACAAATATATCACCCTGTATAATATTATAAAGAAAATGGGTCATAATAAGCGTCATTGTATTATATTCACTTTTTACTTTGTTTACACTTTTTTGTATTCCAAACCCTTTAACAACAAAATTGATTGACAAAGTGCAAATAAATAAAAAGTTATAATAATACAATGGCGCATATGAAGACCTATAATATTATACAGAGTGATATATATTTTCTTGGCAAATAATGATCGAAAATACCCACACCTCCTCCGTAATTTTTTGTTTCATACTTACTGTCATACTAAATATTAAAATATCTCAAGCTGTTTAGAAATTAAAAACTGATTTTTTTTAAATCTTGACACTTTGTAGCTGGACAAAGGCTGCCCTAAGACTCACATTTGCATTATAAACATTCATATTTATATATGCCCCTAGATTTTTTACCTATAATTCAGATACATCCTTTATATACATACTGTTTTTTTATTTTTTGTCTAGAATATACAGTCTGATTATAAAGGCCCTGAACTATACTCGATTCCCATTTTTAGATACTTTAAAATATATACATTTTTAAATGGGAAGTTGTTTTTTTTATAGTCACGCACAAAAAAAATCGTTCGCTTTTATTTTCTTTCCATCTATATACATTTTGTATGCCTTTGCATAAAAATTTTGAAAAAAATATAAAAACTTTTAGATTTTGACTTTAGTTTGCGATGTTCACTGGAAAAATAATTTTGCATACTGATATCTGTAACATATTGCTTTTTTGTAAAAGTTGCTACCACTAAAATTAATCAATGTTTTGGAACTTCTATCAGTAGTTTTAATTTACAATATTTTTACTAAAATTAATTCCTGTCATTTTATCAAACAGCACTTTTGTTAAATTTACAGTAATGGTGCCATGTGAATAAATTCAAAGTAACTCCTAAAATCTAATTTAAAATTGAAAAAATACACTCTTATTAACGTTAATCATCAGCTCCAAAATATACTTACAAGCTAAACTTACAATATAGTGAAATGGCAAGCGATCTATTATTAGAATGATTAATTGTCTGTCAAGCATAATATTCAGAGATGACAGGATATCAGTTGTTTCAGATTTTTCTGTTTACGTCTATACAGAATTTCATTGCAGATTCAATATGCGCAGCATATTGGATGTCACTCAAATTTCTATAATAGCACATTGTGGTTTGCTGAGTAAGTACACATATTGGCATAGTCCTTTTATTAAGTAAAACATACAGGGTGAATCAGAATTTATACTCTTACAAATACAAATTTGTAGAAAAAAATCAAGAAAAGCAGTTCAAAAATGATTTAAAAATATATTTCTGTATGGCACTGGAATCTGGTATACTGTAAAACCTGACCTTGAGTGAGACAAAGCAATCAGTGGGTGACCGGCATGGTCAAAATCGGAGGAAGAAAAGAACTAAATTAAATAAATAAAATTTAAAGAAGTCCAAATAATTTAAGTCAGAAGATAGTGGCGGCCCTCCTCATCTAATCCATCGTACCCCTGGAACTTCGTTGTACCCCTGGAAAAAGACAACATCCTGCAAGAACCACATTCGCAGTCGGACAACAAAAGGCACATTTTCCAGAAGTTCGGGCAGATATTTTCGAAATAGCTACATTAATTCTATTTAGTAATATGAATGGTCTAATAAAACGATCATCGATAATTACTGCCTAAACATTTAAGGAAAAGCGTTGGATCATCTCGCTAGATTTTGAGCATGCAGTATGCTGTTGCAGCAACCATTTCCACAATCTAATTTGTAAGGCTTGGACACGCTGCACCTACACTGTTAATTGGGACATTCCTTGTACTTGTTGAGTGATTTACCTGGTACTTATTAGCAGATTCTCTTCAAAGATTTATAAAAACTGTACTTCAACTGTCACAATACGCCGTGGACGCCAAGGAACTTCCATCTCTTCTACGATAGTTGGCATATATATGTCTACCGAGAAGTCGTTTTGAGTACAGACGAGAAGCTACTAAAGGATTTTATCTTACTTCACCACAAATTAAAACGATATCCATCAAATCCGAGTTGATGTACACGTAAGCTATTTTTGACACTTGAAAGCTAATGTAAACACTATCGTAAAAACGTTAATATTATAATTGAATTTCAGTATTCGGAATCGCCTGTATATCAATGACTACAGTAGCACAGCGATGTGAAAGTTGAAAATACTACACCTTCAATTTTTTCTCAGAAACTAAAAATTTTACCATTTTTTACGATATTGGCTCCATTTTTCATTACGCATTTATTTCCACATTTTTTGGATAATTTGTGAATCAACCAGTATTTTTTGTACCAAATGATTAAAAATGTGCAAAGGTTAAAATCAAGTAATATGTTTCATAGTTTCAATCTAAGCAATAAGACATACAGTGCTTTCGAAAAGTAACGATTAAATTCATTATTTTTGAAACTGAGAAGTTTTAGAAAAAATCCCCTGGCACGTCGATTTTGTTTTTTAAAAAAGCACTTTTTGACTCACATTTGTGACGTCATCGTTGGCACTGAAAACGAGGTGTTAAAGTGGTGATAATAGCGTTCGTTATTTCTGATATTAAAATTCCTTTTTAATTCACAAATCAAGAATAAGCAGACATCCATTTCTGTTACAGATTTGCAGACGGGGACTCGGCAGAAACAGTTAGAGAGTACAGGAGAAGATTTCAGCATAGTCGTCAACCGCATTATTTAGTTTTTATTAACATTCATCGACAATTTAGCACTCACGGCCTTAGAACCACAAGACCCGATGAAAGGCAAAACAGAATTAATATCCGGCAAGAAAGAATCAACAACCAAATTCTTCGAGTTCTAAAAAAAGACGTCCTTACCATTTGCAAGTTTGCATGAAGGCGACGAAGAAAAATGATTGGTGTTTTGCATTTGGGTTTTGAATTCCATTGAACAGAATGAATATTTTTTAAGTAACATATTGTGTGCAATTCGTCCGAGAAACTTTCAAGTAGAATTCAGTGGTAATGTTAGTAATTATCTGTTTCGGCCTTATTTCTTGCCACAACGCCCAAATGGTGATAATTTTTTGGAGTTTTTAATAACTGAACATGGAAATATGTGGGAAGAAGTTCTATTGAATTTGAGATTAAATGCTTGGTTTCAACTTGGCGGTTGTATCGCCCACTTTCATCAAAATGTAAGGGGGTGGTTGGATTATAATTTCCCACAAAGGTGCATAGGACGTGGAGGGCCGATTTCTTGGCCTCCACGTTCCCCCGATCTAACCCCATTGGATTTCGTCTGAGGTTATGTAAAAGATAAAGTTTATATGGTTCCTGTGCATACAAGAGAAGAGCTTATTGACCGGTTCCAAAATGCCTGCGATGTAATGAGAAACGGTAATTTTATTGCCGCAGCACAACAATTTATCAGACGAAGGTGCGAATTGTGCGTCATACAAAATGGTTCACATTTCGAACAGTTGCTTTAAATTATTACGCTGGTAAAAATTAGCTTTAGAAAATCTGTCCATTAAACTCAACGTCAGGAGTTTCATCATTTGCACAATTTGCAAAATTTCAATTTCTCTTTTTTTTTAGAATTCTTAAATTATCCATTTTTAGTTATTACCTCCCTTTATGAATGAACTCAGCATTAGTCGTAGTTAGTTTATTAGTTAAAATTACCTGTTGATGTATTTAACGCTTTTAGCCTGTAGCATTTTAGAATAGTCTCATTAAATTGACCTATTACAGATATTAGTTTTTCAATTTTTTCTTTAACAATGGGTGCAGATACAAAAAATACAAGGGATAAAGTTTCTAAACAGAACTGGGAAACGATTTTCTTTAACGGACACGGTCAGTGGCGCAACAAAAATAAAATTGGGGGTGGAAAAGGGACCGCGACCTTAAAAAATGATCACGTAGTAGACTTTCACAATGATTTGACATACCTATCCAAGTAAACCCTAATAAATAACTAAACCCCAAAATTTGAACAAAATATCTCACAAACTGTAGACGCTAGAAAGAAAAAATAAAATAATTCTTCACCTTTGAATACCCTGTAGGTCCGTATCGAAGCTTTTGCGGACTTATATTGATACAAACTTTTCTTCTTAAAATACGATTCTTTATCGCCTGTTAAAGTCCTACTACAAAAAAGTGGGCCACCCTGTATAATATATTTCATATCAACATAGTCTCTTACTTCCTTTCCGAGGTATAGTGTTAAAGTTTTTTTTTATTATTTTAAATTTTTCAGCAAAATATTTCTAGCATTCAGATGTATTAAAAAGAAATTGTTGTTTTACCATAGCTATTCATAACGGAAGTACTGATGGTATTGCAAAAAATATACGTATGTTATTAATTTCTTCTTTTTACAGTTTTGTCAGTTTTATAAATAGAGTTTTGCATGTATTTTAATATCATATGGCTTCACTTTAGTACTAGAACTACATAATATAATGAAATTAATAAAATTGCCGGTACTATAAGTACTATAATGAAAAAAGGACAATTCATTTTATTCAAATTAAACGAAGAACAGCTAATAATACGAAGTATCATAATATACAAATTGCCAAATTAATGGTAGATGTTGATTTTAAACTAATTGATTAATTTTATTTTTGTATATTTTTTAATTTTTGTTCCTGTGCATACAAGAGAAGAGCTTATTGACCGGTTCCAAAATGCCTGCGATGTAATGAGAAACGGTAATTTTATTGCCGCAGCACAACAGTCTATCAGACGAAGGTGCGAATTGTGCGTCGTACAAAATGGTTCACATTTCGAACAGTTGCTTTAAATTATTTCGCTGGTAATTGATTAATTTCATTTTTGTATATTTTTAAATTTTTGAACTGCTCTTTTTGATTTTTCTTTTACAAAATTGTATTTGTAAATGTTCCCTGGTACAGTCAAAATTTTTTTTAGATAACTTCTGAATTACTCTGTATAAAAGTACCTATTCTTCAAGATGTTTAAGCGTTTACAATAAGTTAAATCAGTTAGAAGAAAAAAAAGCATATTTTCACTTCTAATGTGTCAATATAACTTTACACGGTATCTGCACACAGAAAATTGTATACACAGAACTCTTTAATAAAGTGGTAACACTTGAATTGATGCAAACTATTAATAATTATTTTTTATGTACAAAGTAAAAAGTTATTATTTAGGGTTCTTCAATATCATTTAACGTATGTGTTCTCCAAAAAGGAAACGATTCACTTTCAGCAGGTTTGAACTCGTTATAGTTTGGTTTTATTTTAATGAAAAGAATATCCACCTGGGTGGATTTTCATTATGCATCCTTAACTAAAAGAGCGATTCTTTGTCCATAAAAGGCCAACCTTAATTCTAAAAGGTAACTTCAGCTCTCCCTACTGATTGTGGTGTAGAGTACATGAGCGAATTTATACGAGAAATTTATATGGTGTAAAACGCAGATAATAGACATTTCCGTCGTCTACAGCTAGATTTATACCAGTGGCATGTTTGTTCGGACTATTCTTGTTCGGTAAAATACGCCGTTGCCGCTCTTCTTATTATTTAGAAGGAAGTGAATTATTTGAGAGCAAGTCGCTCAATTTGAAGTGGGTACGACTAGTAGAATTTGATAGTAGCAGGTTTCGAACTCCATTGTTTATATCCTTAGCTTACCATGCGGATCTTATTTGCGGTTCCGAGGAGCTGTAACGATAAAAGTTTTATTTCAGGAAACTGTTATGTTCTTAACCCATAATAATACAGTTTAAATATATATATTTCACTTAAATAATCATTTAATGAAAATCTAACGAGATAAAAGATATAAAGTAGTAAAAGATATAAGGTCTTAAAGATATACATGATGTAACAGAGTGATGTTAAGAAAATCTAGCAGGTTCAATGTTTAAAAATAAGAAAACATTTTTTATATAAACATGGGTCAGTCTCAAAGGTAGAAATCGCGCAGATTTAAGTCGGGTTATCGGGGTGGCCAAGGAGTAGGTCCGCTCCAAACAATTCAATTTCCTTGAAACGTAAGATTTAAATAGTCTCTTACATTGCGACTAAAATGAGCAGGTGCTCCGTCGTGTATTAACCATAAACGAAAGCGAACATTAAGAGGGACAGCTTCTGGAAGAATAGGTAGATTTTTCTGTAAAAAATCCATATTACAGATTCATCTAATCTTCTCTATAAAATAAAAGACCAATCAATTTTCAATAATTCCTGCCCACACGTTGACTGAAAACTGCTGTTGGTGCCACGATTCATTAATAATGTATGAATTTTCATTTGCCCAAAAATGTTAATTGTGACAATTAAAAACACTGATTCTGGTAAATGAAGCTTCATTCGTGAACAAAATGAAACATATCCAATCTTCTGCATTTTTTGGCTTATCCATTGTCAATACTGCAGTCTGATTGGAAAAATAGCTTCAGAGAGGGCTTGAAGTATCTGCTCTAAGGATATAGTTGCTGCTCTTGGAGAATTCGCTATACATTAATGTGGTTCATATTACCTAATTCATTTGCCAGACGCCTTATGCTTATTGGAAGATTTTGTTCAACCGCTTGGAAAACATTTTCCTGATTTTCCACTCTTCGTGCAATTCTTTGTGCCCCACAATCTACAAAATTTCCTGTTACTTTTCCCGTTTCCCACAAACATCTATGAATATTCAAAAATGTGTTTCCACAAAGTAATTGGCGGTCGGGGAATGCATCTTCATAGAAACGCCTTGCTTCATTCGAATTTCCGTACATAAAATATATGTCCAATTGTTCAAAGAAATAATTCACCATAATTATTTACTTATATCGTAAAAAACAAATTACTCAACACTCTGTGTTATCTTTTTTTATTTAATTCTGACACGGAATTTATGACAAACTCATGCCATCTAGATTATTATGTTTTATTTACCATTCCAAAGTTAGTCTATTGTAATGGTTAATAAATTAATTTTTCTTTAGTTTGTTTGGGTTTTTGTCACACTTCTCAAAAAATAAAAATTAATTAAATAAGCCCGGATCAGTTAAGGGTTATTTATGAAGCTAAGTTTGCCTAACCAAAAAATCTCGCACTGAAAAAAAGCAGATAAGTAAAAAATAACAAAAATCACTATCGCGCACTTCAGTATTTTTGACGTTTCGAAAATCTCTCTGTATTCGTTCTCAAAATAGTAATTATATTAAAAGTAGATGACATTTTTGCAATTTGACCTTTCCCTGTTACAGAATTAAATGAATTTTTAAACGATATTACCAATAAAGAACCAACATTAAAATTTACTTGGAAATAGAAAATAATAATAATACGTCATTAAGGAACATCCTGTGTGTTAACACATTTATTTATTCAATTTCTATTTATCATTAAATTATATTAACATTTTTTTACAAAAACTTGACTGGAATATAAATTTAATTCATGTTCATTGGGGTTAGTTAGGTACACTGACAATTCCTTAATTGTACATTGTTCCAACTAGAACAGTTAATTTTGTTTTTAGTAACGTTATATTGTCTTGCTGTTATGTATACTGTAGCCTCGACATAATGCTAGAACAATTGCGAGTTATTCAAATTTGTAAAGCATGAGTAAAGACCCAAGCATACATTTTGCATAGCTGACTGTGTTCTTTCGAGTTCATGTCATGGTTCTAAACTCAAAGCTTTTATTTTTACTGTTAAACTGGACAAAACATTGCGCTGCTTCATCTAGAAATGTTTCAATACAGTAAATAATATTATTCATTTATAATATTCCATTATATGTACTTATTTTAACATCTATAAATACAAATAGGTCACAGGGATAATGAATGAGTTCAAAATAACACAACTGAGACAAGTAGCCCTTAAAAGGTGTGAATTATATTGCATACGTATATAAAAAGTAATTCTAAATTTTAGATTTCTTGTATTTGTAAATAGGAAAACTAATATGTGAGAATATTGACAATCTTAACCAATTTGGGGTTTGGAAAGTTGTAAATTTAAACGTTAAGGATCTTTTTTTTATTTTTCTAATGGACGGTTTTACACTGTATAAGAAATGGTCAATACATAAACTTAGATTCTAAATTAAAGTAACTAAATAAACAACACACTAAATCATACAAAATCACATAAAAGAAAAACAAAAATCGCAATTTTAAACCTTGAAATATTCATTTATCGAATACGGACACATATCAATTAGGTACGATTTTAGTCTTTTTTCTTCTGGTATACTGTAAAACCTGACCTTGAGTGAGACAAAGCAATCAGTGGGTGACCGGCATGGTCAAAATCGGAGGAAGAAAAGAACTAAATTAAATAAATAAAATTTAAAGAAGTCCAAATAATTTAAGTCAGAAGATAGTGGCGGCCCTCCTCATCTAATCCATCGTACCCCTGGAACTTCGTTGTACCCCTGGAAAAAGACAACATCCTGCAAGAACCACATTCGCAGTCGGACAACAAAAGGCACATTTTCCAGAAGTTCGGGCAGATATTTTCGAAATAGCTACATTAATTCTATTTAGTAATATGAATGGTCTAATAAAACGATCATCGATAATTACTGCCTAAACATTTAAGGAAAAGCGTTGGATCATCTCGCTAGATTTTGAGCATGCAGTATGCTGTTGCAGCAACCATTTCCACAATCTAATTTGTAAGGCTTGGACACGCTGCACCTACACTGTTAATTGGGACATTCCTTGTACTTGTTGAGTGATTTACCTGGTACTTATTAGCAGATTCTCTTCAAAGATTTATAAAAACTGTACTTCAACTGTCACAATACGCCGTGGACGCCAAGGAACTTCCATCTCTTCTACGATAGTTGGCATATATATGTCTACCGAGAAGTCGTTTTGAGTACAGACGAGAAGCTACTAAAGGATTTTATCTTACTTCACCACAAATTAAAACGATATCCATCAAATCCGAGTTGATGTACACGTAAGCTATTTTTGACACTTGAAAGCTAATGTAAACACTATCGTAAAAACGTTAATATTATAATTGAATTTCAGTATTCGGAATCGCCTGTATATCAATGACTACAGTAGCACAGCGATGTGAAAGTTGAAAATACTACACCTTCAATTTTTTCTCAGAAACTAAAAATTTTACCATTTTTTACGATATTGGCTCCATTTTTCATTACGCATTTATTTCCACATTTTTTGGATAATTTGTGAATCAACCAGTATTTTTTGTACCAAATGATTAAAAATGTGCAAAGGTTAAAATCAAGTAATATGTTTCATAGTTTCAATCTAAGCAATAAGACATACAGTGCTTTCGAAAAGTAACGATTAAATTCATTATTTTTGAAACTGAGAAGTTTTAGAAAAAATCCCCTGGCACGTCGATTTTGTTTTTTAAAAAAGCACTTTTTGACTCACATTTGTGACGTCATCGTTGGCACTGAAAACGAGGTGTTAAAGTGGTGATAATAGCGTTCGTTATTTCTGATATTAAAATTCCTTTTTAATTCACAAATCAAGAATAAGCAGACATCCATTTCTGTTACAGATTTGCAGACGGGGACTCGGCAGAAACAGTTAGAGAGTACAGGAGAAGATTTCAGCATAGTCGTCAACCGCATTATTTAGTTTTTATTAACATTCATCGACAATTTAGCACTCACGGCCTTAGAACCACAAGACCCGATGAAAGGCAAAACAGAATTAATATCCGGCAAGAAAGAATCAACAACCAAATTCTTCGAGTTCTAAAAAAAGACGTCCTTACCATTTGCAAGTTTGCATGAAGGCGACGAAGAAAAATGATTGGTGTTTTGCATTTGGGTTTTGAATTCCATTGAACAGAATGAATATTTTTTAAGTAACATATTGTGTGCAATTCGTCCGAGAAACTTTCAAGTAGAATTCAGTGGTAATGTTAGTAATTATCTGTTTCGGCCTTATTTCTTGCCACAACGCCCAAATGGTGATAATTTTTTGGAGTTTTTAATAACTGAACATGGAAATATGTGGGAAGAAGTTCTATTGAATTTGAGATTAAATGCTTGGTTTCAACTTGGCGGTTGTATCGCCCACTTTCATCAAAATGTAAGGGGGTGGTTGGATTATAATTTCCCACAAAGGTGCATAGGACGTGGAGGGCCGATTTCTTGGCCTCCACGTTCCCCCGATCTAACCCCATTGGATTTCGTCTGAGGTTATGTAAAAGATAAAGTTTATATGGTTCCTGTGCATACAAGAGAAGAGCTTATTGACCGGTTCCAAAATGCCTGCGATGTAATGAGAAACGGTAATTTTATTGCCGCAGCACAACAATTTATCAGACGAAGGTGCGAATTGTGCGTCATACAAAATGGTTCACATTTCGAACAGTTGCTTTAAATTATTACGCTGGTAAAAATTAGCTTTAGAAAATCTGTCCATTAAACTCAACGTCAGGAGTTTCATCATTTGCACAATTTGCAAAATTTCAATTTCTCTTTTTTTTTAGAATTCTTAAATTATCCATTTTTAGTTATTACCTCCCTTTATGAATGAACTCAGCATTAGTCGTAGTTAGTTTATTAGTTAAAATTACCTGTTGATGTATTTAACGCTTTTAGCCTGTAGCATTTTAGAATAGTCTCATTAAATTGACCTATTACAGATATTAGTTTTTCAATTTTTTCTTTAACAATGGGTGCAGATACAAAAAATACAAGGGATAAAGTTTCTAAACAGAACTGGGAAACGATTTTCTTTAACGGACACGGTCAGTGGCGCAACAAAAATAAAATTGGGGGTGGAAAAGGGACCGCGACCTTAAAAAATGATCACGTAGTAGACTTTCACAATGATTTGACATACCTATCCAAGTAAACCCTAATAAATAACTAAACCCCAAAATTTGAACAAAATATCTCACAAACTGTAGACGCTAGAAAGAAAAAATAAAATAATTCTTCACCTTTGAATACCCTGTAGGTCCGTATCGAAGCTTTTGCGGACTTATATTGATACAAACTTTTCTTCTTAAAATACGATTCTTTATCGCCTGTTAAAGTCCTACTACAAAAAAGTGGGCCACCCTGTATAATATATTTCATATCAACATAGTCTCTTACTTCCTTTCCGAGGTATAGTGTTAAAGTTTTTTTTTATTATTTTAAATTTTTCAGCAAAATATTTCTAGCATTCAGATGTATTAAAAAGAAATTGTTGTTTTACCATAGCTATTCATAACGGAAGTACTGATGGTATTGCAAAAAATATACGTATGTTATTAATTTCTTCTTTTTACAGTTTTGTCAGTTTTATAAATAGAGTTTTGCATGTATTTTAATATCATATGGCTTCACTTTAGTACTAGAACTACATAATATAATGAAATTAATAAAATTGCCGGTACTATAAGTACTATAATGAAAAAAGGACAATTCATTTTATTCAAATTAAACGAAGAACAGCTAATAATACGAAGTATCATAATATACAAATTGCCAAATTAATGGTAGATGTTGATTTTAAACTAATTGATTAATTTTATTTTTGTATATTTTTTAATTTTTGTTCCTGTGCATACAAGAGAAGAGCTTATTGACCGGTTCCAAAATGCCTGCGATGTAATGAGAAACGGTAATTTTATTGCCGCAGCACAACAGTCTATCAGACGAAGGTGCGAATTGTGCGTCGTACAAAATGGTTCACATTTCGAACAGTTGCTTTAAATTATTTCGCTGGTAATTGATTAATTTCATTTTTGTATATTTTTAAATTTTTGAACTGCTCTTTTTGATTTTTCTTTTACAAAATTGTATTTGTAAATGTTCCCTGGTACAGTCAAAATTTTTTTTAGATAACTTCTGAATTACTCTGTATAAAAGTACCTATTCTTCAAGATGTTTAAGCGTTTACAATAAGTTAAATCAGTTAGAAGAAAAAAAAGCATATTTTCACTTCTAATGTGTCAATATAACTTTACACGGTATCTGCACACAGAAAATTGTATACACAGAACTCTTTAATAAAGTGGTAACACTTGAATTGATGCAAACTATTAATAATTATTTTTTATGTACAAAGTAAAAAGTTATTATTTAGGGTTCTTCAATATCATTTAACGTATGTGTTCTCCAAAAAGGAAACGATTCACTTTCAGCAGGTTTGAACTCGTTATAGTTTGGTTTTATTTTAATGAAAAGAATATCCACCTGGGTGGATTTTCATTATGCATCCTTAACTAAAAGAGCGATTCTTTGTCCATAAAAGGCCAACCTTAATTCTAAAAGGTAACTTCAGCTCTCCCTACTGATTGTGGTGTAGAGTACATGAGCGAATTTATACGAGAAATTTATATGGTGTAAAACGCAGATAATAGACATTTCCGTCGTCTACAGCTAGATTTATACCAGTGGCATGTTTGTTCGGACTATTCTTGTTCGGTAAAATACGCCGTTGCCGCTCTTCTTATTATTTAGAAGGAAGTGAATTATTTGAGAGCAAGTCGCTCAATTTGAAGTGGGTACGACTAGTAGAATTTGATAGTAGCAGGTTTCGAACTCCATTGTTTATATCCTTAGCTTACCATGCGGATCTTATTTGCGGTTCCGAGGAGCTGTAACGATAAAAGTTTTATTTCAGGAAACTGTTATGTTCTTAACCCATAATAATACAGTTTAAATATATATATTTCACTTAAATAATCATTTAATGAAAATCTAACGAGATAAAAGATATAAAGTAGTAAAAGATATAAGGTCTTAAAGATATACATGATGTAACAGAGTGATGTTAAGAAAATCTAGCAGGTTCAATGTTTAAAAATAAGAAAACATTTTTTATATAAACATGGGTCAGTCTCAAAGGTAGAAATCGCGCAGATTTAAGTCGGGTTATCGGGGTGGCCAAGGAGTAGGTCCGCTCCAAACAATTCAATTTCCTTGAAACGTAAGATTTAAATAGTCTCTTACATTGCGACTAAAATGAGCAGGTGCTCCGTCGTGTATTAACCATAAACGAAAGCGAACATTAAGAGGGACAGCTTCTGGAAGAATAGGTAGATTTTTCTGTAAAAAATCCATATTACAGATTCATCTAATCTTCTCTATAAAATAAAAGACCAATCAATTTTCAATAATTCCTGCCCACACGTTGACTGAAAACTGCTGTTGGTGCCACGATTCATTAATAATGTATGAATTTTCATTTGCCCAAAAATGTTAATTGTGACAATTAAAAACACTGATTCTGGTAAATGAAGCTTCATTCGTGAACAAAATGAAACATATCCAATCTTCTGCATTTTTTGGCTTATCCATTGTCAATACTGCAGTCTGATTGGAAAAATAGCTTCAGAGAGGGCTTGAAGTATCTGCTCTAAGGATATAGTTGCTGCTCTTGGAGAATTCGCTATACATTAATGTGGTTCATATTACCTAATTCATTTGCCAGACGCCTTATGCTTATTGGAAGATTTTGTTCAACCGCTTGGAAAACATTTTCCTGATTTTCCACTCTTCGTGCAATTCTTTGTGCCCCACAATCTACAAAATTTCCTGTTACTTTTCCCGTTTCCCACAAACATCTATGAATATTCAAAAATGTGTTTCCACAAAGTAATTGGCGGTCGGGGAATGCATCTTCATAGAAACGCCTTGCTTCATTCGAATTTCCGTACATAAAATATATGTCCAATTGTTCAAAGAAATAATTCACCATAATTATTTACTTATATCGTAAAAAACAAATTACTCAACACTCTGTGTTATCTTTTTTTATTTAATTCTGACACGGAATTTATGACAAACTCATGCCATCTAGATTATTATGTTTTATTTACCATTCCAAAGTTAGTCTATTGTAATGGTTAATAAATTAATTTTTCTTTAGTTTGTTTGGGTTTTTGTCACACTTCTCAAAAAATAAAAATTAATTAAATAAGCCCGGATCAGTTAAGGGTTATTTATGAAGCTAAGTTTGCCTAACCAAAAAATCTCGCACTGAAAAAAAGCAGATAAGTAAAAAATAACAAAAATCACTATCGCGCACTTCAGTATTTTTGACGTTTCGAAAATCTCTCTGTATTCGTTCTCAAAATAGTAATTATATTAAAAGTAGATGACATTTTTGCAATTTGACCTTTCCCTGTTACAGAATTAAATGAATTTTTAAACGATATTACCAATAAAGAACCAACATTAAAATTTACTTGGAAATAGAAAATAATAATAATACGTCATTAAGGAACATCCTGTGTGTTAACACATTTATTTATTCAATTTCTATTTATCATTAAATTATATTAACATTTTTTTACAAAAACTTGACTGGAATATAAATTTAATTCATGTTCATTGGGGTTAGTTAGGTACACTGACAATTCCTTAATTGTACATTGTTCCAACTAGAACAGTTAATTTTGTTTTTAGTAACGTTATATTGTCTTGCTGTTATGTATACTGTAGCCTCGACATAATGCTAGAACAATTGCGAGTTATTCAAATTTGTAAAGCATGAGTAAAGACCCAAGCATACATTTTGCATAGCTGACTGTGTTCTTTCGAGTTCATGTCATGGTTCTAAACTCAAAGCTTTTATTTTTACTGTTAAACTGGACAAAACATTGCGCTGCTTCATCTAGAAATGTTTCAATACAGTAAATAATATTATTCATTTATAATATTCCATTATATGTACTTATTTTAACATCTATAAATACAAATAGGTCACAGGGATAATGAATGAGTTCAAAATAACACAACTGAGACAAGTAGCCCTTAAAAGGTGTGAATTATATTGCATACGTATATAAAAAGTAATTCTAAATTTTAGATTTCTTGTATTTGTAAATAGGAAAACTAATATGTGAGAATATTGACAATCTTAACCAATTTGGGGTTTGGAAAGTTGTAAATTTAAACGTTAAGGATCTTTTTTTTATTTTTCTAATGGACGGTTTTACACTGTATAAGAAATGGTCAATACATAAACTTAGATTCTAAATTAAAGTAACTAAATAAACAACACACTAAATCATACAAAATCACATAAAAGAAAAACAAAAATCGCAATTTTAAACCTTGAAATATTCATTTATCGAATACGGACACATATCAATTAGGTACGATTTTAGTCTTTTTTTAAAACGTTCAAGTGTACAGCAAGTCTTTATATCACTAGGTAATTTATTATATAGCTTAAGGCCCAGACAGTTTGGTGAATTCATGGTAAGCTTTAATCTCATAAACGGTATATGATATTCATTTTTTTGACGAGTATTAATATGGTGAATTTCCTTATTGATATGAAATGTAGATCTGTTACTGAAAATATAATTACACAATTCAAATATAAAGAGTCCAGGTAAAGTTAAAATAAAATATTTTTAAAAAATATCTCTACATGAATGTGAACTTGAAACATTAAAAATGCATTTAGTCTCTTTTTTTGGCATATAAATACATCAGAAGACATAGTGGACGCGCCTCAGAAACAGACACCATACATTATTCTACTGCCCACCTGTGCATGATACAGATTTATAAGCTGCGGAGTTACAAGCACCGTACGCAAACTTCGGAATAAATAACATATTGAATTCAGTTTAGAACAAAGATTTGAACAATGTGATTTCCAGGACAAATTGCTATCAAATTCAATTCCTAAAAATTTTACAGAAGTCTCATTATTAATTGGTATGCCATTTATATCAACATTCAATTCTATATCTGTCCGTTGACGATTTTGAAATAAAACCGCATGAGTCTTTGTCACATTAAAACATAAGTTAATACAGAACCATGTATATAATTTATTAAGTAAAATATTACATTTTGCTTCTAAGTCGTAGGAAGATTTATCAGAAATTAAAAGGGAAGTATCATTGGCATATATAGTAAAATGAATATTAGAAGCAATGGTGTTTATGTCATTAATGTATAAAATAAACAACAAAGGACCCAGTACAGAACCCTGTGGAACACCCATGGTTAAACTTTGTATTTCTGAATTTACATATTGAACACTCAAAGAATCTCTATGCTTAAGGCTAACATATTGTCTCCGGCCATTCAAAAACTTATCCAATTCAATGCAATACCTCGTAATCCATAATATGATAATTTTCTAAGTAATATACTGTGATCGACGCAGTCGAAAGCCCTGCTAAGATCGCAAAAGATACCAGTAGGGCATTCGCCTGTTTCCGCAGACTTTAAAATAGTCTCATAAAATGAATGAATGGCGCTACTAGTTGATTTTCCTTATTGAAAACCATGCTGATGTTCTATTATTAATGAACGATATAAGTACATTTATTCACGATATAAATAAAGTTTATTAACAATATCAGTACAATAATCTGCATTTAAATTTTATTTTATTTATTTTCTGAATTTATGGGGCTACAAATATTGGGTTATACAGTGCGTACCTAAAGTCACGCACAAATTCATTATTAGGTAAATAAAAGACATTATTGAAAATTTCCGAAACAGGTCGATTTTTTATTTTAATTTACTTTTTTCAAATAATAATTTAATACACAGGGTGACCTACCTTCAAGTATTGACGTCATCACATTTTATTTAACTGGAACACCACATGTTTTTTCCAATTTCCGGATTACCCTAGCTGAGCTGTTTCCAAAAATGTATCACGAGTTGCTCCTAATTGTTACAGGGTGGGCAATAATACCCAAATTATTTACAAATGAATAAACGTACTAAAAAATTGATTGAAATTATTACGCGTCATTTTAATGTGTCTACTGGAATGTACTCAATTTATAAAAACATTGGTGTAGAAACGTGATCGATCATAGGAAATTTTATTGTTCGGTAATAAAACCTTTGTGCACAAGAACCTAAATTAAATTTACTGCCAAACAATGGGCCACATGAGAAACAAATTCTTGTTGTACATTTCCAATAACTTGTCGAATTCGTTTCTTGAGATCGTCAAGATTATTTGGGTTAGTGACGTATACTTTGCTTTTTACATATCTCCAAAGGAAAAAAATTAGCGGTGTTAAATCTGGCGATCTGGCGGGTCATTCCTTAGGTCCTCTTCTGTCAATCCACCAATGAGCAAACACGTCACCTAAGTAGCGGCGAACAGCGCTGGCATAGTGCAGCGGTGCCCCGTCTTGCTGTAACTAAATTGTGTCATTGGGCAAATCTGGTTCTTCTTCATTGGGGAGCAGTACAAGCAAGGAAGGAACCAAATCAAATTGAAGAAAATCTAAATATCTTGCGTCATCTAAATCTCCTTCAAAGAAATACGGCCCCAAAATTCGATTATCAACAATTCCGGCCCAAACATCGACATTCTCACACGCTGAGTGTGTGCTTCCATCGTCCAGTGTAGATTGTAATCTGATCAGTACCGACAAATCTGTTTATTAACGGTGCCACTCAGATAAAAAGACGCCTTGCCCGAGAAAATTATGCTTTTGACAAATCTGGCGGAACTGCCTGACATTCTTCCATCATCATTTCGCAAAACTCTGTCCGTCTGTCGAAATCATCGTCGGACAATTCTTGTACTAAGTGAACTTTGTACGGATAGTACTTGCTTTTGTGAAGAAATCTACCCAATGTGCTTTTACTCACACCTAAATTACCTACTAGTAGAATGCGGGTTTTCATGAAAGGTCAAAAGGGCCTGTAACTGCACATCTGCATTTAGTATACTAAGTCGACCAGATCTGGGCAGATCTTTAACGTGATCATGGTTTCGAAGCTTTGCTTCAGTTTGGCTTACAGTGGATCGATTTATTAGTGGATGATTCGGATGTGTTTCATTAAACAAAACATAAACTTCCTTATGAGTTCGAATCACCATACCCGATCATCATGAGAATTCCATTCCATTTTGTTTCACTTAGATTCATGTTTTTACAAAACGAAAACAGGTTAATTAATTAAAAAATACTTAATACTTTAAGAAAGTACAAGTTAAAATGGATTCACTCGAACAATCTTAGCAAACTGTTTAAAATTGATTGCCTGTAAAAATTGCACGAGCACGTTCTATTAGACAGATAAAATTAAAAAAGCATCAAAGAAATTATGACAAAAACTTTGGTATTTGTAAATAATTTGGGTAATTTGGTTGTTGCCCACTCTGTAACAGTTAGGAGCAACTTGATATATTTTTGGAAACAACTCAGCTAGGGTAATCCGGAAATTGGAAAAAAATGTGGTAATCCATTTAAAAAAAATGTGATGACGTCATTATATGAAGATAGGTCACCCTGTATATTAAATTATTATTTGAAAAAAAGTAAATTACAATAAAAAATCGACCTGTTTCCGAAATTTTCAATAATGTCTTTTATGTATAATGAATTTGTGCGTGACATTAGGGACGCACTGTATGTTGTAAAATTGACTAGTTGAGATGAGTGTTATAAATCGAATAAAAATTACCAATTTTTATATACGAATAAATTTTTTTATAAGCTATCTAAATTTTCTTATTTATTACAAAATGATAATATCAGACGTATCTCAAAAAACTGTTACAAATAGAAATCCTTAAATTCCTTGGTAGTATCGGACACAGTTTTTTACCTTTTCAATATCAATGGATTTTTTTCATGGAATCTAATAAAGTTATATTGAAAAATGTACAGTCAGTCTTATATAACTCGTATCATTCTACTAGATATGATTGTGATCCTCAAATAAGATCCTTTAACATTGAGAAAATGGACTGCAGTATTATTGCGTTTTTTTAGATTTAAATAAAGTCAATAGTATCCTTATATTGGATATTTTCTCTAATCATAAATATCACAATGCAAAGAATTTTTGTTAATTGTATAAAAGACTGGCATTCTACAAATGGTTTGTTTGCTTTGTGTTGAATTTATCAATAGAGTTTCCCGCCAAAAATTACCCCCTGTTTAACATTTATGTTTTTCGCGCTGTTGTGCCAACATTGGTAGTACAATAAATTAATAATTATTTTATTATTTCTAATTTATTGACTAGCATTGTCAATTGACTTTAAAAGTTTATCTCTCATGCTCACTTTACTGGTATTTTTGCGCGAACGTAGTGTCGGCCCATTACTTTAAGGATACAGGCAGAGTGGAAGCAGATTTCTCTCTTACTAGTAACCATCGCCGAATACATATTTATAGGCAATGAAATTTGTAATTGTATATTTAAACTGATATAAAAACAGGCTAAAGCGAATGCAGTGGAAGCGGTTTCCTGCTGACTGGTACCCTGCGCCGATTGTTGTGGACCGCCATAAAACAGTGTTACGTCTTACATCGATCTACTGAGTCAGCCAGTGACGACTCATCAATATGTGATATAATATAATTAATACAGTATGCGTCACAAGTATGGAATAAATTCAATAAAAACGAAATTATTTTTTGGGAAAAATCCTCGAACAGGTCGATTTTTAATTTAAAAAATATATATTTTAGCGTAAAATGCGATTTTCAAATGTCATTTATTTTCGAGTAATGACGTCATCGATTTTTTTTTAAATGGCAACACCATATTTTTTTCCTTAATTCTGAAAGATCGTTTAATTCTCTATCAGACAGTACTAAAATTTTGCCCTCTTACATAGGAAAGTTTTCGAGTAAATGACGATTGAATGTTAGAAAACGTAAATTTTATCCATAAAAAATAACAATTCTGAGGTATGTAAAATAAAATACAATTGATTAAATTTTATACTTAAATTAAATGTCTTCTTGACAATGCGCAAGTCTGTGAAGAAATTCTTATTGCATATTATGAATGATTTCTGGGGTAACTCTGCGTATTTCGTCCCGAATGCGATTTTGAAGTTCTTCTAAATTATGTGGTTTATTAATGTACACTTTTGACTTCAAGTATCCCCATAAAAAATAGTCAAGAGGTGTAAGATCTGGCGATCTTGCAGACCATTCTATCGGTCCGCGTCTGCCGATCCACCTCTCAGGAAAACAGTTATATTTAAATTAAATGTTCGAATTGCCATCCACCAACTTATTGACGATGCGCAAGTCTGTGAAGAAATTCTTCTTGCACATTATAAATGATTTCTGGGGTAACTCTGCGTATTTCGTCCCGAATGCGATTTTGAAGTTCTTCTAAATTACGTGGTTTATGTACACTTTTGACTTCAAGTATCCCCATAAAAAAATAGTCAAGAGGTGTAAGATCTGGCGATCTTGCAGGCCATTCTATCGATCCGCGTCTGCCGATCCACCTCCCAGGAAAACAGTTGTCCAAAAAATCTCGTACAGGGCGCGCATAGTGCGGAGGTGCACCGTCTTGCTGAAACCATATGGTATCGTCAGGAATGTCAGGGTCATTATCGTTAGGAAAAGTTACTGCAAGGGCTGGAACAAGGTCATTTTCTAGAAACTCTAAATATCTTTGTCCTGTAAGGATTCCTTCAAAGAAGAAAGGGCCTACTATTCTGTCGTCAACATTTCAGCCCACACATTTAATTTCTGAGGGTGTTGGGTATGTGCCTCTGCCATCCAATGAGGATTTTCCCGACTCCAATATCTGCAAGTTTCACGGTTTACTGTACCATTCAAACAAAATGTGGCCTCATCTGCCTCATTAAAGGTATTTGCCGGTGTAAATTTCTATTTCCTTGACATAAATCCATTAGAATTTCACAAAAATGTAAGCGGCGATCGGGATCATCTTCATTGAGTTCCCGCACAAGTTCAATTTTATAGGGATGATATTTTTCCTTCCTCAAGATACGTAGCACTGTGCTCTGACTAGTGTCATTGTTTAATGCAACCAATCGTGAAGAATTATGAGGATTATCCGCCATACTTATCAAAATATTCTGTTTCTGATTTTCATTAATGCTTGGACGTCCAGGTTTTGGAATATTTACAACATTGCCAGTTTCTCTAAATTTAGACTCTACCTTACTGACTGTTGATTGGCTGATAGGGCGATCTGGATATTTTTCATTAAATAAATAGCAAACTTCCTGCTGAGTTCTAGTCATATTCCCGCATCCGATAAGAATTAAAATTTCAATTCTTTGAGTAACAGTTAAATGTGCCATAATACTTTAAATTGAATAATAATTTCTATGTCGCTTACAATACTTATTAGAAAGTCGGTGTGACAATGACACTTTGCAAAGATTTTCACCTACGTGATCCATAAAAGAACTATGGAATGCGAAAACTAAACTTGATAACGTTTTTCCTTTATTTTAATTGATTTACGTTTTCTAACATTCAATCGTCATTTACTCGAAAACTTTCCTATGTAAGAGGGCAAAATTTTAGTACTGTAGAGAATTAAACGATCTTTCAGAATCAAGGAAAAAAAATATGGTGTTGCCATTTAAAAAAAAATCGATGACGTCATTACTCGAAAAGAAATGACATTTGAAAATCGCATTTTACGCTCAAATATGTATTTTTTAAATTAAATTGTTTTTTTTTGTTATTTATTAATTTTGTTTAAAAGTGTATTTAGGTTAATTTGTATATGTAAGTTCTAAATGTTTGAGTTAATAATAAATATAATTTTTGGAAAATTTAAAATTGATTTTTTTTTGTTTTACCTGCTATTTCTATACCCTGGCTATGATTTTACTCTTTACCTCAGGAGTGAATTCCAGCAGAGTAAATAACACCTTTTTTATATCTATAATGTTCTTATATATAACCACTTATATATGCTACCACTCAGTATACATAAAATGGAACGGAACTGTACATTTATTTTTATTCATGCACAAACATGAAAAATTCTCAAATAAGAAATAGTTTCAATAAACAATAAACATTAAGAAATATTTCCTAACAATTTTTAATATTTAAACAAGAAATTTTTTTACTTTCAGTTTTTTTTTATTTAATATTATTTCATTTAATTTTATATTTCTGGCAATGCTATTTTAATTTATTTAATTAGAAATATACAAATGTGTAGTGAAAATTGCCTATATTTTATCGTAGGTCATATATGTTCTATTAAATTAAAATGGCCGTCTCAGCTGACGGTTATTTCGGGAAACAGTTAATAATTGAATTTTTAAAGTTTAAACTTTTAATATGGTTCAAATTTTTATAGAGGTAAGTCTTTATATGTTATATTTTACTTTTATCGTCAGAGAAATTGAATATTGGTTATTACGCATAGCTAGCTAAATTTTTGTTTGTTAACACATTAATTTGCTTACTCTCTGTAGACGATGTCTCGAAGTTGATTTCCTCTCTCTGGAAGTTGTAGAAGTCCCAGGATGCCGTTGATACCCTGGACTGGATATGATGTTCAAATTATGGAAGTTCTACCTGGTGATACTTTTGATATAATTTTGGAGGTTATTTTCCACTGGAGACCTGTGCCTTAGGACCTTCTGCAAGCCCCAGCTCTAGGTATGGAGATGATTTCCACCAAACTTCTTGAATTTTGTCTTTGTATATGTTAAATATGAGTTACTTTTCTTTGAATAATTATGTGAAACTGTATGAAATTATACTGTTTAACTAATTTTTTACTATTTAAAACTAAATTTCTTTTCTGCCCAAGTACACCTTCTCGTTTTCACAGTTTCTTCGTAACTAAGTAAATAAACTTTTGTTTCCATGTATTTTTACCCTCTTGATTCCTAATAGTTTTTATTAAGGCCAATACAGATGTTTCACTTTAAAATGTAAATTATTCTTTTCGTAGCACTTTGCACTTCAGTAATTGTCTTTTTAAGCTTATAAACTAAATTTATAAATATATAACAATTTTTATTAATTTTTATTGTCAAATATTCCTTAATTTGGGTTTATTTTGGGTCCTGTCAGATATGTTGATTTTTTTATTGTGTAGCCATCTTAACATTTGACAGTTCTATTTGTCATGAATTCTAATATTGGAAATTTTCATTTTATTATACAAATATTTTTATGGTGTTTTCG
This sequence comes from Monochamus alternatus, assembly GCA_037114965.1. Classification (NCBI taxonomy): domain Eukaryota; kingdom Metazoa; phylum Arthropoda; class Insecta; order Coleoptera; family Cerambycidae; genus Monochamus; species Monochamus alternatus. Next base: position 44,917,911 of record CM073427.1, on the reverse strand, counting down.
TCTAGCGATATGCATATATAATTAATCTTTGATCTTTAAGCTTTCTATTGATGTATCTATGTCTGGGTTTTTAATTCATTTTCTTTATGTACTATTCATTTATATGTTGTTATGTCCAACAAATTTGATAGACATTTTGAAATAAATTTAATGAAATTTTTAAAATTTTGTCTTTAAATATTATAATAAGTTTCTTTAGATATATTTTATACTACATAATTTCAAAACTAACAATTTACCTATATTTTATTAATAATAAGAAACATTTCAATAACAATTCTTTTATATTTGTTAGTAAAGTAAATTTTCATAGCATTTAATTTTTAATAAATTCTATTTTATTACAATATATATTGAGTGTTTAAGTTATTAATTTATTATCCTGACCCAAGTGTACTACAGTATATGCTTTGATTATAAAATACTTTTAAATGGACACGTGCACAGTAAAAGCAGGTCAGCACCGGAAACCTGTGAGCCCGCTTTTATCAGAATTCAAAATTAATTTTTTGTAAGGGCCGATCGTGTTTAGAAAAATGGACAAAGACTAGTAATATCTTCAGTTTTTCGATGACTTATATAAGACAAAATAGACAGGAACCGATATATTGCAGACAAATATTGGAGCGAGAGAGATTAGTAATGAAAGAAGAGAGTACGTATTAAAATATATAGGGTGTCTGAAATATGACTGCTGTATGATAAATTATTCCTATCATGTAAGATGTTAGCACTTAATAAATACAAATAAACGTGTGTGGACGGTTTTCTTAGAGCTTTTTTCACAACGCAGAATAAAATATGAAATAGTTATAAGTGTTCAAAATGAATGTCGCTGCTTGTTGCGTTTACCGAACAAACGTCTCGTAACCAGAAAGTTTTACCTAGATTCGCCATAAACTCACTTATCATGGTTACCACAAATTGTTTCATCAAATAAACACTTAGGTACAGAAAAACGACTACCACTACTACTTATAATAATTTGAGGTTGGCAGCAACAGGTAATGCATGCAATGTTGTCGTACGTTCCAGTACTTTACAGATTTAAGGAATTCTATTTTATCACAATATATATTGAGTGTTTAAGTTATTAATTTATTATCCTGACCCAAGTGTACTACAGTATATGCTTTGATTATAAAATACTTTTAAATGGACACGTGCACAGTAAAAGCAGGTCAGCACCGGAAACCTGTGAGCCCGCTTTTATCAGAATTCAAAATTAATTTTTTGTAAGGGCCGATCGTGTTTAGAAAAATGGACAAAGACTAGTAATATCTTCAGTTTTTCGATGACTTATATAAGACAAAATAGACAGGAACCGATATATTGCAGACAAATATTGGAGCGAGAGAGATTAGTAATGAAAGAAGAGAGTACGTATTAAAATATACAGGGTGTCTGAAATATGACTGCTGTATGATAAATTATTCCTATCATGTAAGATGTTAGCACTTAATAAATACAAATAAACGTGTGTGGACGGTTTTCTTAGAGCTTTTTTCACAACGCAGAATAAAATATGAAATAGTTATAAGTGTTCAAAATGAATGTCGCTGCTTGTTGCGTTTACCGAACAAACGTCTCGTAACCAGAAAGTTTTACCTAGATTCGCCATAAACTCACTTATCATGGTTACCACAAATTGTTTCATCAAATAAACACTTAGGTACAGAAAAACGACTACCACTACTACTTATAATAATTTGAGGTTGGCAGCAACAGGTAATGCATGCAATGTTGTCGTACGTTCCAGTACTTTACAGATTTAAGGATTTCTTGAGAAACCTTTATTATTTACTTCATTAATACTGATAAAAAAACAAATTACGTTATAGAAGCTTTTACTTAACCTTAGTTGTGAATTAGTTTATAATTTCGTAACACAGTTTTGCATGTTATTGCAGTTGTATTTTTATTTTTGAAACGTATTTGTAGAACTATTAGTTTTAGATATAGTGTCTTGCTTCTTTTGGTCAGATATACAAGCCTCTTTAGCATCGGGACTTATATTCCAGACATCCTGTATGTTAATAATGTAGTAGTTTCTAAAAACATTTTTATTAAGGCTGCTGAATATATGTGACTGATTATATGTTGGTATAATTTTGTTTCAAAGTGAATTTTGAAAATCATTTAATAATTTTATTATGTAATTTTTCGTTAAAAAATTTAGCTAGATTAATTTATAATTTAGATATTTATTGTATGCAACCTTGCAACTATACATATGACTTCATTACTCGAACTTATCAAAAAAATTGATTTGAGTTTTCTTAAATAGGTACCTTTAAAGTAAAGTAAATAAATACTTACCGCAAAGTTTTTCTTCCGATAGAATGGCTTGCTTATGCAGATTACACCAATTTTTCATTAAACGACATTTCACTTTATCTAAAATGCAGTGAAAGATTTCTTGTGTCATTCTTGTGTATAGACAGGAACTTTCTTTGACGTTTCTTAAATTTTAAATAAATGATAAATTTTTAATGATTTCTTCTATTGTTTTAAATAGAATGTACTCCAAATTGTTTCCTCTTTGACTTAATAATTATAGAATACAAAACGATCAGTTCGTCAGATACTGATATTTTGCAAGGAAGTATCTAAGACAACCGAATAAATTTTTGTCGCTTCCGCTTTTAACAGTTTCTACTATGTGCGGTCTCCGCGCGAGAAACCAGCGCCGATAAGTGTGAGTTACCGGTAAGCGGAAAACCTGCTTTCACTTTGTCTGAACCCGAAATGTGAGAATTTGAATGCTAGTGAAAAGAATATAGTCAGTAACATTTTCTTCGTGAACTTCTTGCTTAAAATTGTACTATTCGTGTAGTCCTTGAACTTTTTGTTAGGAATAAAATTGGTTTTAATGGAGAGTACATTATACGCGACAATGGAAAACATTTTCTGTGTCTGTTGAATTAATACTCGCAGAATAAATTTCTTCTGTGTTGTACAGGGTGATCACGCGTAAACGTTAGATTCGGCTATAAGGTTGTTATTTTAGGAGATATCGAAACATCGAAAAATGAATCAAGCACATTGTCTGTGTCAAAATAATTTTAAAGACCCAATTGCTTCTAATGTGAAAAGCAATAAAATAATATTATAAGAAAATCTGTATTTTGCATATAAAAGTACATTCTGTTTATTATTTTTTTGCAGTTGACGGCTTTAAAACAGGTTCTACATTATCTTGAGCAACACGAAAATATTTAGGTACTTTTTTTTAACTAAAATTGAAAAAAAAATTAATAAATACAAAAGATAAGGGCAACATGTAGTATATTGCATGAAAGATGAAAAAACAGGTAATGTTTTGTGGCCATAGCCTGCTTCAATAAAAAAATTTTTTATCCGCCTAGAGGGCGCAGCGAACCACATACGATATTTCAAAAATCTGTTTATATTAGGTGGAAGGTATCAATTTTGTAATAAAAATTTATTACTAATAAGTTTTCTCTATCTCTTAAAATAAAAAAGTTAGACAACCTTAAATTGTGGGCACTTTATAGGTTTTTTTGTTATTATTCATAAAGTTGGCCATGGATCTCAAATTTGTTTTTACGAGCATAAAGGCCTCCAAAAATGCAACAAAAAACAATTAAAGATTTTTGACGTATCTCGCATATTAAGCGAGATACATGGGAGTGGCCCTCTTATGTGATACAGCCTGTATATTACACAAAATTATAAAAAAATATTGTTTTTAACGTGACAAACTATCGAAAATTATGTTGACAATGAAAACAATTGCGTCACGTCAGTCATTTGAATTCTGGCCGCAACTATATTGATATCAACTTGTTTTTTTTTTTCTGAAACACCTTATATATTATTATTGAAATTTTCACTATTTCCTGATTTCATATATAAACATGTAATGAGTTATCTTTTACTATTTGCGAGATATTGATGATTAAATATAAGAAATTGCATGATTAAAATTTTATGTTTCTTTTATAAAGAATAGAAAACTATATTCGAATCAAATTTATGTAGCAATTTAAAGAATAGTTTCTAAAAATTGTCACATTGACACATTGCCTTCCTTTTCTATGCAAAATCTATATCGTTTTTCCAAATTATTTAAACAATTATGAATTATTTTTGTTTGTTGGTTTATGTAATTTATAGCTGTCTGTATTCTATCTTGAATTCCTAAAATAGTGGTTGGTCTATTTTTGTAAACACTATTCTGTAAATAGCCTTAAACAATGTGTCAAATTTAAATGGCCAACGTTATGTAGATCTTTTAGGATATATGATATTACTGAATCTGACGGTCGACGGGATGATACAGCAGCAATATACTGCATCCTAGTGCTGGCAAAAACCGGAAAAAAGTGAAACCGATTAACCGGGTTCCGTAAAAACCGATTTCAGATAAAACCGGTTACCCGAATAGTGGTGAAAACCGGATAATCAAAACCGGTTATTCGAATAACCGGTTAATCAAATAATCGGTTAACCGAATAACCGGTTATTCGAATAACCGAATGATCGGTTAACCGAATAACCGGTTAGATTGACAGATGGTGTAAACTTTTTTTTATGAAGATTTGGCTACTTAGGTAATTCGATACACTTTTCAATGAAAATATTTTCAACGCTATACGACTTCCTGTTATACCAGAAGTAGGTACCAATTTTTTTATTTTAAATTAAATGTCCTGTAATTTCTGCATTTTTGAATTCTATAGTTAACTTTAGTGTTACTTTATAATTATATAACATTTCTCATTTGGCATATACTCGTATTATCAAATATATCATAGCTAACTTTAAAAATTCATATTTCAGAAACAGTGAAAGTGGGAATCTTTATTTTTAGGTCAAGCACGTTTGAATTTCCTCAAGTTTGTCAATTAATTTTGAGGACTCTGTACATGACAGGCTAAATATGAATACATCAAAACGAAGCATAACACCTAATAAAAATAAAGATCACCTTTTTTATTGTTTCTAAAATATGAATTTTTAAAGTTAGCTATGCCATTTCACAAAAAAAAAAAAAAATCGAAATACCTCCAAAGCAGTTTATTTTAAATAATAAATGTCATATAAAGTGACACTAAAATTCACTATACAATTCAAAAATGCAAAAATATACAGGGCGTTCCATTTAAAATAACAAAATTGGTACCTACTACCGGATATACCACTCCTATACTTCCGGTAGAACCGGTAGTGGTATAGCATTGAAAAATGAAAATATTTTCATTGAAAAGTTCGTACTGAATTACCCAAGGAATCAAATTTTCAGAAAAAAATGTTTACGCTATCTGCCAATCCTTCTAGTTGCATGAATAACCCTGTACATTCTCTACTCGAGTACATCTACTATGTGGAATGATGCGAGGAACGGGGAGTGGAGAGAAACGAGATTTCTTTTTTCATAGAAAGAAATCATCGAATAATCGATTATCCGATTATTCGGATGTTTGGTTCGAATGAACAGATTTACACTCAAATTATTGAGTAATCCGTTATTTGAAGAATCGAATAACCGATTTTCCGGTTTTGTAAAAAACCGAATTATCCCGAAACCGGTTAATCGAACTATCCAAAAAACCGATTTCGGTTGCCAGCAGTACTGCATACTGAACATTCTTGAATTTGGAATTGAATGATTTGGAAATCTTTCCATATAAATTCGAATAGCTTCAGTACCATTTCCATCTGCAAGGCCATAAATGTAAAGCATATTTCAATATGCATAAGCCAATATTAAAATTTAATATTTTTTAAAAATAAGCTTTAACAATACACAATTTTAAATAAGAGGACCGCTTCTTATTATTATTGTTTTGCATGGCGTCCCTAAGATTTTAATAATTTAAGTATAATTGTGTAAAAATGCACTTGATCAAATAAATCAATTTTGTTGTTAATCGGTTTAGAATACAAAGTGTGAAGAAACAGAAAGTGAATATAATATAATAGCGTATATGTATTCTATTTGTAATATTATACAAGGTGATATATTTTTTTTGGCAAATAGCAATCGATGATACCCACACCTCCGGCACTGATAAGTTTCTAAAGCTGGTGATTTTTTGTTTCATACCTACTGTTATAATACTAAATATGCACACCGAATTTAGTTAAATTGTCTCAATTAAAAACTGATTTTTTTTAAATTTTTGTCACGACACACTGTAGCTGGATAATGGTTGTCTTAAGACCCACATGTATATAACAAAAAACTCTTATTTAGTCACAGACTACACTCCTGAATTTTTAACATATACCTAAGAAACACTCTGTACAGTTGTAATTCAATAAAGAGGAATAGTAACAAATGTGTTACAAATTATTCTTAACATTTTTATAATTGAGTAATTGTTCGTTGAATATTCTTGGCGATGAGGTAATAACACCAGAATTAATATTATGATATATCGCTATGGATCGTAGATATACAAACATTGTTATTTACATTACAAGCTGCGAAAGCTTACTATTCATTCTTTCCTCGATTTTATATATAACACAAAATTTAAAGATGCCGAAAATCACATTCATGTCAACAAAAAATATTATTTTGACAGTTAGCAAATAATCATTCTTCATAAAGTTTATAAGTATAAACGTATTTTAAGTTTAATATTTGTCTAGAATTTAGTTAAAAATGAATTCCATTGAAGAAGCAGCAATCATTGCGTGCAGAATTCGCTAAACAAACAAACGGAAGTTTGTTGCCGGACAAATCTAAAGACCGTTACAATCAAGTCTATCAAAATTTCATCAAATAATTGGTGTACAACAAAAGATGTATCCACAATAACGGAAGGTGTACTATTGGTATTTTTTTCTTAGAAAAATTAAAGACATTGTCCCCAGCTATATCAGAATACTCGATGTTGAAATTGGCTATTTCATTAAATTTTAGATACGTTTATTTTACGTATCTAAAGTTAATTTTAATACCTATAATTGTAATTGTAATATTTTCAATTTTAGGACCTCTAACTAGGGACTAAAGAAGTAATGAAATAGTAAAGAAAAATTATTGATTTATTTTTTAATCATCAATTTATAAAATGTTATGATGTTTACGTAAGATGTTAAATGAAACTGCAAGATACTATTTGAACTGGAATACATTCGGCAATAAAAGAAAAACAGCTCTTTAAACAAGTTAAGAAAAGCTAATTTACATAATATATGGCAAATTCATGCGTACAAAAGAAGTGCTTTTAAAATTGTTTTATTGATGTTTTTTAATTTAATTTAAACTGTGCCAAAGAAACAAAATGGATCTGGAAATGGAATATCGTGGTATTCTTTCAGCAGAGGTGAAAACTAGAATGACAAGAAATCTATCAAACACTTGCTTCTAGGTATAAATGATGTAAATACTGTTTTATATTTTCATAATTTAAGTAGTTTTAAAATTACATGGAAACATGTTCTTTAAATGCTGTTGGAAAGGAAACTACATGTTTTATGCATTATAAATAAAAATTGTATTAGACTTATACTCATTTGCTATTACTGAATTTACATCTTAGCAAAAGTACGGTACATCATTATATTTTTTCCCCAATTATCTTTATAAAAAATGGCATACCGATATGTCCCGATAGCATGTCATACCTATTTACGAATTTATGTGCAGCCGACTGTGTGACAAGTTTTACACATTGTCAACACAAAGAATCAGTAAAAATTTGAATCCTGAAGATATCTCATTGGAAAATAAAATATCTACAGACCTCATAGTGAAATATTTTCAGATAGCAATTTTCGGATTGTCCTTTTATTAGAGTAAGCATAGCAATGCTCTATATTAAACTAACAATATAAAGGGTGCCGAATTTAAAAGTTTTTGTAAATACCCCGTATAAAAAATTGTGTTGACGAAAGTTTTTTTTTTGTTAATTTTTGTACTTTTTGTACCTTGAGTTGGTTTTGGTGCCAATAATTTCCTTGCTGTAACAAGCAATTTTGTATTTTAAATGGGACCACACTATTTTCTGGTGTTATCTGAAATTGACTTTTTTGCGTACGACCGTGTAAAATATGTACGGCTTTCTATTACTTTTAAATTTGGATTTTAGCAGTACTGAAAAAATGGGTTTGTATTTTACATTTTTTTAAAAACTGTGGAACTACTTTCAAATCCAAATGAAAACAGTTTATAAATCGATATATTCAATCATTTTCGAGATACAGACGATTTACGTTTTTGAGATTCGGGTTGAGAAATTAAATTTGTAGGCGTTGAAATAATAAGCAGACAATGATGAGGACAATATTATATTAGTTCTGTTAATTCTATTCAATTTGCCCATAAAAGTAGTTTTTTCTTTGTTTTTTTTTTAATTGAGGATGTCCTGTTATAATAATTTTTCAACCATTGAAATGAGAAATATGTGTGCATTAGTGAAAATCACGAAGTTGCTGACATCTGTTGATAGATTTCATAACTGTTGTAGGGGTGATAAGTCAGTTAGTTGCATAACAGAAGCGTAAAGTTTTGTGGGTTTTTTAATGTTTTTATATATTTTTTCTGCATAAATAGTACCAGAACGGTTTGAAAATAGTATCATTTTATCTTGATGAAGAAAATTGCAGAATCTGCAGAAGACAGTGTAGTGCGAGAGTCAACAACAATTCAGCAAATCGGTTTTGTATGTGTCACTGTAATGAACATTTTTTATATATTTTTGTAATTTTGCAAACGTTATTAATACAGGGTTAACTATGACTAAGTACAAAAAATTTAACCACGTGCTCAGGGAGGCCTAAAAGACAATAACAAAATTATTCCAGAATTTTAGCTCGATATGTTCTAAATTAAAGTATTATGGGTTTGACAACATAACTATCAGTTTTTTTTTAAGTCTTATTTGGGAGAAAGACGTCAAATGGTCATATTTGATGATAAATGTTCCAGTCCTCTGTCTGTTACCTCAGGAGTTCCCCAGGGCTCAGTCCTTGGGCCTTTTTTTTTTTTGGTGTATACAGCAGATATGTTTAATTGTGTAAAATACACGAGAATGAAATGTTATGCTGACGATACACAGCTCTCTTTTAGTTTTTGTCCAAAAAATATTGTTGATGCTTGCAGTAAAATAAACTCAGATTTAATGTCTTTGCAGGAACATTCTTTAAAAAATAATCTAAAATTAAATCCTGATAAATGTAATGCCATTTGTTTTTGTTCTCGGGTAGTAAGAACATTTATTGATGCAAATTTGAATTTAAGAATAGATCAGCAACCACTTAGATCTGTTGGAACAGTAAAAAACCTTGGTATAATTTTTGATTTGCGCTTTAAAGAACATATAAAAATTTTAATAGAAAAATGTTACGGGGCTCTACGACTTTTATATGTAAATGTAAATATTTTAAATTTTAAATTTAGAAAAAAGCTGGTCGAGACTCTAGTCCTACCAATTCTGTTAAACTGTAGTGTAGTTTATTATTCGTGTTTAGATAAATTTTCAAAACGTCGCCTTCAAGTGATTCAAAACTGTTGTTGTAGATTTGTTTATAGATTAAGAAAATATGATCATGTTTCTTCTAAAATTAACGAACTATCTTGGCTTAAACTTGAAAACTTGTATAAATATAATTTAGCTGTATTTGTTCATAACATTTTATCTACTTCATCACCACCCTATCTTCGGGAGAAACTTTCTTTTAGGTTTAATTTTCATTCTGTTAACGTTAGATACTCAAATTTGTTAGCACTTCCCCGTTATCACTCAGCCATATTTCAGAGAGCATTTTTGTATAATGCAGTACATGTTTACAATAAATTAAGTTCCTACCTTAAGCAGAAATTTGCATTTCGCAAAATTATTAAAATGTATCTTTTATCATTACAAATGTAATTTTAGTATATGTGTAATTATATCTATGTATTTTCATGTGTATGTTAAGAATTTCCAATTTATATTATTATTATTATTATTTTCATCATGAAAATGTTATTCCGCATCTTTACCAATTTGGGTTAGTTTTTATGAAAATGTTTGACTTCTGTTTGTATTTGTTTTATTTTTTCTGTTACTGTTAAGGTTAAGTAGAGTAGCCGTAGGCTAAACTTCGCCTTTTCTAATGTGATTGTCTGTAAATTGCAATCCATTTTAGAAATAAAGCCATTTTATTATTATTATTATTATATTTAAAAAATGGAGCAAAACCCTTTTATCCTACGGAAAGTCGGCGCCTATGATAAGAACCGACTGAGATGGTTTAAGCACACTTTACAGTTAGCAATTTCTATTGCAGGCAATAAAAATTGCCGATTTTGCTCTTGCGAGTCTGCGCATTACTGCTATCTTCGAACAGCTGTGGCAATTTTCATTCCATTGCAAAAAATAGAATCTGTCCTAATTTTATTGCATTGCGGTTGCAATTCTGGTGACATTTTTGGTAATTTTTATATCGCCAACGTTATAGAAATTGGAGAATTGACAGAGACAGAACTGGCAGAAGTTGCTGCTTCTGTGCTTTTCTTTAATCTTTTACTTGGTTATAAATATTGGAAGTGTACTGTGTAGACGTGTTTTTGTATTGTTAAAATGAATTCTACATACACAATATTCCTCCTGGCAGCTGCCAATTCAAACCTAACCTAATATTAGTTTCTGTTTCTTAAGATGGTATACCTGTACATTTTAAATACATATTTAATAAGAATTGCCACTTTATTCCGTGGAATTGCTAAGTGTAAAGACAAGCTGCAAGAAACATTGCCGGCAATAAAAATGTCTTGCAATAAAAATTGCCAACTGTAAAGCGTGCTTTAGATCCATTGTTAAAACTTACATCTGTCAACAATATCTACTACCATCGTCGCTTTTTTGCAGCATTTCTAAATGTAGAAACGAGAATTAACATTCTTATTAGTAATAATACCTGATAGATAGGTAACAGTTAATCCACTTAGCTCCAGTATTTTGCATTCGTTCATTATTTCGTTATAAACTGCTAGAACTACATATTCGCTCATTACAGCCACTCACTACCGATAAAAGACACTTCCCGTAAGTACAATTAGATAGATTAGATGCCTATTTATTATAACAAAATCGAACGAAAGCAATAGATAATAGACGTTTTAATGTAACCGCGGCAGTCTTGTCCCATCAACTAGAAAACCAAACCGGCGAACTATATTGTGGGAAAGTATCTGCACCCAACACAAATGTCTTTATTTAATAACTATAAAACGTTTAAAAATTAAAAAAAGGCACTAAAAACTGAAGAAGAACACAAAATTACAACGTAAACACAGGAATTCAATTATGACATGACAGCGATACCGACTATTGTATGCTTGTAGAGTATGCAACCAAAAAGCAAGTTAACATTGGCGGCGTTAAATAAAATTTAAAATAATAATAAGATTTAAAATAATATCGAAACAAAATTTTTTTGGCTTTATAAATAAGTTTGGAATTTTTTGAAAGGTGATTCCGTTAATTCTTATTTTTCCCTATCCCCTCTTAAAATATTTGTACTAAGTCATAGTTAACCCTGTATTTACTTATAAAAAGTGTAAAAAATGCAAAACATACGCAAAAATATATACATTTCCCGTAGACCTGACACTCTGAGTCTGTCTAAATTGAAAATCATAAAACCGATAAGAAAACACATGAAAGTATGTAGCAAACATTTTTCTATAGAGGATTTTATGCCAGGTAATTATAACATGGTTATGTTGGCTAATGGCGAATTATTTAAGGATGTTTTTAAATCTGTATTACACATTATACTGCCAATTTACTCTACTACTTAATAATGTAGATATTTCATCATGGGGTGGCTGATGAACTAAAGCAGACATATGTAAACACAGTCTTTTGACAACTTGGGTCTGATCACGTTCTAACCCCACAGAAAATTATGTACTCGCCTAAATAGACCTCATGCACCTTCTTTCAGAGATTACACACGATCCTCCAAGTAGTCCAAGATATCTTATTATATCTCGAACCGAACCATTATATCAGAATCTGATAGGTTACGAGATTATCAACGCACTTCTAATTCACGATGTATATTATGCACTCTTCCTTTTAATAAGTCCTAAAATACACTTTCTCCTAAAAATTACACCATAAAACACAACATCTCTGGCAATTAAAAGCTTTATAATCTTCAGCGGAATTTGTTCTTCACCCCTATTTCCGACATCTAGTGGTTCGTGAATTTCGCGAATAGCCCAGGAAAATACATGATGTCGTGCAGGTACTTGGAATTATATCTTCTTTGACAACTGAATAACAATTGAACTGGCTGTTCTGCATATGTACTTATACACATAAATTGAGTGAAGGTGAGATGTAAATGAGACCATTTCTACTCCCTGCTCGGCCTAAGCGGCTCGTCTTGCAGGGAGCAACCTGCAATATCGCAGGTACTTGGACGCAGACATTCTAGCCCTGTACAATACGCCTTTCATTTTATAAATGATACTGCAGGAAACATCTACACCACGAGCTAATGCTCCGATCGATATTGAAGTGGGAAAAATGAATAATATAATTGAGTATTAGGTACCTGCATACTTATGAAGTGAACAAAATTTAACAAACTTTATTTGCTGTGAAAATAATAATGGACCTAAGACAGAGCCTTGAGGAACTTCTTTACAAACACATCTGTTTTGGGAGAACTTATCAGATATACGACTTAACTTTAAATTATTAATATTAAATTCAGAAGATTTTAAAGTAGTAAACAGAACCGAATTATCTATGGTATCGAAGGTTTACTATAGTCGAGAAGAATCAAAACTGTGCATTAGATTAATACCTCCGACCATATCATTTATTATACGCGTTACAACAGTGGAACAGCTATGTCCAGCTCGAAAACCAGATTGAATAATAGGCAGAATATTAAAACTGTCTATATATTGCCTTATTTGAGTTTCTATAACTTTTTCTGTTAGCATTTATAATGCAGATAAAATTCTAATGGGCCGCAAATCTGGCAGTTTTCTTTTATTTTAGATATTGGTGTCACAAGTGCTACTTTCCAGGAAGTTGGAAAGTGACAATAGAGCAAAATACTTTTAATGCTATGTGCAATATAGGTAATTTAAAATATAAGGACAGCATAACTTAATATATACTAAGCTGATGGGTTTTCTAGAGTGTCTAAAATTTGAGTTAATAATCATATTCACATTACAATAGTTTAAAATATATATACTATTCTACGGAATATTATCTATAAAATGATTATTAATAGCATCTGGTTTAAATAAATTTAAACGTAACTGGAATTTATTTTGATTAGAAGATTAATGATTTAAATTCAGTCCAGAGGTAATTTGACTTTTTATTTGTCGCGATATAATTGAAGTAGGCCCTTGGGCTATTTAAGTATGAATATAAATTATAATAGTGTCATTTTGCAGATGAAGGATTTCTTTTATATTCAGTTCTAGCTTTGTCTCTCTGCCTCTTGTTATGTTAGACATATTTTTATATTGACAGGGCGGTATAATTTAGCGCCCTCTAGAAGTGATGGCAACATTGTTTGCGTATTCATTATTACCTCAAAAAAGAAAAAACACGTAATGCTACAAATTTTCAAAACAGCTTTACACCCTCTAGAATCGAATAAGGCATGTTCAGTTCAATTTCTTTTGTTAACAATCTACCCTAAAGATATGTATCGTTGTTAATTACTAATTCTATGTATGTATTGTTCCTGTTTTATGTAATAATATCTTTTTGTAGCATGCCTTTATTGATAATCGTTCTACTGTTACTATTGTAGTATCTTAAAATCAAATAGAGAATGTGCTTCTTTACGACTTGTTGAAAACGTATATAAAGGTATAGAAATGTGGGTAGCAAAGCAAACTTTCTACATTAGATCTGGCACATTAAAGTCTGTATAGACGCTAAAAGCAGTATAATCGTTTTGGGTGTAGTACGATAAGGAATTTTTACTCCTTGAAAATAATGTTCTAAAATAGGGAAGGTAAATAATAATTTTCTTCAAACTTTACCATTTGTCAAAATCACAATGCCTACAAGATTGGCTTTGATACATTTATTTAATGCTTAATCGATTACGATTGAGGTCTAAGCCTAACCAAAGTCAAACAGCATTATGTATAGTAATGTATTATGTATGTGGTGACCCTCTTTGATGTAATGCCAAAATGTTTTAGTAATTCCTAAGAATATAATAATTTTTCAACGAAAACGGTATCTATATACCTGCACGAAAGAAAAATTTGTATATTTTTGATTTGTTGTAAATGCAGTTAAAAAAGAGAAGTTGTTATAATTCATACCTAAATGGCATTTTTAATTCTAAGAAATCTTTCCTTAAATTTTATTTATTTTAGCAAATTTGATTATCTCATTTTTATTTTCGTAAACGCTAGAGATTCACAAAACAATGCTGATTTTTCATATACATATTTTTTTCCCTTGAGCCTTTTTTGAGAATACAGGAGGTACAAAATTAAAAATATGGATTTTAACTACTTGTTACTATAGTCTGTTTAGAAATGAAAGAGAGTAATAAAAGCTTATTATGTATGCAAATCGTAAATAAATGTAGTACTGGTGCTTATATTCAATATTTTTATATTATGTATTATCGGTATAGATGAGGTGTACTCTTAAAAAAACTTTGTGTGATCGAACCGTACTAAATTGTAGCAGGTAGCTAAAATTTAATTCCCGACAATCCATCTTTGTCTATGCCGCTTCAATTTCTCGGTCCATTTCTCTTATAAGTAAACAATATAAAAACAGCATTTCAAAACTAGGGGCTACTTTAATCATCATAACCGGGTTAAGAGGGTTTTTAGTAATTCAAATAAAATTATTCAATATTATTATCAAAATATTTATTTAAATTTAATGAATAGATTTTTATTCCACACAAAAATATATGTATTTTAAAAATTCAAATTATGGTGGGTAAATGTCGTGTTGTATAAATATACAATAAAGGAAATAAAAAAGTAGGTATATTAAAATTCATCCTCTGAATATTCTGATGAATTATCTTCGTCTCCTAGATTGATAACGATAGGTTCTACAGTAACGTCATTTAAATTATCGAGTTCCCACATTTTCTCATCTTCTTTTTATACATACATCTTTGCCAGTTATCTGCAGTTACTCATTCCAAGGAATTTTTTAACAAAATTTCCAGGTCACTTAATTAAAACGTCGTATTATTTCGCTCTACATCTCCTTTTACCTGCGCCCAGACTAATTCGATTGGGCTAAGTTCACAGTGACAAGGTGGTAACCGTAGTACCGTTATTTGGCGATTTGTTGCCATTTCATCGACAACATATTTTTTCTAATCTTTATTAAGATTGACAAGTGTCAAAAGTTCTTTTTTCACCATATTTGTTTCAAAAGAAACGTTTTTTCCGGATAACCATTGAATTATATCGGCTTTCCTCCAAGCAGTCGTAGGTGTCCGCTCGGTCTGCCGTGAATGGTAACTGGCATTATCCATGACAATTACAGACCCCGGAGGAATAAGATCCAACATCTGTGTAAAATACTATTCGAAAACATCTGCGTTCATGTCTTCGTGATAGTCACCTGTATGTTTAGATTCAAGTATAAGTAAACCGCCATCTACAAAACCACTGGCACTACCTATATGTGTCACTATTGATCTCCGCCCTTTACCTGAAGGTGCCTTGAACCCTGTTGAAAGTCCATCCAAAAATGCTTGTCGAAAACTTTTTACATTTTTATCTTGCCATACTTTTGTTACAGTATATCCCTCGTTGACCCAAGCTTCGTCTAGATAATAAATATTCCTCCCTTCGTCACGGAATTTTATAATTGATCTTAAGTAGGATCTTCGCCAACAAATAATTTGATCTTTATCGATAAGAAC
Organism: Monochamus alternatus; assembly: GCA_037114965.1. NCBI lineage: Eukaryota > Metazoa > Arthropoda > Insecta > Coleoptera > Cerambycidae > Monochamus > Monochamus alternatus. Next base: position 44,902,041 of record CM073427.1, on the reverse strand, counting down.
TGACTTCCTGTTCTGCTTTTCCCAACAAAAATTCAACTCTCGTAAGACGGCTCATAATTTGCTTCTACTGATTTTTGGAAAATCGTTGTCCTCTGAAAGTTCACTTAAAATTTTGTTTAGCGTTGGCATTTCTTTTTTAAAATAAAATGAGTGTACGAATGACATTTTTGAAGAAATCATCTATGACGACTTTTGACCTTCCTGTAGATGATTTTGGGGGATTTACAGTATCTTGTTCATTTTTTGTTTCCTTTAAAAGTATGTAGATAGTCGATTTTCCAATCCCTGTTATTTTGGAACACTTTTCCACGATGTCGTCAACACTGTTGGTAGGATTTTGGTGTTTCAATGCATTAAATATATTTAATATAATAATCTTCTCATTCTGAGGCAGCGCACATCTTTTCACGCGTTTAGCAGGTACGTAATCTGATAAGCTCGACATTTTACCCAAACAGTATTATATCTACTGGCACAAAGTCACTAACCAAGTCGAATTTTACTCTACTGCACTAGCGCGTCTTCGTATATTCAGCTGTAAGACTGGATTAAGCTGTCACAATACACTGGCTCCTGCCCTATGATGTATCTAGTAAAATATACTAATGTACACCCATTACTTGTTAGCATTAGTGTTACCCGATAATTACCTGAAACGAAATATTACCACGCCGATGGCCGGTTCTTATCTCGGAGTTTTATTACTCTCTTTCATTTCCAAACAGATTATAGTACCTAGTAACATACTTCAACTATCTTTCTATAACTAAATATAAATATTTTAAGAGCCGATAGATAAAAATAAGAATTAACGGAATCGAATTTTCAAGCTTATATGTAAAAAAAAATTTTTTTTTAACTATATTTATCGACGACTTTGACCATCTGTCAGCTGCAAGGTTATATTCCGCATAAGTCATGGGGCACCGCGTTATCACATGTATCGATTTAAAGTTCTTCCGATTGTTTTGTAGAAAAAATAGTGTATGATATACGTCTTAAAAGTGATTTTATTTTGTTCGTGAAGTTAAAAAACTCGCTACGCTCGTTTTTTAATCATCTTCACTCACAAAATAAAATCTTACTTTTAGCACGTATATCATAAATAGCTATTATTAGTTGATTTTATTGACTGAATTAGGCAATTTATAAAAACATGCAAATTTACAATAAACAATACATTTTTATTAATATTATTATTTCTACATATAAAATAGTTATATGTTCACACTAAAAAATAATAAGTGTTTCAAATTTAACAAAAAAGTTTGAAATTCTTGGCATTTGCTGCACGATTCAATCAGTTTTCAAAACATGAACAGAAAATGAAACATGAAGACTTAAAAGCATAACTATAGCAAATTCACTCTGCTATTCCTGCTCTACTCAATTTCAAAATCCTACATAGAGGTTATTGTTTTTGCAAATAAACAAAATAATTTTTTTTTAAACCATCTGTCATGTATTTCTGTTTCGCTTACACGGACTTTCATTTGATTATACAGAGTGGTTCGCCTTTTATGGATAGATAAAAAGATTGGTAAAACGCCCTGTATCTCGACAATGGTTAGATTCCTCAACAACAGGTTTTTTTGAGGCCTCCTAGATGTTCCGTATTCACTGTTAACGTATGTACATTTCCCAATGCAACACTCTGTATAGTGTTATTTGTCAGAGAACAAAATATAATTTTACACCCAGTTACACCCAATGACGCACGCTCTGTATACTTAGAGGCGCTCCAAACAAACTGGATTTTATCAGTATATTTGAAATTAAATATTTCATGCAAATCGGATAAATGTCCATGAGTAAGTTTTCCAATCTATTTAATGTTTAAATATAGTGTTATAAACAAATAACCGTGTATACAAAAGCAAACTTTCTATTTCTTCTTTTGAACAGAGTATAAAGTTTAAAGATTGCCACGCATAATTCAGCAGCAGATAGTAATAGTTTATTTTCTTGGTACACGAAGTTATTTATAGTTCCTTAATAAAGAACAAATTTTATCTAAGGCATGATTCAGGTGTTAGGATGAACTGGCCACTGCAAAAATTACGTAAAATCACTTGTATTGTTTAAAATCGACTCCAACTAACCTGGTGGAGAAAAGACGAAAATAACAATGTTTACTTCTATGCAGATAGGGAATCTCTAAGAAAAATAAATATCGACTAACTAATGCGTACATTTTACAAAAAGTCTAAATAGACTGACATATTTGTAGTCTATTTAACCAAAGTATTTTCCTAAAGTAAATATACTTTCAATTAATTTCATTTACCCGGTCATAAAATTATTACAGGAACTCGTAAAATATTTTAGGCTAGAACATAACACATAAACATGACGTATTTCTTACACAACTACGTGACACCTTATCGAAAATTAAGTAAATAAATTCTTAAGACAAGTGATACACAGGGTGTAAGCCGGTATTACGATATACTTAAATAAGTGAATACATTCATTAAACAAGACACAAGAGATAATATATTAGAGGTGTATCTACATATGACTTTGATGTACCGTATAATAACATTCAAGTTTTTAATGTGGAAAAATTTACTGAGATGGATATTCGAAATTCTATTAAGAGATTGTAAAATAAAATCACTTGCGGCAATGATCTAATCCCTAGTTTTTTAATTAAGGACTGTTCTGGCGTATTTTGTACTCCACTTCTTATTTTATTTAATCTCATGTTGTCAACAGCCACTTTTCCTGCCATGTGGAAAGTGACAAGAGTTTGCTCTGTTTTAAAAAGTGGTAACCCTTCTAACATCAAGAACTATCGACCTATAGCCATTTTGTCAAATTTTGCTAAGGTTTTTGAAACGACATTATATGCATATATCTATAACAATGTTAACACCTGCATTTCTTCTAATCAACATGGGTTCGTTGCACGGCGTTGTACTGTGACTAATCTAGTTGAATTTACTCAGTTTGTTTCAGACCATATTGATAGAAAAGGCCAAGTAGATGTAATATATACAGATTTTAAGAAGGCTTTTGACAAGGTAAGTCACTCTATATTAATACAGAAATTGAAATCATTTGGTTTTGATGATTCTTTGCTACTACTCACAAAATCTTATCTTGACCGTCGTGAGTTGTATGTATCATATAATGGATACCGTTCTCATATTTTTTTAGCTCCTTCTGGGGTACCTCAAGGGTCTAACTTGGGACCACTTCTGTTTATTCTTTATATAAATGATTTATCGTCATCTTTGCAGTGTAATCACCTTTTTTTGCAGATGATATAAAGCTTTATCGTAACATTAACTGTTACGATAATTGTCGAGCATTGCAAGAACTTTTGAATGCAATACAGGTGTGGTGTATAGAAAACATGGTTTCCGTAAATATTGATAAAGGTAAAGTTTGCTCTTTCAGTTTAAAGAAAAATATAATTTTATTTGATTACAATCTTGATTCAAAGCCATTGACACGACTTAGGTGTAATATTTAATGCTAAACTCTCATTTTCTGAACATATTAATACAATCTCAAGCACCGCCTTTAAAACTTTGGGCTTTATTGTCCGTAATTCCACATCGTTCAACAATATTAGTGCTTTGAAATGTTTATACTATTCTTTAGTCCATTCTAGATTAGAATATGCTAGCCTTGTTTGGTATCCATGCTATCAAGTTAATATTCATCATCTAGAAGGTGTTCAACGTCGCTTTTTAAAATTCATGGCTTATCGCGTTGATAATATTTATCCTGCTAGAGGATTTGATCATGGCCTCCTGTTGCAGAGATTCGATATTAAATCGCTGCAGTTGAGGAGAGTTCTCACAAGTCTATCTTTCTTGTTTAAAATATTTCATAACCTCATTGATTCACCAGAAATTTTAAAAATGTTCTACTTACGTGTACCTAGGCCTAAATCTCGTGATGATTGCATGTTTTACTGTCGTAATGCTATGTTGACGTTAATGACGTCATCGATTTTTTTTAAATGGCAACACCATATTTTTTTCCTTGATTCTGAAAGACAATTTAATTCTCTATCAGACAGTACTACAATTTTGCCCTCTTACATAGGAAAGTTTTCGAGTAAATGACGATTGAATGTTAGAAAACGTAAATTTTATCCATAAAAAAGTAACAATTCTGAGGTATGTAAAATAAAATACAATTGATTAAATTTTATACTTAAATTAAATGTTCGAATTGCCATCCACCAACTTGTTGACAATGCGCATGTCTGTGAAGAAATTCTTCTTGCACATTATGAATGATTTCTGGGGTAACTCTGCGTATTTCCCGAATGCGATTTTGAAGTTCTTCTAAATTACGTGGTTTATTAATGTACACTTTTGACTTCAAGTATCCCCATAAAAAATAGTCAAGAGGTGTAAGATCTGGCGATCTTGCAGGCCACTCTATCGGTCCGCGTCTGCCGATCCACCTCCCAGGAAAACAGTTGTCCAAAAAATCTTGAACAGGGCGCGCATAGTGCGGAGGTGCACCGTCTTGCTGAAACCATAAGGTATCGTCAGGAATGTCAGGGTCATTATCGTTAGGAAAAATTACTGCAAGAGCTGGAACAAGGTCATTTTCTAGAAACTCTAAATATCTTTGTCCTGTAAGGGTTCCTTCAAAGAAGAAAGGCACTACTATTCTGTCGTCAACTATTCTAGCCCACACATTTAATTTCTGAGGGTGTTGGGTATGTGCCTCTGCCATCCAATGAGGATTTTCCCGACTCCAATATCTGCAAGTTTGACGGTTTACTGTACCATTCAGACAAAATGTGGCCTCATCTGAAAAAAGTATTTGCCGGTGTAAATTTCTATTTCCTTGACATAAATCCATTAGAATTTCGGAAAAGTGTAAGCGGCGATCGGGATAATCTTCATTGAGTTCCTGCACAAGTTGAATTTTGTAGGGATGATATTTTTCCTTCCTCAAGATACGTAGTACTGTGCTCTGACTAGTATCATTGTTTAATGCAACCAATCGTGAAGAATTATGAGGATTATCCACCATACTTATCAAAATGTTCTGTTTCTGATTTTCATTAAAGCTTGGACGTCCAGGTTTTGGAATATTTACAACATTGCCAGTTTCTCTAAATTTAGACTCTACCTTACTGACTGTTGATTGGCTGATAGGGTGATCTGGATATTTTTCATTAAATAAATCGCAAACTTCCTGCTGAGTTCTAGTCATATTCCCGCATCCGATAAGAATTAAAATTTCAATTCTTTGGGTAACAGTTAAATGTGCCATAATATTTTAAATTGAATAATAATTTCAATGTCGCTTACAATACTTATTAGTAAGTCGGTGTGACAATGACACTTTGCAAAGATTTTCACCTACGTGATCCATAAAATAACTATGGAATTCGAAAAACTAAACTTGATAACGTTTTTGCTTCATTTTAATTGATTTACGTTCTCTAACATTCAATCGTCATTTACTCGAAAACTTTCCTATGTAAGAGGGCAAAATTTTAGAACTGTCTGATAGAGAATTAAACGATCTTTCAGAATTAAAAATATGGTGTTGCCATTTAAAAAAAATCGATGACGTCATTACTCAAAAACAAATGACATTTACAAATCGCATTTTACGCTAAAATATGTATTTTTTAAATTAAAAATCGACCTGTTCGAGGATTTTTCCCAAAAAATAATTGTTTCGTCTTTATTGAATTTATTCTATACTGGCGCATACTGTATAATTGTTTTTAAGACAAGAAGTTCATATAATCATGGGCCCGCAACGGCTTTGTTTTCCAGATACAGGGTGTCAAAGTTTTTCAAAAAAATCACATTTTTGTATTTATTTTCTGAGTAGTAAGAGCTACTTAGTTGAAACTTGGTACACCCTAATAGGTTTAGAGACTTCATTTTGTGGGTATTAAATTATTTTTAATTTATTTTCATGACCTACCTCGCAATAATTTTGCGTCGAGTTGCGTAGGATAGAAAAGGGAACCAGCTTTTCGATTTATTGATCATCGTTAGAAATCCCCCTGTGCCAAATTTTGGCAACCTACCCTGAAGCATTTATACCGCTTTTAGACCCCTGGTTCGAGTAAACATGTTATTTAGAAAGTTTCATGGTAAGATACATAATATATAACAAATAATTTTCATAATACTATCTTCTTTTAGTCATAGGCATTCGATAGATGAGTTGGGAAAGGAAAACTCAAATTTAAATGAAATATTTTTAAAAGTGTTCAAGATATGAGCACCCAAAAAAAAATTGTTTTACGGTCGCATATCTGTCAACTTTTAAACTAATATAGTTAGATAAACAACTGAATGTTATTACTCTACATTATTAAAAAAAAATTGAGACAGGATATAGTTGCCATCGGGATCGCTCACTAATATGCAGCTTTTCCAATAGGCTCAGAACCTTATCCTCACATTCTCTAAACACAAATATGTACTACTTAGATCAATTTTTACTATAAGTATTTGGAATTTATTCTATCTCAGACTGTAGCTGGATATCAGACTGATAATACACACTGACCAGACTACCTCTACAGAAATAGTTCATAGCAGGACTAGGTCTTTAACCAGAACCGGATCGCATCTCACGCATCTAGTGGCCCTCGATATATCCCCTGTGTTACACATAGTCAACGGACGGACTGTGCCGCAGTTAACAGCACTAGGATATCCCATATCTCATGTCATATTACACGCAGTTAACGACCTTCACAAATAAAATACAAAACAGTAATAGGTAAGTCTCGTCATTAACACACTGTCATTTATAATTTCAAAATAATTAATTAATCAAATACTAAATTAAATGATAAGCATACCAAGATACTCAGTGAAAACTCACCTAATAATTCACACAATACAGGTCACTATAACTTCTATTGATTAGTCCACTATTCAATAACTAATTTTTTCCACGGTCGGGAGTAGAAATCAGTCTCTATGACATCAAAATTAAAACAGAAGTAGTCGATTATTCCCAAGGGAGTATAATTATCCCAAGGGAGTTTACATTATGGAGAACGTTTTTCATGCAAAAAAAAGATATCATTGAAATTATTTATTGACATTTAAATTAAATGTTACATTTGTACAATTTTCAAAATTAATATTAGAAGGAATATTACTTTCGCTTACATTTACAGTTTTTGTGATTGTCTTATTTTCAATGGAGTTCTCGACATAACCCTCAGCGACTGTCGTTGATTTCCAACCAGCATGATGCTTTATTGTCGTGATATCCACACCAGCATCTGCCAGTAATGTCGCTGAACTACTACTACTACTACACTCGGAATTTTTCCCATGGTATTCTTGCCAACTGGCTGCGAACTACATTTTCCTGCTTTGTAGTACAAAAAAAGGCGCTTATGCTTGACGTGGGGAGGACGAAGGGACAGGTATTTTCGAAACAATTTAAGCATATTTCCCACATCGGTAACCAGAAAGGTTCGTGGAATCTTTGTCTTAGTGTTTGTAATTTTTACAATCAAGGAAGAGCCTACATCCTCAATATCATCTATAGTTAAATTGACTAGTTCATCAGTTCGACAAGCTCCGGCAGTCCCCAGAATTAATCCAACCTATAAAAAATCAAAATACTTAATAATTGAAATACCTAACAACAAAAGTAATCTTACCTTAATCATTAAGAATTCTTTGTCATCTGCACTTGATAGAAAACGGTCGATTTTACCCTTTGTCAATATTTTCGATTTTTTCGCTTCATATCCGTCACCGGTTCTTTTCAAAAATGCGATCAGCTTGGGGAATTTGCTTATATCTATGTTGTCGTAAATTATCAAGCATGACTTAACCATAGAATATTGCGTCCATAATGTGGAAGACTTGAAATTCTTTGCATTTTCACTGGAGTATGCCAACAAAACATTCTCGCTGTATACTTGAACATTTTTCTCGGCACACCACTTTTTGAACCGATTGTAGGCTATATCGTATAAAGATTTTGACTTCGTAGGCAGCAAATTGCTTATTGCAATATTTGTAGCCTCCACAATCTCTTCCGACTCACAATTATTCATTGTGGACTAAACAAATTTTAAACTAAACCAAACTAGCACCTTAATTTGACAATTCTTTTTGCTTGTTTATTTTGTAGTTATGACAATAACTCAACGACTACTAAATAAATGTTCAAATCCGAATACAATAATTCTGGTGCTACTTACTTCTTAATGACAAAATATGTGTATTTAAGTTAATGAGACCGTGGAAAAAATAGTATATACCATTCGGGAGATATGATATTTTGTCCTTGGTGCATTGTCAAATTGCACCTCTGCCAAAATAACGCATTTTTCTCCCTTATAGTATAATGTACTATAATATACACGCACACATACACCCTTTGAGCAATTTCATCAATATGAAACCATTCGCCTCTGTAAAAATCATTTGAAATTCAACTAAGAACTTAAGACAACATTCTCGTTAATTTGTATCAATTTTTAGGTTAACATCACACCTACTTAAACCGGTTAGTCGTCCCGTTGGCTAAATAGTTTTGCTTTTAGGGAATAGGGAATATAAATTTCGATACTAAAGTCCATTTAGTAGCATATCTGAGCAAATACAAGAAAAACATTTGTAAAACAAGTAATTTTTCTACAAATAGGCACATTTCAAAAATAAAAATGATATCGCAAAAAATGCAAAGCTGTGAACGTACAAACTACAAACTAAGGTACAACTAAGATTAAGCGAAAGCTCCAGTAACATAATTTGTCTGTAGTTTGATTTTTGTATTAGTATTAATAAAGTAAACAAATTAAGTTTCTCAGAAAATTCTTAAAACTGTAATGTACTGTAACATACGACAACACTACAATCCATCAGCTGCTGCTGTTAACCTAAAAGTATGTATTAGTCGTAGCAGTACTGTGGCTAGTACCATTTCGTTTTTCTATATCTTGTGATTGATATTTGCGAGTCTACATAACAAAAATGGAACAATTTATAGTAACCATGACCAGCTGCTTGAAATGCTAATTTATAGATAATATGGGCAACCTCCCTGGTTCCGAGATGTGTGTTTTGCTTTTCGCCAGCATCATAATCAATTATATTATATTTTATTCTATATTGTGAATAGAGCTCTAAGAAAACCATTCACAGTAAGTATGTTTAAGTGTATTTGTAATTTATGTACAAACACCTAGCATGGTGTGTGAGCGAAATTGTCACATCGAGATCTGTGCTGTTATACTTCTGTTATGGGTGAAAAAAGATTGTTCAATATGTTTTGTTTGGTACAATTTATCATACATCAAAATAAAGGCACTCATATTCCGGACACCATTGTGTCTGTCTTCGTTGCTCATAAATATTTTTGAAAAAGTCGCATGAGATGTTTAAGTTGAACAAGTACCCCACATAGTATTTATCTTCGTACTCTTGTACTCTTTGGTTATAAAACGCATAATAGCCAAAGAGTATTAAAGTCTTACTTTGGTAATTAATGTAAGGAAACTGATTCGAACGGCCCCGCACAAGCCTTGTGTAATTTGAAAAATTACATAATGTTTGATCTAAATTGTATCAAGCAAAATGGAGTTTACGTTGATTTAGAGTCGCCTTCTTTTCTCCACCTATTTTCAAGAAAATTAATGTAAAATATATCTCTTGTGAACTACTAAATTTCGAAAAAAGAGAAGATTCAGTTGTCTGCTCTATAAATAAAACAAACCAAATTATTTTGAGATACTAAAATGACTATATATCTGGGAAATGAAAGATTTTAACAACTATATTTATATGAACGTTATCCCAACCGATCTATCTATGTAAATATTCCAAAATTTAGAAAGGAATAATCGGAAATAGGACACTATAATTAATGGTCTAGATTTTCTAACTTTTTATTTTAAATCTTCTTCAGGGCTACAATAGAAAGCAAGAGATAAGAATTATATAAAAAAAACAATATTGACAATGTAAAATTTAAAAACAAAACAAAAATTTTACATTGTCAATATTGTTTTTTTTATATAATTCTTATCTCTTGCTTTCTATTGTAGCCCTGAAGAAGATTTAAAATAAATCGAAACGTTGGCTTAGTTAGAAAATCTAGACCATTAATTATAGTGTCCTATTTCCGATTATTCCTTTCTAAATACAAGTTTAAGGATATTAACAATATAACATAGATATTCCAAAATTTTTTCTTGGACATTCTCTGGTAGAATTTACCTAACACGATAAAAACTGCTCTAGCACTTTGACAGTTATATTAAAGTAGTAAATAAAAAAACTAACTTCTTCCTCATGACCAAATTTGTATTACTGAAATGCGTAACAAAAGAGTATTATAATGAAATTTAAATAAATGTTAAAACAAACTGCAGTCACCGAATATTAAAGTTATTAGCAAGTGATGATCTTGATAGTAACTATACAATGTTACTCTGTTCCTGTTCCTCTAAAACTTATCTGCAGGTAATTAATTGTTGTTCAACAAAAAGATGTACCGTATCATTCATTTTAATGGGGCAGCTACATACCATTAATGTAAACTATTACGTCTACAATAAAGGAAGGGTGATTTACTTTGGTTTATTGTCCAGAGGAAAGATTTAATGGGCTAACGTGAGTCACATCAATGTTAGCTGGGAGTATCTGGAACCCTGCCGCATTACCACAGCCTGCTTTAATGCTGACACGAATTTACGCTTTCAAAGCCATATAAATTTGAAAGAATCACGCTTATACCTATATTTAAAAAGTTGACCATCATTCTAATAAAAAATATTTTGTCTACTTTCATTTAGCAATATGAACTTTATATTACAGGGTGTTCCTTAATGATATGTGAATATTTAAAGGGATGATTCTACATAGAAAATTAATGATAATTTGCTTTATAAACTATGGTCGGTCCAAAAATGTTCCTTTACAAAAATATGGGATGTTAAAGTTTTAGGGAAAAGAAATGAAAATAATTAATATTTTTGAAACCGTTTTAGATATTTTCATGAAATTTGGTATGTGGTGATTATTAACAAAGGTGGATATTTTGCAATATAAACATAATTTCTATCTTTAACAGTGGCGTGCGCACTAGCACTGACTAATATTTTTAAGGGAAAAAATGATTTTCTCCCAGAGAAAAATTATTTTTGAATTCCCCATTCAATTTGAAAAAGAAAAGCAGCATGCGAAAAAGATGAGTTGCGGAACACTTCAGCTTGTCTTTTTATATCAGAATGTTTTTACAAAGTCAAGTTTACTCTTCTGGAAGCTTGCGCAAATAGAAATCGTAGCCAGTGAATTACATTTGATGGGTGAACTTAACGGTGGTTTATACTTTTTCTTTGTTAGGTTTTATGAACAAGATGTAATGGTCAGATGACGTTTTTGCTGTAAATACCACAGTGTGGTCGAGATCTTCCCCTATAACAGCCACATTGGTTGTTTAACTTTACATACTGGTCAATTGCTATGCTTACAACCAACATGTCAGTATTATGTGGTGCTTGATATATCGTGGTTGCGTTTTCCAGAGCTGAATAGATTGATGAGCTTATTTTTGTTCTGGTGGCTGGATAGAAATAATTCATGAGTCATTGAAATTTCAGTTTCTTGATTGAAGTTGATGTCGACACACTTTTTCATCCGATAGCAGCTTTCCTGTTCTACTGACTTAATGCTGTTGGGAAAACTTCTATATCCATCAAAAACAATGGTACATCTTCTGCTTTATGTTTCTATATGTTAGTTGTATAAACTGAGAATCCTCTTTGCCAGAAGACATTATGTAAGAGAAAACCTCCATAAATCACCTTACGCTGGTTGATTTAAACAGCTTGTAAAGTACTGATTCTTTTGTTTCCCTCATATCACCTTCATTGAATAAAGTCAAGATAAATGGAAGGAATTCTTACTGCAAATAATCCTTCAAATCGACGTCACTTCTTTACTAATGCAAATCTGTTGAAAATGCAGGAGAAGATCTATTACAACATTTTCATCGCGGAGTTTGATCGATGAATTGACAGAGGAAATAAGAGAGTACTCTCTCTATAAAACGTTTGTTATGTTATGTTATGTTATGTTTTTAATTACCAATATTTGAGAGCAGGTATCTCGACAACGGTGCATTGCAGCAAAAAAAAGGAATTTTTCACTTCAAGGTATCATTTTCGAGTTGTAAGTGAAAAACCAAAAAAAGATACCTTTGTACCCCCCTCCCCACCCCTGAAGCTGACGGACTAGGGGCGGGTACTTTTAATATGTTTACGTCCTAACTACCCCAAATACATTTCCGCAAAGAAATATTTTACCCCCTTCAATGCGCGCTACAACCCCTTCCTTGCTTATGATATCAGAAATTTGAATTTTGATGAATGTCAAAAGATTTGAAAACTGTTTAAACTAGGAGTAATTACTATATAGAGACAATTGACATACAAATAATTAAATGGATAAAGTAAGTAATTATATGTCGAAAATTTACAGCGTATTTCAATAAGAATAGTGTCTATTAATATGAGATACCTATGTTATGTGGCGCCCGCTATAAGATAGCTCAAAAGTCATATAATATTTAAATTTGGCGAACCCAAAAACCCATCGACACTAACTTTTAAGTTGAATTCAACAACTCCAAAAGTTAATAGAAATTTTAGTAAATAAAAATATTTTACTGCAACACCCTGTATCTCTGTTAATATTAATATTCGCCTGCACACACATAAGTGCATTCTTAATATTTTGGCTTATGTATAAATGTTCCAACATTTCTACTGATGCAAAAACCAACATCAGTGAAAATTGCAAATTTAATATATCTTCCGAGAAAGCTAATATATTATAAGGGGAAATTATGATTATAGTTTTATATCTAGATATTACTTTGATATATACGTTTAGTAGTAGTAGTAGAAGATATTAGAAATTTAATATCAAGAAATTTGATTTTATTTCCAGTAAAGAATGCACGAATTTATTAAACAGTAAATACCCTAATCTGATGAAATTTACAAGCAGAAGCGAAACTCCAGAACTCCTGATACAAAGAAGCAATTTGAAACTTGACTCATAAATTTACGTACTTATTTTAGACTAGTTCACATAATATACGAGTAATATCTCATAACTGCACAATATCTTTAAAAGGAAAATTATTGAATAACTTAGGTATACCACTTACTAGGAGATATGCATAATAATGCAATAAACAAATTAAAACATAAGTCGAACATTTCTGGCTTATCTTGGTTTGATGAAAATTTGAAGCCGATGCGGGAACCTGTGCATTTTCTTCATTATTTTTATAAAAGCAATCCTGCTGAAGCGAATAATGCAGTCTATAATAATTATCGTTTTATATATCAGTCTGAAGTGGAGTATAAGGATAATTATGTACGTAATCATGATAATCCGCAAAAAGCAATGTGGAACATTATAAATAGTCTTAATATTGATTCTAACCCTACTTTGTCTATTGCTACAGCCGAAGAATTGAACAACTTCTTTGTTGATATATTTTAAGTAATATACCTGCTGATAATTTGCAACTTAAGGATTATTTATGGATTTACCGAGGGTAGTATACAACTGTTGAGTTCTTACTTGACAGATAGGCAATAATTTGTGAATTACAATGTAAAATCTGGCTTAAAAACTAGTAAACATGGAATACCCCAAGGGTACTGGGGCCCATACTTTTTCTAATTTATATAAATGACCTACTTAATTCTTTGGATCATGATAATTTAGGAATCTTGTTTGCTGATGATACTAGCCTATCAGTAAGAAGTAAGATACTGTAAGATTTAATAAGTCCCTCAGACTCAATTAACCGTTAATGAATGGTTTACTACTAATAAGCTATACGTAAATATATCTAAGACTGATACCATGATATCTACATTACGGGAGATTGAGTATGTATCTAATACTACCTATAAGAGGTTCTCCATCATGTAGAGACCAATCCGTCCACAAGCGTGCGTGCCATTGCATATGATATGGGAGCGGGACGAAATACTGTTTAGCGGATTCTCCGGGATCAACAACTACATCCGTACCACCTGTTACGTCGCCGTTTTTGTCGTTGGTGGTTGCAGCAAGAGTTGAGACAACCACACTTTGGTCGCTACTTTTTATTTACTAACGAGGCTTGTTTTACAAGGAATGGTTATTTTAATAGCCGTAATAGTCACATTTGAAATGAAAATAACCCCCATGTCCTAGTCCTCCGAAGAGATCAACATCACTTTGTAATTAACATCTAGGCCGGCATTGTGGGCGAGTAGATTATCGGGACATATTTGCTCCCACCACATTTATGCTGAATTCCTGCAGCATGTGCTTCCAGAACTATTAGAGAATGTGCCACTGGACATAAGAGCTAACATGTGGTTTCAACACAATGGAGCCCCAGCCCACTTTCCTTTGCCAGTGCGGCACTATTTCAATGAAATATTTCCTAACAGATGGATAGGCCGAGGTGGCCCTGTGCATTGGCCTGCACGGTCTCCCGACTTAACCCCCTTGGATTATTTTCTCTGGGGCCATCTAAAAGCGTTTGTGTATGAAACACAGGTTTAGGACATACTGAGGATATGCCATAGAGTTCGCCAATCAATGAAGAATCGTGTCCAGCTGTGCACTGAGCAACGTGGCACTTTGAGCAATTACTCTAAGCTCTTTCAATAAACTGGTACTTTTTCAAATTTTTCTTTTTTTTTGCCGTGGCGGCCAAACGGCATATTTCCGAACAGGGGTTTATAAGGCAAATTGATTATTTTACCCTCTACAACCCCTATCATTTTGTCGCAATAATTATGGGACACCCTGTATACACTCTCACATATCACATGCTATTATTGTGTGGGGTCATGCTATTTCTACTATGAATGTGTTCGTGCAGCAAAGGAAGGCAATTAGGATTATTTCCGGTCTTAGTTATAGATACGACTGCAAAAATCAATTTATTAAATTAAAAATTTAAATAGTTTTCAGAGTGAAGTTCATACCTATAACATTAGATCTAAGGATAACCTATCGGTAAATTATTAAAGGTTAAGTAAAACTAGAACCGTAACAGGTTATATACAACTTTTTAATGTTATTCCGGTACACATAAGAAATCTTAATTATATACAATTTAAAAACCAAATAAAAAGTTTCTTTTACTAAATGCCTTTTTTAATATTGACCAGTTTTTAACATGTGATTTTAGCCATATTTAATTTATTATTCTTTTATTTATTTTATTATATATATTTATATCTTATTTTATTTTGCTTAATATTTGTTTCTTATATAACTTCTTATATTATCTTTATATCTTATTTATGTTAATTTATTTTGTCATTGATTTGGTATTTATTATATTGTCCGTATATTCATTATTAGAATACTTAGTGGAACATAACTTCCTTGTTTTTTGACGTGTGTAAACACTACCTTGGGAAAAATTTTATTGGCAATTTTTGATAAATAAGTATTAGTAATTTATTTCGTAAATCAAAAACTTAAAAACAACATTAAAAAGTGCTGTTAGTATTTTTAAATGAGGTGAAAATTGTAACAAATTAAATACTCTGTAAAGGTTATAGCAAAATATATTAATAGGTAGCATGTGTGCTTTAAAATTGTATGCCATATGCCAATTTTGAAAACAATTATATATTTCCTTAAGTTAACTATTTCGGCCTAATTAACGACCCTTAGCTTAAAAATTTTAAATGTAAATATATTAACTTGTCATTTTATAATACTTATTTTCTTCAGCTGCAAATTAAATTAAATTTTTCACAACATAATTTCTTAAAATTGCGTTTGAAATTTTGAAATAATTTGTATGCTGGGTAAAGGGACACGACCGGTGCAATGGCAATAAAGTAGCTGACAAGTTGGCTAGGAGTGCATCGGGTCTGAATATTTTTGGACCTGATCCCTCCAGTATGCTTCCGTTGCCAGCATTTGTTGAAATTATCAAAGAAGACACCCACAAAGAGTTTATGAAACGTTGGGATGAAACAAATGGCTGTCAATTTGCTAAGTAGTTCCTAGAGTACCCCTGCAAGAATACAGCCAAAAAGTACCTGGCTATGTCTAGGACAAATCTTCGTCTGGTGACAGGTGATCAAACTGGACATTGCTGGCTAAGGAAGCACCTCTATTACATAAGGAAGTGTGATACACCTCTTTGTAGGGGTTGCGAACAAGAAGACGAGACAATATTCCATGCATTCTGTGAGTGTACTGTCATCTCGTCAATAAGAGAGTCCGTGTTGGGAGCCTTCTATGGTCTACATTAGAGAGATCCCCCTGAGAAACGTCACCACCTTTTTCTTCTTATTAGGCTGGCTGGCGGCTCAGATGGACTGATCTCCTAATGGGAGAAGGTACAAGGGGTCCAATGTGACCTAAGTGATGTAGCCTTTTTGCTACCCTCCCCTTAATTCCAAAACTTCCAGAACTTTTAAACTATTTTTACATATTGACCAATCTAGCTATTTTAAGATTCTTATGTCTATAAAGCATATAAGCATATTGCTCGTACGAATATTTATCATAATTTAATAATACCCTTTTTCTTTAAATGATGCCTGTGTAACATAAAATATAATAAAGAACGTGAAAGATTTTTTTACAGAGGTCTAAAGAAAAAATAAACTACTTACAACTCGGAGAGCCTGTAATAAATTTTCCGCTACGTAGGTTAGCCTCAGCTCAAGAAAATTGAGTTTATTATACTGGATACACGTTCTTGTACCGCAAACTTCAAACATATTTCTAAAAATATCTGCAGATATATAATAAGAAATGGTAGTATACAGAAGGGTTAAAAATACTTACTTAAATAAACAAGAAAAGTTATGCAAGTGAATTAATTGGTAGAGTATGACATTATATTTGTGACTTTTCTCATTTGTGACGAAACAAAATTTACAAAATTAATATTAATATTTTTAGTCTTGTACATATTGTGAATAAATACATAGAATATCAATACGTATAAGCACAGCGTAACCAATGTATAATTAGTTATCAACAGTATGCGCCAAAAGTATGGAATAAATTCAATAAAAACGAAACAATTATCTTTTGGAAAAAATCCTCGAACAGGTCGATTTTTAATTTAAAAAATACATATTTTAGCGTAAAACGCGATTTTCAAATGTCATTTGTTTTCGAGTAATGACGTCATCGATTTTTTTTAAATGGCAACACCATATTTTTTTCCTTGATTCTGAAAGATAATTTAATTCTCTATCAGACAGTACTACAATTTTGCCCTCTTACATAGGAAAGTTTTCCAGTAAATGACGATTGAATGTTAGAAAACGTAAATTTTATCCATAAAAAAGTAACAATTCTGAGGTATGTAAAATAAAATACAATTGATTAAATTTTATACTTAAATTAAATGTTCGAATTGCCATCCACCAACTTGTTGACAATGCGCAAGTCTGTGAAGAAATTCTTCTTGCACATTATAAATGATTTCTGGGGTAACTCTGCGTATTTCGTCCCGAATGCGATTTTGAAGTTCTTCTAAATTACGTGGTTTATTAATGTACACTTTTGACTTCAAGTATCCCCATAAAAAAATAGTCAAGAGGTGTAAGATCTGGCGATATTGCAGGCCATTCTATCGATCCGCGTCTGCCGATCCACCTCCCAGGAAAACAGTTGTCCAAATAATCTCGTACAGAGCGCGCATAGTGCGGAGGTGCACCGTCTTGCTGAAACCATGTGGTATCGTCAGGAATGTCAGGGTCATTATCGTTAGGAAAAATTACTGCAATGGCTGGAACAAGGTAATTTTCTAGAAACTCTAAATATCTTTGTCCTGTAAGGGTTCCTTCAAAGAAGAAAGGCCCTACTATTCTGTCGTCAACTATTCCAGCCCACACATTTAATTTCTGAGGGTGTTGTGCCTCTGTCATCCAATGAGGATTTTCCCGACTCCAATATCTGCAAGTTTCACGGTTTACTGTACCATTCAAACAAAATGTGGCCTCATCTGCCTCATTAAAAGTATTTGCCGGTGTAAATTTATATTTCCTTGACATAAGTCCAGTAGAAATTCGCAAAAGTGTAAGCGGCGATCGGGATCATCTTCATTGAGTTCCTGCACAAGTTGAATTTTATAGGGATGATATTTTTCCTTCCTCAAGATACGTAGTACTGTGCTTTGACTAGTGTCATTGTTTAATGCAACCAATCGTGAAGAATTATGGGGATTATCCACCATACTTATTAAAATGTTTTGTTTCTGATTTTCATTAATGCTTGGACGTCCAGGTTTTGGAATATTTACAACATTGCCAGTTTCTCTAAATTTAGACTCTACCTTATTGACTGTTGATTGGCTGATAGGGCGATCTGGATATTTTTCATTAAATAAATCGCAAACTTCCTGCTCAGTTCTAGTCATATTCCCGCATCCGATAAGAATTAAAATTTCAATTCTTTGAGTAACAGTTAAATGTGCCATAATACTTTAAATTGAATAATAATTTCTATGTCGCTTACAATATTTATTAGAAATTCGGTGTGACAATGACACTTTGCAAAGATTTTCACCTACGTGAACCATAAAAGAACTATGGAATTCGAAAAACTAAACTTGATAACGTTTTTGCTTTATTTTAATTGATTTACGTTTTCTAACATTCAATCGTCATTTACTCGAAAACTTTCCTATGTAAGAGGGCAAAATTTTAGTACTGTACTGTACAATATGAAATTGTAATTTGTTTCCAATGCAACAAAAAAAATAAAATAAAATAATAGAAACAAAAGCAAAATTTGCGCAAGTGAATTTTTATAGCGATATTTCACTAATTTGAGAATATTACAAAAAAATAGGCTCAACGCAACTTTAGTTTATAGAGACAAAACATTCTACTGCGGCAAGGCAGCCTTATCGAGATATCTCTTTACTTTGTGTAATTTATATAAGATGTCATATTATATGCCTGTATACTAAATAACAGACCTATTCAACCTTTCTACCCTTACTTAATTACTCGTAGGAATAATTATTCTTGTTTGACGTGACATTGTCGAGTATACAGATTCATTTTACAAAATTACCGTCCAAAATCACGATGCGAAATAAACCAAATTATTTCAGTTAATTTTAAATATTTACTACTAACTCATATTACAGTTTTGCATCAAATAAAATAGTACATGATGATTGTGAAATTGGAAATTAAATTTTTTAGTTTAATTTTTGTGTCAGTTTGAAGAAGGTAGTTCATTTTCAAGAACATTTGAAGACCAAGTTTTGTTTTTCGGTGGTAATATAATTTCCGTAAGCAGATTCAGAAGGAGCGAACAATTTCATGTTTAGATATGTGGTTGAGTCATTTTTGGAGGTCACGTTCAAGGTAATATTGCATTTTTTTGCTGCGCATTCTGAAAGACTGAGGAATTTGGCGGTTGAATTTACGATTGAGTTATTTTTGAAGGTCATTTTCAATGTCATTTAAAGGCATTTAATTCTCATTTTGAACTATAATGTCATTTGAAGGTCTAATTCTAATTTTGAACTTTTGATGTAGATATTCGTCAATATGGCGAGATGTCGGGAAAATTACCACTATAAAAGCTATTTGGATTATCCGAGATCAAAATCTGTCGACCTTGGATTTAACCTTGAAGGACATATTCTAGGACATGCAAAGGTCAACCCTTGTTCTTAAATGGTAATGCAATTTCTCATTGCGCATTTTGAAAGAGTGTCTTTTTCACTCATTTTTTTTTTGTTATAACGGACACGTTTATCACAAAATGACTTCACACCTTTTATCTACGTTTTTCTGTTCAAGTTCTAGCAGAAATCTGCCATCGCACTGTCGTCCCATCTGTGAAGCAAAACTAAACGAAGGCGTTTTCTGATGGACTGCAAATTGGAAATATGCTCAGATGCTCAGCAGTTTTATTGAGCAGTTGAATTAGACATAAAATGCTGCATGAGATAGTTGTAAGGGAACTGTAGAAAATTTACTGGGTAATAAAAAAGTGAAAACTATAAATTGGTAAAAAATTTTCGGGCGTTATAGAGTGTAATATGGGTTTCAAATGTTTTCTTCCTGACTCACACATTGACTACTTCTCAATGAACTTAGGTACTTACAGCGTAGAACTAGACAATATGCTGTTAGACTTTTCCAAAGCGTTTGATTGTCTAGATGTGCCTTTATTGTGTGCTAAACTTAAATATTATGGCTTTGACAATACATCTTTAAATTTCATTTCATCATATCTCAAAGGGCGGCAGCAGAGAGTTGTGCTTGAGGGTTTGCAGTTAGGCATAGGTAGTGTTACATCGGGGGTGCCGCAGGCATCCTATTCTCTTTTTAATATACACATCCGACATGTTTAGTAAAATAAGTTCATCAAAAATGCTTGCGTTTGCAGATGATACTCAATTGTTTTTTTCATTTGATCCTAGTGATACTGTTGCGGCCAGTGCTTGCTTGAATAGTGATATTTTGGCAATATCTAAATATTCTAAAGCTCATAATTTAAAACTAAATTTGAACAAGTGCAGTGCCTTACTTTTCTGTTCTAAATTCAGAGAACGTTTACTTAAAACTCAACTTGTGTTAAAACTTGATGATGAATTTATACCCTTAAAGCAATCTGCAAAAAATCTTGGCATTATATTTGATTGCCGACTTAGATTTGAAGAATATATATCACTGATAATTAAAAAATCTTATTTGGCTCTTAAACACCTCTACAGGAGTAGAAATATTATGACATTTGAATTGAGGAAGTCTCTGGCCGAATCAGTGGTTTTATCTTTTGTAAATTACTGTCTCATACTTTACTTTCCGTGTTTGGACAGTGTAACAAAGTATAGAATTCCAAAATTCAGAACTCGTGTTGCAGATTTGTGTTTGGTCTGAAGAGGTTTGATAGAGTATCAGCTAAAATAAAAGAGTTGCATTGGCTTAATACTGAAAATGTTTTTCAGTACCATTTGCCTGTATTTGTGTATCGTTTGTTTCAATCTTCTACTCCTTCTTATCTTCGAAATAAGTTTATTTTTATGTATGAGACACACCCCGTTCAAACTAGATATAATTTTAAATTATCTCTTCCTAGGTACTCCACGGCGGTATTTACAACATCTTTTACTTACAATTCTATTAAAATTTATAATAGCCTTAATGATGAAATAAAGATTCTATCTGTGAACAGTTTCCGTAAAAGAATTAAAGAGTTTTTCTTATCTTGTCAGCAACGTGCTAATGATAAAATATGTTTGAATTGTAATGATTGTAATAGTAGAATTAAGGTGTATTTGTTATGTTAGTTTTTATATTTTTTTGTACCTTATAAGTTAAGTAGAGTAGCGAAAGCTAGACTTCGCCCAGATGTTGTGTGTTCTTTGTAAACACTAATAAAGACCTTTTATTATTATTATTATTATTATTATTATTATTATTATTATTATTAATATTATTATTATTATTATTTCTACCGAAACTTGAAGAGAGAAAGTGATAAAAAGGTATCAAACGTAAAAGGAAACACCACTCTTCAGATCGTTTTGTTATAAACGTTTTAACATAAAGAATGAGTGAAAAATATACTGTTTTAGAGTACGGAATCAGAAATTGTATTACCAATAGAAAACAAGGTTTAATTTCAAGCTTTAATCCAAGGTCAACAGATTTTGCTCTCAGATGACTTAAACAGCTTTTATAGAGGTCCTGTTTAATGACGAGGAAATGACCTCTTATCCGATATTTCACCATACTGACAAACACCAACATGAAAAGTTCAAAACGAAAATTATACCTTTAAATAACCTTGTAAATGGCGTTAAAAATAACTCAATTGTGTATCAAAACCTCTCGGTTTTAAAAAACGCAGGCAACAAGTTGCATTATCATAAAAAAAGTATTGACCTTCAAATGACCGTGAATGCGACCTACAAAAATGACTCAACCACGTATCCGCACGTGAAATTGTTTGCTTTCTCTGAACCCGCTCACCCGAAATTGTCTTATGACCTTGAAACTGAGCTTCATCAAACAGACACCAGATTCGGATTCAAGAACCAAGTAAAAGTGTAGTAGTGGTCTAGTTTTTTTGCACGTGGCACTTTTTTCCCGTAGGGCGTAATTGATGCACTGAAATATTTAATGCCTGTAAAACTGGAATGGTGTAAACAACACACTAATACAATTAAAATTTTAATTAATATTTTTAATTTGTGATTCACATTGAAAATAATAATTGCTGTTTTTATTGCTTCTAAATTACGTCAAATCTCAGAATAAACTAGCTGCTAATTAATTTGTGAATAAGCTGTACCTGTAGACTGAAAAGTGATTTTGTGAGATGAAGTAGTTAATATTTAAGATTTTATGCCTAATATTCCATATTTCGATCTCTTTATCTAGTTCATAATACTGACGACGATTACATTATCTCGTATTTGACTTTAGCATATTTTGATCCTGAAATTTAAGAGATTCCTTATTGGACATAGAGAGCAATTTTTTTCCAATAAAGAAGTTATTAAAATATTTCCAAACAATCATAAGCTTATAATATTCAGTATGAATGCAATAAAGAGAAGGGGACGATATTCTGCGTTTATTTACGGATTATATAAAATTCCAGATTCCAGTATTTTTTATGGCAATTTTCTTAATCATTATCATTACTATATTCTAGAAATGGGATATCAAATGTCAAGACTTATTCAATAATATTTTTTATGGTAAAGAAATAATGGAATTATAGCTAATATAGCTGAATAAAAAAAATCATGGCCTAAATGTATTCGAAACCTTAATTAATAACTGAATTTCAATTACCACATAAAATTTGACTTGAACAGTACTGACTTGACAGTATGAATGGTGACATTTTGAAATGACTTATCATTTTTTAAATATTGTTGTACAGTATAAATAAAAAATCCATTCCATCCTTCATTTAATGGCAGCCCCCGACGGATTTTCTTTGATTTTTTATTAAGTTCATAGGGAGTTGAATATGTTGTTGCCATATCTACATCTTCGAGAACCAAATAGGTACATAGAGACGTGCTATGAAAACTGATACTGTGTTGTTCATATTTCCGACTCTGCGAGAGATCAAATCTACTTATAAAACCTTTTTGCGTTTATTATTTCTAGTTACATAAATTCTTTAAGTCGTTTTTTTTTAAATAATTTTATCCTTTGTAGCATTTAAAAATACTACTCAATAATTAATAATTCAATCTTTAAATTATCTTAAAACTGACTCTCACAAAATTTAAACATTACTGGTTGTCTAACTAACTTTTCCTATATGGTCTGCATGGTGCTGTCCTCTGTTTAAGATATTCAAATTAGTAAAAGGCAAAAAAGGTTTGAAATGGTTTTTTTTTTACAAAAAAGGTGCGCTAGCGAGAATTGCTAAAGAACTCACGAATTGAGAGCACACAAATATTTTAAACAAATGTGGTGATCATAAATATATTGGATAAATTATCACCCATGTGTTATTTTGTTCAGTGCAAAATCTCAATTTGCAAATAATTAGCAACACGATTAGGGCCGCACGTCAACCTAGGTAGGCAGCATGGTTCTGTTCTGGTTCGTTATTTAATTCCATAATTTCTCCATTTGTAGGCCTTTTTAGTTTATTATCAAGAAATAATTGCTGTGTCTCTATATATATAATTTATATAAACTCTGGGCAATATCAAGTATACCGGTTGTCCACTAAATATCATTCCATTTCTGACTATAAGAACGATATAAGAAGATTGAAACCGCTAGAGACCTAAATGTTTGATAAATCGTTGGATTCTGGATTCTAGTAAATCACCAGCAGGATATTTGAATATTTACGTCATCCAATTTGTTAAGCACGCCAAGTAGTCGCTGTCTTGCACCACCAATAGTCAAAAGGATTAATTTAACTTAACACCACCTCAATTCAATTTATTATATTTTAAATATAATTAAAAATGTACGCAAACGTATACGTATGCAAAGAGTAGACAGTGGGTTGAAGTTATACTGTCTAATTGTTGTGTGTAATTTAGTTGTCTCATGTCATATAAAATTTAGTCATTTCTACTTGAAACATTCCTTACACGCTTTGTTTAAATTTTTAATATTTTAGATTATTCTTATTAGTTACATCATTATTCAATTTCATTAATCAATTCGATGAATTTGCTATGTATGTGTGTGTTTTTGTGTGTCCTAGTAATATAAGTTTCAAAAATCAGTCTCTTTTTTAAATTCATAGTATAATAATTACAAATTTATTAGTTTAAGTAATTATTTTTTAAAACATTTATTTTTTTTTAAACTAATTGGCGCCCTAATTACGCAAGTATAAATCTATTATAACCCACGGCCCTAATGCTCCAGTACTAACCAAAGCTAGCCTAGCCCACTTACGATATCATAATAAAAAAAATATATATATGGTACACCTTTTTCAATTGCATTTTAACCGTCGTGGGTTTTTTCAAAATTTTTAATTTTGCTTTTATGCAGTTGTGACCTTAGTGAGTGAGATTTTGTCCAGATATTCTCTGGAGAGGAACAAGGACATAATACCATATATCTATTAGCAAAGGGAGTTATAATTGTTAATATTTAATTAATTAATTTATTTATGGTATTGCCATTTGTATAGTACATTATACAGAAGTATAAGGCTCAATAACAAAAGTTGACAAATACATTATGTACTAGACGTTTTAAAGGAGAATTAGAGAATCAAACAGCTCTAAATATATAATATATTTATTAGCTCCTTTTACCATTCGAGTAAAGGGTTCATTTTTGAATTTGTAAAATGAAAAGGCACCCTAAACAGTTCTGAATTTCTGACGATTCTCACAAAATGTTATAATTTATTAATTTCAATATCTCTGAGCAATTAATTCCTCCATTCCATACAAAATCCTATGCATAAAACATAAGTCAACACAGACACGACGGATTTCTAAGGAAGAAATATTAAGTACATCAACAACCTGATAATAATTTCCATTAGTAAATACTAAATTATGCACAATATCGCACAAACCTGCTTTGAACAGACTCAATCACATCTACGTTACAATTATATAAAGGATTCCAAATAACAATTATATTCCAAAATGGGTGAACCAATGAACAATACAAAAGTTTCATTGGAAACAATTCTGTTGACCATTTTATAAATCCCAACATTTTAAAAATTTTGAAATTATTTCACTAACATGCAGATTAAACGGTATTTTTTCATCAAATACTAAGGTATTTCTTCTTATTTCTTTACAAAACTGTACCATCAATATTATATGGGAAAATTATACTATTGATCTTGAAAAAGTAATTTCACTACATTTAATATTCAAATACAATGTATTTATTCCACATCAGTGAGCTAACCTGTAATATCTCAGAATCTGATTTATATGATATGCATTTAAAGATTTTCAGATCACCCGAGGAAAATAGTACCTCAAAAACACTTATGGCATCTTTCAAGTCATTAGCAAATAAATAAAACAAGAGAGGACCAATGTGTGAACCCTGCGGTATTCCAGAAGTTACTGCAGTGTGGAATAAGATTTAGCTTCCACATTTAACATATTGTACTCTTCCAGTAAGATAGCTATTCATCCAAATTAAAACACTACCACCTATCCCCAAATCATTTAATTTATCAATCAATAAGGTATGGTTAACTCAATCAAAAGCCTTAGAGAAATTTGTTATATAGAGTCTACCCACAATTTATTTTACATGGTTTCAATAATATAATGTTCATAAAACAAAAGATTGGCACAAGTAGAATTACCTTGAGAGGAACCGTGTTGGTCCTATGTAATTATGTGTCTACAGTGATATTGAAGTTTTTTTATTTACTTATTTAATAATTTGGAAATTTCAGATTGATTGCACATCACTCTGTAATTTATAAAATCTTCATATTTTTAAACAGTTTTATGAATTGATTTTAAAAAGCTATACTTACATTAATTGGGGAAAACTCCATTAGTTAGAGAAAGATTAAATATGAATTGAATAGGTCGTACTAAAGTAAACTAATAATTTTTCAAAAATATGTGGATCATTTTGAAGCAATCAGAGAACGTAATTTTATTTATTAATCAGATAGTATGTAAGATACGGAGATAGAATTTTAGAGGTTGCCAAATTTTCACTTATACAGCAATTTACAGATTAAATGGACTTAGCATAAATTAATTAAGGATTTCTAGCATAAATACATGATAATATATGTGATTATAATTGAATATATTTATTGCATATATGTATGTGTTTGTCATTCTATACTAACAAATTATAGAGGAAGTAGCTCATATAGAAACAGCACAGCACTTTACTGCTAAATAGAATCAGTTTTCCAAGGCATACTAGATTGTATGGATTTGAAATCATGACAGATTTTGTTTCTTAAACAAGCAGAACTGGATCTCAGAAAGTCATTTTTCAAGACCCAAAATGTTTTGTCGCTTAGTCCTTTCACCTATATATTACACTAAGAAAACAATAAGTTATTAGCTTATACAGGTTATTACTGCCTATTGGCAGTAGCGAAGCGTAACATTTTTTATTGGTAGGCATTGAGAGTAAAAAATTCAAAATTTTCGAAATAATTTGGAGAACGTAGAATTCACGCGATAGGACTAAATTTATTGGCACACCCTGTGTATGAGTATAATTAAGGAATGCAGCCAGTGGGAAGTAAGCTGTTGGCTAATAAATTTCTCATTTTAATTGCAAATCACTTAAAAACAATGAAGCCGAAAGTCCGGTTCTTTGTAAATATTTTTGCATATTATGTGAATAAAATTTGAAGTACGGATATCATTTAAAATTTAGAATTTTTAAACTAATTACACACAGTATTTCAAAATGAATAAAGGATAGCTTAATTAATCATTAAGAAATAAATATCAATAAAATGATGCCCATTTACAATCTACATGAGTATGCCTTTGATATCATATTGTTATATATATATTTTTTAATTAATTAATATGTAATATTTTTTAATTTATTTTTATTGCATTGTTTAATTTAATTTTGTTCTGTAATGTTAGTAGTTAACTTCAATGCAGATTCTATTCAGGTATTAATAAATATTGTTGGCATGCCCTATTAAATTTTGTGATCAAATTATTGTACAAGAAGTACTTATATTTGATTGAAAATAATTTTTATATCTCTTTTTTTTATAAAGTCATAAAATCAAAAGTTGATCATTTCTCCTAACTAAACCTATCTATCCTGTGCTAATTTACTATTTCGATATGAATTCTTAAAATTAAATACAATTTTTTTATGTTACCTATCCACAATTCATAAGTCTGTCTTTATTTCCTGGAAGTTGCTGTTTGTCCTGTTCTGTTTATAGCCCTCTCCACTATCTATCTGCTTCCTTTTCTTATGTCTTTCTTCCCTCGATGGCCGTCCTTCTTGATTTTGGACTCCTATTGCTTGAAACGTTGGAGTTTAGCTTCTCCTATATAGGCTACGACAATAAAGATTGTATTACTAACCTTGTTAGTATCTTCAGTTGTTTGATTTCATTTACAGGTTCCTGATGAGAATTTTGTTTAATTTTCTATTCTGCTGTGCTGATGTTTCTTCTGTCTTCTTCCTTTACTTAATGTTATAGTTTTAATTGCTTTGTTTCTTATAAATTCTAATTTTCTTTATAAATTTCTTAAGTTGAGCTTATTTGCTTGAAATAAGAAATTACTTCCAAATCAACAACCAACATTCTTTTTTCATCTCCATGATTATGACACTTTTTTTCACTACACTCTTAAATCTAAATTTTACAAATTTTTTCAATCTAATTTTGATACATACACCAATGATATTAATTTTACAATTTGGTATAATTTAACTTCAATTTCAATTATTTAAATACTTCTGTATGTCTTTAAAACCAAATTCTCCATTTTATTTTCTGTGATAAAATTTGCACTCTGATTTAATTTTGAATTTCAACGTTTTATTCCTATTTATCATCTCAGTTCTCTAAATGTCATTATAATCTGATGTTTACCAAAATATGATATTGATCTCCTATTTATTAATTTAAGTTACAAATACAAAATTTTGCTTATTTAAATTTATTACAATATATTACAATTACAATTATTACAATATATATTACGTCACGTAGACAAACAAACTTTATTGTCACTCTTGGTTATACAAGAAATATCCTTCAAACAAATTTCACAACTGTCAGCGCTTTACTTTGACGTTTGTTACTCGCATGCGACTTCTCAATATAAGCTGGCTCCAGTGGCGAAACTATCTGCTTATATAGGTTTTTTGGTTCCTAGAAGTTTTCCACGGTCAGAAAACGTCAAAATAAAGGCATCATAAAAATTATAAATTATAACGTAAACAGGAACATAATTAACAAACTAAAAGGTAGGTGAGTTTCCGTAACATTGTCCTCCTCTTAGAACTGATCCTCCACTATAGAACCTCCTTTACTTAACGTGCAAGTACTACAATGTCGATACCATTCTTCCACATCGGTATGACTTCCAAGTCAATAAAATCGTTCTCTGACTTTAGTCAAAGTTTTATTTCTTCCTAAATGCACGCCACCCATACCATTATGAAGAACTTCTGGCACTCTTTTTTCGGGTAAATACAGTTTGGTAAATCCTTTCTTCATGTCATGGTATATAAAATTACATCAACTATCAAATATATAAAAAAGAGGAAGAAACTAAAACCTATTAAAATAACGGGAAGAAGTACTGTACTGAACTTTAAGAAAAAAAAAAACAAACAAAAAATTTACAATTTAATATAATACTTACTCATAATTGCATAAGCTTAACAAAGTATTTAAAAGAGTTTAACGATAATGATGCTGAAAGAGACCTACCATCATCATATGAAATATAATTATTGTAGGACGAAGTCATTCGACAAATATAGCTGTTCATGCCTAAGTTGTTCTATAAAAATGTATGTTAAACATAAAATTACTTCTAGTGTTAATAGGAGAAACGTGAAAATTTAGCAAGGACAAAAGTTCTGAAATCAATCATGTTATTTAATAATTTGAAATCTTCGGTTCTCCAACGTAATAAATTGAGAAGCTTGTTTAGTCCCTGCGATGTCTGGGACATTATATATATTATGTATTCTAAAATTCAAATAACGAGCTAATCTATTTTACAGTCTTTCCAGTCTAGTTATATTCAGGGTGTCCCGATTATACTTAAAAAAGAACTGAGATGTGAGTTGGCCTTGAAAAAATAGAGAGGGTAGTTCATAAAACATTTTTCATTTTAGAAATTTAAATTTGGTTCTAATTTTGACGTCACTAGTAGAGGGCGCCACTTATGGCACATCATGTTTCTTTTAAATGCAGAAACTTTTTTGCAGCTTAGCGTATCCATCTGACTATTGAAATAATTAATTCTCCTACCTGATTTATCTGAAAAAGTATGCCTTGTTGAAATCAAGTAACGGTTTTGCAAATAATCCTATTTGAAATAATCAGTGCATCGAGTAAAAACTGTTTTGGTTTCAGGTAAAGTGCCTTTTCTGCTGAAAATGCAGCATAATGTTACTTGAAAAAGTTATTTAGAATGATAAATTATAGAGACCTCAAAAAGCCCCGATTTACAAATTTTATGTAAATATTTGGATTTTTTAAGAATGCATTTACAAATATCGAAAATAAAATTTTAACTTCAACATCCTGTATCTCGGAATCGCGACTTTAAAATGAAAAATATTATATGAACTACCCCCATTATTTTTTCAATGCCAACTCACATCTCAGTTTTTTTTAAGTATAATCGGGACACCCTGTACACATTGTTAATGGGATTCCAAATGACGCATGCAAATTTAGCCTACTGTAAACATAAGCGTAACACAAAGATTTCAATGATTTCTCCTGTTTAAAAAATGTACATGTTCTTATTATCAAACTTAATATTCTGTTGCACTTATTGCAAATATGATCTACATGAGGGCCAAAACTCATCTTAACATCAAAGAACACTCCTAAATCCTTTACAACTGTAACCCTTTTTCTAAGCTTTGATCAGATACTATATATTCGTGGAAGACTATATAACAATTACTTGTCTTCTCTTCAAACTACTCAAAGTACACTGCTTAAATGATTATTTAAAAAAAAACAGCAATATATTCCATAACTGTAAAGCATTGATATGGATCTGTTCAAACATACAAGAATTTTCAATACCAACACATAAGCATTGGACAAGACTTGTACATAATAATGCATTAATGGTTCCCTTTTACAAAAAATCACATATACGCGAAGTTTGTATCTTTATGCCCCAACATTGTATTGTGTTATCTCCCTAATAGTTTTAAAAATATAAAATCATCAAGTATATTAAAAAGGAAAATAAAATTTTTTATTAAACAAAAGTTTGACTAAAAGTAATAGTCACAGACTAAATTCAGTGATTCATCTATGAATTGTATATTTCAGATAAAAAATAATAATAAAAGATAATACTTATTTACATTTTTAATTACATGATATGAGAGAGCTCTTCTGTCTAGTGTTTATGCTATAATGTAAAGGTATGCGTCCATTAGGCGGGTCCGGTAGCGGATCGCATCGCAAAAATCTACTTACCATACTTTCAAATGGAAATGCGTCCACTGCATACGGAAGACGACGGGACCGATGAGTCGCCTACCAGTGGACGCACTTCTATTTAAAAGTATGGTAAGCGGATTTTTGCGTTGCGATCCGCCTCAACGCATCTAGTGGACGCCTACCTTAACACCGCACACAAGCTATGTTACCTAGGCGTGTTATTTAATTGTAAAATGTTATATTGAGATGGAAATAAATTAAACTAAACTAATTAGTCGCGTCAAATTAGCCTGAAAAATGTGAAAATAGACAACTTTTTGCGGAGAAGTCCGATTGAGATGAGGTTTTCTGCAAAATGTTCAGGGAATTTTTTTATAACAAAAGGTATCTAACCTCTGTACGCTCGCAAATTTTTAATTGTTTATTTAACAAGTGACCCATTTCTGTTGAACATATGGCAAATGTCATACACGATTCAACGAAAATGTCTGAAAAATGTTTTCTCGGGGGTTTTCGAGGTCCCTCTTTATCACTTTGGTGTTAGCTTTATTATTTATTGCTAAATTGTTGTAACTGGGCTAATTAACAAATTAAAAACTCCACCCCCGAAATCACTAGAGAACCGGAATTTTTTCCAGGATTTCTGGCTTATTAAGGCAAACCACCGGCACAAGATTTTTGCAAATATAATTGTTTATTGTTCTATTGTTGCAACCTCGCTAATTAACAAATTAACAACTCTTCTCCCGGAATTGTCAGAAACTCGGATTTTTTTTGCAATAGTTCTGGGATCAGTTGAACAATAAACAAAAATCTTGTGCCGATGGTTCGCCTTAAAAAGACAGAAATCCCGGAAAAAATTACGGGTCTCTAGTGATTCCGGGAGTAGAGTTATTAATTTGTTAATTAGCCAGGTTGCAAAAATAGAAAAATAAACAATTTCGTGCAACAACCTTGTGCCGATGGTTCTCTCCATGAGCCCAGAGTTATTGCAAAAAATCTGGTTCTCTAACGATTCCGGGAGTAGAGTTATTAATTTGTTAATTAGCGAGGTTGCAACAATCGATCAATAAACAATTATATTTGCAAAAATCTTGTGCCGATGGTTCGCCTTAAAAAGACAGAAATCCCGAAAAAAATTTCGGGTCTCAAGTGATTCCGGGAGTAGAGTAATTAATTTGTTAATTAGCCAGGTTGCAAAAATAGAAAATAAACAATTTCGTGCAACAACCGTGTGCCGATGGTTCTCCCCATGATCCCAGAGTTATTATAAAAAATCTGGTTCTCTAACGATTCCGGGAGTAGAGTTATTAGTTCGTTAATTAGCGACGTTGCAACAATCGAACAATAAACAATTATATTTGCAAAAATCTTGTGCCGATGGTTTGCCTTAAAAAGACAGAAATCCCGAAAAAAATTTCGGGTCTCTAGTGATT
Organism: Monochamus alternatus; assembly: GCA_037114965.1. NCBI lineage: Eukaryota > Metazoa > Arthropoda > Insecta > Coleoptera > Cerambycidae > Monochamus > Monochamus alternatus. The sequence goes on along the minus strand of CM073427.1, from coordinate 44,870,000 downwards.
CCGGGAGTAGAGTAATTAATTTGTTAATTAGCCAGGTTGCAAAAATAGAAAATAAACAATTTCGTGCAACAACCTTGTGCCGATGGTTCTCCCCATAATACCAGAGTTATTGTAAAAAATCTGGTTCTCTAACGATTCCGGGAGTAGAGTTATTAATTTGTTAATTAGCGAGGTTGCAACAATCGAACAATAAACAATTATATTTGCAAAAATCTTGTGCCGATGGTTTGCCTTAATAATCCAGAAATCCTGGAAAAAATTCCGGTTCTCTAGTAATTTCAGGGGTGGAGTTTTTAATTTGTTAATTAGCCCAGTTACAACAATTTACCAATAAATAATAAAGCTAACACCAAAGTGATAAAGAGGGACCTCGAAAACCTCCGAGTGAACATTTTCCAGACATTTTCGTTGAATCGTGTGTGTCATTTGCCATATGTTCAACAAAAATGGGTCATTTGTTAAATAAAAAATTAAAAATTTGCGAGCGTACAGAGGTTAGATGTACCTTTTGTTATAAAAAATTCGCATTTTGCAGAAAACCGCATCTCAATCGGACCTCTCCGCAAAAAGTTACAAGTGAAATGCTAATTTCGTAGATATTTGGTATCATACATGTGAGAGAAATTGTAGGAAAATTGATTTCTATTAGCTGAAATACTTTTAAAATACACTAAAAAAAACTGTACATCAGGTCTAGTAACTTTTCAGCCCTATATAATAAATTAGTAAATTTTCGTTGCTCAAATAACTTCTCTCCAGCATTCTTGACTTTATCAACCCACCAGTGCTAAAATACGTCATATCAGGGTCTAAAACATTATAATGGACGAGTTTTTTGCATCTTTTTCCATTTATACACTCCATACGAAAGACCGCCAGCAAATGACAGTAATTAATTACTCATATCTCCTAAATAGCTAAAGAATAATAAATCGCATAAGTGAGCTAAATTAAGTAACAATAAATTTTACAGAGGGTGGCAGAGTATTAATTGATTCAACCCACAAGTCACTTTAAATTTCATAATAAATCACTTTTTGGCTTCTTAAATGTATTATAGTTTTTATAATAACAAAAAACCGTACGTAAATCTGTCAGGAATTGCGAACATTAGTGAAAATTTTGTTTTATAAAAACTTGATTTGGTGAATGAAATTTCTTACGGATTAAATGTGGGGTATTCGAGCAGGCGGTGTATATAACGAGAAATACAATTTAATTTCAGTAAGTAGGAAAGCACAGCCTTTCAGCGAAATTTAACAGAAATTATATGCCTTTAAATCGGATCACAGCAAGGACCTTTCTCGGTTAATTTTTGGTACAAAAACCAATTTAATACTTTGGCAGTTTATTTTTGTAACATTAATTTACAGCTGTTTGGTATGTACCTATAAAGGGATTTAGAAAATTAAGTATATTTTTCTGCATAAAAATGTGTAGAAACGATTTAATATGTTAACGCGCAGTTTCTAAATTTTTGTAAGGATTTTTATATAATATGTATACTTTCTTAGAAGATAATCTACATCTTCTCATCCCCATTCGTTCTTCATTTATAGCGGTTTTTTAATTACAATTTTTAATTTTTTTATATTTTTATTATGTTATGTTTAGGGTAGAATCCAAAACCTCTATAGCACTATAATGTCGTATTGAACAACCGTTTTTTTTTTGGATATCTGGATATTAAGGTTTTATTTCATAAACATAAACCCATTGTATTCCTTCACATTTTATTCAATTGCTATCAAATTTTGGACTAAAGTAAATTGGGTTAGATCGTAATATCCTGGTCACAAGAATATGTGGTAGCATTTTGTCCAAATATTTTAGATACAGCCTGTACTGGATGCACTGGACGTCTCTAAAAGATCTGGACAAAATGCTACCACACATTTCTAGAGTCAAGTTATCCAAATAGCCAAAGACAGTTTAAAACAGAAAATTTACCAAGTATACCCTTTTTCAGGAGAAATATTAAGGAATACGAATTATTGATTAAAAAATCAATACACCAGGGCACAAAAGTCATGACAATGTAAATGCATGTGAAGTACTGTAGGTGGCGCTCTTTACAAATTTCAATTTCTTGTGTCCTTAGCACATTTTATGTATTTACTATAATTTATGATGAAGTTATTCAAGAAAAACTAAAATAAAATTGTAATTTCAACACCTCGCATTTTGAAAACTATAAAATTTTGAACTAAGGTAACGCATACTTGTGAGCATTTTTGTGCTATTGTGTTATATTTTACAAGAGTATATGTGAATGACCTAACGTATATTACTCACATATTATATACTTACTTATTCATTATTGTACTTTTAGAAAACAAAAGTTTTGAGAAATACATAGAAAAAAGTATGTTGCAACATGTCTATACTCAAAGAGGCAGTTGCTTGGAAGTTATTTTAAAATTTTTATTTTGGTTTTTGTTCATAAGAAACCCGAGATGTCTAATTTGAAATATATTTTACATACAGTATACCTCATTTTGATTGCGATTGCAGAGTACGAGCCAAACGGTAATAGAACAGAACTAGAAGAGTTGTTGCTTACAGTTGCAATTATTTTATTTTTCTTCTTTACAGAAATTTTATTTACCGTCTGAATTTTAAATTTAAAATGAGTTACAAATGTAAACTTTTATTTAGTTGAGTTGGAGTCATTGTATCGTTCAGCAGGTCAACACGTATTTTTCGTTAGCTCCGTATTGTATATACAAACAAATTGTTAAATTGTATTCTATGAAATTGAAAGTTTTTCAAGTACATAGTGCTCAACTTATACGCTTGTTGGCAGTATAGTGTTTTTGTTGCTTGTCACCGTTTGCCTTTAACGTATTTCTTTGTCACAGTAAGTCATACTTTTATCTACTTTTATATGAACAAAAATGGATCCACTTTGTCTGCTATAAACGCATGTGCTAATTGTAACCAACCTATCTCAGCTATAGTCTGTTTAAAAATGAAAGAGAATAATAAAAGCTTATTATGTATGCAAATCGTAAATAAATGTAGTACTGGTGCTTATATTCAATATTTGTATATTATGTATTATCGGTATAGATGAGATGTACTTTTAAAAAAACTTTGTGTGACCGGGTTGTACTAAATTGTAGCAGGTAGCTAAAATTTAATCCCCGACAATTGTCTATGCCGCTTCAATTTCTCGGTCCATTTCTCTTATAAGTAAACAATATAAAACAGCATTTCAAAACATGAGGTTACTTTAAGCATCATAACCGGGTTAAGAGGGTTTTAAGTAATTCAAATAAAATTATTCAATATTATTATCAAAATATTTATTTCAATTTAATGAAGAGACTTTTATTCCACACAAAAATATATGTATTTTGAAAATTCAAATTATGGTGAGTAAATATAGTGTTGTATAAATGCACAATGAAGAAAATAAAAAAGTAGGTATATTAAAATTCATCCTCTGAATATTTTGATGAATTATCTTCGTCTCCTAGATTGATAATGATAGGTTCCACAGTAACGTCAATTAAATTATCGAGTTCCCACATTTTCTCCTCTTCTTTTTGTACATAATGTATACATCTTTGCCAGTTATCTCCAGTTTCTCGTTCCAAGGAATTTTTTAACAAAATTTTCACGTTACTTAATTTAAACGTCGTATTATTTCGCGCTACATCTCCTTTTACCTGCGTCCAAACTATTTTGATTGGGTTAAGTTCACAGTGATAAGGTGGTAACCGTAGTACCGTTATTTGGCGATTTGTTGCTATTTCGTCGATAACATATTTTTTCTGGTCTTTATTAAGATTGACAAGTGTCAAAAGTTCCTTTTTCACCATATTTGTTTCGAAAGAAATGTTTTTTCCGGATAACCATTAAATTATATCGGCTTTCCTCCAAGCAGTCGTAGACGCGGGTGCGTAGGCCGCTCGGTCTGCCGTGAATGGTAACTGGCATTATCCATAACAATTACAGATCCCGGAGGAATAAGATCCAACATATGTGTAAAATACTCTTCGAAAACATCTGCGTTCATGTCTTCGTGATAGTCACGTGTATTTTTAAATTCAAATAAAAGTAAACCACCATCTACAAAACCACTGGCACTACCTATATGTGTCACTATTAATCTCCGCCCTTTACCTGAAGGTGCCTTGAACTCTGTTGAAAGTCCATCAAAAAATGCTTGTCGAAAACTTTTTACATTTTTATCTTGCCATACTTTTGTAACCCCCCCCTCCCCCTCGTTGATCCAAGTTTCGTCTAGATAATAAATATGCCTCCCTTCGTCACGGAATTTTCTAATTGATCTTAAGTAGGATCTTCGCCAACAAATAATTTCATCTTTATCGATAAGAACTGACTTCCTGTTCTGCTTTTCCTAAGAAAAATTCAACTCTCGTAAGACGGCCCATAATTTGCTTCTACTGATTTTTGGCAAATCGTTATTCTCTGAACGTTCACTTAAAACTTTGTTTGGAGTTGGTATTTCTTTTTTAAAATAAAATTAGTGTACTTTTCTGCGAATGATATTTTTTAATAAATCATCTATAACGACTTTTGACTTCCCTGTAGATGATTTTGGGGGATGTACAGTATCTTGTTCATTTTTTGTTTCCTTTAAAAGTCGATAGTCGATTTTCCAATCATTTTGGAACACTTTTCCACGATGTCGTCAACACTGTTGGTAGGATTTTGGTGTTTCAATGGATTAAATACATTGAATATAATGATCCTCTCATTCTGAGACAGCGCACATTCACGCGTTTAGCAGGTATGTAATCTAATAAGCTTGACATTTTAACCAAACAACATTATATCCACTGGCACAATAGTCACTAAACACAAGTCAAATTTTACTCTACTGTACTAGCACGTCTTCGTATATTCAACTCTAAGACTGGATTGATCTGTCACAATACACTGGCTCCAGCCCTCTGATTTATCCAGTAAAATATACTAATGTACACCCATTACCTGTTAGCATTAGTGTTACCCGATAATTACCTGAAACGAAATATTACCCCGCCTATGGCCGGTTCTTATCTCGGGGTTTTATTACTCTCTTTCAGTTCCAAACAGACTATAGTTAATGTCCACTTGTCCACAGTGTGATTGCTGCCACCAGCACGTTCATGTCGAATGTATTTCCGGCGAGAAGATTACGCACGACAACGCCCCATCACTAAAAATTGTATCTAACGCCTGCAACTCTAAGCTTGAACAAATGGCTGATATTAAAGGATTAGTAGAGTCCCTAAAAAATTATATGAATGAGACAATTCTATCTCTTGAAAGGAAAACTCAATGACATTATTAATTAAATAATGTGAACCAAGGCAATGTTGTTGTGTCTCCGTAGCAGATAGAAATTATAACTTTGGAAGCCGCAGAACGTATGCATCGCTCTAAGAATATTATTAAGGGAGTACCAGAAAGCACTGGATCTATCGAAGATCGAAAATTATCTGACGCAAACAAAATTGGTCAAATACTATCAAATTCAGTAGAAAAACCTATATCTATTCATCGACTTGGGAGTAATATTAACTCCAGAAATTCTCGTCCTCTTAAAGTTGCTTTCTCCTGACAGTCCTCTACCAGATTAATTCTACGCAATAAACATAAATTGCTGTGTAATGTATCAATTAAATACATTAAGATATCTGATGACAAAATGTCTGCTCAAACAGCTTACTTAAACTCTGTTCGTCAGGAATTGCAAAAGTAGTTCTGAAGAAGGTGAAGAAAATTTAACAATTAAGTATATAAATAGCATTCCTGAAATTATCGAAAATAGTCTAAAAAACTAAATCCAGTTTTTCATCAATGGTCTGTTATGTACACAAACTTAAGTAGTCTTGTTTCTAAATTTACTAATTTTATACCACGTGTAATGAACTACAATCCTTTCGTCATACTCATAATAGTTATGGCTTAGGCCTCATATACCAGATGCACTCGTTAATATAGTATAGTTACGCAGTATTTCGTTCAGATAGACCACAAACTAAAGGCGGAGATGTTTGCGCCTATATTAAATTTGAGGTTCTCAAAAACTGTCATGTCAAATAGCTTGACTTTGATTACTCTAGCATTGACACTCTTATATTGCAACTCATTTTAAGAATTGTTCTCTCACGCTAATGTGCATCTACAGACCGCCTCGTACGGAGTATCATAATGATGTAATACTTTTTAAGAAGATGTCATCTCTATCATTATCTCAAAACAATCTCACTGGTGCTGGAGATTTTAATTTTCTCCAAATTACATGGCCTCTTACAATTTCTCCTGAGCCCCATTATTCGGAGTGTCACTTCATAGATCTTATAATAAACTATAATCTTACCCAACTAATTCAAGAACCAACCAGATTTCAAATTATCCAGGAACCCTCTACACTAGATCTCATAATTACTAATGAGGTTAATCTTCTTACACCACCTGTTGTATGTTCACCTGTGGGTAAATCTGATCATGGCAATATATATACATCCATTCAAATTTTTACAGAGGACTTCACCACCAAGACATAATCGAACTATAAAAACAATTAATTATAATATGGTAGCACGTGATTTACGTCAAATTGATTAGAGATAGCAATTTAGCAAGCCACCCCAATCAAATGTGGAATATATTTTTTGATGTTGTTACTGCCGCAATTCGAAGACATACCCGGGTGAAAGAAGTATTTCATAAAAAAAAGCCGTAGCTGTTATGGGTACAATTAAAAGGAAAAGAAATTTGTGGAAAAATTACCGTAGAACATTAAATCAATACGATTTTTTTATACATCGAAGTTTTCCCAACAGACTGTCATCTGAAATAAGTAACCTACGTTTTAACTATGAAGATATGTTTGCCAACCAGCTATCCCTCTGCTGAGGTAACCAAATGAAAAAGTATGCATATCCGAGGTTGAATCAGCTAATGTTTTATGTGAGAACTTTACAAAGGTTTTCATTGAAGAACCTGTCGCTGGTCATATACCAGTTGTAAAGAAATCTTTATCGGTTAATAGTCTCAATAATATTGAATTTTCTCAATCAATAATTGAAGCTTATATTAAAAAAATAATAATAAAAATGATTCTTCTCCTGGTTCTGATGGATTGAGTGCCCAATTTATTAAGATATGTTGCTCACAAGTCTCTTTATCGATGATTGTGCAAGTTTTTTAAAAAGCATAGTCTTGTTTTGGGACCAGTGTTATTTTTAGTGTTCGTTTCCGACCTTGTCTGCCATATAAATTTGCAAGTTTCTTTTTATGCAGATGAAACAAAACTTTACGCAAATCCACTGACAGACTTCGCTGTGCTCCAAAACAATTTGCTCAGTATTTCAAGATGGTGTAAGGATTGGATGATACCATTAAACGCCGATAAGTGTGTTGTCCTTCATCTAGGTAAGAACAACCCTCTATTTCACTATTCTCTGGAGAACACAGTTTTAAAATCGGTTATTGGAGTTTGCTACTCGTGTGTAGAGTGCAAATCTCATGAGAGACCAACATTTACTTGAGCCCATACAAAGTCGAGCCACCCGTATAAAGCTCGGAAATGTGCGACCTTCTTATGAACAAAGACTACGTGATTATCGTGAGATCTGATTATAACGTACAGAGCCCTCGGAAATGTATTTGGCTGTGACATGTCTAATATTTTTTCTTTAAGTACTGATTCACGACTTAGAGGTCATTCAATGAAGCTTAGAAAATAAAATTTTAAAACTACAACTACTATCAAATCGAGTGTTTTCTAAATGGAATTCTTTACCAGCTTCAGTAATTAATGCGCCATCCGTTAATGTTTTCAAGAATCGATTTGACGCCTGGTTTAATAATTGACTTGACATATGTACTAGACTGATTTATGTATATCTATTTTTGTCACTCTTATCATTTGTTGTTAGCATTGATATAGTGTAGGTGAAACTTTTTGTTTTCATATTTAATCTAACCCTGTTAATGTCCTAGACTATTTTGAGTGTACCTCTTTTAAACATATTTTGTGATAACGATAACGATAACGGTAACGGTAACGGTAACGGTAACGGTAACGGTAACGGTAACGGTAACGGTAACGGTAACGGTAACGGTAACGGTAACGGTAACGGTAACGGTAACGGTAACGGTAACGGTAACGGTAACGGTAACGGTAACGGTAACGGTAACGGTAACGGTAACGGTAACGGTAACGGTAACGGTAACGGTAACGGTAACGGTAACGGTAACGGTAACGGTAACGGTAACGGTAACGGTAACGGTAACGGTAACGGTAACGGTAACGATAACGATAACGATAACGATAACGATAACGATAACGATAACGATAACGATAACGATAACGATAACGATAACGATAACGATAACGATAACGATAACGATAACGATAACGATAACGATAACGATAACGATAACGATAACGATAACGATAACGATAACGATAACGATAACGATAACGATAACGATAACGATAACGATAACGATAACGATAACGATAACGATAACGATAACGATAACGATAACGATAACGATAACGATAACGATAACGATAACGATAACGATAACGATAACGATAACGATAACGATAACGATAACGATAACGATAACGATAACGATAACGATAACGATAACGATAACGATAACGATAACGATAACGATAACGATACGATAACGATAACGATAACGATAACGACATCGACAACGACAACGACAACGACAACGACAACGACAACGACAACGATAACGATAACGATAACGATAACGATAACGATAACGATAACGATAACAATAACGACAACGACAACGACAACGATAACGATAAGAACAACGAAACGTCGCCATGAAAATATAAATATACAGTGAAAAAACTGGCTATAAAAAGTGTTTTCAGATTTAAAAAATCGCTCTAAATAAAAAAGTTACAGGCGATTTTCGAAAGCGCCACATTTACTTTTTTGTCAAACTAATTGAAAACCTGAAGAGCCAAGACCGGCCTACAAGCGCCATTAAGTTAGCAATAGACCTGTTTAAAACTTTCCCCATTTGATCATGTTTCTATCTCTTATAATTTCTAAGATACCAATACATGCACCTACAAAATGGTTTAGACTGTATACAGACGTTTGTTGCCTATTTTGCTTCAAATCTAATTTACAGTAATTTCATGAATATGTACATTTTCTACTCCATTAATGGAAAGTTAAGATGACTTTCCGTTCACTAATATTGCATTTGTATTCCCCATTGTATTGCTTTTAAATTCATTTAATTACCTAAATAAATAAAGTCCTAACCTAATTTGATGCTCAATGGTTTTAATTCAAACTTTAATACTTTTTCATGAATAAATTACATTACTTTAAATGTAGTTTCACATTACATTTACTAGATGCTTTACTAAAAGCTAAAGGCCAAACAAATATAGAATTACATTTCCCTTACATTTAGTAGGTAAAATAGTGTTCGTAAATCTGGTTGTACTGTCGCATGTTTTATGATGGCAATTTAATTTAAAAGTTTAATCCCACAAATTTACTGTAGTCGTATACCTCAAACTGAAATTAAGGTAGATAATTATTGAATTCATTTTCTCATCTAATTAAATGTTATCTGATGAGAGATATAACTGCCATGTTCAGATTTACATATTATATGCTATCTCTGATTAATAATTTTCTGCTGCAAAGTTTACAATAGTTTATTGACTGCCACACTTGAAATAGATGCTGAATACACAATGAAATTTTTATATCAGAACACGTAATGTCAATATTTAAATGTTAGAAACACTAAATAAAATACGTTTGGCAAAGTTTCACTGAAATAGAATACGCCTATAGGTTTTTCAACGAAAAAATATTACGTTAAATGACTCAATGACTTATTTTTTAACAGCTGTAAAGTTTTCTGTATACTTATTGATAAAGCAACTGTAGGACAAATCTACGTAAATTTTCGTCAAATTTGCAGGTACGCTAAAATTTTTGTTTGGAAAATTTAAAATGAATGACCACATTTTGTATGGATTGCGATTATACAGGGTGATTCATAACTTATCTAAAAGAATTTGGGACACATCGAGTGTCATGAAAAATGGAGATAATATCGTAAAACATGTTACTATTAAATCCTTACTATGTATGTGTATTTCAAGATGGTGCAAGGATTGGATGATACCATTAAACGCCGATAAGTGTGTTGTCCTTCATCTAGGTAAGAACAACATTCTACTTCACTATTCTCTGGAGAATACAGTTTTAAAATTACGGTTACTCAACACAATGATCTGGGAAAATGGAGATAATATCGTAAACATGTTACTATTAAATCCTTACTATATATCTGAATAAAAAATTATTGAAGTAGTATTCTCAATCTTTACATCATTGGGCTATTGGTAGTCTCTAGCCAGGTGATTCCGAATATTGAAATCTGATTGCTTTTTGTAGGTATTAAAAGTTTTCGAACTCGTTTTAATTTATGGCAATGTGAATAGTTATTTACGTTACAAGGCCGGGAAATTGTATATTAAAGTACAAGTCTAGACGGTTACGGACGAGGCGACGAAGGAGCCGAGTCAGGAATTTCTAGACGAGTACTTTAATGACATTTCACGGCCGTGTATCGTACAACGTTTTATTTCATACTGTGTTGTATTAAAAATTAAATTTTAATGTTTTATTTTACATAACCTGCCTGTATGTAGGTGTTAGTGTGGTTTCGATTCTTGTTTTATCGCATATAGCTTTTGATTTAGCTTAGTGATGTAAAAACAAAAATAACAAATTTGACAGTTTGTCATCCCGTGCGTATTTTGTGATAATTTTCGTAAAAAATGGAAGAAATCGAGCTAAAATGTGCTGAAGCAACCAGTAAATTGATGCCTACGAAGTTTTCTACTCGTTACGAGAAGGAATACCAGCTCTTCAACGTGTGGAGAAAAACTTATAAGGTGGAAAACGGCCTGAATGAGAATATCCTTTTGGCGTACTTCTTGGATATATCCAAAAAGATGATTCCTGCGACAATGTGGGCAAAATATTAGATGCTCAAGTCTATGCTGATGGTAAAAGAAGGAGCTGATATTTCAAAATATCCCAAACTGGTGACTTTCTTAAAAATGCAAGCAGTTGGTCATCAGGCAAACAAATCAAGAGTTCTAAGAGTAGAAGTTAATAGATTCATGAAGGAAGTCCCATCAGAAGAGTATCTTTTGATAAAGGTAAACAAGTTTAACCTTTTCATTAGTTTTGAATTAAACAATGTGCATCTTGAATGATATAGGTACTCAATGTCAATTAATTACAAAAAATACATTTCTTGGTTTCGTTAGTCGAAATTTCATCAATTTGACAGTCACTTTTAAACCATTTTCTCTATTGCTACAGGTCCCATTTCTAAGACGAATACAAAACGGGTATTCACTGTATTGAGTGACGACAATGAAGGAATAAACTTTCTGGAAATATTCAGATAATACGTTAAGCTCCGACCTAAAAATATGAAGGAAGATTTTCTTTTTTTGGATTATAGAAGAGGAACATGTGTTTTTCAAAGAGCGGGCATACATACCATAGGGGGGCACCAAAAAAAGTTGCAGGATATTTGAAGTTGGAACACCCAGAAAAATAATAAATTGTTTCCGCAGAATATCTGCCACTTTTTTGGCGAATGCGGGAGATGATTTATCAACACTGAAGCGTCATGGTGCATGGAAAAGCTCATCTGTTGCGGAACAATACATTGAAGATTCCTTAAAATAACAAAACAAAAGCAGCAAGGATAATTCAAAATGGAGAAAACTTTATACAGGTTTTTCAGACCAAGCAACAAACTATATCCGCCACCACTAGCGTGTCTAGTGAAGATTCTGTCCCTAAAGGTATTCCTGCATTCAGCCTGCAAGGAAATTCACATTACGCAGTTACTGTTAATTATAATTATAATTAGTTTTTATAGACTTGATTTTGTAGTTTTAAAGATAAAGTTTTTTAAAAATGTGAATACATATTGTGTTTTTTTAAAGCTGTCCGGGAAGTAAACATTTTCCGGACCCAGTACTGTAATGAGTTATTTCCCGGCCTTAAATGAGTCCGGGAAATAACTCATTACAGTGCAGCATGAAATAAAATGCTTTAGCAGAACGATTTCCCGATAAATATGTGCAAAATACAGCTCCTTTAACCGCGGTGTCCAGTGAGTGCAAGTGTAGTGCAACACAAGAGAAATTTGAAATCGAATCGTGGAAGAGATGAAATTTGGCAAAATGAGAAAGTGAACACCACTAAAATATCTAAAACTCTCGCCACCACTCACACCAACTTCGTTATTTTAAATGAAACACCTTGTATAATATTGCATTTATGGATTCTACGGAATATTTTAGGGTCGTTTTATGGAACTGCCAAAGCATTATCACAGCGGGTATAATAATCATGATAAAAATTATTTTTTCTAAAGTTTTAAAAATTTTCATTAACATAATATACCTACGTATTCAAATTTCCGGTATTATATAATAAGTATAGCAATGTGAGGAATGGGAAGTTCTTAAAAATGTATCTACAAGACAATCACGAAGCTCAGTTAGATCCATACGATGTATAGGGTGTCCAAGAATTAATATCAAGGGATTGGATGAGGAGGACCGATACCATCAACTCCGAGTTGCTATACACGTAAGTCATTTTTGACACTTGAAGCACTAATGTAAAGACTTGCATCATAAAAAGGTTAATACCTAGAAAAAGTAATCGGACTTCAATATTCGCAACCGCCTGGCTAGAGACTATAGTAGCCCAGCGATGTAAAGGTTGAAAATACTACAACATCAATAATTTTTTACTCGGAAACTATCAGGATTTTACAAAGATTTTTTTACGATATTAGCAACATTTTTCATGTTGCATCTATTCCCAATTTTTTTTTTAATAAGTTCTGCATCGCCGTGTACATTAGGAAGATGGTTTGCAAACAAAATAACTAATAAAGGGCTGATCCTTGTGGGATGCCAAAACTTATTATTAATTTTTCAGACGTTAATATCTAGAAATTGATCTCTATCTGTAAGATATGGGTGTTTATTATACATTTAAATCCTTAATTATGCAATTTATTGACAAGTATGACATGATCTACCATAACGAAAATTGCAGTTTGTATAGATATATTTTTTCGGCTGATGTGCTTGATTTAAAATATTAAAATGTGTAGTAAAAGATATAATTTTTTTTAAGTACAATCTTTAAGACAGTATATGATAGCAATGATATAGGACGAAAGTGCCATAAATCGAGGCTGCCAGTTGTCAGTAACAGTTTTAAAAGGGATTCAACTAATGATTTGAAAATATTTTGTTTTCAGCGTAAATATGCATTTCAATTTTTCTTTAGCCACTTATTCGTATTATACTCATAGTTTTATCTATCTTCCCTTAAAATTAATAACATTGTGACTGAATTACTTGTAATTAATTAAATAACTGTACTGCATATGAATTCTCTTAAGTATAAAATCATAGTGTTCAAGACACTGGCTTAAAATTTAAATTCAAATTTGTACCTATAGTCCAGAGCATTTAGGTCAAAATCGACCGGAATAGCGGAAATTTTTAGGCACAGCAGATATCGAGAAGCGGTTTTCTGCATTGTGTTCAGGAAGGTCCCAAGAAAAAAGTCTATATCGTCTGGTTAAGCCATTTTTCCAATTGCATTATTACTTGCACCATTATAGGAACGACTGGAAACTCGGAAAAATCGCTCGGAAATCGTTACTCGGAGGTTTTCAGAGCAGCCGAACTCGATTCTGGCATTAGAATTACCCGGGGATGCACGGAGGTGGGTCTGTGGGGTTGTCTGGGGGTGAATTGGGGGAGAAATGGCAGCGTGCATGAAAATCGCTCCAAACTCATTATTCGGGGGTTTTCGGGGATGCCGAATTCAATTCTGGCATTGGAATTACCAGGAGGCGGCTCTGCGAGGGTATCCGGGAGGTCATTCTGGAGGGGAAATTGCATAGTCCATGGGAAGCGCTTCAAACTCGTTTCTTATCTCAGAGGCGAAGTTCAGTAATTTGCAACCCAAATCTGGGCACAAGTTCCTGCTCTTCCACTTAACCTCATTACAATTCCTAGTTCAACTAGGAATGTTCAAAAGATGGGTGCATGACAGCAAATTAGTAAATAATGGTAGCTTAACAAATAATAATAAAAGAGAAATATAGTAACTAAATTACAAAAAATATACCGTATATTCATAAATCACTAGAAAAAAATATATATAGTAAGGTTTATATAAAACTAAATAAATCCTATTAGTAAGACTGTCAGGCAACAATTTCGTCTCTCAGTAGCATTGTGAATAATTCACTTCTAAACTCTCTAAATTACATATTATTGATATCCATATTCAACGAATTTATTAAATTTGAGATGCTGTAAGAAAAGGTCTCTTTAAAAAATGAGTGGTTGTGCTTTGGAACTTGTAACTTGAATCTGCCTCTAGTGTTGTGAGTGTGAACGTCATATAATTGAATAATTTTGTCATACAAATAGGTGGGTGTTTTGTTATTCTGTTACCTTTCAGTACAAACATGATCAGTGAAAATATCTGCGTTGTTTCATATTTAGTAAATTGATCTCTTTTAATTTTGGTGTTACATGGGAAAAGTGTCTCAGTTCAAAAATAAGTCTAATACAATTGTTTTATATTCTCTATATGCGATAGGAATCCCATGCAGACAAAAACGAATCATAAACCATATCAGCAAAATTAAAATGTTACAATACCAAGGAATTACTAGCACTTATCTTAGATTTCTGATTCAATACTTTGCGACAACCATGAAGAAGTTTAAGTTTAGAGAAAGATCTTTTAACCATAAAATTGACATGTTCGTTAAATTTCAGTTTATAATCCATTTGATGTCCTAAGTTCTGAGAAGAATTTAAGAATATTTAATTCCGGATCGCCGATTTTAATCTTAATTTGATTCGATACTTTCTCTCTGCCTTTTTCGGGACAAATAAAGAGAATATTGGATTTACTTGAATTAATTTTTAAACATCATTGCTTTGACATATTGACTAAGTTTTTAATATCACTATTTATTACTTGCAAAGCATTATCAAGAATTTCTGGTTTAAAAGAATAGTAGTAGAAAAGTGTGTCATAGAATGTTGTATGTATGTTTCTAATAAGGAAGAATAGAAAGAAAATAATATCGGACCAATAATTGATCCTTGTGGTACTCCATACGTGATACCTAGAGGGGTAGATATTGTTCCATTAATTTTGACACATTGAAAACGGTTACTAAAATAGATATTAAAGACAACAAATTTGGACTGAATCCAAAGAAATGTAATATGGATGACATTATATTAAGGTTAATAGTGTCAAAGGCTTTAGTATAATCAAGTAACACAAGTGCAAGGAGGTTGCCAATTTCCCAAGATTGCAAAATATCGTTGGTAATGTGAAGTACGGCTGTTGCACATCCATGATTGGCCTTGAAGCCAGACTGCGTTTTAGGGACAAGTTTGAAGTTATTTACATGTGATTCTATCTGTGTGTAAATTACTTTTTCAAATATTTTTGATATAATGTTCAATATACTGATGGGGCGGAGATCCTTTGGTTCGTCAGGATTATCTTTGTTAGGTATTGGAATTATATGCGATATTTTCCTCTGATCAGGCAATATGTTACTGAGAATACTTGATACTTAATTATGTGTACAATATATTTTATTACATAAGGACAGCAGTATAACAATAGTTTTATATGCAAACCATCAGGCCCAGCGTCATTAGTTTTAATATTGTTGATAATTCGTGTAACCTGTTCACAACTAGTAAACTCAAAAGTATTAACACCTAGCTTTCTGTTAGTACTATAATACTCCAATAAGTCAGTTTCAGGCAGATCTGTGACGTTTGCCGTGGCGTAGTAGTCATACAAGAGGTCAACATTGTTCAGATGCTCAGGTATAACTTTGTTTTGTTTTTTAGAATATACGTCTAAATCAGGTGTCTCTCCAAAAAGTTTTATAATTAGAATTTTCCATTTTGTATTGCAAAAATGCTCTTTTTTCAGAAATAACTGTAAAAGTTTATGTTAAAATAACCAGCACACACAATGTTTTGGTGGTATGGCACAACGTTTAATAAACAATCATGAAATATATTTAAAACATTACTAATAGACGATGATGGTGCCCTGTATAGAGCGCCAAGACAAAACTGAACAATATTTACTTTAATAGATATCCAAAGTTGCTCAGTATCATTTATAGGCAAGCTATGGATGGTTTGATATCTAAATTTCTGGCTAACATACATTGCAACATCACCACCACGCCCATCCCTATCATTTCTTACAATATTATAACCATCCAACCATATTACCCTATTATCAATGGAGTCATTTAGCCAAGCTTCACAAGTAAATGGTAAGGTATCAAACACTGACAATATTAAATTAATGAATGCAAGATCCGAAACAAAAAATTCCAGTATATTAGTAGTATATTACAATTTAAACCATAGAGCAAGAGAATAGCATTCTCTTAAACTCAATTCTTATATAAAAATAAACAAATCGATATTACCAAACGCTTCCTTTTTTAATAATTTCTTTTTCCCTTGTCTACCTCTTTCTCTAATCTCTTGTCATCGTGCAAACCAAGTATAACCATGGGCTGTAAAGCATTACTTTCTTCCCTATTTTCCAATTTCCTCAACTCATCGACAGTGAGCACTGCACCATTTACATATAATTTATTGTTTTTAATATAGAATATATATATAGTGTATAGGCACCCACGTTGGTCACCAATAAATATGTGTAGGTACGCACGTTGGGCACCAATAAATATGTCTAGGTACTCACGTTGTGTATCAAGTAAATATGTGTTGGTATAGGAGAAATTTATTATTTATGTGATGATATGAATTTATAATTCATTATTATGTAAATTGTTATGTGAATAAAACAAATTTTGTTGAGCGCTAATAAATATTATAAAAAAAATTCTCCATATGATTTATTCTTGTATGATTTTTGTTATGAATAAAATACTTACTCTATTTTTTTTATATACTCCGGCTAAATCACTCTCATCTCAGTTAGCAAGTTCAAAAGCAAAACTTGTGGTCCAATATTGTTTACTTGTCTCTTATCTTTTTAGCTAATTTAGATTTGTTTAATAAAATTTGAATTTACTGCAATTTTCTATTTTTATTTCTCTTGTAACTATTTGTTTAAATAAAGTTGTTCTATTTTATCTATTGAAATTTTAAATAATGGGAATTTATCTGGTGGAATTTATATGTATTGCAAAGACTAACCAACAATTCTAACATAAATTTGACATTAACGAATCTACCTACATTCGGATACGTCTCACAAAGAATAAATTGTTATATTTTCTTATACTAATTATTAATCTTATTTAACGTTACTTTCGGTTCTTTGTAGATCCTAGGTGTCCTGCTGTCCTGAGGTTTCCCTTGATGGTTTTCCAGGGATGAACAACTCTCCCTTAGTCGTTTTCTTTTTACTTCCACTGTTGATGGAACTGCAATGCTGATCTGAAAGCTCGTACTGATTTCGAAGGACTACACTCGGTGTTATTTACCCCTTTGGCACACTTTGCCTAATGAGGTTAGGTTGTCTTTTTTTATTTTTATAAAATTATGTTGTATGTGAACCTTCTCAATTTAACACTATGGCTTTACTTGCCTTCTTGCACTTTATACTTTTACTATTAGATTATACTTATACTTTTTTTCAAAATTTCACTAATTATTTGTTGTGGAAACGAGTTATTCAATTGTTTTGATTTGAGAGGAGATGTTACCTGTTTGGTTTTGCAAATTGAACAGAGCTGTCGTCAGATCTGGGTCTGACTATTTATAGTTTTTCTCAAAATAATTGAAAGTTTGACATGTTATCCTAGCAACAGAATTTTTGGTTTTAATTGTTGAAAATTGCATCCTTATACTAAAATAAAACTTAAATCTAACACTGTAGTCTTTTTTCTCATGTCTTTCTGATTATTTTGATATGCCTAAGTGGTCATATCGTTTATTTTTTAACTATCTGTCCGTTTCACACATTTTTGTCTTTAATTCTAAATAGTTCACTTTTTATGTCCTAAAACTACACTAAATTTGTTCTTTTGACACTTATATAAGTCTCTGCTATATTCTTATCACTATTTACATAGGTTTTTAGCCTAAATTCTTACATTTAAATTCCAACGTCAAAGTTTTTTTTTTGACATTTTATATTTTTCAGATATTAAACTTACAAATTGAAATAATCTATTCAACAGGATAAACTAGAACTTAAATGAGTCTTCCTGAGCATATTTACAAGACTATTACCTTTTTTTAAAAAACGAAATTTGAAAATTGCTTTCGAGCTGTCAAATTCAGAAAATATTTTCAACGATTTGTCCCACAAATTACTACCAAACTTGAAACTGTAGATGTGAGAAAACTTAGCCTAAAGTCTAATTATAAGAAACAAATTTACTTTACACAAATATCCTTTTTTATATACAAGTAAGTAATTTCCATTACGTTACGTTCAAAATTTTGACATATCAGATTTTCATTTATGTTTTGCATGTTTATATGAAATTTCATAACAAATTAGCTTTGTACATCTCTATTGTACTGTCTTAAGCCTTTCTGTGTAGAGAATTTCTTTATGTAAAAATATTTTTGACATTTGTCATCGTACCGTTACGATGTAAGTTTCATGTAGGTTTTATTTGTATGTACCATTTTTATTATGGTTTGGGTAGCTTGTAAGTACATTCCAGAACAAGAGAAATTCTTATTTTCCTTTGCACTACGTAAAAAATTTTTAAGAAGTTTATTTTCTTCTCTTTATTTATCCGTTAGATCATTATTAATGAATATATTTGTACCTTTTAGTTTGCGGCAATGTTATAAGAGATACTTTTTCTTCAGATATTTAGTGATTTCTATTTTAATTGGGCTGCTTTCGTTATTTCCTAGACTGCATATATCATTAATATCATCTTTTGATGTATATTAAATATTTCTGGAAATTCAATTATAATCGCATTATATGTAATACTTTCTATATTTATTTAACAATTAGTCGTTAATGAGCTGCCAATTAGAAATTGATCTCTACTTAAAGACGGTATCCTGCAATAATACAGAAATGGCCAGAAGTACGGAATAAAATTCATATAGAATGAGTTAATTCCTTGATTTTTTCCCATCTTTCGGTTATATAATAATTCATTTTTCTTCAACCCCCTAACCTCCAGCTGCCTCTACTTTTTATTTCAAATGGAAACATAAGGCATGAGGGGGCTCGTTGAAAAACTTATAGAAAATCGAATCCAACCTTACCAAACAAAGAAGTTTTATGTTATCAATGCCGCAAATGCTGAAAATGTCCTCTATTCACTATTTGGCATTCTCCAAGACGATAGTAAAAGCTGTCCACATCATTCCGAATGACTTCAGCTGGTAAATTATGCATCTCCGCTCTAATCTTGTTCTTTACCCCGTCTACTAATCCAACGATTTGGAAACATTTCATCTAAAAATCTTCAAACATCAATACCAAAATGTGGTAGAGCGCCATCTTGTTGAAACCAAATTATTTCATTCGGTATATCTGGATGAATTTCATGAGGAAAAATTACAGCTAGAACAGATATCAGGTCAAATGTTAGGAAATCCAGGTAGCGTGCGGCGATAGTTGTGCCTGTTAACCGCTCCATTTAAATAATAATAATAAATAAACTTTATTTAACTTGAAATATCTAAAAAACATACTGAAAAATACATAGAAAGCATATCAAGTTATAAATAAAGTAGAAAACCACAGAAGCACCAAAGTGCTTCCACGTGTTTAACAATAATAATTATTGAGCAGTCATTAATTTTATATAAATATATAAACTAGTAGCTAAAAGTAATTATATTATTCAATATAGATGTTGCAAAAACATTCTTAAAAATAAATATTAATTTGCATATGCACAACACGTGTATATGTATAACACAATTAAATAATGTACCCACCGACATACACTCACACACCCACCTACACACTCACATACATATATAATTATTTATTATTATATAATACTTATCACAAACCTATTTTATTTTTAACATTATTATATACTAATAAACATACAATAGAATATTACGGATTGCGGTTTGCCGAATATCCAGTACATAAAGAATTATGTATCAGTCTAATGAGAGATCATGTTCAATTTTATATATACCCACATTTGAGTTAAAATTATTTTGTGTTGTAAAATAATATATAAATTCAATTAAAAATAACAATAATAATAACCTGACTAATTTATCTTAAATCAATCAAATCAGTCCAAAATTTTCTTTTAGTGTGCAAAATATAATTAGTTGCTAAGTATTTAAATTTTTTTTGTTGTGTGTTATTTTAATATCTAGAGATAATATATTGAAAATCTTAGGACCAATGAAATGGAACGAACGTTGACCTATGGTTTTACGCATATTGGGTATGTTTATATTATTTACATTTCTAGTTACATAATGAGGTGACCTTACTGTAGCCATTTTGTTCTCAGAGAATTGATATAATACTACAACGAGGCTGTAAATTTGCCGAATATCCATCACATTCGCAATTTTAAACAGTTGATTTGTTGGATAGGTATTTTCTTTATTATATATAATTTTTAATATCCTATGGTGTATAGAATTTAGTTTTCTTAAATGTATATCTACCAACCCACCCCAACCAATAATACCATATCTAAGATGAGACTCTACAAATGATTTATACATTATTTTAAGTTGATTTATATGTAGAAATTTCCTCAAATTTTTAAATAGCGGAATTATTCCTCTTAACTTATTTAACAATTCATGTGTATGGACATCCCATCGAAGATGTTGATCAATAAATATTCCTAAATATCTAATGGATTCTATATAATCTATGTTGAAGACTTGTTCATTTGATACTATATTGAGTGCTTTATATTTTGGTAACTGAGGAGCATAGGATGTAAAATGGACAAATAAAACGTATCTTCATCCGAAAAAAGTACGTCTCGTTGAAAACCATTATTGTCGTCACACCGTCTCATCATTTCCTCACAAAATTGTAATCGCCTACCGTAGTCGTCTTCCAAAAGCTCTTGGACAAGACATACCTTATAGGGGTGGTATTTCTTTAATTTCAAAAACATTCGAATTCCAGTTCGAGAAGCATCGTGATTGCGAGCCAATGAAATAGATGAAGTATGAGCATTTGCAAGTTTTAATGCAATACCTAATTTATTTTCTTCATTCAAAGCACGTGCCCGTCTAGTTTTAGGCAAAGTCTGTACTGTACCGTGTTTCTCAAATCTGTGAAATATTTTACTAACTGTCCCTTGCGAGATTTGGTTTTCGGGATATTTCACATTAAATAAATTGCGCACTTCAGCCTAACTTCTCATTTTGCCTCCACATCCAGCAAAGGAATATTTCGATACGATGCTTTTCCGACAATACCATTGCGATTCAGTAAATAACTTGATTTTGACACAATAGTAACGTTTCGAACTCCGATTTACAACTAAAGCGAAAAATTAACCAGAATGCCTGGAAAGTAAGTGATACCAAAAAAACGCAACATAAAAAAGATATCTTTTTTTGCATTAGCAGTGATAGGTATAGTTTCAAATTTTTTATTTTATTCTGTGCAAATTCATGGAGGATAACACTGAAGATAATTAAATTTTATTTTACTTGTTAAGTAAGTGTTTTATACAACCCTAAAAACCTTGCTATTGAAAACATAAAACTTGTTTATTTGGTATGGCTGGATTCGGTTTTCTACAAGCTTTTCAACGAGCCCCCTCATCCCTAATGTCTCCATTTGAAAAAAGAGTAGGGGTAGCTGTGGGTTAGGACGTTGAAGAAACATGAATTATTATATAACCGAAATATAAAAAATCAAGATCAGTTAACGCATTTCAGCGTTTTAAAAAAATTCACTCATTCAAAAGATATGAATTTTATTCCGTACTTCTGGCCATCCCTGTATATCTACTTCGAACTGCTAATCTAGTCATTTAAGGTTTTATCTGCGGAAAAATTCCTAGTGAGTTGAATTCTTGTATACACGTTTATTACGGCGTTGTAATGAAGATGTGAACAATCGACATTGATATCGTGCCGGCTAAAAAAGTTATAAAAAAATCAATTTTTCGCAAATATCTCGCCACCTATTGCTCGGGAGTCAATAGAGGTCATTATAAAAAAATGCCTCTTGCATTTTTTCTGTAAAATTAACCGTTTTCGGAGTAGAGCGCACTCGTTTCCTCACCACCTTCGAGGTAGAATGCAAAGCGCGTTTTTTTACATGGTTTCCCCCGTAGGCATCCATGATATGTAATAAGAGGTTTTTTTTATTGAAGAGTGGATAATTTTTTATTTGAATACTGAAAAATAGAGAAACACAAACTTTAGTATATAATTTTTTGTGGTCGAAATCGTTTCTATATAATTAACAATTGCTGACAAAACGTCGAGTGGACTTATTCCTATATTTAAATCGACATCTTCATCATTTTCATCATTGGTTGACTCTGCGTTTAAACATGACTGGCCACGGCAATGTCTACAAACTTTTGAACATCTTAATTCAATTTTTTTGCATCCACATTTGCCGTCACAACCTTTTGTACAATTACAAAAGATTGTCGGGTGCTGATGGTAATAAAGTTGTTATTGGCTGTAGTATATTATTTTTTAACGCGCAGTACTTAAATATTCAATATTACCTAGCTGTTTGTAGACCACGCCTAACTTCTACTACATCACCATCCGATAACAATTCATTGCATATAAAACATGTATCACACATTATGAAAACTGTTCAAGAGCATGAAACTACTAAAATAACGTCTTTAACACTCAAGAAATAATTTTCAACTGAGCTAAACAGTCCGACAGGCAGTACCAGATATAAAGGGACGGGTCTCGGAACAATAAAATACGGAACATCTGCCAGTGGAGGTCGTTTGTATAATATTTAGTAGATTTTACTATATACTATATAATATAAGTATATTTTTTTGCAAAACGTCCAAGTATCAGATAGAAGTTTTGAAGACACTTATAAACATGAATAAAAAGCAATAGAGTTTACGCCTTGGTATTGTATATACCGTATGTGAGTGCATTCTAGTCGCTTTCTCAGCGCTCTACTCCGAAAACGGTTAATTTTACAGAAAAATGCAAGAGGCATTTTTTGTAGATAATTTCACGATAAACAATTTAAGACCTCTATTGACCTCCGAGAAATAGGTGGCGAGCTATTTGCGATAAACTGATTTTCGTGACCTTTTTACCATAACTTTTTTAGCCAGCACGATATCAATGTCGATTTTTCACATCTTCATTAGAACGCCGTAATAAAGGTGCATACAAAAATTCAGCTCACTAGGAATTTTTCCGCAGATTGAGGTTTAAAATGCCTAAAATGACTGGACTATGTGTAGATACATAAGTTCGTTACACTATTGAGGAACTAGCTTCTTTTAGTAAATTAGTTTTTATTTTGAACATGAAACTTAGATAAAAAAAAACTTATTGTATCTCTTCATTGTTTCTATAATATAAAAAGAAAATAGCTATATAAACTTGAATATTTTATTGTAATATTCACTTTTCAACCCTATAGACCTAGTTATTCTGATAGAGCAATATAAAATGTATTTTTAATTAAGTAATAAAACTATTTTTATCCGTGTTCATTAAAATTTTATGAGTCTGTCAATACAATAAAAGTTTTAAAAGAGTTAAAGAAATTAAACAAATTTAAAATAGTCTATTCTTGAACCATTACCAAAACCGACGCTTCCAACCTTTTTTAGATTGTCAAAATTTTTAGTCATGCAGGTTTATTTATTTACTTTGTTGACATATTAGAACTTTTCAGAGCAAGCTAAAAAAATTTCCATATATATTATACTTTAGCGGAGATGTAGCACATGTTAAGAAAAAAAGAAATCTAATTTCCATTTCTTGTTCCGCCAGACAGAACTACATTCGTCTCTGTAAAGTTAGAAGGATGCTCAAAAAAATATTTTTGTTCATAATAAGTTTTAGGCCTGTTATAGGCATAATTTACAAAGTATCCATGACTTATCATTCTTTTATAGTGGTTCCTATTTCATTATTTGTGTATACAGTTTTTCATTAAATCAAGGGCAAAGTAAAAAAGTATTTTCTAAAACGCAGATCGTAGCGATAATAGCATCGAATATTGTAAGCCCTGAGTTAACATCTGGCACATATTTTCTATTATCTGTGATATTATTACATGCATAAATTCATATATTCGTGTTCGGCTTCAAAAATTATTATATAATTTTGTTTTGAGGGCAGTGCAGAGTAATGATGATAGAATTGCTATTTCGTTTTTCCCAACGAAACCAATACTGGTAAAATATTTAAATAGCTGCCCAATATTTGTAAGAATTTGCCGATGTAAACCAATATTTCAAAAACTCTTTGAAACTAATATTGGACCATTATGTTGATCAAAATAACTGTTTTTTTTTTATTGGTTGAACATTGGATTTATCTTTGTGAAAAATATATTTCTATGGGATTGAACCAATATTGGTTTTTAATTAAATTACAATATTTCACCATTACACAGGGTGTTCCGCTTAAGAACCGACACAGAGCAGGTACATGTAGAAGGAACTTGGAATAACCAAATTTGGTACATGATTTAGGTTTATTATTGATCTTCTTTGACTATGAGTTCAAGTAAACTGAAATACTACAAGGTGTTCATTGAAGGTGAATGACCCCTAAAGTTACACCATACTTTTTTCCATTGATCGAATTTAAGAAGAAGCGTACTGATATAACCTAACTCTCCCAACGCCATTTGTTATTTTTGTGTCTTCCTTCCTCTTGAAGCCAGAAAAGTGTACCTTGTAACTTTGATCAAAAGTTAGGGGCATCGTTGAGCACTTGATCAAACTTACCCTGCGGTCAATAATAATAATAGATACCTATTTCAATAGGTTAGAAAATGTTCTTTTTTAGCTTTTGGAAAAATAGTACGACAGTATAAAAGAAAAGCTGGCGGTCGCATTAATTAAAAGCAATAGTCTTCAAAAATTGATGAGCAATGGACACTTCGGAAAGCCTAAGTATAAAATATCATTTGGCACATTGCATAATAGATGCAAGGGCCTGCATGTAAGGTCTATAGATCGCTCGACAATTTTTACAAAACAAGAAGAAATGCAGTTAATTAAGTCTGCTACCACTTGCGGTGAATTGAGTTTTCAATTAAGCAAAGCGAACCTCCAACAATTATTATCGAAAAATCAACAATCTTAATCAACAAGAGTAATTCCTGGGTTAAAGGACAATAAATCTAGAATCGATTGGGTGCATAAATTACTTCAACGGCACAAATTTGAAATTGTAACAATAGTGACTGCAAATATTATAGGAGCGAGGACAGAAGTTGTCGAGATCTTAAAGAATATTTTAGTAACCTTGAAATAACAATTCACGATGTACCTGCAACAAATATATTCAACTATGATGAAATGTTGTTGTTGTAATGTCAGGTGCTTTTCTGTAGGTGCGAGATACAATAGAACTTAACATTTAGAGACTGGTTTATAAAGTGCTTTCTACCTCATGCCAAAACATTATAGTCTGTTTAGAATTGACAGAGACTAATAAAAGCTTATTATGTATGCAAATCGTAAATAAATGTAGTACTGGTGCTTATATTCAATATTTTTATATTATGTATTATTGGTATAGATGAGGTGTACTTTTAAAAAACTTTGTATGATCGGACCGGACTAAATTGTAGCAGATAGCTAAAATTTAACCCCCGACAATCTCTTATAAGTAAACAATATAAAAACAGCATTTCAAAACTAGAGGCTACTTTAAGCATCATAACCGGGTTAAGAGGGTTTTTAGTAATTCAAATAAAATTATTCAATATTAATATCAAAATATTTATTTAAATTTGATGAATAGACTTTTATTCCACACAAAAATTTTTGAAAAAAATACCACCATAATTTGAAAATTCAAATTATGGTGAGTAAATGTAGTGTTGTATAAATGTACAATAAAGAAAATAAAAAAGTAGGTATAATAAAATTCATCCTCTGAATATTCTGATGAATTATCTTCGTCTCCTAGATTGATAACGATAGGTTCCACAGTAACGTCAATTAAATTATCAAGTTCCCACATTTTCTCCTCTCCTTTTTGTACATGATGTATACATCTTTGCCAGTTATCTGCAGTTACTCGTTCCAAGAAATTTTTTAACAAAATTTTCACGTCACTTAATTTAAACGTCGTATTATCTCGCGCTACATCTCCTTTCACCTGCGCCCAGACTAATTCGATTGGGTTAAGATCACAGTGATAAGGTGGTAACCGTAGTACCATTATTTGGCGATTTGTTGCCATTTCATCGGTAGCTTATTTTTTCTGATCTTTATTAAGATTGACAAGTGTCAAAAGTTCGTTTTTCACCATATTTGTTTCAAAAGAAATGATTTTTCCGGATAACAATTGAATTATATCGGCTTTACTCCAAGCAGTGGTGGGCGTCCGCTCGATCTGCCGTGAATGGTAACAGGTATTATCCATGACAATTACAGACCCCGGAGGAATAAGACATCTGTGTAAAATACTCTTCAAAAACATCTGCATTCATGTCTTCGTGATAGTCACCTGTATTTTTAGATTCAAATAAAAGTAAACCGCCATCAACAAAACCACTGGCACTACCTATATGTGTACCTATTAATCTTCACCCTTTACCTGAAGGTGCCTTGAACCCTGTTGAAAGTCTATCCAAAAATACTTGTCGAAAACTTTTTACATTTTTATCTTGCCATACTTTTGTTACAGTATATCCCTCGCTGACCCAAGTTTCGTCTAGATAATAAATATTCCTCCCTTCGTCACCGAATTTTCTAATTGATCTTAAGTAGGATCTTCGCCAACAAATAATTTCATCTTTATCGATAAGAACTGACTTCCTGTTCTGCTTTTCCCAGCAAAAATTCAACTCTCGTAAGACGGCCCATAATTTGCTTCTACTGATTTTTGGCAAATCGTTGTCCTCTGAAAGTTCGCTTAAAATTTTGTTTAGCGTTGGTATTTCTTTTTTAAAATAAAATGAGTGTACTTTTCTGCGATTGACATTTTAGAAGAAATCATCTATAACGACTTTTGACCTCCCTGTAGATGATTTTAGGGGATTTACAGTATCTTGTTCATTTTCTGTTTCCTTTAAAAGTCTGTAGATAATCGATTTTCCAATCCCTGTCATTTTGGAACATTTTTCCACGATGTCGTCAACACTGTTGGTAGGATTTTGGTGTTTCAATGCATTAAATACATTTAATATAATAATCTTCTCATTCTGAGACAGCGCACATCTTTTCACGCGTTTAGCAGGTACGTAATCTGATAAGCTCGACATTTTACCCAAACAGTATTATATTCACTGGCACAATAGTCACTAAACACAAGTCGAATTTTATTCCACTACACTAGCACGTCTGCGTATATTCAGCTCTAAGGCTGGATTGATCTGTCACAATATTAGTGTTACCCGATAATTACCTGAAACGAAATATTACCACGCCCATGGCCGGTTCTTATCTCGGGGTTTTATTATTCTCTTTAATTTTCAAACAGGCTATGGTCGTTTCTGTTAAATCCCAAAAATAATACTTTCGATTAAAAGGGAGCTTACCTCATCCCATTTGACTACACGTGTCCCAAATTTTATTTAAATTTCTTTTATCCTCACAGTAGACCCATACTGTCGAGTTTGAGACACCCTGTACGCTAGATTAGATGGCTTATTATCAGAAACTGGATAAATATTTTGACTACATTCAGTTCTAAGCTCCCAAAGCATTGATTCTCAT
This sequence comes from Monochamus alternatus, assembly GCA_037114965.1. Classification (NCBI taxonomy): domain Eukaryota; kingdom Metazoa; phylum Arthropoda; class Insecta; order Coleoptera; family Cerambycidae; genus Monochamus; species Monochamus alternatus. The sequence continues at coordinate 44,842,007 of CM073427.1, read as the reverse complement.
ATTTTGTTTTAAGGGTGCCGTTTTATATACAAATTTTGAACAAATTTCATAGCTGTTTGCTGAGACAGTAAAGAAAAAATCTGAGTAAGTTAGGAAGAATACCTCTTCACTATGTCAATTATACAAGTTTTCTCCAGGATTTTCCAGGCTGACAAGTAATTTAAAATAAGGAAAAAAGAGCATTATTTTCACCTATTATGTTTTATCATAAAATATTCTGAATTTTACAAGTCAACTGCACATTGAGAAAATTGTATACGACATTATAAACATTATCACATCCCGCATAATTCTTTTAAAAAACTTGTAACACTTGAATTGATACAAATTATTAAGTATTTTTCACGGTGTATATAACACAGTGATAAGGTACAAATTCACGGGTTTTCATGTTCTCTAGCACATTTTCCCTTGAAAAGTTAAAGGAAGTAATTCAATTTCAACATTATATTTTAGTATTACACTAATAAGAACCTCCACCTACTCGGTGTATTTTTTTGTGCATTTTTAGATACGATTATTTGTCCTTGAAACGCCAGCCTTAACTGGATTTGCCTTTACCTACAAATAACTATATTAAAATAATATCACCAATTTCTGTCACATTATTGATACCGTTCTGACTATTTAGCATCACCGTACAGTCAGCTAATTAAAGTTACGTTAAAAAATCGTAATAAAAAAGAGTCATTAAAATCTTTGAAATTGGCAAATTTATGTTCGTGGAGAGTTATTAATGACAGCTATAATGAATAATTAAGACTTTAAAAGTGTCCCATTATACTCTCAACTTTTACTACTGTTTTTATGCTAACTTAATCCCCTTAATTACTATTTCTCGATTAATTAATGAATGAAATCAGAATTAGAATAACGGAAAGGCAGGAGAGGTAAATATGGATTCTTTTCGAAAAAATGGAATGTAGAAAAATATTATATATTTTATTATCGACATCAGTCTATTGATATATTTATTTGATTTTTATTTATTTATTTACGAGGATTGCTCTTAAAATATTTAACAAGCATAACCCACTTAAGCAGTTAAACAAAGAAATGCAATAAAAAGAAAAAACATAATAAAAATGCATTGTTTAAAATAAAAACATATAACGAAATCATAATAATTCAAGTTTAGATTTAATAAAAGATATATTCAATCATCGTAAAGTAGATTGATTTCTGAAATCATTACAGTTTCGTGAAATAAATCAAAAACTTCTATACGCATTAGTTAAGAAACGGTGGGTATTTAAGAAACATAACCGAGACTTAAAAATAATACCTATGTCTATAATGCCTCTTGAGAATGCTATTTTGCGATATACAAGGTCATTCAGAACTTATTTAAAATAATTTAGGAATAGATGCGTCATGAAAAATAGTTCAATATCGTAAATATATTTTTTTTTTGGAAAATCCTTATTGTTTCCGAGTAAAAAATTATTAGTTGTAGTATTTTCAACCTTTACATCGCTGATCTATTGTAGCCTCTAGACAAGCGATTGCGAATATTGAAATCTGATTGTTTTTTGTAACGTGTACCGTTTTGTGAGTAAGTCTTTACATTAGTTATGTCAAAAATGGCTTACGTCTATAGCAACTAGAAGTTATTGGATTATTGGATACCGTTTCAATTTATGGCGATGTGAAAATGCTATAGCTGAACGATTTCCCGATAAACATGTGCCAAATGCAGCTATTTTTACCACATTGTGCAGTGAATGCAAGTGTAGTGTAAGCAGAGAGTAACGCGGGAAATTTGAAACCGAATGGTGGAAGAGATGGAGGTCCAGGACGTTTACGGTCAATCAATTATATCCGTATCATGTACAGTGTGTCCAAGGATCAATACCAAAGGACTGGACGAAGAGGACCGGTGCCATGGCCGCCACGATCTCCTGACTTTAAATCATTTGTACTTCTTTTTGTGGGGATATTTCAAAAATGAAGTATATCACATGGAAGTGGATACCTACTACTGATGATTTTCGTAAACGTATAATAGTTGCTGCAAATAACTTCGAAACAAACGAGTTCGAAACAAACAAGAAGCAGAAACATTCGTGTTAGTTTAGAAACTGGATAAGAGCCAAACATTTTGTTGTGACATCAGGTATGTCAAACTAGTTTCTTAATTAAAACCACAAATTAATTCTATTAATAATTAATAATAATAGCGGCAATTTGCAGTATAAAATAGGTCTTACAAAATGTTATTTATTCCTTGGGAATTTCTTTCCATTTCTTGTCCGGTTGCATGCTTTGCCGCCTCATCATCATCATCATGTTTTACAGTGCACTAGTTTCCAGTGGGTACAGAAGTGTATTTTTATAACATTTTCAAACTTCCCTTTTTGATTTTTTTTACAAAATTGTATTTGTAAGAGTCCCCTGTACATTCAGAATTTTTTGTTTAGATAAGTTGTGAATCACCCTGTGTAATCAAACATGATAGGCACTTTTTCCGATGAAAATACATAACATTACACTTACTGATTAACAGGCAAGGTATTTCTGCTGCACCAGTCGTTAAGTGAAACAAGGTTACTCTGAACTCCAAATCAGAGTCAATTTGACAGTTTATTTTTACATCATCAGTGTATAATAAATATTGTATATTAAGACCTTCCGCAATATCATTAATAGATATATCAAATAAAAGAGGTCCAAATATGCACCTCTCGGGAACATCTGATGTTTAAAAAACGTCTCAGGTTTGAGTCCATGATATTTCATATACAGGGTGAACCATAAATAAGTACAAATATTTTAACCAGCAGTATAGTTCACTGTGTAGAACACATAATTAATAGTTTTTTTACAAAAAAATCAGAAATAAAAAAGTGAAATATTAAATAAATTTTGTAATTTTTCTGTAGAAAACTTGTTGAGGACCGCTGACTTTCATACATTTATGAGTGCAGATTGAACGTGTGGTTCACAGTGTTGCCAGTGTTACACAAATGTCTTTGCTTTTCTTGATATTAAACGCATACGTCAAGCTGCTATTTTGTTATTTAATATTGTGTGTACCTTGATTTTTAAAATTTGTTTCACTGATTAAAGTACGAAGTCACTTTATGGTTCTGGATTCGCAATAAATGGTTAATGCTGACTCATTTGGGGTTATGTGGAGAAAATTAAATTTAATATGTTGTGTGAAAATCATAGTTTTTCGTTATTCTTCATAAAATAACAAGGAAATTGTGTCTTGTGTCTCTTTCTAACAGTGTACAATGACATTTAACTTGTGAAATATGGATTACTGATTAAATGGTTAATTTTATAACAAACAGGTAAGCTTGTGTGCACGTTTATGTATAATTTTACAACATTGAACATAGTAATATCACGTAATATCTTCCTAAATACTTTATGTAGTATGTATTTAACTTGCGGAAATTAATTTTTAATCGTTTATAGTAAGGTCAGTTAAGCAGTTAAAATTTATGTTAATAATACTGCGTATCATACTATATACCCAACTTTACTGTACCTATGCTCCAAACAAGTATTTTTAAAATAGAATTTAACCGTATTACTTTACTATTATGTTAAAGGAAACTTAATATTTATATTAGAGGAGATATGGCAACCTCGCAACAAATCATATGGTTCATGGTTGGTTATGACAGCGGTCCTCAAAATGTGGGTATTTTTAAAAAAAATTAATATCTCCGTAAATATTAGAAATTTTTAAAAATGGCTTTTACTAGACTGATCTCTATGATGAACTATACCAGCATTTAAAATATTTGTACTTATTTAAGGTTCACCCTGTATTGAGATCGATTACAGAGGTATAACTGACACAATTTTGCTAGACCAGTACATCAACCTACGTTGTTGGGTTAACTTAAAAACTTGGAGTGGTCGATCCTGTCAAGCCCATATAGATGACATCGACTTGATTTCCAACATCAAGAACTGCAGAAATATATTGAGTTTGAGGTGATACAAAGCTGTGTAAGATATTCAAAAATGATTTAAAACAGCAATGGGTTTATAATTCGTCAATTAATTGTTTGCTACTTTTGTACGGACTGACGCCATACGTGATACTTTCCAAATATTAGGAACTATTTCAGATGCAAATATAAGATCACAGTATAATCTCTAAAGTAAAAAATGCTGGAATTAGGTCAGGGCAATTATATATTTGATTGTTCGGTAAGAAATTCCATGTATATTTAATTATATATGAAAAGGATCTGAATATTTATATTGATGGATCACTAGAACTTTTCATTTTTATCATATTAAGACTTAAAATCTCGCCACAATTGTCATTAACATAGAACGAAGGTAAACATTTTAGTCAAGTTACTGTTTAAACAGAATAATATCCATTATTTAAAATTAGCAGATTGTCATTTGTGTAATAACCGCTATTTTCGTTGCTCATCAGGGTAATTACTTGATTAATTAATGCTGAAGGAAAAATTGCACAGCTGAAGCTTTATTGAATTTGTAAGAACAATATTGTGAACAATAATATTAATAAATATCTAATGATAACATATTTGCTAACAATTTTTCTTGGAGCTTTCTCATCAATCCTTGGAACTATATCTTTATATACATATATTTTTCCCTTTCGCATTGACGTAATTGGTATTTTCTTAAATATCTCGAATTTAACTGTGTTATGCCTGCAATAACGATGTTTTCTACCTATTGTAACAGATCTTATGAAGCTTTTCTAATGGTTAATGTTCTATTTGCAAAAAGTCGTTTAAGAATTCTTGTGTGGATATAAGTGCAAGTTCGTGTACTTAACGCAAACAAGGGCTATGATTGGTCTTGTCTTAAATGCAGAGAATTTGATATTCAGACTTTGAAGACGGAAAGGAATGATGTAAAATCTGCTTCTTATGATGTTGATTTTTAAGAAATTGTGATGAAAATTAATGAGCGTAGAAAGCGACAACGAAATCTAGTGTTATTTAGTATAATTGAACTCAATCAGAATGAGGATAAAGATGCTTTGTTAAACAGTGAGAAATCTAAGGTTACAGATTTGCTACATATAATTCTACCCGAACTAAATACAGATAATATAAATAATTGGGACGATTTACTCCGGATAAGTGCCGTCCAATTAAGATTAAGAAAATGAATTTGATGTTCTCAATGTAATTCGTCACAATAAAGTTCTAAAAAATAGCAGATTGTACAAGAGTATCTTCGTTTCTGCTGACTGTACTCCGAGGCAACTTAAATATTAAAAAAAAATTAAAGATGAATTAAATGTGAGGAAAAATTCTGGAGGAACGAATATTGGAATAAAATAATATTGGTAAACTGAATACGCCCAGCAGAAGCAAGAATATAAGTTGTTGTTACCAAAATGTACGTGGACTTAATTCAAAGGTTCAATACTTTTTTTACCTGTGTCTAGTGGTGAATTTGATATTATGGCTGTGAGCGAAACATGGTTACAAGAAAATGTACTAAATAGTGAAATTATTTCCAAGTGACTCTGAGGTCTACCGATGTGACCGAAACTTTGCCAGAACTGAGCTGACACGTGGTGGAGGAGCTCTTCTAAGGATAAAAAACTATAAAATCTGAAGCTATTGATCTTACCTTTATTAGAAATAGTTTTCCATGGGTTGGTATACTAACTTGTAACTGTACGACCATCCAACATGGATATCTCCAGATGAATTTGAAAGAGTTTTTGAGTTACTTGAACATATGGATTATATACATGCTAGAAATGTTGTAATAGTGGGTAATTTTAATATGCCTAATTTTGTGAATTATGAATTATATAATCGGAAATCATTTTCAATTAACAGTTTAATAGACTTTATTTCAATCAGCTTAATAATGTATTAAATGTATCTGACAGATTACTAGATTTATTGTTATTTAAATGTGAAGTGCTACATGATAACGCGCCACTATTGCATGAAGATGTGTATCATCCAGCACTTTTAATAAATTTTGTTAAATTTTTTGTGAAAGATCCAATTCTGTTACTAAATGCTAATTATAAATGCTGTAACTTTAAAAAAGCTAATTTTCCATTGCTATATAATTCAATTTTGCATATGAACTGGTCATTTTTAATGGAACTGAATGGCATTAACTTTGCCTTTAAATTATACCAAATTTTTGATATGCATGTACCCCTTTATAAGTTTTTCAAACAACAATTATCCTTACTGGTATAGCTCTGAAATATAAGTAAAATTAAGAAGAAAGCCAAACTATATGAAATATTTAAAAGAAAACTGGTATTTATAATTATTTACAGGAATTAAAAAGATTACGAGGGTTAATAATATAACAAGTTAAGTCTGCCTATGACAAATACATTATTGAAGTGCAATCGCAGATTTCTAGCAATTCTAAAAAATGTTAGTATTTTATACATTCTAAAAATAGAACTAGCAGAATTCCTGGTCACATGTATCATGACAATATATGTTTTGATCAGGCTCACTTATTTAGAGTAAGATAACACTTAATTAGAAAAGTTCGCAAATGTATTCAAGTGAACTGTGGTGAATTTGAACATTTGTTAAAATAAAAATATTAATTGCATTTTTCAATTTTAATAAATTATTTATTCATAATGATGTGCATTTAATAACTAAATCCTAATATAAGGCCTTGAATTAAATTTTGCTTTTTGGCTCATTTTTTTATAATGTAGGTACTCCTATTTATTTAGTATGTCATGAATTAGGTTCAGAAATCTTTTGGAGACAAAAGGCTCTCGAAAACGGCTCGTTCTATCGGTTTCAAATAAGCATACCTTTACTTCGTAGAAATAATGGGTCTATCGAATGTGTTACTCTAAATTCTGCTAAAATGTTCCATCAAAAAGTTTTAGCTGAAAATAACATTAGAGTCACGGGTAACTAGCGCCCTCTAGCAACTGTCGCAAAAACGATTCGAATTTCTCGCCACCCAAAACTCCCAGTACCAAAATTTCATATATTTTCCATTATAATTACAGTAATTATTTAATAAATTTTAAAAATAAAAAACAAATTTGACACCCTGTATATCGAAAAGGGGCGACATTTTACTAAAGCATGTTTGGTGGAATCCTATTGACGTCTAGAATCTAATGTTGATTTTTGGCGCATTCTTTACGGAACACCCTGTATATTTTTTTATATACGTCTGGCTACATCGTCTGACGAGTTCTATATTAGAAACGTTTTTGTTTATCGTTGAATTTACGCTGAGAAGATATTAAGTACTAATTAGGTAATAGCTGGACGTACAAAGGCTAGTTGGTCCAGTCTTTATTCATTTGCGAATAAAACCAGTCTTCCCACACAGACAGGCTTTATCCATCCAACCGCCGAGACCATCACCGTCACCACAGAATAGAATGCTGTAAGGCTCTGTCTGGCCATTTAGAGTTCTAATATCGTCCACCTCGATTTAATATACTTAGTATTTATCAAAAAAAACATAGAACATAGAAGACATTTCTTTACCCTTTTAGGTTCTGTATACAGAATTTAACCATTTCACTAAACGAGTAAATTGAGTTAAGATTGTTTTTCTTTTCTAAAATCATTTTTATCTAACTAAAATTACACTGAAAAAGTAAATAAAAGACAAAATCGTTATTCATAAGTGCTAAAAGTGACATATATTTTGAGAAGGGACAAGACGCCGAATGCGCAGTGTCCCATCCCTTCAAACAAAAAAAATCACTTTTGGCACATATATCATACGCTATTTTTTCTACTAACAGCATTAAAAGTACAAATTAACGCATTTGTTACGTTATTAAATTTATGATTATTTTGAAATCCAATTGTCCATGAAGTTTATATGACTAAGGTAATGAAAATTCGATTGTTTCTTGACAAGTAACTTCAAATGTCGTGACATGGAGAATTATCAAGAAAATGAATTTCTCCCGGCAGAAATCGTAGAAGCTACTAATAAAGCCACTTCCAAATTATTGTCTGGTAAGTCAAAGCAACAGTACGAGTTTTCGTATAACTAACTGTTTGTTGAGATGGTGTGATCTGAAAAATGTTAGTGGCAAGTTCAGCAAAAAAGTGCTGTTGGATAGTTTTGAAGAAAAGTCAAAAATATGGAAATCGTCAACGCTTTGGTCAAATGCTGAAGGCAATGATCAACATAAAGAGTCAGAGCATAAGAGAATATTACAAACCTGCCGCTCTTTTGAAATGAAAGGACGAAGGTCATAGATCGAAAAAATCGAAAGTATTGACTAAATCGACAAAATTTTCGTAAAAGCGCAGATGAAATATATCTCATGCAGAAGTTTGCCGTAATTTATCGATGTCCAAAATATAGAAATCGTCAACGCTTTGGTAAAATGCTAAAGGCAATGATGAACATAAAGAATCAGAGCATGAGCAAATATTACAAACCTGTGGCTTTTTATTGAAGTGAAAAAGCGAAGGATATCTACCGAAAAAATCTAAAGTATTGACAAGGGAACAAATCGACAAAATTCTCGTAAAAGCGCAAGATGAAATATATCTCATGTAGAAGGTTGCCGTAATTTATCGATGTATGTGAAGCCTGTCGTCATGAAGAACTGTGCAACTTGGCATTAAAAAATATCGAAGATTTGGGAATGTTCAACAAACTTTCATTATTACTGGTACATTATATTTGAACTATTATAAAAATCACATAGTCTTTTGTTCAGTAAACAATAATCATTCTAGATTTTTAATAAAATACATTAAGAATAAATGTGCCACAACTATAGTTATAGTCAACACATTTGGTAAGATGCTTACATTGCTGGACATTGCTCCCGACGATCTTCGGTTAGTTTGCAGACTCTGGTGCTACTCTTTTACTACAATTATAAGAAACACGGTGGATGGAAGTCCAGTACAATAGCGGGGAGTTATATAGAAATCTCGACACAAAATATGACCAAATTTTGTCCAAAACATTGGTCCCTAGTCAGGTACAAGTTTCATAATAATTGCTACCACAGCTACTAATGACATTGACCATGAAACTTCTTATTCTAATTGTAGTTTCTCTAGCCGTACATTTAATTACCTAAGTAATTAAATATTTCTTTGATTTCAAATTGTTACTTTTGCACCGGGGTTAGACATTGACAGCATGCGATAAAAATTATACTTTTTCTGACGTTTTTGGAAAAACATACACAATTATATATAATATTTATATAATTATATACTATAATGTATAATCCACTTGTCGAAACTTAAAATTGACGTAGAAATTTGCATTTATTTGTACTTATCAGCTTATCTTTTATTTATATTTATTCAATATTCAATACAAGGTATCATCTAAAGAATGTTACATGCCATATTTTTAGTAGTAAAAAGTCTACTAATATATGACTTGCTTCAACGAAAAATGTCGCAAAAAAGTTACAGAACTTTAAAGTTTCACTTTTTAATTCGTGTTCTACTTAACTCAGAATTCAGTTAACCGATTTGAGCAAAATTTGCTACTGCTTAGTTTCTCTTCAGGAAGTATACAGTGATTATGTTTCTATTAGATCAAATTATACGTGCATTTTACTACAGCCCTTTGTGAATATTCTACTGCAACTTTTTTTATATTTAAATTTTCACACGCAACTATCATAAGTAGGTAGAGAATTTTATTCTACACAAAAAGTGTATACCTATCAAAAGTTGAATTTATGAAGATATTACAGAATATATTTATTAACACATACTCCATATTTTTTGGAAATAACTACGTATCCATAACAACATGACAATTTTGATAAGTCACTGTTAAGTTTGTATTTTGCAAAAGTTTGTTTCTGAAAATGCTTTGCTACAATGAATTCACGAATTAAGAAATGAGAAACATCATAGTATAATGTACAGGAACATTTTAGTGGACGCGCTGCTAAGAGTATGAGGTACTTTATCCGAATCGCAGGCAGCCTTCTCATACATAGTTTGCTTCTTTATTCACCAGATTAGGAGAATCTGGGAATTTTAGGTATAATTCACGAAATGGAAGGTATGTTCAAAGAAGGGTATAAGACGAAGAACAAATTCTAGAAACAGTAGAAGAAAATTATGAAATTTGTATTCGCCGTTTGTCAGCAGTCACAGGAGTTGGCCGTAAAACCGTTTCAACTATACTCCACATGAAACAGTTACAGTGTTTCCATTTTTTGACCCTGTACAAAATTTACTTCAACCAAACCTCTCGCTGAGATGAACAGGGATCACACTTTTCTAAGGATAATTTCTTTTTCTTTTACAAATGAAGCTGTTGTTACCCCACCCAGGTCAGAGATGTCTTTATTCGGAAAAACTCTCATATGTGGAGCGAAGAAAATCTACACGCAATATAAGAGCAACACTTCCAACACGAATTTTCAGTTAACGCTTGATACAGGATTATAATAAATTAAATTTGGAGCCTATCGCTCTATCTGTAAGGATGAACGGCCAAGGTTACTTCAAATTCCTTCGGCAACATCCTGGGGTTCTCAAAGCAGTGTCCATTAGGTAACATTAGACGACAAATGTGGTTCGTGCACGATGACTGCTCATTACAGCCATTTGGTGAGATATCATTTAAATCAAGCATTTCCAAACCGCTAGATTTGTCGAGGTAGTGACTTTCCTTGGTTTTCTCGCTGTCTGGATTTTAATCCGTTAGAATTTTACTATTGGGGTCATTTGAAAGGAATTGTTTACAATTCTGTAACACCTAATATGAAATATGAACTTTGAGATAGAATACAAGACGCCGTATGACAAGTTAGACGAACGTATAATTCGTTTCCTATTCTGAACAGTTTTATAAAACGTTTAGGAAAATGTGTAAAAGAGAATGGAGAACACGTAGAACATTTAATATAAACTAACAAAACCGGCGAACTTCGTTCCACCTAACAGTCAATGAAGGAGCAGATTTAGGATTTTAAAATTAATACAAAATTATTAAGTTCAATTTTTTATTATATTAGTATAATAAAATGGGAATTGGTGGGCTGCACTCTTCAGTGAAGCACCCTGTGATATACGATATTTTTTGTTCCAACTGGTCATTTATCCGTTCTGATCACGACTTTGTAGTCATCATTTGGCATGAGCTCCAAAGCAGTCTTGAACTGCCTGACCAATGCATGATGTTCATGAAGTAGTTGCTGCAGATCTTGAAGAATTGCTCTTTTCATTGCTGTGTTAATATATTGACGTCGATCAAATTGTTCCTCCATGTCGCCCATGCAGTATATTTGTAAAAATTTATGATGTGCATCTTCAAGAGGTTGCAATGATCCAATTCGATGGTGAATCTGTCCTTGTCTGTCCATATTTATAATAAATAAATTAATACCTTGAATGTCGGATTATAACCAGATTCTTTGATAATATCTACCCCAAATGAAGTCATTTGGAAACAACCATTGTATTTCTGAATATTTGCTAGAAAATGTCGTGATTTTAATTCGCCACGAAGCAATGAATGTAATGGCTCAGGTGGCGGAGTGAATACTGGTAATTTCACTTTGCCAATAAGGCAGCACAATCCTGACGTTTCTCCCGAATACTTTCGAGCCGTCGGGCTGCCTAACTTTGCTCTTGTGATTGAGAAGCACGAAGTCTAGCTATACTAACGCGGCGCCTTTCTCGTGCAATTTGGTTTCATTCGCGATGTTTCGAATCCTAATTGCATTATGGCTTTCTCGGGAAAGATTGGAACTTCTCGGTCGCGGCATTATTTATAGCAATATCACAAAACCATTATTTTTAATTCATACACAAACCAAACACATTACCGGTCAACTTTGCGATATTTTTAAAACATTACGTGAACTGTCAGTTGCGTGAGCTGTCAGAATGAATGAGAGCTGTTAGTTGCGTTTTGTTATAACATATCACTTTTTTATTGGTTAATATCATATTTTAATACTTATTATCCTATTCCCGGCGAAGACAAATCCAAAAACACAAAAATCATAAAAGTTGGTCTAGCCGTTCTTGAATTATAAACGGTGTAACTAACACGACTTTGTTTTACATATTTAGATTAGTAGACTTTTTACTAGATACTAAAAATATGATGCATGTGTTATGTATATGTATATAAATATTTTCTGGAATATCTTCATAACTGAGCATAATTTCGACTTTTGATAGGCATACATTTTTTGTGTAAAATTAATTCTCTACATATTTCTGACAGTTGCGTGCAACAATTTAAACGTTCAAAAAAATTACAGAAGAATATTCACAAAGGGTTGTAGTAAAATGCACGCCTTGTATAATTTGACTTAATAGGAATATAATCACTGTATACTTCATGAAGAGAAACTAAGTAATTACAAACTTTGTTCAAATCAGATAACTGGGTTCTGAGTTAAGAAGAAAACAAAAAGTGAAACTTTAAGGTTCTGTAACTATTTTGCAACATTTTTTGTTGAAGCAAGTTTGGTTAAATCGACACCATTTGGATTCTCGATTCTACCTTTGGAGTTTGTAACATGCGTGAGGTGACACCCTGTATGTTAAAATGGACTTAACATTTTGTTACTAACAAACCAAGCAAAATCAAGAAGATTGAATATCTTTTAACTGTTACAACTCTTGAATTACTTATTCATAATCATGTAGATAAATTAATTAAAGTTATGTTGAATATTATTTTAATATCTGTAAGAAAATGTTGCGATTTAATTAGACCATAATCGATCTTAATTATAATATGATATCCGCTGACAGGATAACCCGAAAGCTTTATTTATCTTGCTAACTAATGAGCCACCTGGTAATGACAAATGATAGTTGTTTCTAACAGAATCCCCTGCGGCAAATGAGTTGCACATAATGATGAAATCGAATTAATTCCGGAAAAGTATTTTCATTTTTAATGAACTGAAATTTGAAATGTAATCCAATATAATCTCATTTGGTAATGCGTGATGGTAGGACATATGTGACGAGGCTTCACCTGACTGACGAATAATTTTCCATTTATATGAGAATCACATATTGGGACATGCGGAGTAATAATCATTTCGAAATGAGAATATATTTTTATTAATTAGCTATAACGTTGCAGCAACAACCTTAGAACAATTAATGAAAATTATGTATAAAGGATATTGAGAAATTAAAGAAAAAAAATTATTTACGCGGGTGACCTAAATCATAGGATAACTCCTAGAAGTTGTTCGTTGATTAGTGACACCGATATACTATTAAATATATTAATTAATATTGCCAAACAGTCCACAGAATCTCAACGTTTAAAACAAACAGATTGCTGCTTAAATGAAACACGTCACCTTATTAATTTAAATAAATTAAATATTTGAGGGTATATAACATTTGAAAAATAATTTTTCATCTGGTTCTGACAGAGTCCCCGCACTACTTTTAGAATGTTGTAGGTGTGCTTTAGATCATCCGACCCTTTAAATTTTTAATCTGTCTATTAAGTCAGGTATTTTTCCCGGATTATGGTAGGAACGCTGTATTACATCAATTTTTAAATATAAGGAACTATTTATTAGTATTTAATTAGAGCTGCTTAAATCATTGGATAAGTTGTTGGTTCATCAATTAACTTGTAAAAAATAATTTTACCTTAACCACATGATTTTTTTCAGTTTCAGTTTTTTGGAAAAAAATTAGGTACATCTATTAAAATATATTATTATGAATCGGCCAAAATATGAGGAAAGTGTGCAATTATCTTAATCAACTAAAAAGTCAGATAAAAGTGATACATAAAAAAGTACAAGAAACATTGCAGAATAAGAAGGCAATATGACTTCCGTGCCAACAACAGTAGGCTTCAGAAAAATGAGATACATAATTTGGTTGCACAACCTAAGAAAACAATGGCAGATTCCGAAACTACAACAATTATACAGGGTGTCCGGAACATGAGTGCCCTAATTTTGCCATATGATAAGTTTTACTAAATAAAACATATTTGATTTAACATTTTTTTTCTTCGACCAACAGTAACAGAATTATGACAGATAACAGGTCATGAATATGTGACAACGTCGCTCACATAGTATCTTAGGATTGTTATCTATTTATACATAATAATTACAAATAGGTACACCTAAACATAGATACTTATAGTAAATGGTTTTCTTAGAGCTCTTTTCACAAGACAGAATCATAGTTACAAGTGTTTAAAATTACTTCTGTTTCTTGCAAGAACCATTTATCGTACAAACGTCTCGTAGTCAGAAAGTTTTGCCTAGATTCACCGTAAATTAACATGCCATGCAGCTGGGTATAGTTACTATAAATTGTTCCATTTTTGTTTATGTATGTAAAAACTAGACAAATATGAAACGCATGCATCATTACGCATCATTATAAGTAATATTACTTTTAAGTTATCAGCACAGTCTGACACTGCAGCGTTGTCGAACGCTACAGTACGTTACAGTTTTAACAAATTTCTCGGAAACTTCAATTGTTTACTTCATTAATATATATAGACTAGCTCTGCAGGCCTAGTAGGCCCATGGCTTGATTGGCCACTTTCTTCCATTCCCGTCTGTCTAATACTTTTTCTCTCCACCTATGCACTTCAATTTGTCGCAAGTCCTCTTCCACTTTTTTCTTCCATCTCACTCTCAGACTCCCCTACCTCCTTATGCTTCTAATCTTGCAATTTATTACTCTTATGGGTACTCTATCGGGTTGCATCCTCATGATATGCCCCAACCATCTAATTCTTTGTGTCTTTACTACCCCTATTATATCTGGTTCTGTGAATAATTCTCTTAGTTCAGCATTAGTACGTCTTTCCCACATATCATTTATTTTCTTCCCTCCATAGATTTTTCTTAATATTTTACGCTCCCAGACCCTTAATATATCCTGCTCTTCTTTTCTTAAAACCCACGTTTCACTTGCATACAACACTATAGGTCTTATCATTGACTTGTAAATTTTTATTTTTAGGGACTGAGCTATTATTTTACTTTTCCTTAGTCTTAACAATACATGCACGCATTTATTTCCTGCCATCAATCTCGCCTGTATCTCTTTTTTTATATCTGGTTTTCTAGTGAATACTGTGCCTAGATATCGGAATTCTTCTACTTCCTGGAAATTATATACTCTATCGTTTTCTGCTTTTATTACCAATTTATTGCCTACTTTAAATTCTTTATCTGTCCATGTCATATATTTTGTTTTCTTTTCATTTATCTGTAATCCTACTTTTCGGGCCTCACGTTTTAGTTTTGTTTTCAGTTCTTGCAGGGTTCTTGTTATAATCACAATATCGTCAGCGAAAGCTAAACATTGGCGTCTTTTGTGGAAAAGTAAATCAGACTTGTTCATGTTTGCATCTCTCATTATTTTTTCTAACAAATAGGTAAATAACACTGACAAAATCGGGTCACCTTGCCTTACACCTTGTTTAACTTCAAATTTTTCTGATATGTTTCCGTGTAACTTCACTCTATTTTCAGTATGTTTTAGGGTTAATTGTACCATCCTTAACAACTTTCCTTTGATTCCCAGTTCTTCCAACGTTCTATATAGTTGCCTTCTATTTATTCTGTCATATGCTTGTTTAAAACCCACAAATATTAAATATGTGTCTCTCTTACATTCGTAGCTTTCTGCCTGTATTTCACGTAAAGTAAATATTTGGTCCGTTTCAGATCTACCTTTTCTAAAACCACATTGGTAATCTCCGATTGTCTCCTCCATACGATATGTTAAAATCTCTTTTATGTTCGAAGCGAATATTTTATAAGCCACATTGAGTAACGCTATTCCCCTGTAATTTTTACATTCCGTTCTATCGCCTTTCTTATAAATGGGGCAGACCGCCGCCTCTGTCCATGCCTGCGGAATTTTTTCTTGGATACAAATTTTCTTTATTAATTTACGGATTTTAACACACAACTCTTCTCCCCCATACTTAAACATTTCATTAGTTATTTCGTCTAATCCTGGACTTTTTTTACTCTTTAAATTCTGAATTATGTTTCTTATTTATTCTTTGGTTGGCGGTCTTTCGTTTTCTTCTCGTAGTTGTCTCCTATAATTTTCCGTCACTTGTTCTTCCCTGTTTGTATCATCTTGGACATTCAATAGCTCATCGAATAATTCTACAAATCTTTCTACTGCCTTGCTGTTGTCTAATATTAGCTCCCCGTTTTTATTTTTGTATGCAATTGTTTTAGGTATAAACCCTCTTCTCTCTGCTCTCAGTCCTTGATATAAATTTCTGATGTCTTTTGATCTAAATTTTTCTTCCAATTCCGTGAAGATTTCCTCATTGTATTTTCTCTTCTTTTCTCTAAGTACTCTCTTACAATGTCGTCTTTGTTCTTTATACTGTTGTTTTATTTCTTCTTTTTCTGATACTATCAATTCCAATCTTAGTTTTCTCCTTTTTTCCAATTCTCTTTTACACTCCGAGTCAAACCATTTTTTTCTGGGCCTTTCTACTTCCATTTCTTTTGAGTTGCTGTTTACAGTTTTCTGCATTTCCTCCTTTATATTTTCCCACATTTCCTCTAACTCATCCACTTCTTTTAAAATTTTCAGTCTATTATTAAGTTCTTCCTGATATCTAGTTCTTACTTCATCTCCTTCAAGACTTGTGCATTTTTTAAATCTTTGTTTTTCCCCTCTTTCATTTTTCTTAATCGGTATTGTTTGTTTCATTTTTATTCCAACCATGAAATGATCTGAGTCTATATCTAATCCTCTGTAGCTTCTATTGTCTGTTATATTTATCTCCTCTTCTCTTTCGACTAATACATGATCTATCTGATTTGTGTACCTTCCATTAGGGGCTCTCCACGTATCTTTATGAATTTCTTTCTTTTTAAAGCATGTACTTTTTATTCTCATATTTTTCTCCATAGCAAAATCTATTAGCATCAAACCATTGTCAGATGTTTTATCGTGTTTACTGAGGCTTCCTATAACTTGTTTGTATATTTCCTCCTTTCCTATTTTCGCGTTTGCGTCTCTTATTACAATTTTCATGTCATACTTTGGTATTTGATCATATTGCTTTTGTAACATTTCATAAAAGGCTTCTTTACTCTCTATGTCTGCGTCCTCTGTCGGAGCGTGTATGTTAATGAGACTAATATTTTGATGTTTTCCTCTAATCCTTAAATAACACAATTGATCCGAAACTGGTTTAAATTTCATTATTAACTTTTTTATTTCTGGGCTGGCTAGGAACCCTGTTCCCAAAACTCTGCTGTCACCCCCATTATTTAGGAATATATAGTCCTCTATTTCCGTAATTTCACTTTCCTTTTGTTTTGTTTGTTGTAGAGCCACTATCTCAAATATATGCTTTCTAATTTCACCTATAAGTTGTTTCATAGCTCCTACCTCATTTAGCCCTCTGACATTCCTAGTTTTAGTTTCGTTTTGTCCTTTCTCTTGTTTCGACAACTTATTTTGTTTCCTCCTCCCCTTTCATTTTCATTTCCCTTCATATTTTCCATATATTTTCCGCCTTGCTTCTTTTGTGTGTTTTCTTGAATAATTACCGCATTCCTTTCCTTTGTCTTTGCCTGGTCCATTTCTTTATTATCCCCCATCCTCTTTGTGATTAGTTTTTTGTTACTTCTATCTTTTCTATATCCTTGTTCCATTTCCACTGTTGCTCTCCTATGTACAATTTGCTAAACCCAATTTTAACCGTTTTGCCATTTCTCCTTTCTTCTTGTGCCCTTAATCTTATATGTTTCTGCATCTCCCTTTCTTTTTTTGTTAAATCATTGTTAATAAATACTCTTTGATTTGTTATACCTTTCAGCTTTTGTTTATTTTGCATTATTTTTTCTTTATCTTCCACCTGCTCTAACTCCACTAAACAAGTCTTTTCCCCTAACTTGAGCGCCCTCTTAATTCTAATTTGTATTTCTAGTTTTTCTTCTATAAAATTCTTCATTGTTTTTGACATGGTATCAGATTCTACTGTGTCTATTTTCATTCCTGTTATTATTACATTTTTTCCCGCTTTTCTTTTTCCAACCACTTTAAATGACTTTTTACTTCATTTAGTTCTTTTCTAGTTTCAACAATTTCTCTTTTTGTCCTCTAAATTTCCTGTTAAAGTCTCGTTTTCCTCTTTTAGCTTTGCAATTTCTTCTCTGAACTCTTTATGTGCTTTTCTCATTTCTTTAGTGTCTGCCTTTATCTCTTTCATCTCATCTCTCATGTCTTGCATTTCCCCTCTCATATCCTGTAAAATTTCCAAAAGTTTATCAAATTTGTCTTCATCCTGTTTTCTATATACTTTTGTCGGTGTTCTTAACATTTTCTTATTTTTCCCGAAGGGTTTATCCTCTTCACCTGTTCTTCTTCATTTGTTCTTATCGTCGGTGGAATATCCATCACTCTCCATATTCTACTTTTCCTTTTTCTGGTAATCTGAGTACGGCCCTGTCCTAGTATCGTTCTATCGTTGCCCGCTGCCGTGGACTTAGTTTATTGTTTTTATATTTCCTTACTATCGCACCGCGCTTCATTAATACTCATCCAAAAATCAAATTACGTTACAGGAGCATTTACTTAATCTTAATTGAACCTTGCTTTGTAATTTCATAACATAATATTGCATATTATTGCAGTTTTTGAGTTGTATTTGTACGTAAACTATTCGTTTTAGACATTTTTTTCATAAGAGTTTTTTTATTGCTTTTAGTCAGATATATAATTGCGGCACTCATATTACAGACACCCTGTAGAGAGATCTACCATGACAAATCTCAATAAAGTGTAGTGAATTCGGAAAAATCTCCATACTAAAATGAAGATTGTTTACATCGTCGGATTACTTGTAAAGCCTAAGTTCGATTGTATATTAATAATTGTTAATTACTCTAGTAATTGTATTATTAGAGCATGTTTATTCTAAAAAAATCGCTAATATGGATTCCGGATTTTTCAGTCTCTGAATGTAGCCTTAGTTTTTAAAAAAACTAGACGCCGCTTGGCCCCAAAATAAACCTTAACCCCCTCCATATTTAAAAAAAATCATCAAAATTGCTCCATAAAGTAAAATGTTATGAGGGTGGCCCGCTTTCAAATGGGTCACTCTGTAGACTCAAATATAACCCGCTAAAATGCAGGGAATAGCCAGTAAGTACAAATTAGGATAAAGCACCACCCTCTGCTTCATGGTGGAATCAAACGATGTCTGGAAGTACCTCGAGATAATTAGTTCCCCTTTGAAGTTCAGACGGTTCGGTACTTAAACGTCTCGGTTAACTAAATTGTATTATTTTTCAAATTTAAAAATGAATTGTTTCCGGAACAAGATTCTGTACACTTCATAATAATTATACCGATATTTACAATGTAAGCGTATTTTGTGGAATAACTCGATGCTCCACTGCTATTTTTCTGAATCGGTAATAGGCCACGTACAACATTTTTCATTGATAGTCGGTAGAAGAACATCCTTTTTATCGTAAAAAACACCCTCAGTGGAAACTCGACACCGGTTCTAAGCGTTTATCTTCCACACGGCTAAACAGGCGATAAAAAATATAGGGGGCAAAATATACATAAATAAATGCTTGAAGTCAAGGTCAGTTCAGATAACCTACAATAAAAAATGGGTGACCATTATTTAGTGCAAAGTGCTATAAATATACGTATATTTGTTACAATAATTCTCTCATTTCTATACAACATTAAGGGAGAAGCCGTTATATAGGATTGTACCTACAAAAATGTTAACCACGTGCTCAGGGAGCCCTAAAAGATAATAAAAAAAATATTTCGGAATTCTAGCTCAATGTTTTAAAAATGAGGCAAAATACTCTTTATTCTCGGAAAATCGGCCCCTATATCATCATCATATACAATCATCGTAAGAGACGGCTTAGATTTGTCAACAACCATGCGGTCAATTCATCACAATACCTACCTGATAGATAACACAGTTAATTCGATTAGCTGCAGCAGTTTTCCAAAACTACATTTTCACTAATTATAGGTACGTCAAAATTACCCACTACCAATAGAATACACAGTCCATTTGTTCTTAGAAAATCGAAATGTAATGAAAGAAATACCTACTAATAGACAACTCATAAGCAACCGCGGCAGTCTTTGAATATAAAATCTTGTACGATTACCGCAGCCCCGTTGAATTTACCCTCAATTCTAGAAAAACAAGCAACACATAGCTTAGGGCGAACCATATCGTTATCCGACATGAATTCCTTTATTTAATTGTTATAGAACGTTTAAAACTGGAAAACTAGTCACTAAAAACGGAAGGAAATCAAAGTAAACACACAGAGTTTCAATTATGACAATAGATTTTGCTTTGCTAGTTGTAGTCCTCTCAACATCAAACGTCTCTTTGTCAAAGTATACTGGGCAAAGAAAGGGTTTTTACATAACACTGTAACACGTCTCGGGAAGTAATTATTTTATATTGTGTCAATGACAAAATATTTCAAACGGTGTTTGCTCTTGGCATATTTAATTTTTTGCGTATTTTTGTGTATTTAAAAACATTTCGTATTCAAACGCCGGGATGATGGATATGGTGCTAATTTATGGTGCGACAAGTGCACATTATCGAGTGGCAGCGTAATACCAAAAACATTTTCCGAATAGACAAAGTATTATGCCGAATCCTCTTTGAACCACATGGATCAGCAGGCTGTAGTGCCCTGGGGGTAAACGTGTGGCAGTATTTGTGACATTTGCGTGTGTTTTTTGTTATTCTTTGTGGTTTTCCTGACGGAGGAGATTCACCTGGTCGTAGTCGTCGGGCCGAGTACCTTGCTTTAAACAAAATGAACGGTCGAGCGAAGAAAAGGCCCTCAGTCGGTAAAAAATTTTTGCAATGATAAGTTTTAACAAGCAAGTACGGAAACAGAAAACGATTCAAAATTCTTGAAATGCCTCCAAATATCAATCCTGGAAATAAATATCAGTATGGTATTTATTACATGTGGCTCTTCTGAAATAGCGTCTGAAGAATATTTCTCACTTAAT
The DNA here is from genome assembly GCA_037114965.1 of Monochamus alternatus. Lineage (NCBI taxonomy): Eukaryota > Metazoa > Arthropoda > Insecta > Coleoptera > Cerambycidae > Monochamus > Monochamus alternatus. The sequence goes on along the minus strand of CM073427.1, from coordinate 44,821,038 downwards.
GTAAAAAAAATAACTGAAACGAAGATAAGATTATGTGGGACTTTATCAGTACCCATCTACGAGTATGAGGAATTCATGCTTCTGGAAGGTTAAGAGTAGAAAAATAATGTAAAAAAGAGGAAAAAGACTTACCGGCAAATAAACTCAATGAGAAGCTGTTCTCAAAGGAATATAAAAAGGTTAGGGGCTCCAAAAAAATCTGATTTTGGAAAGGTATTTACGCTGCTACACTGTGGTACTTTGAAATGTAAAAATGTTAATTTAAAATACATAAAATCTATGTGTTGAGAAAATTGTGTACAGGGTATCTCAAATTCAATAGTATAGGGTTACTGTGAGGATACAAAAAAAAATTAAATAAAATTAGGGATAGGTGGTGTTAAATGGGAAGAGGTAAGCTTATTTTCAATCGAAAGTATTATCTTTGGGATTAGAGAGAAACTACTAATGAAGTCATCAATTATCGTTTTTCCAGAAACATAAGCAAATTTTGTTCCTGTTAAAAAGCTCTCTTTTTTCTAATAATTTATTAGAGAAATTCTTCTGTATTACTTCCTATTTAAAAGTTATAAGCAATATCATCCTGAAAAGTCTCAAAAGACCACTTAAAATTCACAGCGGTGGAAGGATCAATTGAATGTTCGATGAAGTGCATAAATGTCGCAAAATACGTGTCATTATTCAATACGCAAGTCAAACGTATAACATTTGTGCTTAAAAAATGTTTTCTCAGAAAAAGTCAATATGTTGTTAATTTACGGCGAGTCACAAAAAAAGTCAAGAGGATATGTAGAGTTATATCGAGAAGGGTTATCCACAGCGCCTCATTCTTGATCATAGAACCTTTACAAGATTGGATGCGACCTTGCGACGAATTGAAGATGCATTTTTAGGAAGAATTAAATAATTGACCGAAGAGTAAGAAACAATGTTAATACAGCTAGACTGTTCCAGTATTTCGAATAAAATCAACGAAATTCTATACGGCATACTAGCCTAGAATTGAATTTGGATAAATCAACCGTTCAATAATTTTTAAAGAAGAATGGGTATCATGACTACAAAATTCACAATTTGTATGAGTGTCATATTAAAAACAGTCTTAATTTTATAGCTCAAATTGTAGTAAATATAGAAACTGTTGATCAGAACCTTTTCGGCACGTTCTTTGGACGGACGAAAGTCGGTTTGCCAGTAATGATTTGCCAAACAGGTGCAACTAACATCAGTCTAAAACCAAGGCCATTTTGGAGTAAATGTATGATGCGGTACCATCGCTTGGCATTTAATTGGATCTTATTTTTATAAACATACATTGAACAACGACTGTTATGACTGCAAAGAAAATAGCTTGGTCACAGTTTAAAAAATATTTTACATTGAAATTGCAAAACTCCAACGTATCTAATAATAAACCGAGTAATAAACCATTTATGTACATTACATAAAAAACATATACCCAATGGGTAAATTATTAAGAGAAGATGAAGTGTTTCGTGTTTAAATACTAAGTAGTAAAAAACCTTCGTGCTGTCGGCAAAAAACTGTCCAAAACCGAAACGGCACGCCTCTGATCTGATGCTCATAAAAGTTATCGAATCTTGACCTACCGTATTAATAATTTACCGGTTTAATAATTTTGATATTACTTTTTCACTACGTTTTACAATTGAATATGAATTTTTATTAGTTATTAGTTTGTAGTTACGTACATCTAGCCTAGAAATTTATTGTTTTTTAAATAGTATGGTACTAATCTGTTTAAAATGCCAGTTCTAGTAAAGTTGCACTCATCCATAGCACTTTATTAATAAAATTAGGATCAGCCAATTGCAATATTCAAGACGGCTGTGGAAATCAGCAGGTTCTACAGCCTGAATTTTTTGAAAATGATACGGGTTCAGTGAGTTTTCACGTAATAGTCTGCAGTCCTTGCTTTGGGATATCTCCAATAACCTTGAAATGGTTCTTATAGAAATAGTAAACGCGGTTTCACAGAACCCGTATCGCGAAGGCGTTGAAGTACTTGTACACTGTTAGGAAAACGTTTCCGATATTCAACAGCGGCATGCATTTCGCAAACATTCTCACATTCTCCGTATAGAACTACCATTTCTGCATATTAGAAATTTGTATAATTAGGCATTGTAAATTTACAACCAATACACGAGACCGAAATAAAGAAACTACTGCTTGCTACTGCTTGTGCTTGTATTCTCTCCATCCTCCCTCCAAATGTGTGGTGTGATGTCCATATCTGGGGGGAAAGAAATGCGGGAGATGCAGAAAGTGCGAATAAATGGTGGTAAATTTAAATAACACGCTGAAGTGTTAAGACTATATTATGTATGTAAACATGATGTGGCAACGATGTTTCCTCCGGCATTCGATTGTCTTATGACTGCGCCATCAGTAAGTTTGTAGCGTACCAGGAGCGTCGTGTTACCGAATTTTATAGGGTGATTTGTTTATTTTTTTCAAGGCCGAGTAAAAATTTTGTTTCCGATTTTCTATCTTTATTAATTATGATTAAAATGAAACATCAAACATTGTTTTTTGCTTCAAATTCTAATTTTTTCATAGCATTGAACAGGACAAATAAAGATTCTAATTTTTATCGGCGTACCGCGTAAAATTTTATATCTTGACCTATTTCTTTATATTAGTTGATGAAATATAAAATACATTCCTTGCTCCTTTGAACACTGAAAAAAGGAAAAACCACGTCTTGAGGGACAATTAGTCACAGTACAATATATCACAGGCATTTTTAGATGAAAAATAAAATAAACACTAAACACTTTTTTGTCTCACACTATATCGATCGCACACAACGCGTTACAGTTCTAGCGACGGCCACCCTATAGGATCCTGGGTAAAGAACGGTCCTCGAGACGGGTGAGGAGAGCGGAATTGGTAGGACCTGGCGTGTTCGAGAGTGATACAACTTCTATTCTGTAAACTTTGATATTACCAAGTTATATGGTTACATAAGAGGGTTTAAAAATAAAATTAGGTTCACTAGAAAAATATAATTTTTCATTTTTTACAAGCTGCAAGTAGAACTTTGAAGAAATGAAGGATTTTGAAAAAGTATCATATTTGACTCATATAAATTGCATTGACACAATTGCATAATAATTCGAAAACCGATTTTGCGGCTAAGGAAATTGAAAGAGAAATTTCAGTTTTTATTCAGCCACATACTATTTCTGTTGACAATGTAAGCAGATCACTGGACCTTCAACTGGAATTGTGTTATTTGCAGTCAGATCTTTTTACTAGAGAAGAACCGAAATATGATTAGACTTTTTTAAGTTACTCCCAGGAGAACCTTAACCTAACTTGTGAAACTAAGGCTCAATGTTGAGAAGCACGTATCTTTGCGAAAGAAGCTTTTCCAACATGAAACTTATAAAAAGTCAAATTTTAAAAGTAAAAATATGGGTGTTTCCTCTTTGATAAGACATTTACCCAGTGCTTCGTTTGTCAATGACAAAAATATCAATGTTAATATTGGTTACTGGTTACTGGTTAGTGACAACCAACATCCTCAAATTTCCTACTCATTTTTTTGTATATTTCATATTTTTTTGAATAGAAATTAATTATACACAACCAATTCGCATTATTTTATGATGCGGTTTATAACAGCAATTTTATGTATAACGACTGTTGGGTCACTTGAAATTGGACAGCTCTGAAATAGATAAATACTTACCTTCTCATGTACTGGTCCTTGAAGACGACTAGAATGACAATTACGTTGGCGACGAATGCTGACAGGCAGACTGGAACATACAGGCCTATAACGGTGTAATGGTTTGCTGAATATGTGTTGTGGATAAATGACGGTGATATGTTCAAAAGACCCAAGTTGTCCATCGTTGTATTATTCGTATCCATTTTGGGCCGTTTTTAACCAAGTCGAATATCTGGAAAAAATTAACTGAATAAGAAAAGTAACTGAAGTAACTGAATATTATTTGAATGAAGATTTTACTGAACATTTCATATTAACGTTGTCTAACCAGAAGTTTATGTTTTGTCCCGTTATCATGGCAATTAAAAAAAAATTTGAAAATTTTCATCTTGTTTTAATTAAGCTGCATGTGATTACACATTTTGTTTGACAGAACTTGATATTTTAATTATTTTTTATTCATGAGTTTAAACGGTCTATGTACAGGGTGTTTCTTAAGTAGAAGTCATAAATCCAGGAGCATATTCTGTGGTCAAAAATAAGTTTTTTTTTTGTTATATAAATGTGAGGTCTTAAGACAGCCATTGTCCAGCCACAGCGTGCCAAAAATTAAAAAATATTAGTTTTTAATATCTAAACAGCTTGAGATAATTTAATCAAATTTGGTGTGCATATATGACAGTAGCTATCACAAAAAAAACACCAGCTTTAGAAACTGATCAGTGGCGGAGGGGTGAGCATCATCGATCATTATTTGCAAAAAAATATATATATCACCCTGTATAATATTACATATATAATAGGTCATCATATGTGCCATTGTATTATCTTCACTTTTTGTTTCTTTATACTTTTTTGTATTCCAAACCAATTAACAACAAAACTGATTTATTTGATCAAGTACATTTTTACACAGTTACTTAACTACTTAAACATATTTTAAGGAGACCATGCACAACAATAATAAGCCGTCATCTTATTTAATATTGTGTAGTGGCAAATTAAGCTTATTTGTTTAAAAGAGTTTTTATAATGGCTTATGCATATTCAAATACTGAAATGGCCAAATATGGTTTACATTTATGGTCTTGCAAATGGAAATGCTACTCAGGATAGGCGAATTTATATGCATTTCCAAATCATCTAACTGCAAATCCACGAATATTCAGAAATGTTTTTCAATGTCTTTCGGAATCAGGCTCATTTCCGAAAGGTCCAATTCTTAGAAGACCTTTGAATGTTAGAACGCATGAGTTGGAAGAAGCTATTCTACATGAAATTGAAGACCCAAATATTAATACTAGGAAGGTCGCTACAAATCTTAATGTGAATCATAAATTAGTTCGGTCCATTCCGAAGCATCAGCAGTTATACCCTTATCACATACAAAGGATTCAAGCCTTACTGCCGCTAAACTATCCTGCTCGCTTATAATTTTGCTACTGAATTTTGCAAAAATTGAACAAAATGTTGACTTTATCGCTGGCATATTGTTTACCGACGAAGCTAATTTTTCTAGAGATGCTATAATGAATTTCACAATAAATACCTATGTTTAATCTGATGAAAATCCTAATGCCATAATGGAATATCGAGTTCAACATCAGTTTTGTTTGAATGTATGGGTGGGTCTTACTGCAAATTTTCTTGTTGGCCCTTATTTTTTACCAAGAGTTTTAACTGGTGCCTCCTACAGACATTTTCTTCAAAACGTTTTACCTGAATTATTTGAGGATGTTTCATGTCAATTTTTAAAGGAAAGATTCGGTAATAACGTGATTGGACGAGGTACTTAAGAACCAGGCCAACCTTGGCCACCCAGATTACCCGATATGAAGCCTACTGATTTTTTTTTTGTTTACGAACATCTTACAAGGATCTGAGGAGCACTTACGTCAACAAATTATAGCTCTTTGTGATGTGATAAGAGCTACTCCTATAATTTTTGCGAGCTGCAATTTCAAGAAGATCTGAAGCATGTATTTTGACTGAAGGTGACATATTCATTTTACATGAGGTTGGCACTATTGCACTAGATACGTCAACGCAATTTATTATACATACATACATTATCAGAATATCATATATTTTAGTATCAAAAACAATGTATATACAACAAATAGAAAAACGTAGAATTGCTTTGAGATTAGGATAATGAAGATAAAATTGTATAAAATATGCGAAAAATGAAAGCCGCTCTTGTTCCACTGTACTGCATAACAGAGAGAAACGTGTTCTGTATGTATATGTGTTAATAACGCGTGATTGTTGCCATTTTTCCTTTTTTGGTTGCAAATAATTGTACCGTTGCTAAACATTTATGGTATTTTGTCGTGATTTGTGACTACAGATTTAATACAATAACGTCAGTGGACAATGAGAAAGTCAAGTGCCAATAAACCCCAGTTGTACAATATATGGTTTGGTAATATTTTTTGTTTTATTTTTCTTTCTACCTACGTTGGCAATGGATAATCAACACATCGATAACGTGTAAGTTTTTTTAATTAACGGCTTTATTGTTTACAATTATTAATTTTAATCAAGCGAATGGAGAACTTAGCAATAAATTATTCTGCTCCGTTTTTTCTTAGTCCCAAAAAGTATCAGAAATCTCAGAAAATGTTTTTGAATTTTGGCAATACCGTCTGTCTAATGATTCAAAGTTACAGTTGTCAGTATAAACGTAGCTGCATGTAAATATTCTGTTCAAGACCGTACTGGTGACCGTGTTTCCATTCATTGGAAAATGTAATATTGATTGACTGATAGGGCTATTTCATTACAAATGTTCTTAAAAATTGCTCTTCAATTTCTTTCTACTATTAATCCTGTATAAGATGAATTCATGCAAATTAAATTTTAAGTAATAATCCCGTATCTCCTATAATTTTCTGGGATTTAAACTTTTACAGATTCTTTTATGAAATTTTATATTGGACTTACCGCTTACGCTTCACCAAATTTAATACAAAGTTCGTGTTTCTCATACAATACCTTAATCGACTTCGTTCACACATGCAATATATTCTTTAAGGCTTATTATGTAGACTCATTCTACAGTGTTACATTTTTAATAGGTAATTCCTGGATACTTTTGTGTCGTAAAACTTTTAACAGAATTAAGCAAATGAGTTCTTCGATTGTCTACAATAGTAATCAACTGTAGCTTTTATGTGTCACTTTTTAATTTTGCTACTTCCTTCCACGTCCCTTTCCACGTTTCTTAGGAATCAATCCATAAAGGAAAACTTTGAGAAGCAGGATTGAAATCTCTTGAACAGTTTTAAAATTTCATTTCGTTTTATCTACGGACACCAATTGTATATTCCTTGAAAAATATTTCTATTATTTGGTAATCCTGAATCAATAAATCTAAACACAAACACACTACGGCTTGTATTATTGGTATACGAATATTTAATATTCGGAAAATTTATAACAAATTTTTATTCTTTGGGAAATATTCGATATATCGATATACAGGGTGATTCTTTAATATTGCGAAAAATTTCAGGGACAGGTTGTTTAGATAAAAATAAGAAAAAAGTTTCCATTAGCATGTGTCCGGAAACGCTTCGTTTCCGAGATACAGGGCGTTCATTTTATTTGTAATCTATTTTTAATACTTGTTATTTCATTTTGTATTATGTTATTTTGCATTTTGTATTATGTTATAAATGATACAAAAAATGGAATAAATAAGTGCAGAGCAAAAGTTATTAAAATTATTATTCTGTAACATTTTGTATTGTTATTTTGCATTTTGTATTTTGTGTTATGTTATTAATGATACAAAAAATGGCTCCTATTATTAAACATAAACTGCATCTCGGAAACGAAGCGTTTCCGAACACATGCTAATGGGAACTTTTTTTCTTATTTTTATCTAAAAGAACCTGTCCCTGAAATTTTTCGCAATATTAAAGAATCACCCTATTGTTGAATTCTAATTGTAAATAAATCAAGAAGGAAACTATGTAAATATCTTGTAGTTTCGATTTTTATCGTTAACCTAAATCAGTATTCATGAAAACATCAAAGGATGAACATTGACCCATTGTCGATTACATTTAAAAGTATATTTTTTTATATATTTTAGTTAACTTAATATTGTTTGTGTACAAATTATTGCAATGGACGGAGAAAAAAATAATACATTTACAATTATCTAATGTGTCGATATGGTTCTAATGCATCAGCTAAGTTGCAGGAACAATGCTGGAAATTATACACATGATTTTTTTAGATTCCCGAAATACAACAGAAGGTAATTTTGCGATCATTATAGAAATATAATTAATTATAATAAATTAAGAACATAAAATATTCCTTATTATTTTCCGTGTATTGTTTTTTGTGGTAGTGCATAAAATTTGTAAGGGAGGAATATTATTTTCAACCAGCATTACATACTTATTGCAATTTGTAAACAGTATTCCTTTCTTATTTTTTGTGTTTGTAAAATTGATTGCATTTTACGATTGAAATTCATGTAAAAATTATTAACATAAAATTATTACTTTTAGAGCGAAGGAGTGAACGGTTAAATGTAAGAGAGATCTTTTGGATATAATTTTCGAATATGTGCTTAGCATTTTTCACAAAAAATGGTCAAAGATCAGAAAAGAAAACTACTTACCTCAAATGCTTATCTTACAATATTTTCTGACGATGTGGCAGGTAAAAATATTTAACGTTTATTTTGAAATAGCTATCTGTATATAAGAATGAATTCTTTCAGAACCATCACAGAAAAATGTGGAAATTTGAATGCAGTCTTGAGAATTATTTTGGTAGCATCAGACAAGGAGGAAAATCTATCTCACCAACTCCTATATAATATCTACGTGCTTCGTGGATTTCATTCGTAAATTTGTTTGCGATCGACCTCAAACAATGCACTGAAATGTCATGAACCAATGCACATTGTATACTTTCGATTAGAAGACTTAATTCAATTTCAGAATTGCTTCTGAAGAAGCGAACATATGTCTCTTGACCAGTCAAAAAACCTAAAGCAACAACAGGGCAACCAGCCCAGGAATTGTTCAACCAAGTTACTTTTGTTTATAAGTAGGAAATAATTGAGTATGTTCAATTTTAAATATAAATGTACACTCGCCATAGCTTTATGCCATTTTTTTGTTAATGAAATAAAATGTTTATATAAATTGTATTTTATTAAATGTCATAGTTCCAGGTGGGAACATCTCTGTTTTATTTATTGTCTTCAAAGTTGTTATTAATAATAAACCTCAAGATGTTTATTTTAAAAATTTTACGTAATACGAATAATACTATATATTCGTAATTTATTAGCTCGAAGAATTTAAACTATCATAACAATTTATTTCACACATCTAGTGTTTTTTGGTAATTTAAACAATATGTAATTATAATTTGTTGTATTATTTTTAAAAATTACACGTATTTCACAAATTTGCATGTTTATACTTGTAGCAACACCTATTTGAATTTCTGGTGACTCGAACAAATATATAAATCCACAAAATGTACTTATATTTGCGGAAACTATAATAAAATTGGGTAAAAAATTGCTGATAATAACAATATTAATTACAAATAATGAATATATATGTAGCAGTAAATAAAAACAAAAAATGTAAAATAAGGTCACACCAACTTCTATTTATTTATTTCGTTATTTAAACTATTTACATTAAATTTACTGTTTATAGATAGCTTATAAATCCAATATCATTTACTATAAATTTTCAAAATCATATTACATTTTGAGTACCACAGTTACAATTTAAATTTTGACAGTCACAGGTTACAAAGTAAATCACACCATAAACAATGGTGAAGAGAGCCTCACTCCCAAGTGGGAGTGAGGCTATCTTCACTTCAAACAACAAGGTCAAAGAATTCGACTGGCGGATTTCATTCATAAATTCGTCAGCTGTCCCTACTGATCTTTCTATACTGTGCCACAGTGCAGAAATTACAACACAGTATACTTAAGGTTGCTGGCACAATTAGGGGGATTCCTGAAATCTGGAAAAAAGTTTGCCAGAATTGAGTGCTTCGGTGTCATGCCTGTATCCGCGCTCATGGAAGTCTTGTCTTTTCATAAATAAGTTAGAATATAAGTAGAATTGTCAGCACGCACTACGAATTTATGTGCCGCAATAAATTCGTAGTGCTCAAAGTCGGATTTTCATATTTTCTCTCTCGGCTTTCCTTGTCACACACATGCACAATTTTTTATACAAAACAAATGGCAATTTATGAATAAACAGTTCTATCACCGTTTTCTTATGTCTATGAAGTAGACACACACACTTTTAAAAACTTTGTTTAGTAAACCGTTCACAAGAAGTTCTAAGCTTAACAGAAAGAATAAGCGGATTATGCTTTCTGTTCTCAAGTTTGTATTAATTAATAAATTTGTTACAAAAAATCTTATGTCCACGCACGTTTTACCGCTACCCATGTCACAGAAGACTAATATCAAAGTTTACTGAATGAATATAAGTATACTACTCTCTGTCGGCACTTGATATTTTGAGATTAAAAGCGCACCGCCGCACGTAAATACTATCGCAAACAATGGCCAATTATGAGGGACTTAAAAAAGTAATTTCTTTGCAATTGGAAAATATTTATATATAAGGGATATTCAAAAGTGTGATGTAAGGCTGTTTATTGTATAAATAAAATATTTGTAATGTAATAAATATAAATATTATAAAACGATTATAGGGAAATGAATAAAGTTTATAACGTAATTTATTAGTTAATCTTGAAAGTCGTATATATTGACTTTAAAATAAAATAAAGTTTGCAATAAAATGTTTAATAAAATTAAAATAGGAAATAATGTAATCTATATTGTTTAAGTTTACCGCGTAAAATTTTATATCTTGACCTATTTCTTTCCTTTGAACAATGGAGAAAGAAAAAACCACGTCTTGAGGGACAATTATTCACAGTACAATACATCACGGGCATTTTAGAAGAAAAATAAAATAAACAGAAACAAGCAGATATTCACAGTTTTTTGTCTCACACTATAAACGATCGCACGCAACACGTTACAGTTCTAGCGTCAGCCACCGTGTAGATTCCTGGGTACCGAACGGTCTCCGAGACGGGTGAGTAGAGCAAAATGGGTAGGTCGAAGGTGATACAACTTACATATTTATTCAGTAAATTTTGCTAATATTAAAATAAATATGACTATAACCATATAAAAATGAACATTCACGCACTCTGTGTCGTGGTGATGGGTGCGATAATGAAACATCGTTGACAATTTACTTAGTCGTAGATAAAATATATTTATTGGAAGGTGGAAACACGGCCTTAAGAAGGTTTAAGAAGATAAAAGTTTTAAAATGAACACAAAAATATTTTTTAAGAACTTATTGCCTCAATTTTGCTATCTCCGATGAAACAAGCATTGTAATTACAGAAGAAAAAAGTATTGTTTGGTTTGTAAAATGAAAATTATTAATAAGATACTTGTACCAAATAAGGCCAAGCCGCTAGTAAGGCCACTGTCACTTTTTGACAAACCAATGTATTTAACCAAAAAAAAAGTTTACAGTAATTTTACAGGTTTCATAATATGTCTAAATTTGCATAGTTTCTAGTTTCTAAATTGTATCATGGGTGGCACCATTAGCAATCATCATTTTACCGGCTGTGTGATGGTATTTTTGATGTGAATACAAGGTTATATTTTTGTCTGAAGAAGGCTTTGTTTTAAAGATATGTATTGACATTAGGAACAATTGAGTATCGGGCAAAGAATGACGGTATATATGGACATGCCTATTTTTCGTTGTTGGTCTATAATACAATTTTTATAATTTGGGATAGGTGTGCCTAATAAAGCCCCATGTCAGCACGACAAAGTTCAAGACATGTGACTGTGTATTATTTGTCTAAAATACGTTCACAAAGAATACGCAGAATTGTGTAAAAGCGACAAAGCTAAATTTGTTTGCCCAGAATGTCAAAACTGAAATTTATTTTTCGCTTTAGTTTCACATTAAATGTCAAGTTAGTGTCATATGTAAGTTTTTATATTTGATTTTAGAATTTGTATTATTGTTTTTAGTGAAGAAAGTTATATTTTATTTCAATGAAATATATGTTATTAAAAACAGTCTAATAATAATCATTGATGTTTATTTGCAATATTTGTTAACTGGCTTTATTAGGAGCAGGTGTTCCTAACAACGCCATTTGTTACTTTTTTTTTAAAATAGAATTAAAAATAATCTAACTTGATTTTTTTAAATTTACAAGTATACAACCGTTTTAAATAAAGTGAATTTAATATGCTCTAAGTTTTATATATTTTTGTCAAATATTAACATAAAAATAGGGACTCAATGCTTAAAATGGCCTTATTTGGTACTAGTACCTTATTTATTTTTTTAAATATTTTTATATCTGTATAAATTTAAACTGATTGATAAAAAGATTCATGCAAATTTATAACTTCAATATTTTAATCAAGGAAATCATAAGTTTGTTATTTTCGGGCCATGAAGTACGAGAAGACTAATGAGTTAGCCAGAGTAGGCCCACCGACTGTCCGAATTCTCATGGAGCTTTGCTAAATATGTTATTAAAATCCTGAAGCAGACATAGGTGGAAGATAATTCCCAAAGATAACGTCAAGAAATCCCTAGATGGCCAAGCAAGCCAAAAAGTAACATCGAAAAAGCTAAAACCTACTAAACCAAAGTTCTAAATCAATTAGGTATGTACTATTGCGACTTATAATGATATTATAAACTTGGGAAACATCTGAGTAACATTGGTTTGGCAGACGGTAGCCTATGTAGATTTCGCCAAGGGAAAAAACGCAGTCACGTAATGTGCGATTGTGAATGCATAACAAGAGTGCAATATCTAATATGTACAAGGCAAATGGCTATATAAAGGAGCTGCTGTCAAAAGAAAGTATTTAGTGGCAAAAAACATCAGACAATAGATGATGATGTTAGATTTATTGTAACCTTTTTACTTATCAAGTTGTTTTTCTATAAATATGTCCAGTAACCATATACATATGTTGGATTATGAATATGTAAACAAAAGTATTTTGTTAAGTGCCTCTACACACATATTTTTATTTTAGATCATTTCAGTTTCTTAAGAAATTTTATATTATTTCAAGTAACTGAAATAGAAGATATTTCCATGCATAATAGCAGTGGAGAAAACATTTTCGACATTTTACCACACACTGTTTATTCAATAGAAGTGCAAAATATGAAAGGTCTGTTTGTTAAACAGTTTAAATTAGGTATTTATCAAACATAACGAGACGTGCCTTTGTCTTTCCCTTTGTTAGTTTGCCAGAACTAAACAGAATATATATTTTAAGCTTTAACCTTGCATTAAACCGCTGGAAAATATTTTTTAAGTCAAAAGCGATATTTACAGATTTAGTACATCAACATCATTATTTATTATATAAACTCTATGACAAACTTTGGCAGATGGTATCTGGGTTAATCATTTTTATTTATCAGGCTACTTTGATTTAAATATGAAATTATATTTTTTTAAATGTTTGTAACTTCTAAACACAAATGATTCGGACCATATGAGAAAAAATGTTTGACATTAAACCAGCTACCATCTGCTACAGTTCGTCATAGAGCTTGTAGAATACCCATAATGATATTTTTATTTTTAATAATAAACAGGCATGGCAAACTTGTAGGGTCTACATACGAGCGCATCGTGATGGGTGGGTTGATTTGTGGATCTGAACCAGATACAGATCTACGTTAAAAAATGCTTACACGTTGTTAACAGGCCACCAGAATACCTAAATCTTATTAAAAGGAAACAAAAAATTGCCAAAGCTGTAATTGTGATTTTGCATTGTTCAAAGATTAAAAAGAGGAAACTATAGACTAAAAAAGTGGTTGTTAAGAAGATGCAAGTTTTCTCATATAAACATATTAAATGAAATGCAGTTAACCAATGTCGAAGATTGAAATATAAATAGTCTGCTTACTTCCTGCTTGGCCTAAGCAGCTCGACTTGCAGGAAGCGATTTACCTTACAGCAGGTACTTAAATGCATAGTTCTCGCCCTGGGTGACTCGCTATGAAATCTTTAAATTATACTGTAGGTAACAACTACTCCACGGACTAATGCCCCGACCGACATTGAATTGCACCTGCAGTATCTGTGTGAACAGCCAGCTGTTACCTGCACTATCATTTATATAATTGTCGAAGATTATCAAAATTTTCTAATAATGAACGAGGATGTGTTTTTTATTTTTGTTAAATAAAGAAGTTAAGCCTTACATTGAACGGCAAAATACTGTCATGAGGGAAGCAATATCATCAGAGGAGCGCTTCCTTGGCATCTCGTTGTTTAGCAACCGGTAGGTCATATGAGGCTCTAAAATATTCAGCGATTATCTCACCCCAAATATTGAGCAGCACTATCCTACTATACAAACACGTAAAGCAAAGTACTAAAAGAAAAATATTTGAAGGTGAGTATTTGATTCGCAATTTAAAAGTATCTTTTAGTTAATTTTGTGCATTTAATTATGTTACTAATTATGTTCCCAGGAAAGTCTGTTGTAAAGAGAATTGTAGCTTTCAAAATAAATATTATTCAACCCCCAGTGCCATTTAAATATTTTGGGGTGATGCTTACCCTTACTTGTGAGTGAAAGTGGCGGGTTCAAAAATACCAGCAAAGAATGTCCCCTTTTAATCTAAAATCGATGAGTCTGAGCGTTTTTCTACAATCTTGTCGCATATCCTGAAAATGGCTCTGTTTCGTTTTCATCTGGCCACCCTGTATAATAAGAGTATAAAGCAACTTTTTTTTGCACGCGCGTGCAAAATAATTATTTATGTATTAAGTGCGCAAAATAATTATTTATGTATTAAGTGCGCAAAATAATTTTTTTAATGGAACATGAAAACAGAAAAAAAATCGCTAGAATGTTTCATTAAACATGAATTTTGTACACGAAATACAAAAGACATATTTTGTAGAACTGTATTCAGGACAAAATTAACAGCATTACTAAATTTAAACAATATTTTTCATATCAGACTGTCCATTCCTTTCGTAACTATGCAAATAAATAATACTGAAGGTTATTGAATGTCAGGTTTATATTTTCGTCTGTTTTGTGCATATAATATATATATATATCCGCAACTGCGGACAACGTTGTTCCTAGGTTATTGCCCTTCATCAGCGCAGTGCAGCTTAAACAAATAAGAAGGGAAAAAAGAAGAGCAAATGACACGACTACACAGGAGACTGACCAGTAGCCACCTATCCCTAATTTGCAGCTTCATGCCATACGGCCTCGGTTTTGAGGCCAAGAGTAACAGTCGCTGCGGAAAAGAGTCCAGCAACCACTGTGTCAAGGTCTCAGCTAGAAGAATACAACAACAAAAAGAATTAAGCGGATCGTAAAGATATGAGATAGGAAAACATTTAGCAGCTAAAGGATTCGGAAAAGAAGATGAGAAAGCACAACGAACAACTGTGAATAACGTTGTTTCTAGGTTATTGCTATTCACCAGCGCAGTGCAGCTTAAACAAATAAGAAGGAAAAAAAGAAGGGCAAATGACACGATTACACAGGAGAATTCTTGTTTTAACGGTTTTCATTGTATATCCATACGTATATACAATAAATTACCGAACAATCTTAGAAGTCTAAAATTTCAAAATAAATTCAATTCAGAATTAAAGAAACTTCTTATGCCTAAAGCCTTTTACTCATGAATATTTTAGTCATTGATGATGCTAAAATCTTTTGTTAATGAGATGACATGTAAGTAAGAGTGTATAATGTACATTACTTGATCTTTTGGAATGAATAAACAAATAGTCTTAAACAACCCCTTCTAATATAAATGTTGTTTGAATATCATCAAGTTTTAGGCAAATTAAACAATTTTCTTAAATAACAGTTCCCATGTTTTAACATAATAAATTTAAACAAATTAAAAAGCTGTGATGGTAAGAGCAAGGTCAGCATTAAAAAATATTTTATTCTCGGAAGTGGAATGCTTTTTGGGACAATAGAAGTTGACATTAGATTTAACCATTTCACGCTTGATACGTAACACAAAAAAAAACGAGTAAGATGTTTACACGGGATGACAAATGGCTTTAAAAACAGTAACGTATTCTGAAAGAAAAATAATGAAAAATTTTTTAAGATTACATTTTCATCCACTTTTCACACTTTCTCCTTTATTTCGTAAACCCTTTCAGGTCAGTGAAGTTAAATTTATTCAGGTCGTCTGAAATACACTTAGTATTAAATTATGAAAAACGTTGGAACATAAATACTGTTATACTCGTATAAAGTTATTTTTTTGGACTGTTAAAATGTTTTTCATACCTAAATATACACATAAGGTCATTCTACAAGGAGTCCGGGAAAATTTGGGAAATCTCTCTCATGCAGATAGAACATGAAAAAATAAGATAAGTTCCTATATCTTTTTTTCCTACAGGCCCTCCCTGCCGAGATATGTGTCGCCGCTGGAAATCGGTTTTCCTTGAATAACTTTTAAAGTACTTAATATAATTTAATAAAAATTTAACGCGATCTGTTTACCAGAGGTGAGCTAAGCTTTACAACTTAATGCCTAAAGTTTAACACCCTGCATGATAAGGACTTTAAAATAATAAATCTGGGTAGGTTCAACCTTAGAATAAAAAAGGTACTCTCGTTTATTGTCGATAAAATGAATCGTAGAGTAATTTTTCCTGAAATTCTTCTCTTGCACTTAATATAATTGCCGATGGCGATCAGGTCGCAGGGCTCTTATAGTAGGTACCCTCGGTATAGTAGGTCTATATCTGCCAGCCAGTGACCATTAGACGTAAACACTACATCTCGCGTAATTTGGAAGACTTGTTAAAACAATTATGTAATTTGATAGGATTTGATATTATGTATACCCACACAAACAAATTATTTAATGATGTAACACAATTTGTAGAAATTGCTTTAGTGGATTTTGTAATAATTAAGCAAATTCAGTTAGAGGTCGAGAGGTTTAAGGCGTCAATACTTGAATTGATGTGGCAAGTCCGCTGTGGGATGAAAGTCCAGGACATCAACTGCGTAGTGGAGCAGTGTGACGTATCATACAAGAGGCTCAATTATATCCATATCATGTACAGCGAGTCCAATCATTAATACCAAGTAAATGGGTCGGTCAGTGGTCGCGTGGTATAATACCTCAGTACTTGAATGGAGGTGGCTAGACCGATGTGGGTTCGATCCCCGCAGCCGCAAGGCTGCATATCAATTGTATTCGTGGCGAGGATTGACACCCTCGCTGCGGATATGGTAGGGTGGAAAATATTGGCTTGGGTCAATGTGTGTGTTGATACCGGTCGAGGTTTGACCACCCCCTTAATTAATGACTGCTTAAAAATAATATGCCGCCCCCTTCTCCCGCACAAATTTCCTACTTCTGGGCTAATCCTCAAGACATTATTATTTTATTTTTGCAAAATAATAACACAATTTTATTCATAATTCAATTTAGGCAATGTTTAAAGGACCTCGCACTTTTTATGTGGCAATGTGGTTTCAGTCGGGAGGTCTAATTTTTGGTGGAAAAGGTAGTTCTCAACATCCAACAAAAAAGCTAATGGGCACAAAAAAATCTACCGTCAGGATTTTGCGCTACGACGCATACAAGGTCGGCACCTGGGTTTTCAGGAGTTGGGTTATTTTTATAAAAAAGAACCTATTCAGTGACCGATTATGGAGACATGAATGCGTGGAGGTGTGTTAAAAAAAGAGGCACGTTGGAAATGGACGGAGGGCACTTTGAACATCTTCTGTAACTTTGTTTTTTGTTTGTTAAAAGCTTTCTTTGTCGGTTTATTCCTAATAAAATAAAATGTTTGAAAAACGAATAGTGGTCCATATTTCCGCAGCCGTTACTTTGCAAACCCATGTTTATTAAGACTTTTCTGCTTATTTTGATTCATACTATTACCTCCTGATATATTTACACTCTTTTTTTAACTCTCTGTTTTCTGTGTTCGAAACGATATTCAAAAATGAGGATTAGATCGCACCCGCGATGCCAGAACAAATACCAATAATCACGTTGAAATCGAAGTAGTTAAGATGGAATAGTTTGTGGAACATCAGTGGAGTATAGAGCTATTTTGGCGAAGAATCACTATAAAAAAGCTAATGCACCTCATTCGGAACCTCATTAGGTGGTGTGGAAGACCGAAATCCTCATTTTTGAATCTCGTTTTGAATACAGAAAAGGGTGATATACCCAGGAGCCGATCTTGTATGCGCCGTAGCGCAAAATCCTGACGGTAGATTTTTTTATGCCCATTAGCTTTTCTGTTCAGGATGCTGAGAACTACATTTTCTACCAAAAAATAGACCTTCCGACTGAAGCCACTTTTACATATAAAAAGTGCGGGGTCCTTTGTAAAAATGTCACACAGTATTAAGTTACAAAATACACGATGATGATCTAAATATTTCATAATTTTTTTCACAAATTATTCCTGTCACGATTTTAGGACAAATTTGGAGTGCTGCCATGCACAACTGGAGAACAATTGTATATACATGTCTCTCTGTGCTGGCCCTGATTGATATATTTGTCTACCAACGGTGATTTTTTTGTCTTATTCATTAATTCTACGAATTAGCCCTAGCTCATCAGTTTAAGTAAAATATCTTCAAAAATATGTTGATATTTATTTAAATTTCAATACCCTGCATCTAAAAAACTGACAACTTTAAACTGGATTGATTGAAACTGTAAAATAACCCAAGTAGCAATCAACGGACGTTGTGACTTATAAAGCACCCTGTGTTCTCCTTTTCATTAGAATGCATTGCACATTCATAACTAAGTAACAATCTCCTGACTTACATATTCTTTAACATAAGTTTTATAGTTTGGAAGACCTTGAGAATAATCTACAAACTACTGTTTAAGTATTCTTGTCATATCTTGAGAGATGAAAGTTTTCGTATATTTTTTCATCAAGGTAAAGGAAACTTATGAAAAGTCTAGAAGATCGGTCGCAGAATGCATAAATAACGTTTGGAAGTAGGTTAGATAAAGAGATAAAGCTAGATATATTTTCAGTAAAAAAAACGCAAATTCTTTTCAATGTAAATTAAAAATCATGTGAATTAGCTTTTATTTTCAAAATAGTTTGTCCATTTCAATATATTTCGCAATTTCATTTATATGAGTGTAGAAATAATACTTATTTTTCGTAAATATAATAATATTTATGCATGCTTTTTTCGCATTTACATTATTTAAATATATAAAGTTCTAATACACAACACCGTCAACGACGGCACATGTAGCATTTGCTTGCAGAATTAGAAGAGATCTGAATGGATTCGACATTCCATTCGAGTCGAGAAACGTTCGATGCTAAATCATTAAAATGAACAATCAGAACATGAATAAGTTCTAATAGAATAGATAAAGATATCTAGAGATACAATTCCTTGCAAGGAAAATTATGAGATGGTCTAGTCTCATCAACTACAGACAGACGATTGAATACCAAAGTTGCCACAAGCCCTGTTCACCAAATCAAACCCTCTTTTTAAGTACCTTTCGAGACGCGAATGCCAACTTCAAGCTTAGAAACTGTTGGGTTTACTTGGGTCTCACCATACACACCGATTTTAAAGGTTCGTATACTTCTGGATACTTAGTGTTGACACAAATGTATACATCTATTGAAATAACAATTCACTCTAGACATTTTAATCTAGGCATCTAATGTCTATGTACATTCTATAGAGCAGTGTCGTTGCGATCTAGTGAGACCGCGAAATTTTATAGTGAGGATAGTTTGTGTACCTATCTGTGTCGATGCATCAGTCTTCTGGATATTGAGAAAATTTTAGCTAGAGCGCAATATCATTCTATAATTCAACAACAACGCACGCGGTTTAAAAAAGGCTAAATTGTTTTGTTTTAAATAATATAATAAGTATATTTATATGTTACATATTTACATATTTCCTTACCTGAAGCTACACATTTCAAAGCTGACCGTTCACTTGGAGATGCCATTCTAAATTTTGCATAGGAAGGAAGTCGGTATATTTAATGATCTTGGTTTTTCGAATCCATCATCAATTGATTATATTATGCACTCCAAACTCGAACGCGCGGGTCGTTGGCCTTCACAGCTGACTCGCATTGCGAACTGCGCTTTTAATTGTAGTTATTTACGGAACACTGTAATAGTCGGTGTCACGTTGATAAGTTTTTTTTATGTCTGTTCTAAATTGTATTCGCCGTGTGTATTTAAATAACTATTTACAAATTGTAATATAATTTACATTAACAACTATTAGTTGAGGGGAGAAGTGAAGTAACATGCTAAAGAAGAGAAGAAGTAGACGGGAATTACTTCAAATGTGCTTTGACAGTGATCCCGAAGGTTATAGGGATATATGTATTAAAGGAAATGACATGTTTTGTATTATGTGTGAACGCATTATAAATTCTTTTGACAAAACTAAAGTGACAAGACATTTGAAAATCCATGCCTCGTCCAGCGCTGAAGACTGTATTCTATGAAGTTACAGACGCATTTCTTAAATACTTCATAACAAACTAGAGAACTTCAAGCGAAAAAATCCCTCATGAAAGTAGAGTAGAATTTACAATAATGTACTCGCATAAATACGCGAACATTGCGGGTATTTTCGATTATATACAGCGCTACTGATGCTTGTGGGCATTAAGTAGCCATTTTTTAAATTGATGCATTAAAAAGTGACACTGCTAGTGACAGCCACCTACTGGCTTCTAACGTGCTGGACAAAATCAATTACGAAACTATTATAATTTATTTTATTAACTGTTTTCATTATACAGGGTGAGTCAGTCATAATGTCAATTATGACTGACTCACCCCTGAGTATAATACGAATACGCGATTAAAAAAATCTAAATGCATATTTACGCCGAAAATAAATATGTTCAAATCATTATGTAAACCCCATTTTCAGACTGTCACTGACCGCTCACAGCCTTGGTCGTTTACAGCTCACATTTCAACTCGATGTCGACCTGATGCTACGTTGCCAAATTCAAATATTTTTCTAGTACTGACTATTTTAGAATCTCATATTTTTTCTTGCTCAGTTCAGCCAATACTAATTTAAAATGTTAATATCCAATGAAATCAAATAATAATAATCAAATAATTATATTCAAAATTACAAGTAACGCGGTCCATTTAGGTTTGCCGGTAGAATATACTGTCCTCGTACACTTCTGCCTATACGTTGACAACAAATCGCCTCTGAAAGCTAAATCGACGATTTGCGTGTGGATTTTTGTCCGACCAAATGTGGCTGTTATGACTGCAAAGAAATTAGCTTGGTCCCAGTTTAAAAAATATTTTACATTGAAATTACAAAACTCCAACGTATCTAATAATAAACCGAGTAATAAACCATTTAGGTACATTACATAAAAAACATATACCCAATGGGTAAATTATTAAGAGAAGATGAAAAATGTTTCGTATTTAAATACTAAGTAATAAAAAACCTTCGTGTTGTCGGCAAAAAAAACTGTCCAAAACCGAAACGGCATGCCTCTGATTTGATGCTCATAAAAGTTATAGAACCTTGACTTACCGTATTATTACGTCAATAACCTAGTTACCTAGTTTTTGTACTGTTATTTAACAACAAGGAGTAAAGCTAACTTTTTTATCTAGATACATGAACCTTAAATATTAATAATGAATAAAAACAAATTTAGATAATAAATAAATATTTTTGAATGTTAGGTTATTACAGTTTAATAATTTTGATATTACGTTTTTACTACGCTTTACAATTGAATATGAATTGTTATTATTACTCGTAAGTACAATTAATTATTTAGTTTGTAGTTACGTACATCTAGCCTAGAAATTTATTGTTTTTTAAGTAGTATGGTACTAACCTGTTTAAAATGCCAGTTCGAGTAAAGTTGCAGTGAGTTTTCACGTAATATTCTGCAGACCTTGCTTTGGGATATCTCCAATCGCCTTGAAATGGTTCTTATAGAAATAGTAGACGCGATTTCACAGAACCCGTATCGCAAAGGCGTTGATGCACTTGTACACTATTAGGAAAACGTCTCCGATATTCAACAGCTGCGGCATGCATTTCGTAAGCATTCTCGCATTCTCCGTATAAAACTACCATTTCCGCATATTAGAAATTTGTATAATTAGGCATTGTGAATTTACAACCAATAATGAGACCGAAATAAACAATCTACTGCTTGTGCTTGTATTCTCTCCATCCTCCCTCCAAATATGTGGTGTGATCTCCACATCTGGGGGAAAAGAAATGCGGGAAATGCAGAAAGTGTGAATAAATGGTGGAAAATTTAAATAACACGCTGAAGTGTTAAGACGATATTATGTATGTAAACATGATGTGGTAACGATGTTTCCTCCGGCATTCGATTGTCGTATGGCTGCTTCAACAGAAAGTTTGTAACGTACCAGGAGCGTCGTGTTACCGAATTTTATAGAGTGATTTGTTTATTTTTAGGTCGAGTAAAAATTTTTTTTCGATTTTCTGTCTTTATTAGGTCTTCCGAATATGTGGTTAAAATTAATGACATTATGACTGACTCACCATGTATATGGCTCGATAAAGAGTCTTCAAATAAAGTTCTTGTAATGCAAAGTGATAAAGTGGTGTACATGTTAAAACCAGGACCGATTTTTATCTCAAAAATATATAAAAATGATATATTTCACATGTGCTGCTCACGCTCTAATCGGGTAGCTGAAAAAATAAGGGACAGTTGCCCTTTAGTAAATACTTATATCAACTATCAAAAGAGTTTTCATTATGGCGCGTACAATATGGGACGTTTTTAGGCTTTATCAGGCATTGCCTCACGAATCAGTTATAACCAGAAGGAATACTTGGTTAGAAGCCGTAGCGTATTATGATAAACATTTCGATGACATAAAAGATGTTATTTTTGTTGATTTAGTCTTAATGACAGCAGCACCACACACACACTGCACGACTTATTAAAGGACCAAAATATTCACGTTGACATACGTTACATTAATAGATAGGTAGTATGGCTTCTTAGTTAATGCAAGAAGGAAATTGGAATCACATGGACTATCCCTAAAAGAACAATTTGACATAATAGATGACGTACAAACAAGTATATACGATGTTAATAATAGACGCCCAGTCAGTAGTACGATAAAAGAAAAAATGCAAAGCGTGTTGAAAAAAATCCAGGATACATCATTTTGGAAAACATATGTAAAGTTTTAACTGGAAGTTAACAGCAAATGTATTAATATATAGTGTATGGCTCGACAATTTCTCATACTATTCGTTGCCAACAGTAGTCATTTTCCCTATACAAGTTAATATTAAGTGACGTCGCCGTTTCACTGGAGAAAAAACTCTCAATATGCCACGGAAACCTTGTCTGAACACTAAGATTTGTAGGGTAAGTGTTGTAATTTTTAAGTGTTATTTTAATATATGTAGGTATTTTATGCTCGACTTAACCTTACTATTTGGTGATAGTACCTACTATGTTGGTACATATTTTCTGTGAACATATTAATATGTTCATTCGTAAACTGACTACGGCGACTCCACGCTGCACTATCTCCAGTCGTAAGCATGGTATTAAATGAAAGTTTTCACAAAGCCGCTGAGGATTAGCAGATGAACCCATGATATGCTTTTACATATAGATACATAATCAATCGGCTGACGAATAAAATTTTTCGAATGCTGATACCACTTGTGGGTTTAAATTTAAAAAAAATGTAACGTATCTACTTTTTATATCTTTAAAAATACTAATCACCCTAAAATGTCAATGCATTTCAATATAACGCAATCGATTTTTTTTGTAAAATAGCACTCCTCTGATATATTAAAAAAATATAATATATGTTTGAGTTATTGTTTTTAGTTTATGTTTACCAAACATTTTTAAAAATATTGAGGTAACTAAACTCTAAATTATATGTAAGTGGCAAAATCTTTTTATACAAATTTTAAATAATAATAATAATAATAATAATAGGTGGATTTTAACGGCTTGATGGATCAAGAGAAAAAGATGGAGGGAACAACGAAGCAACTGCGGACAACGTTGTTTCTGGGTTTTTGCCCTTCATCAGCGCAGTGCAGCTTAAAAACAGGATGGAATAAGAAGGAAGGGCAAAGGACACGAACACAAGAGAATGACAAGTAGCCTGCCTATCTCTATTTGCGGCTTCGTGTCACACAGCCTCGGTATTGAGGCCAAGAGCAACAGTCGCCGCGGAAGAGAGTCCAGCAACCACTGTCAGGGTCTCAGCCAGGAAATATACAAGAAGGAAAGGAGCTTAATGGATCATAATCTTATAAGAGACAGGTGGATTTTAACGGCTTGATGGATCTAGAGAAAAAAGATGGAGGGAACAACGAAGCAACTGCGGACAACGTTGTTTGTTTCCTTCTTATATATTTCCTGGCTGAGACCCTGACAGTGGTTGCTGGACTCTCTTCCGCGACGACTGTTGCTCTTGGCCTCAATACCGAGGCTGTGTGACACGAAGCCGCAAATAGAGATAGGCAGGCTACTTGTCATTCTCTTGTGTTCGTGTCCTTTGCCCTTCCTTCTTATTCCATCCTGTTTTTAAGCTGCACTGCGCTGATGAAGGATCCATCAAGCTGTTAAAATCCACCTGTCTCTTATAAGATGATGATCTATTATGCTCCTTTCCATCTTGAATAATAATAATAATAACAGATTTATTTGAAATGCAAGTACCATAATACAATGTATACATAAAAAATATTATAATATTGATATACACTGCAAAATGGAGCTGAAGTCAATTTAAAAAAGTTCAAAGTTCAGCCCCAATACAACAATAAAATATCTAAACAATACAACACTGTGTGCTAGACTATGAGTGGGAAGCTACATAATATAACAAAATAAACCAACAAATTTCTAATGAGCATGATCAAAAATGTATTTTTTAAATTTATTTTTAAAGGCTACAGGCTTTAATAACTTCATATCGCGAGGAATAGCATTGTATGATTTATAAATATTGTATGAAAAAAATATGTAAAAAATAGAGGATATATGAACAGGAGGTAATATAAGACCTTTAAAACGTAAATTAATTGTATGAACGTCTGTGCGATAGATTTTTTTATTTATTAAATATTGAGGACATTATACATTACTAATCGGTGGAACAATCCATCAGAGTGAAGTATCGTCCTATTAAATTTCCTGATTCCGTAGATGAACCTTAAACATGATTTTTGTAATCTATCGATTGTATTAACATCGATTTTATCAAGGTAAGGACCATAAACAATATCACAGTAATTAAATTAACCGAAAACCGTAGCATCTGATAACTGAATTTTAATTTTATAAGAGAGAATATAACGACTAGAATATAATATTTTCAGATTACCGTAAACTTTTTGATTGTACTTATTAAAAATAAATAGTGTAATATAGTAAAAACTATTGTTTATGTGTACATATAAAGTACATAATCTGTATTTAAGTGCATTAAAATACTCAAGTATAATGTATTCATTCAGTAATAAAGTATATTTGATATAAATATTTACATATTACAACACTTTTTTCTTACAAGGACACTAAATTTAGGATTTACTTAAAGAATGATATTTTGTTAAAATACGAATAAAATATTATTAAATAAAAGAGAATAGGTTATTCTTCTTTAAATTATAAGTTTATAGATTTGAACGAATTAAAATTATTAATAAATGTAATTGAAGGTCTTGTATACGGTTCATTTTATCAACAATAAATAGGAGTACCTTTTCTTAGTCTTAGATTGAAGCTACCCAGATTTATTATTTTAAAATGTTTAAAATGTAGGTATTAAGTTCTAAAGTTTAGCCCACCCCTGGTAAACTAAAAGAGCTAAATATGTTTCAAGGACACTATTTTAAAAGATCCCTCACATTAAATTTTTATTAAATTATTAAGTACTTTAAAAGTTATTCCAGCAAAACCGATTTCCAGTGGAGTCCTTCAGGGACACATATCTCCGCAGGGAAGGCATGTAGGAAATAATTGTATAGGAACTTTCTTATTTTTTCATGTTCTATATCACGCGAAAGATTTTCCACATTTTCCCGGACATCCTGTATATTTATAATTGTGTCCTGTGATATGGTTTAAAGTTATGAATGATCAAAATTAGGAATTAGATATTGGACTGAAAGATAGATCAGAAACTCATTACTACTACTTAATAGTAATGAGTATATTTAGTAGTTACCAAATGCATAATAAATGCAATTTTCGATTAACCTGGGAAACATATTTTATTTATAGCAATTACTGGTGTACTATAGATTTATTAAAAGATATTCAAATACACTAATAACTAAGGCTTTTTATGTATTTTGTACTTCATGTTATAGGAGTTATGATATCTGAGTACATTTGTGTTCATATAAAATTAAATTATTGCTATCTAATGTGATCCATATAACTATATATTTTTAAAAGGAATTGCTAAAATTTTATTTTTTAGGCAAAGTGTACTTGAACCTAGAAGACATTTAACGTATTATTATACAGACAGTTATATTTTTTAAATGTAACTACTTATTCATTTAGAGTTCATTCAGATTTTAAATTTCAATTTTAAAAACATGTAGGGTGTATAATGCAATTTAATATTTTAAGGTGCTCCCCACGCAGCTACTGAGGTTTATAAGCCTACGCTTTGTGTTTTTAATCCATAAGTTTCCCTTGATTTCCCTCTTTTACATTACTACATTTTAAGGCATGCGAATATACGAATGAAATATATTATAATTTAAGTCTTATCAAAGAATTCAATTTGTAATTTATTTAAAAAAAAACTAACCGTAAATTTATTTACTGATTTCATTTCTTTTTTCATTTCGGAATAAATTTTTTTCTTTATAATTTTTGAAATGCTCTCTCTCGTGTGTATGACAGTTCTGTGATTTATGTTAAATAGTAATAGAGAACACTTTATAACAAAAATCCTTTAAAAACACCAATAATATTCACTTATATAAGGGGTATAGTTTCAAAATTTGCAATATACATCAGAAGCAAATTTACAGGAGAAGGGAAAAGTCAAAATGTATCAAAATGTAAAAGAGAACTTTTGTATAAAAAAGTGTTTTGCACTCAATCAAGAATATTTATTAAGAATAATTTATATTTATCTTCAAAGATATTATTATAATTTGAAATAAAACTTATAGTGTAACATACCTGGGTTCGTTCAACATTGTTGAAAGAGGAAGTATTTGGCCAATAATCGAGAAGATTTACCTGCGTTGTGTTTATTTATATTATTTATTAACTTACCTCGGATGTGCTACATATTTACGAAATTAGGGAGATTTTAGTAGTTTTAAATAAAACAAAACAAATTACTAAATACACCTCGTTTATTAGTTTTCTGTCAATGGTGTAATAGCCTACCTAACCACCTATCAGTGCCGTACTCAGCCTTGAATTCACGGGGGAAAAGAGCACGACAGAGAAAACCCCGATCACAATTCAAAGAATCTCTGTCGCTATTGCAATGATAATAATAATGATGACAATAATAAAAATGTATCTCTACTTCAGTACTTGAATACACGGTAATATAATCATAATTCTACAAACAAAACTGAAGAGTGTTTTGGTTAGTTAGCCGACTTGCGTCAGAAGGTACTGAGGTCCCATACGGGAGACTACCCAGCTAGTAGTTGAGAGGTTGAACAAACATCTCAAATCATATCTCATGTCTCATATGTTTTTAACGGATGTTTGTCCAGTCACGGGAGAAAATATTAATAGTATCACCAAGGCTCTTACAAACATCTGACAAGCTAACCGCTAATTCAAGTAATAAAGTAGTAGTCATAGATGATTAATAATAACTTACAATACCATTTACAACAGCATAAATTAGACTCCAACTAAAGTTATACATATAATTTCAACAATAAATCAACAAGTACTGTTTTATCTCCAAATTAAAATAAAATATAATGAAGCTGTAATAAGATATTGAACAGACAATAAAATAATAAAAGGAACACAATGACATTCAATCTTTAAATACAATATACAAGAACAAGTTACTGACCTGCAAAATTAGAACAGATGCACTACTTATCACCATTCACTGTCTTCCAGCCAACCTGCCGAAGTCTTAAAACCCAACTAAACTAACTACCCGCCGAATCTCACTCAGCGTTCCCGTGTTTTTTATTTCTTACAGTTCTTACAGTTTCTCCTCTAGTTAATGTGTATATAATATTCTATACAGAGTGTTATTAATTCAGCAGTACAGATATAACAAAGTAATATTTCCCACAAACTGTTTTTTGGATATTGTCCGTTCTGCAAATAAAGAATTACGAGATTCAAATACGTGCAGAAGAAAGAATGTATTAATAGAACTGGCGTTTGTCCTATACAATTTCATGAAAAAATAATCCCCAAAATGGTATTTAAAAATTTAGTCCGCTTCCACACGCTTCCACAAAACTGTCGCCACCACAGCGTAGACTTATGACGTCAGATCCGTTCGCACGTGTTTACCTAAATACATCAGTGTGCTTTAGTTCATATCTGTATACAATTTCCATGCTTTTGGACAACGCAGTGCATACGTTTAGAAAAGTTAATTTGTCATTTGTGATATTATTAAGTGTTATTGTGTTAAACAGACATTGGTATTCAATAAAATTACAAAAAAATGTATGTCATTATTAGTGTTGCCAATCGGTGTATAATTGTACGATTTTTGTATCTTTTCAGCTTACTGTGTATAATTTTCTAACCCTAATAATAGTCGTATAATTTGTGTACCGTTCAGTAATAATCGTGTAATTGGTGTAACTTTTCATTTTAACAGAAAAGTTATACTTGCGATCCAAGTTCCCTCAGTAATTCATGGCTCATGGTTGTATGTAGTCACATTCTACAGTGTACTTGCTACGGTTACATCTGCATTTATATTTGTCTCTTTCTAGTCTTTCTTTTCTTTTCTCTCTTTGTATCATATGATTCAAAATGATAGGTTGTAGAAATAGACGTTTACTTTTCCTCTTCCAATAAGGATATTTTTAGCATTTGTGTATTGGTGTATAAAAGCGTATATTTTAAATCTAACCAATGTATAATTTAACCATTTGATGTTGGTAACACTGGTCATTATATACGAATACAGCATACATCGATTAATAAAAAATAATTCAACGTACCCAAAAATGAAAACAAAAATGAGGTCCAAGGCCATGAAGCGCAACGAATGGAAGCATTGCAACATTGTTTATTTGTGAAAATCATTTTAATGAAAGTTTCATTGGAAATACAGGTAGGTTTAAATTATTCGAAAAAATTATAATGTAAAGTTGTAAAGAATCAATTAAACTTTTCTATTAAGCTATCAGAATGTTAACAGGGCGTTTAGAAAATCAATGGCAAAGCAAACTTATATTTTTTCTCATTTATTGTATTCAGTACTTTATTCCGATTCCAAATAACATGTTCTATTGCTCCTGCCATTTACGTGATGTAGAATGTTATTTGAGGAATTTATAAACTGTTGCTATCTAACCTCACTACATTAAATTACCTGTTTTATTCTGAAAACTTAATAAACAAAAGCAATATATAAGAATTTTTTTAAAATGTTTAAATAGAAATGAAACTAGTAATAATTCATTACTTTTATTTATTAGTATTCAAATTAAAATAAGTAGTTTAATGTGAAATCAGATGGGATAATCTTATAAATACCTCAAGTAAAACCATCTATGTGGTATTTACCCAACAGCATTGTCACCTACACCTGTATCGACGGAAACAAACCGCGCTGAACAGCGTGCAACGTTATGCCAATGATATCGCGTTTTGGGTCACAAGGTTTTGTTTACATTCTATGGCAATTTATTATTGTAAATATTTTAATTATTATGTGATTATTGCAGTCAGACACATGTTCTGACTGTTCAATATTGTCACAAAATTTGCTCCACTCGCACCCAATTCGACGACGCAAAACGCTAGATTGCCCCGATCGCTCCTACGCGATGCTGGTAAACAAACAAAGTAATGCCGTGTATCGAGGCGCGACTGGAATATTGAGAATAGACGAGAATTGTTCGAGAAATGGATCTAGAGCTGTTATAAAATACCTGGAATATTCGTTTGGTCTATAAAAGAAGAATAAACGGCCGAGTCAGTCAGTCTCGAAGTGAGATCAATTGAAGATTCAGAGCGATTTAGATAGTGATTGATTAAATAGTGATTAGTGGAGTTGTAATTAGCATTCGGTAGCGTACAGAGTGTTAATAAATATCAATAAAAATTAACTGTTTGCTTTTCTGGTTGATACGAAATTTTAGTAGCCTGTATTCGAATGATAAAAAAAATTGATTAATTAAATCAAATAAAGAACGACGAGTTGCAAAACGAATTACCAGTGCAGCTCTGTTGGTGCAATATATGGTGATAAAACGGTTTTAACTAATCCGCCTCCTTTCTTGAGTTATAACGAAAATTCACTAGCGATGTGTATCGGTTTTCGAATTGCCGCTTAACAAATATTTAGTACAAAAAGTATTATAAAAAACCGCGATAATAAAATTGCCGACCCAACAAATTTCTCAATAGAGTTGTTATTATTAGTAACAAGCACTTATAATATTCATTACACAAAAATACCTATATAATCTCTACAAAATAATTAAAAAAATATTTTTTTTGTGCGGACGCAACACTGGTAAAAGAAAAGTCATGTTGGGAAACCCCTGAAAAATTACCCTGTATTATATTTCAAACCAATATAAGATTCATGCAACTTCTCCATTACAGCCACCAGGTTAGATTAGGTTAGGTTAGATTAGGTTCCCCATAGAGCAATCCAACGTGCTGTCACCTTGCTGTCAAATCACTTTAAAAATGGCGTCTGTAGGACAAACAGTGGGGATTTGTGTAACACAACAAAACAAAACCACTATAATAGTTTAAATTATCCATGGTATTACGAAATAGACATAAAATACAAAGAGCAAACGCACCAGTTGACAGTTCTACACAAAAGCACAAATTTCTACTTATTATCATAAGCAAGACAGCAAAATGACAGCACGTTGGAATGCTCTACGAGGTTATGATCACGTGGTGCATTTTCTAGTTTATGCACATTGGACCCTTTGCAACTTAACATGTGAATTATATTGTCCATTTTGAATCAAAATAGAAACACTGGATATTGTCTGATTTGCATAAACTCCTTTACATAAAAATTCTGCACAAAGTAATGTAAATAATTCATTTTCACTGAAACATTTGCGTCTATACCCCTCATATAAATGCTTTATTACCATATATATTTTGCTGATATTCTAAATCTATTTAAGTTAATTTAAGTCACATATATGTACTTTTAGTACCAAATATCTAGATATGCTAAGAAACAATAATTCTAAAGACAAAACTAAATTCAATAAATAACTAAAATAAAAATTAGTCTAGTTAAATTTACTAACGAAAAAATACATATCTGGCATAACGAAATTGTGAAATGATTTTAAAAACCTAAAATACACAAAGTCTACCTGAAGAAGCAGTCCTAATAATGCAGAAAAAGGTTAGATCTGTTGTGCCTAGTTGCTTGATGGTATGTGTTCAAAAGTGAATTTGAGTTTTGAAAATCGTATAATGATTTCATTTGCCATGCACGTTAAAAAACCTAGCTCGATTAATTTTTAATATTTATTGCGTCTTGACCTTGAAATTGTTTCTTGAGATACTTATAGTGTGTCTCGTTTTCAGATTAACATCTCTAGAAACGTGAAAAGACTGTGAGATTTCTGTAAGCCAATTTCTTTACAATTACTACCCTGAAGGAAGGTAATATTCTACTAACCACCAAGAGTCGTTTTTCCAGAAAGTTATATTAAACAATGTTTTATCAAAAACACAACACTCATCAAAACACCAATATACCAAATTTGATCGACAAATATTTATGTCTTCTTATGGGGTGCCAAACTTTGAAAAATTAGACAACTAAAAATTATAATACGCAGGTCAAATATTGCCATGAAAGTGAAAACGAATACCAATGGCACAAAGAAAAAAACAGAAATATGATAAATTTAACCCTTTTAATTGCGACTACAATAAAAATAATTAACGTACAAAAAATATAATGAATTCAAATTACAAAAGGTTTATTTAAATTTAGTTTGCTTCACCAAACCTCCTTGCAGTAGAACACATTTTTCTAATCAAGTAAATTTAAAAATACTGTACATAGATTATTGTTTGTGTCGTGGTGTATCGTGAATATTATCTTTTTGATGAAAAATGCCTAATACAAGTTTCTGGAAAAACAATCCTTTTAAAAACTTGTAGCAGGCCAGGTTTTTGTTACATCAATAATATGGTTAGTAAAATATAACTTCCCTTCAGGGTATTAATTGTAAAACAATTGGCTTGCTAAAATTTTACAGCATTCTCACTATTCCAGATGTGTTAACCTGAAAAACGGGAAACACTGTAGATATCTGATGTGGCTTCATAAATAGGAATTGTAGGAAAATTTATTTGAATTAGCTTAGATATTTTTACAATACAGTAAAAAATTTACAATCACAAATAATAAAGAATATATGGGTGAACATTGTTGGTTATATTAAAATAATAAATAATTACTAATTAATTAAAAATATAGTTTAAGTACTTCAGTTATCTTGTTCTCGAAAACTGAAAGCTGTAATTGAATGAAACAACTCCACTAAATTCCTGAAGTTACCAATGTAATAACTTTTGATAGTGACCAACTTTGACGTTGCATATAACAGAACAATATTCGCTGCGTTTGATTAAGTTGGCTTTATTGAAACTTCATATTTAATCTGCGTTATATAGTTAGATCTTAGGATTTGCATAATATGTAGTTGTACTGGTAAATCTATATTAAAATCTGGAATAGAGTTGATTGGAAATTCATATACCTCTAGTTATTAGATATGAAGACTTCAAAGCGTTTCTAACAACCAACTTCCTAGAGTATTTGCTTTTACTAAATGAGAAACAACTAACTTAATTTATCATTTTCAATTTCGTTGACAATTAATGAATGTCTAATATAGATATATCAATTGGAAGGTTTAGTAAAGTAGCAATAAAGCGCGGTTTCATATAGGACCATGCCAACGGTACCGTAATCGGTATTGGTAACGAAGAAAGGTAGAGATATATGTTTTCAAATGGAGATATATTGACATAGCCTCTGATCCGATCAAAATATCGTTGGCCGTCACCGATATGATGTGCATGTCGGATGGTTCTGTAAAATCGAACCATCATTAATTCCATCGATACAGGTTCAAGGTTATTCAAAATGATTAGGTTGCCTGGTAAATTTCGACCAATCACAGTGCAGCAGACCGTGCGTCATTTGAAGGAATGAACGGAGCGGGACTAGCGTAATATTCAGTATTTCTACAATATTTATGCAAAATAGACTGTTCAAAATCGGCTTAGATTCCGATTTTTAAATTAATTCGATGGATCTGGGGTTCATAACTTGTCGAGATGAGCCCTAATAATTAGAACAGCTTCTCCAATTTTAAATTAAGATGATTAAATACCAGTCTTTATATTTGAATTATGGATGAAAATATACCTACTTATTGGTCAATTAAAGTAAAGTCGAAATAATGAAATCAAATAGGCTAGAATAGTAGTGGCAGCTGATGAACTTAGGCAAAAGGAGAATATCTTTCAAAATATAAGGTTTTCGCTACTTAAAAGGGTACATACATGTGTTAACGAGGAGGGTGGGCAAGTAGAACATTTGTTAAATTAGTAGCAATTAATAAATTATTTTATTTAATGTTATTTAGGTAACTGAGACTACTATTTTTTGGTTAATAAGAGAACTGTATTACAGATTTTAATGCCATATCATTTTTTCAATTCATAAGTTTTCCTCATTTTATAAAATTTTGAATTATCCATTTTGTTTTTAATAGCAACTATTCATTCAGTAAGTATTACGATTTGCTAAGTTGCTAAGGTTGCTAAGGTATTGTAATAATAGGTATATCCATAGAGTTTCAGTTTCACTTGAGCTCCAAAACGGAGCATTTAAACAAAAAATTACAAAAGAGATAAAATGATCAGAAGAATATCTACGTTTGATATTTCAAGAAAAAGCTGCATAGGCGTAGTTAGAAATAATTGGATACTGCATCTCTCTGTTACCTCCATTCGATTTTTTCACCAAAATTACATGATAAATATGCCGGAATAAGATAAAAGTACGTGCAAAATTTCAAGTGTGTATTTTACAAAACAATGGGATTATTAACAAAAATAGTTTTTTAAAATGTAACTTTAACCTGTATATTGAAACAGGGACGCCCAAATAAATAATGGCAAATATGTTGTTAATGGTATGACCTTCTATTTAGGGACACCCTGTATATCAAGGGCCTTAAGTAGACATTTAAAATTCGTGTCCAACAAAGTGGACATAGCAGAACAATTATTGGCACTAATATGCCTTCAACTAGTAGGTTCTCTGAATCTTCCTCGTCATTTTCCAAAAATAGTAGTGTTACTGAAATTAGAAAAAAGAGTCCTGCAGAACAAGTAAAAAATTAACACATCAAATTCTGCCCTAATATTTTTTATAAGTAATCTCCTTAATTGTATTGTAAGCATAAAAATGTAATTCATAATTATATTAGTATGATTCATTGTAATTTATTGTTTGTAGTCCTTTATCTTTGTTTCATAAAATGTACATAGAAAAATATCATTCCCTTCGATAAAAATAGGATACACACCATTAGTTAAAGATAGTGAATATTTAGTGCACTACAGTAACTACAGTAATTAATGAGAGTTAAATAAGGCACTGGGGTGTTAAAGTGACACTTATCGCTCAAAAAATTTTACTATAAAATGCAATTTAATTCCCGACGTTGTATAAAAATATATAGTGCCCTAATATCATATCTCATTTGATCCTGAATAGTAGTAGTGTAATAATTACATCAGCTGCGTTTATCAACATCCTGAACTTCATTCTACCCTTCCTTCTTTTGTTATAAAATCTCCTTTAATTAAAAGTGCCAGGTTCTGATAATACATAATATCCACAGTTGTAGGAACCTCCCGTACTTAATAGAAAAGAGAATTTTAATATCTAATATAATTAAGATTCTTGTTTTATTTGCAGTGTCTTGTAATGAAATGAAGAATAATCTAGGTATAGTCTAATATTAATTCAAGGAAACACTATATTAAGTTCTTTTTAGAAATGCAGCGTTTAGTAGACAAATTCATTCCATTCATTCCATTGTTGTAGCAAATGATGTGCAGTGCAATAATATTGTATAATTTTGTAGCAGACACGAGTATTCATGTCAACGTATAGAGTACACCGTAATAGTCTCATTTAGTGTGACGTCACATATGTAGGCAACCCGCAACAAATCGTCATTGTTGAAATTGTACAGACCGACTTGTGTCCTTGTGTAGTACTATTATAGATACTATGAAAATGAACAATTTCAAATTAGTTTTTGTGAGTACTTTTAAGAGCAACCAACAACTGTTTTATATAATAGATACAGTATAAAACAAAATACGATATAGAAGAATATTCCTAAATCTAAATAAAGTCAAAATGATTCATGTTAATCCTAATGCGCATAATCGCAAAGAAAAGCCTCATATGTAGGTGGGACTTTATTCATCTGTCATCATTAGTCTTGTCTTGTTTAATCTTGGCATTGCCTACTAACATCTTTTAGATTTGACAATATATCAAAAGGGTTACAAAACTTAAATGAAAGAAACCAACACTGGTAAACACCAAAATCTCTAAACTGACATAATCAAACTTTTCTTGAATAATACCTCAGCTTAACATCAATGCTGTCTGAATGTAGTCTGAAAAACAATTTCCAGAACCTACCTGCTGACTTGAGATGCCATAAAGCATTTTCTACTAAACTGCTGCTACAAAATATTTCCAATGAACTCTGTCAATTATTACTACAATTAGTTCATAAAACATATTCACCATGTAAATTATTGTTGAGGTTTACTGCTTTCCAAATAATAAAATAATATAGTCAAAATTCATATTGTCTGATTACTGTCCTTCATCTACAGAAGTTTAGGCTTTTGATAATATAAAATTACTGACAAAAATTATGCTGAGAGTGTCAATAATAAATATATGTAACACAATTTTCAAACTACAATCTTATATTATACACCGTCTCTCGATTTATTTCCGTGTTGTCTTCTTGCGTTCTCAAAACATGTTAATAAATTTAATGCCTCTTTCGAACCTTTTCATCGTGATGCTTTAAATTTAAATCCCCTCATTCTAACCTCAAGGATTAATTAATAAGTTAGAGACTTATAAGGAAAAGGGGGCGGCATACTATGCAGAGAGCAACAAATACTACTTGAACTGCTTAGCTACCAACCCATTTAGTTATTATTGCAGTTGTTAATACTTATACATAAAGTCCCTAGATTAACTAACCAAGTACCACAGTATTATGCTGTGCAAGTACCACAGCCAATGTTCCCGATTGTCCCAAAATGGTGGTTTAACAAATGTCATTTTTGAATTGAATATTTGAGCAATTTGTCACATAATTTTTTTCACTTAAAAAAAAAATGTATCAAAAATATAAATTTTCATCAACATGGCCGTTGATTACGGTATGTCTCCAATCTATGCGACTTTACGGCTATAGACCATTAGATTGCTAGCGAATGATAAACATACATTTAAAATTTAAAAAAATTGGCTACTTAAATTGTCAACGATCAATTAAACGAGACTTGACGGAAGCCATCCCAAAATTCACAGCAGAAAATATTTTAGTAAATAAAATATTCGTGATATTGTTATTTATGAATTTATTTTTCTATTATTTATAATTTTATATACCTATGAATGAATTGCAACATTTTCCTGGAGAATTTTCGTCCGCCTAGATTAAATATGTTTGCCTTTCCCATAAAAAGGTCCTTAGTAAAGCTACAATTATAAGTTTGGGATAAACGGTTCAAAATGAATGACTACACATGGTCTGACATTTCATTACTTACCTACATATCCCAAAAATGATGCAAGACAGAATTGGAATTACGCCTCTGGTGTAAAAAATGTGTGACTTGTTGTGAACAGTTAAAAGTTAAAACTACTTATTCACTAAATTCGAAGGAAAATTGTTGAGCGTATTTTTTTGGAAGAGAAACCATTCTGGACTTATGTTTATAGGAATTGTTAGTTTATATAATTCGTCAAGGTTTGAATTATATTCTGCATATGGTCCATTTAAGACTACTGCTGCTTTGTGACCTTCCACTAAATATTTGCAGAATATTTAAAACCTAGATTCCTGACAGCAAATAAAGTAAAACTATACAGGTCTCGATTATACTTCAAAAAACAAGAGGAGATGTGAGTTGGCCTTGCAAAAATAGTGGGGGTAGTTCATACAACATTTTTCATTTTATAGTCGCGATTCCGAGTTACAGGGTTTGAAGTACATGGAAGCAAATGGGGGAGAATTCCAGCACCCGCTATAATATTTAATAACTCTTTAATTCACAATTACCATAAATTATGTGTACATATGTTTACTATTACTGTTGATATTAATGCGTTTTATCTACAAATTTAATTCAACAACGTTCCTTTTCTTTAAATGATAGAAAAAGTTGCAATCTATTGTTAGACAATTTAAATATGTGTTAAATTTTACTACATTTATAGTAACGCAATCTTTCAGTTGTAAAACCTGAAGTATACTTGTACCGCTTTACTGATCAACCAATTTTAACTCTCTAAAACTATATATTCTATAGAATTTCAACTAGTATACATTATTTTTGTATTATTCTTTGAAATTTTTAAAACCGATTGAAATTTTAATAAATCATGACTTTTACCATTTTCTTTTCTAAATTTTAGCTCCCAGACTGTACGCACGTGCGTCCTTGACTTTTGTAATGGAACAGTTTTTGCGTTTTTTTTAATGCACGGTTGATATTTACTCGTGCACAAATTTTGAAAATTTTATCTTTAGCCGATTGAAAAATAACTAAGAAAAACCCTCTTCAATATAACAACTTCAACACCCTGTATTTCGGAATCTTGACTTTAAAATGGAAAAATGTTCTATGAACTATCCCCACTATTTACACCAAGGCCAACTCACATCTCCGTTTTTTTGAAGTATAATCGGGACACCCTGTATAAGACATAATAGATCGATTATAAGATTTGAATATTACAAATATTTAATAAAAGAATATCGAACACTGTCAAAAATCTAAACCCGGTGCACTTCTGTGAAGAAAAGAGATTTTCAAATATTGCAATCGTTTTTGCATGTCTATTTAGGTTTTGTGATGTGATTAAATGATTATTATTTTCAATACCTATAAAAGTGGTATGCACTTAATTTTGTGTGTAACTCAAATTATTAATTAATGTCTATATTTATACTCATCTTGAACTTAAGAGAAATTTTATTGATTTCAGTCTTGCCTCAAAAAAAAAAGGAAAAATAATTATGAGATGTCTAAATTTCCGTAAAAGAAACAATTATATGAAAACCTTTTATATCTTTATTTGTTCTATTTATAAATTTTCGTAAAATTATACCATCTGACAACACTGACCCGGCCTTTGTATAGCCAACCGCTAGGGTCATAGCTGTCGGGATAGCATTTTGGGTAGGGCCGTACTAGAATTTATTTTTCCACTATAAAACTGAAGTTCAAAAATATGAATATATGACTTTTTGATAGACTTTTTTATTTCGAATATTCCCAGGAATCTATGTTTATTTTTTCTGCATTAAAGACGGCACACCCTGTATGAACATATCTGTGTCGTTTGTATATTTTAAAGTAGGATATCCCTGCTGTAGAATTAAAGAGATTTTTAAAGTGATTCAAATTCAGAGCAATGTAAACACAATGCGGATAATAATAGTACTTTCCGAGAAGAATTAACAAAATAAACCAAGTTAATTTAGACTGAATATACAATTATTCTCCCCTGCTCAAGTAAATAATTAGGAAAACGTTCAGGAAAATAAATTTCCCTACGCGCAACTTCCCAAATAATTGCTTTTGTCTGTCCAAGTTTTTAAGTCAATACACCTTTCAACCATGAGTAAACTGCTTAGTACTTGGCATTTATTCAGATATAATTTGATACGAATAAATAAAAAAGGTAAATTTAAGCTTAACAGAGATTACATTCATTCGAGATTAATTTGGA
Source organism: Monochamus alternatus (assembly GCA_037114965.1). NCBI lineage: Eukaryota > Metazoa > Arthropoda > Insecta > Coleoptera > Cerambycidae > Monochamus > Monochamus alternatus. The sequence goes on along the minus strand of CM073427.1, from coordinate 44,781,917 downwards.
GAGCCGATAAATGTCATAAGTTACATTAGGTTAGATAAGCTTGTAGAAATATATTATTATACAGCGTGTCCTAATATTCCTAGTATATAAAGCTACCATTATTTACTGAAATGAGTTATATTTCATACTAACTTCATTTTGCTGTCAGAGAAAAGATGAAACACTTAACGCTCGGAGCGCATCAAGTGACGTGGACAGCAAGGTCGTTGCAGCCAATATAGGTATGCGATATTTTATTTATTTATTTATTTATTTAAATACAGTGTCCAACGGGACGAAACCCAGTTACAGGACAAGGGAAAAAACATTTTAAAATGCAAAATAGCCATTGGCAGAAATAACTCGAATATGAACAAAATATCAAATAACAAACAAACAGTAATTATAAAAATATAACATAAACAATAAAAAAAACAAACAATAACATCACAAAGATGTCTTACAAAAAAAAATAGCTGAACAAATAGAGATTTAATAAAATTAATTGAGTGAAGAAATATATCAAGTCGATCTTCATACAATTGGTACTTAGTAATCATTTGATGAAGAGGGGATGCCGTAAGTATATTAGTACGAGCAGTTGGAAACTGCAAAACTAGATCTAGAATTTAATCTAGGAACTCGATAAGAAATTCTAGATATCAGAGAAGGGGCATTTAGAAAATTATTAATAATTTTGTGTAGAAACATTAAAGAGTACATATTGCGCCTTCGCTGCAAGCTAATTAAGTTAAATGTTGATAACCAAATATCTTCTGGAATGCCACGAACCGGATAAACACCAAAGTTGATAAAATGCAGTGTCTTTAAATATCTACACTGTACTTTTTCTAATACGGTTATATGAATGTTATAAATCGGACACCAAACAATAGAGACATATTCAAGTTTGCAGCGGACAAAACAATTAAACAGTGTATTCAATGTCACCGTGTTGCGAAAAGTCTTAGAATTACGCAAAATAAAACCCAGGCTTTTAAATGCAAATTCAGTTATTAAATGAATATGCACGTCAAAAGACAGATTATCGCAAAATGTTACACAAAGGTCCTTGAACTGTGACTCTCTATTTAAAACAGTATCATCCAAAAGATAATCAAAATGTTGCATCAGTCTCCGGCGGCTATACGACATAATATTACATTTACTGATATTTAATGGCAAATAGTTATCTTTACACTAACGGTGTACTTTTGTTAAGTTATCTAGTAATCTATAACAATCAGATAGTGACTTTATCGCAACAAATAATTTAAGGTCATCCGCATACAATAAAAAATTAATATTTAATAATTGAATTAAGTCATTGATAAATATAATGAAGAATAAGGGCCCCAAAATAGATCCCTGAGAAACAACTGAAAATTGAAAAAATTTATTTGACTGAAAGCCACGATACTGAACATATTGGAAAAGGTTTGTAAGGTATGAGCGAAACAGGGTTAAGAGAGCACCCGATATACCCGCAGAATGCAGTTTATCAATCAATAGATCATGGTTAAAACGATCAAACGCCTTAGAAAAATCGGTGTATATTACGTCTACCTGACTGCCCCTAACTAATAACTCGGAAATATATTGTACTTTATAGACTAGGTTTGTTGTTGTAGAACGTCCTTTTACAAATCCGTGTTGCTGTTGGGAGATATATTTCTCGACATTTTTTCTATGTAGAGAAACGTGTCATGTCAATGTCATGTTAATTAATGCTCCAACCTATTTATTTATTTCCCTTCATTGAAAGATTCCAAGTTCCTTCAAATGTACACTCTTTTAGAATAAAATACCTAGTGCTGGCATCTTGTCTTGCTTTTTGTTGATTTTGTTGGTCTCGCAAGACAAGACAAAACAAAAGCAAGATAAGATCTAGCAGCTCGAATTGCAAGACATGGTAACATTAAAAAAAGTTTTACGAGACAACGAGAGGTCACAAAATTCGTAAAATTCCATGTTTCTAATTTGTAGAAATGACAAGAACAAGACTAAAGAAACTTTTGTCTTGTTTTGCAAGACAAGACAAGACTATTTCAAATTTTTCTTATTTCAGCCAACACTAAAAGTGCTCAAAATTGTTTCAAATGGCAACGGAAAAGATCGAATTCATTGTAGCATCTTATACACACGGCAGAAACTGAGACAGAAAAGTTAAATCGACAGAAAAAGGTAGATGCGAAAGTACAAGCATGCAAAACAATAGTTGGTCTACAGACACAAGCTTTGTTTTAGTTCCGAAATTGAAAACTAACTATCTTCAAAAGTAGTAATCCCAACCCTACCAATGCTTATACAGGGTGTCCGGAATATGAGTGCCATAATTTTGCCATATGATTTAGTTGTACTGAACAAAACATATTTGACTTTACAATTTTTTTCTCTCGCCGACGGTAACATAATTATGACAGCAAACAGGTCTTGAATATGTGACAACGTCGCTCACATACTATCTCAGGATTGTTATGTTTTATACATAATTATTACAAATAGGTACACCTAAACATAGGTACTTACTGTGAATGATTTTCGTAACACAGAATAATAGTTACAAGTGTTTAAGATGACTTATGTTTCTTGCAAGAAGCGTTTACTGTACAAACGCCACGTAGCTAGAGAGTTTTGTCTAGATTCGCCGTAAATTAACATGCTATGCAGCTGGTTATGGTTACTATAAATTATTCCATTTTTGTTTATGTACAGTCAGAAACAATAAAGAAAAAATAGACAAAAATGAATCGCACTAGCTGTAGGTACACGCACCAATATGACTAATATTACTTATAGGTTATTACCAGACACTGACACTGCTGCGTTGTCGTACGTTACAGTTTTAACGAATTTCTCGGAAACTTCAATTTCTCATATACCACAAATCAACATGATACCTATTTATCCTATCATACACATCTTTTTTTTAATAAATATCACAAAATGTATGACTTGTAGCTATAACAATTTTCCGTAGAATACAATAATGTAATAATGTATAAAATATCCCATTTAAACTGACGAAGTTGGTGTCGACTTTCAATATAACCAGAAGTGTAGGAGAGTTTTAGATATTTTAGTTATTTACTTCAGAGACTTTGCCATGCTGCAACATTTTCAACAAAAAAGGTCTCTTGATTTTTTTGCATAATATTAATCTATTCTTAGAAGAAAAAAAAAATTATTAATGGCCGGCAACTACAATGACAATTATAGATATAGGTAGGATACCATACCAGGCAAGCATACTCAAGCGTAGAGCGTACAAATGTATTGAAAAGTAGTTTAATAGTCTCAGGCTCAGTAAAGTCACGACTTCAGCGAGCTATAAATACTTATGTTTTAGAGGCATCAGATATAATAGACTCAACATGATTGTTAAACGAAATTTTTTTTATCAAATATTACCCCAAGATCACGGAAGCAATCAGGTCTCAGCAGTGACGCTCCATTGATATTGTAATCAAAGACAATGGTAGTAGTTTTTAGGCAGAAGGACTGGCTTTAACTGGCACCCATCTTCAATTTTGTTAAGATTATGTTGAATTCGATCATAATCACCAACATTGGTAACCACATCAAATAACTTGAGATCATCCGCATACAAAAGATAATTAATATCTAAGTAATTACCTATATCGTTTACAAACATATTAAATAACAGTGGTCCAAGAACGGATCCTTGAGGAACACCTGACGTGGAAGGATATTCAACAGACTTAAAACCATTAAACGCAATATATACTGTTTCTTATTGGAGAGGCACGATTTTAAAAGAATTACGAGAGGTTCATAAACACCAAATTTTACCAATTTGTTAAGAAGTAATGTAATGTAATGGTCAAGCCTATCGAACGTCTTCGAAAAATCAGTATACACAACGTCCACCTGAATATGATTGTCCAATTATTGTTTGATAAATTGAGTTACAGACGCTAAGTTTGATATGGTAGATCTACCTTTCACAAAGCTATGCTAAGAGGAAGAAAACATGTGACCAATGCTTCCGTAAAAAAATTCAATTGAGTCCAGTTGTCATCTTAGATTTAGAGTTCTTTAAATCAGATAGAACTTGGTTCTCCTCGAACATTGCAATATGTACATGGTTAGTAAAATACACACATACTCACAATTAACTGTATTACCCGTTGTAAAAGAAGTATACTCTCGTCAAGAATTCAGACGTCTTACGTCATGGATGACGTAAGCAACCATACAATTGCAATTGTCTTTATTGTCAACGTAATTTTCGATATTTGGTCGTGTTAAAAATAACAATTGTTTGCAATTTCGTAAAATATATAATGCAAACATTTAGTGTAGTATATAATTTTATTACTCTCAGTTGCAGTTTCTTAAATATTTTGATAAAAATATAATGAATTATTCATTTGTTTGTATGACGTAAGTCGTCTGAATTCTTGTATGTAACATATAAATTTATAATATCTGTAGAATTATCTAAACTTCTACCATTGTAATGCATGCAATTGGAAATGGAGTCGACCCAGTTTTACTTGCCCAGAATTTATTTGGGTTGTTATTAATATTAAATTCAGATGAGTGTACATAATTTATGAATTGTATAACATTTAAATTGGCATAACGTGCAAGTGCACATGTTACAAAATATAATCTTATACTCTTTTCCGAATATCCCACAAAAATCCTTTATTAATAAACCGTACATGTTTGTCTACCACACCTAAACACAATTAAAACGCATCAAGTTAGAGGTTAGATCGATGTGCCTCTGCGCATGTGCAACAGAAATCACATGAACAATTCTGTAAAATTTCATAATAAATTGAGTGAAAGTAAATGGTTCCAAAATAGTACTATTATATTACCACATTATTCCTGAAATTTCCTAATAACCTAGTAGGTGCAGGTTCTTATTAGCGTAGTGCTAAAATATAATGTTGAAATTGAATCATTTCCTTTAACTTTTGTGGGCAAAATGCGCTAGAGAGCATGAAAAAACCGTGAATTGTACCTTATCAGTGTGTAGTTTTGTAAAATAATTATGCGGGGTGTGATAAGGTTTCCATTGCCGTATACAATTTTTTCCATGTATAGTGGACGTGCAAAATTCAGGAGATTTCATGATGGCATAACATAACAGGTGAAAATCATGCTTTATGTGTCATCTTAAATGATTTGTCAGCCTGGAAACTATTATACACCCTGGAGAAAACTTGTATAATTGACACAGTGAAGAGATATTTTTATTCATATTTCTTTTAGACTGTCTCAGCTAACAGCTATGTATTTGTTGAAAATTTGCGAATAAAAACGGCACCCTTAAGAAACATTTTATTTTAACTACCTTAGATATAATTTAAAAAAATATTAATTCTATACCTTACTAGACTACCAAATTACGCAGCCAAATAAGCAACTTAATGCTCCATAGCTAATGTTATACGGCTGATAAGTCGTAATACTACTATATTTGATAACAGTCTACGTATACTATTCGCTGATGATACCAGTGTAACCAGAGCAAATTCGGATTTATCTGTATTGCTTAACGATACACATCTGATACATGCACTCGCGAACGACTGGTTGCTCAGCAATCGATTGGCCATAAATGTGACAGAAACAGAAACTATGATCTATAGTCTTGGCAGCCTTCACATTAATTCTGCCATATCTTATGCCATCGTGATATAGAGCCATGCATCCTCCAGTGCACAAATTTTTTCCCTGCAGCGAAAGGTCATACGTATTATGTCTGGCCTAGGAGACAGAGTCGATTGCAGAAATTCTTTTATTGATTTATACATTCTTACAGTCCCATCTATTTATATTTTCCAATGTCTTCTCTATGTTAAAAATAAACACCTCTTTCATAGCAGAGGTCAGTGTCATTCTTATGATATTAGAAAAATATTAATTAGGAAAAATGATCTTGATGATAGATTTTTTTAGACTCCAAAGAACTAGAAATGGAATGGACTTTCTGGGTTTACAGTTTTTCAATGCATTGCCTCCATATGTGAGGGAACTTATCACTAAAATATTACAAAGTAAAGTAAAAATGTTCTATTAAAGAAAGCATTTTACTCTTTTGATGAGTTTTTAACCTGTGATTTTAATGATTTTGTGTGAAATTTCTTATTTGTTGGTACGCATGTATTCTATTTAATTTCTTTTTTATTTAGTTGTATGATCTAGTTACTATTCTTACCTCTTCTTTAAACATTGACGTGTGCAAACAATTTTTGTGTATCTGGCATGTATAAGAAATAAATAAAAGTTTTATTAGGTTTATGGATAAATGATTTTTCTTACATGTCATGTCATTACATGCTTTTATACAAAATATATCTTCATATTGTAATTGGATATCATTTGGCAGGATACTTATATGGTATACAACTGTTGCTTTTATTTCTATTGAGAATTGTTGTCAAAGTAACATGTTTACTCAAAAGTAAAACGCCAAGGAAAAGGTATTATAAAATACCATTCAGGTAGCAGCTGTTAAGTCTAAATAAATATTGTAACACAAAACATATGATGAATAAAGCTGTCGGCATATTTTACAAAGAGGAAGTGGTGGGTATCCATTCCGAAAAGTAGGTTAAGACCGTGAATATTTTGGCAAACAGTTTCATTTTTTCTCAGAAATAATATTTTTTCTGACGTAAATAACATCAGAATTTATAATGAATAACTTCACGGAAATTTGCTAACCAATAAAAGAATTTAACGGAAATATTTAGGTAAACCAATAGGCGATTAAAACATAAAAAATGTGTGTTTGGGTATAATAATAGAGATAACAAGCTATATTTATACCATTGATATTCACAAGACAATATATCAAAATTAAACATACAAAGAAACTGTCTCTCTGACAGTAACTTTATTTAGTGTAAAATTTGATTTCATGTGAATATTAAAATTTATTCCGTATAATAAACATTTTTTTATTATATAGAATGTTTCGTAAAATATAATATGATATTTAACATGAATTCACTTTTGATCATCTCATATTTCGGATACTTTTAATGGTACTTTTCATGACGAGTGAGTCACAGTTGTTTTAGTTTCTATATGTTGCTTAACTGAATAATACTTAAACTTTTAATTTTGTAAAAATAGTATGTAGGTAAATTATTATTTCATGAAAATTAAATGCCAATTAGGAAAAACTAGTGGCCTTCACGAAGCCTTGATATCACATGAAAGACATAGGCCTATCATGTCAGGCTCCATCTTTTTTATGTTATTCATTTTTCACATTTAAAAATAAAATTTCATTTGGATGAGTATTATTATTATTATTATTCCTATTTCAATTAGAGGAATGAAAGTTAGTACCTCTGAATTTTGTCAAAACCCGTTGGTTGTATCAAAAGAAGACATTTTTACTTAGAATTGATTGGTAAATTAAAATTCTACAGTGTGTTCCAATGTCGTTGCAATTGCAGGGAAATGATCTACATCTTGTACAATTCGTTTCCTTAGTTATTGTTTACCTGATATTGAAACCATGCATAAGAAATCTTTCAACAATTCTAATAAATTTTTATTTTTTTTACAAATGACTTTCACTCACTTGATTGGTTGCTAAAATATATGATTTCATCTTGACGATGCTCCTCCGCATTACGGAGAAAATTTTCAAAACCATTTAAACGAAATGTTTCCTATGGATTGCTTGTTATGTTAAATTGCCATCTCGTTCCCCTGACTTCAACCCGTTGGACTTTAGTTTCTGGGGTTTCATGAAAGATTTCGTTTACCGTTTACGTATTAACTGAACCACAACTAAGGAAACGAGTTATACAAGGTGGAGATCACTTTAGGCTGAAACCACATATTTTCCAGAATATTCGTTAATATCTAATTAAACTAGCTCCAGGTGGGTGATGGGCAACCCATATTGAACATTTAGTTTCACTGAGCAAAATTTTTGTATTTTTTTACTATTGGTAGTTGTGCCGTTTGCTCATGTCAATTTGCTAAATAAAATAGAACAAAAAACACGCTCTATCAAAAAAAATATTCTGAAACCACAGACATACTCAAAAAAATTGAGAGGGTGTGTGGGTACTGCAACCCCCTTTTTCTCCGATCATTCTTTGATATTTTAGACCAAAATTACACAGAAAGTGTGCCAACCTAAGATAAAAATATATGCTAAGTTTTAAGCAAATATCTCTAAATTGCTAAAACAAATATTTGATAGTATAGGATATCCATTATTGAATCTAATAAATACATCGATTATCCAAGGCAAAATATAAAAAGACTTAAAAACAAGTGTGATAATTCCTGTTCCAAAAGTGCAACATCCCTGTCAACCAAGTAAATACAGACCAATAATTTAATTCCTATAGTCGATACAATATTGTTACTTCGAAAGTAACAAACTGTTGAGTGAGGTTCAATTGGGTTTTAGACAAAACATTCATGTGCACCAAGTCTGCAGTTAGTTTGTGCAAAATGGAGAAGAGATATAAATGAAGGTAATGTAATTTTAAATGTTTTTGTGGATTTGAAACGTGCTTTTGAAACAATTGATCGACTTAAATTGATTAAAAAATTAAATGAATACAGAGTGACAGGGCATTGTCTTGGATTAAACATTATTTAGAGGAGAGGTGTCATAAGGTCAAGATAAAAAACAACATTTCAAATGCAGTTCCGAGCGTGTATGGTGTACCACAAGCAAGTGTCCTTGGACCACTTCTGTTTCTTATATATATTAACAACATAAATAATATTTTAAATGATTTATATGTAAATTTGTTTGCAGATGATACACTCATATCTGCATCAGGGAAGGATCTTTCACAAGTAACTGAAACGATGAATAATCAGCTTTATAAGTTATATAATTGGTTATGTATAAATAAGTTAAAACTAAATACTGATAAAACTAAATGTATGGTGGTTGATCCCAAACTTAATTGTGAAAGATACTTTGCTGTAGAAATATGCACATCAATAATAGTCACATTGAATTTGTAAAACCAATTAAATACTTAGGCGTAATATTGGATCAGCAATTATCATTTGATTATCATGTTAACGTTTTATGTAAAAAAATAGGCAAGAAAATATCTTGTCTAAGATGACAGTGTATAACTCGATTATTTATCCACATTTCAATTATTGTTTTTCATTACTGATAGGCTGCAATAAAGCGCATATTAATAAAAGTGTTACAAAATAAAGCAATGCGTATTATACTAAACTGTAATCGTTACACACCAATAAATTATATGTTAAGTACCGTAAAATGAATTTCTGTCGAACAAATAGTAACGCAATCATGTGTGACGCTAATATATAAAATTGAAAGAAATCAGGTACCTGATTATCTTAACGAGTTTTTAGTTAAGATATGTGATTTGCATAAGTATAATACAGTATGCGCCAAAAGTATGGAATAAATTCAATAAAAACGAAACAATTATTTTTTGGGAAAAATCCTCGAACAGGTCGATTTTTAATTTAAAAAATACATATTTTAGCGTAAAATGTGATTTTCAAATGTCATTTGTTTTCGAGTAATGAAGTCATCGATTTTTTTTAAATGGCAACACCATATTTTTTTCCTTGATTCTGGAAGATCGTAATTCTCTATCAGACAGTACTAAAATTTTGCCCTCTTACATAGGAAAGTTTTCGAGTAAATGACGATTGAATGTTAGAAAACGTAAATTTTATCCATAAAAAAGGAACAATTCTGAGGTATGTAAAATAAAATATAATTGATTAAATTTTATACTTAAATTAAATGTTCGAATTGCCATCCACCAACTTCTTGACAATGCGCAAGTCTGTGAAGAAATTCTTCTTGCACATTATGAATGATTTCTGGGGTAACTGCGTATTTCGTCCCGAATGCGATTTTGAAGTTCTTCTAAATTACGTGGTTTATTAATGTACACTTTTGACTTCAAGTATCCCCATAAAAAATAGTCAAGAGGTGTAAGATCTGGCGATCTTGCAGGTCATTCTATCGGTCCGCGTCTGCCGATCCATCTCCCAGGATACCAGTTGTCCAAAAAATCTCGTACAGGGCACGCATAGTGCGGAGGTGCACCGTTTTGCTGAAACCATATAGTATCGTCAGGAATGTCAGGGTCATTATCGTTAGGAAAAATTTCTGCAAGGGCTGGAACAAGGTCATTTTCTAGAAACTCTAAATATCTTTGTCCTGTAAGGGTTCCTTCAAAGAAGAAAGGCCCTACTATTCTGTCGTCAACTATTCCAGCCCACACATTTAATTTCTGAGGGTGTTGGGTATGTGCCTCTGCCATCCAATGAGGATTTTCCCGACTCCAATATCTGCAAGTTTGACGGTTTACTGTACCATTCAGACAAAATGTAGCCTCATCTGAAAAAACTATTTTCCGGTGTAAATTTCTATTTCCTTGACATAAATCCATTAGAATTTCGCAAAAGTGTAAGCGGCGATCGGGATCATCTTCATTGAGTTCCTGCACAAGTTGAATTTTGTAGGGATGATATTTTTCCTTCCTCAAGATACGTAGCACTGTGCTCTGACTAGTGTCATTGTTTAATGCAACCAATCGTGAAGAATTATGAGGATTATCCACCATACTTATCAAAATGTTCTGTTTCTGAGTTTCATTAATGCTTGGACCTCCAGGTTTTGGAATATTTACAACATTGCCAGTTTCTCTAAATTTAGACTCTACCTTACTGACTGTTGATTGGCTGATAGGGCGATCTGGATATTTTTCATTAAATAAATCGCAAACTTCCTGCTGAGTTCTAGTCATATTCCCGCATCCGATAAGAATTAAAATTTCAATTCTTTGAGTAACAGTTAAATGTGCCATAATACTTTAAATTGAATAATAATGTCTATGTCGCTTACAATACTTATTAGAAAGTCGGTGTGACAATGACACTTTGCAAAGATTTTCCCCTACGTGATCCATAAAAGAACTATGGAATTCGAAAAACTAAACTTGATAACGTTTTTGCTTTATTTTAATTGATTTACGTTTTCTAACATTGAATCGTCATTTACTTGAAAACTTTCCTATGTAAGAGGGCAAAATTTTAGTACTGTCTGATAGAGAATTAAACGATCTTTCAGAATCAAGGAAAAAAATATGGTGTTGCCATTTAAAAAGAAATCGATGACGTCATTACTCGAAAACAAATGACATTTGAAAATCGCATTTTACGCTAAAATATGTATTTTTTAAATTAAAAATCGACCTGTTCGAGGATTTTCCCCAAAAAATAATTGTTTCGTTTTTATTGAATTTATTCCATACTTTCGGCGCATACTGTATAGTAATGTAAATAGCATTTGTTGTTGCTAAATAAATAAATATTCTATTCTATTTTATAATTCACCGGAGCTATCAATATAAATCATTTTTAAAATTTTAATTTTAACACCCTGTATTTTGCAAATGAAACAATTACAGTGAAAAAAGAAAATTAATTAAGATTCAATATTGTGATTCACAATCCATCTATCTATAACAAGTACACAAATGACCAAGGGATAGCATTGAAATGCAAATTAATACCTATTCAAACAAAATATATCGCTCTGCTGGGACAGACTACAACATCATTTCTTGTCACGAATTATTTGTTTATATCAATATTGAATTACTTTATGTAAAGAAAGGGGATGGCTGTATTGAACATCCAAATCCTGAGTAACACTTCTGTTGTTTACTATGCTGTTCAGAACTATGTAAATTATTTCACTTAAACCTGCCTCGAAGATGGTGGGGTGGGTAAGTATGTTTGATATTCAAAATGCTGTCAAAATCGATACCTATTGTGTCCTGAAATGAAATGTTGGTTATAAAGGAAGCACATGCTGTCATATGCCTCCAAGTTATAGGAAATAGGGTCAACAAATAATAATATAAAATTTGCTCGAAATTAGTTAACAAATATGGTTCTAAGCAGCGGTGAAAATTATTGTTTATTTATTTATTTATTTAAACCCCAAATCCCACTTACAGGACAAGGTAGAAAACACTATTCAAAATATACAATGTAAACAAACAAAATCAGGGAATAACTAGAATAAAAACCAATATGCAAAAATAACCAATAATTAATAATAAAACCTGGCTCAAAAAACACAATAAATAACTCATATCATTAATATCATTTGATAGAATGGAGATGCTGTAAGAATGTTAGTACGAGGAGTTTTCAATTGCAATACAGAATTTGTTTCAGAAACTCGATATAAAATTCGAGACACCAAAGATGGCGTATTCAAGAAATTGTTGACAATTTTATTTAAAATGATTAAAGAGTACATAACGTGCCTCTGCTACAAGCTAATTGAGTCAAATGTGAATAACAACGCATCTGGGAATTCTACGAACTGGATATACCAAAGTTGATAAAATGTAATGTCTTCAAATATCTCAACTGTACTTTTTCTAATTGGGTTTTATGGATGTCATAAATTGGACTTCAAACAATTAGAGGCATATTAAAATTTGCAGCAAACAAAACAGTTGAACAGTGTAATGTCACCGTGTTATGAAAATCGTTAGAATTACGCAAGATAAAATCCATGCTTTTGAATGCATATTCAGTTATCCAATGAATATGTGCGTCAAATGATAAATTATCACAAAATTTTACACCAATGGCCTTGAACTGCAACTTAAAGTAGTAGTATCAAAAAGGTAATCATCATCATAATATTACATTTAATGATGTTTAATGGTAAATAGTTCTCTTCACACCAACGGTGTAATTCAGTTAATTTATCTTGTAATCTTCTGCAATTAGGGATAGACTTTATTTCAATAAATAGTTTAAGGTCATCCGCATACATTAAATAATTAATAATTAATAGATCCTTGAAGAACATCTAAAAATTGTTGTGATTTATTCGAATGAAAGCTCCGATACTTAACAAATTGAAAACGATTTGTAAAGTATGAGCAAAATAAGGTTAAGAAAGCTTCAGATACACCCACATAATCTAATTTACTAATCAAGAAATCATAGTTACGACGATCAAACGCCTTAGAAAAATCGATTTATATCATGTCCACCTAACTACCACTGTCTGGTACCTCGGAAATGTATTGGCCTTTGTTGACTAGGTTTGTTGACGTTGATCGTTCTTTTACAAATCAGCGTTGATGTTGAGATATATATTTTTCCACGTAAGAGTATGTGGACGTGGATGACTATTTAAAAAATGTTTGAAAAATTACTTATAACTCTAATAAGTTGAACATTATTTGAGTTGAATATTATTTTAGGACCCTTTTTATAAACAGAATATATTCTATAATGTGACTCTAGAAATACACTAGATTTGAGTATGGTAAGGTAAAATTACTTTTAACTTTTTTAAATGGCACGCATTATGTTATCATCTGATATTTCAGGAATGTGTAGTAGGTCAAAATATATAATAGTATTATAGTTGGACAAAAATAAACAGCAAATACATCCACAACGTATGAGGGTTATCTAACATTACGACATTATAATTTAGGTATGGCGGAAAAGAATTTGCTTTTGAGTTAATATAAGATCAGAAATGTTTTGGATTTAATGATAAATCTGCTTCAACCGATACCAGGTAGTCCTTATAGGCTAAATTAATCAAAGATTTGACCTCAGATCTTAAATAATCAACAACATAAGAAAACAATTTATAAATGCGCCACATTTTGTTCTTTAATCGTAATTTCTTAATGATGTTATTATTAAACTAAACTGGGAAGTGACCTATGCATTTCTCTTTTCAGGTACGTGTTGTACAGGCAATGTATTTAATATGCTATAAAACTGATCAATGATTATTTCCTAAGTTAGATAACGATGTCCAGTCAACATTAGTAATCTCTTTGCACAGTAAATTCAAGTTGCACTTTTCAAAATTAAGGTCACGCTTTAGTTTAATAGTAGGAAGAGGAAATACCACGTTGATGTTACGTGAAAATTTAGAAGTAATTATTAATGCAGGATGATTAGAATCTTCATTAAGAAGAGGATCATCTGCTTTAGATACTAAACGTTCATCGTAATTACTGTAGACAAAATCTAAAACTCTATTACTTACATTTAAAATATGACTGTGTTGAAGACGATTAAAAAACTATGCAATGTTATTCAACTATTCATAACAGGACTATGAATTAATAATTGTATTACGTATAATAAAGTTGCGAATTATTAAAATATTGGAAATAAAAATATGATAAAGTGATTCGATAACATTCAATAAAACTTCATAAACATTTGCATTTACGTTGATGGGATGTATAATAAAAGTAAAATATACAGAATATTATTTAAAAAGATAATTTTTACACACAAAACACAGATCACAGATCGAATTAAGGTCAACGGTAACTGGTTTTACCTTTTTGTTAACAGCAAGACATAATTTCGGACGGACTATGAATACAATGTACTGTAATAGTAGTGCCTTGTATCTCCTTACCGAAATTAAGTGAATTTAATTATGAAATTCACAGAATTTCGTATAGATCACTCTACGGCGATCGGAGAAGGACTATAAATACCACTGAAAAAGTCATTCAGCTTTGGTACGCAGTCCATGAACGTTTTGGTATTAACAAGTTAGGTTTTAACTAGTACAAGGTTTTAATTGGGCAGGCAACATTAATTGCTACTGCATTTCCAATATGTTAAATCTAAATATATCTAAAGTTTGTTTGTAGGCTACACAGCGACTATCCCATATCGCGTGATGTATATCAATACTGGGATAATTTGCATATTTTCTTTTACAATCTTTCAGGGGATGGTTTTTGGCACAGCGAAGACATATATACATTTATAAGCAAAATGGTGAAAATGATCCCGCATGCGTGCGTAAATACCTTAAAATGCTATACTTCACGCTCTACAGCAAAAATAAGATGTTAAAGAGAGGCTGTTTCATGAAATAGTATAGAGGATTCATATTAGAGACTTGCTGGACAACGTCGGATCCATTGCGTTCTATCCATGTAAGTACAAAACAAATGTGTAAAAATTTTTTATATATTTTTAGGTATTAATAATATTGTGTGAAACTAACTACTCAGTGGACAAAAGCCCCAACCTGTGTTGAATTACACCCACAATATCTACCCATATATTCATTGATAGGAATTGTAGGAGATTTGATTTATATTAGCTTAAAATACCTTTCTAAAACAGCAAAAAAATGTGTAAAAAGTCACGAACTGTTCGAGAAACATACACGTAGGAACATCTTCATGCCTACACACGTATGTGACGGAACGTCATTTAACACATCAAGAAGAGTATTTGCTAGAAATTATAAATAGGCGACATCGTGCAATTTAAGTGCAGTTTAAGCAACAGTTAATTCTAAATAATTTTGAAAAGGCTGTGGGATTTACCAGATTTACATACAATTAGAACTTCAAAGTGTACACAAGCTCTCTGGAAAAGGGAAAAGAAATAAGGGCACATTGTATTCATCTTAATGTCGTGAATGAGATAAAAACGACAAGGATAACACACACACAAGTAGCATTCCCCTTCTACACTTAATTCTCCTGGAGTAAGGAACAGAAAAATTCTACCTACAACGTAGCTACGTGTACGCGACAAAATGAAAACTTATGTCGTAATTAAGCCGAGTAGGAAAGATAATGACACAATTTATAAAGGAAACAAGGACCCAGCTGCAGTTATGAAAATTTCAGAATAATTTATCCTGATTAAGAGATCATATCTACAAATAATCTCTTTCTGCTTCCAGTTTTCAAAATAAGTCATTTCATGATCTCATTGTGCTGCAATAGGGATATTAACAAAATAACTTTTGTTTAAACCTCATAAAATAGTTAAAACTAGCCTCATAATCACATTTGCAATGTTTTATCAAGATCATGTAGGGGAAAAACGCACAAAATGTTATATGACGTCACACTGCGGAATAGCCTAGCGCGCTAGAATTAGTGGTTGCGTGAGGCTTTCATGTCTGCTGTCAATTAGTCTGCTATGTCTAGCTTTATTGAGGTGTGTGTACCGTTGGATCCTTTGTGTCCTTTTTGTATATTTTTTTAAATTTAAATGAAAGTAAGGAAATGTATTAAAATGGAAGAGGGTTTTCAAAAAGTAGATTTACATAATCTGCCAAGTGTGGACGTTACTATGGCGTTAGAATGTTTAGCCGTGTGCGAAAACTTGGCAGGAGAGTAAAACCGAAACTGTAAGTTTTGTTTTATACAGTATGCGCCAAAAGTATGGAATAAATTCAATAAAAACGAAACAATTATTTTTTGGGAAAAATCCTCGAACAGATCGATTTTTAATTTAAAAAATACATATTTTAACGTAAAATGCTGTTTTCAAATGTCATTTATTTTCGAGTAATGACGTCATCGATTTTTTTTTAAATGGCAACACCATATTTTTTTCCTTGATTCTGAAAGATCGTTTAATTCTCTATCAGACAGTACTAAAATTTTGCCCTCTTACATAGGAAAGTTTTCGAGTAAATGACGATTGAATGTTAGAAAACGTAAATTTTATCCATAAAAAAGTAACAATTCTGAGGTATGTAAAATAAAATACAATTGATTAAATTTTATACTTAAATTAAATGTTCGAATTGCCATCCACCAACTTCTTGACAATGCGCAAGTCTGTGAAGAAATTCTTTTTGCACAGTATTAATGATTTCTGGGGTAACTCTGTGTATTTCGTCCCTAATGCGATTTTGAAGTTCTTCTAAATTACGTGGTTTATTAATGTACACGTTTGACTTCAAGTATCCCCATAAAAAATAGTCAAGAGGTGTAAGATCTGGCGATCTTGCATGCCATTCTATCGGTCCGCGTCTGCCGTTCCACCTCCCAGGAAAACAGTTGTCCAAAAAATCTCGTACAGAGCGCGCATAGTGCGGAGGTGCACCGTCTTGCTGAAACCATATGGTATAGTCAGGAATGTCTGGGTCATTATCGTTAGGAAAAATTACTGCAAGGGCTGAAACAAGGTCATTTTCTATAAACTCTAAATATCTTTATCCTGTAAGGGTTCCTTCAAAGAAGAAAGGCCCTACTATTCTGTCGTCAACTATTCCAGCCCACACATTTAATTTCTGAGGGTGTTGGGTATGTGCCTCTGCCATCCAATGAGGATTTTCCCGACTCCAATATCTGCAAGTTTGACGGTTTACTGTACCATTCAGACAAAATGTGGCCTCATCTGAAAAAAGTATTTGCCGGTGCAAATTTCTATTTCCTTGACATATATCCATTAGAATTTCGCAAAAGTGTAAGCGGCGATCGGGATCATCTTCACTGAGTTCCTGCACAAGTTGAATTTTATAGGGATGATATTTTTCCTTCCTCAAGATACGCAGCACTGTGCTCTGACTAGTGTCATTGTTTAATGCAACCAATCGTGAAGAATTATGAGGATTATCCACCATACTTATCAAAATGTTCTGTTCCTGATTTTCATTAATGCTTGGACGTCCAGGTTTTTTAATATTTACAACATTGTCAGTTTCTCTAAATTTAGACTCTACCTTACTGACTGTTGATTGGCTGATAGGGCGATCTGGATATTTTTCATTAAATAAATCGCAAACTTCCTGCTGAGTTCTAGTCATATTCCCGCATCCGATAAGAATTAAAATTTCAATTCTTTGAGTATCAGTTAAATGTGCCATAATACTTTAAATTGAATAATAATTTCTATGTAGCTTAAAATACTTATTAGAAAGTCGGTGTGACAATGACACTTTGCAAAGATTTTCACCTACGTGATCCATAAAAGAACTATGGAATTCGAAAAACTAAACTTGATAACGTTTTTGCTTTATTTTAATTGATTTACGTTTTCTAACATTCAATTGTCATTTACTCGAAAATTTTCCTATGTAAGAGGGCAAAATTTTATTACTGTCTGATAGAGAATTAAACGATCTTTCAGAATGAAGGAAAAAAATATAGTGTTGCCATTTAAAAAACAATGGATGACGTCATTACTCGAAAACAAATGACATTTGAAAATCGCATTTTACGCTAAAATATGTATTTTTTAAATTAAAAATCGACCTGTTCGCGGATTTTTCCCAAAAAATAATTGTTTCGTTTTTATTGAATTTATTCCATACTTTTGGCGCATACTGTATAAATAAGTATTATTTAGTACGATTCCTAAAATGGAATAGCTTTGCTGCGTCGGAGAAAAGTTATACATACAGAAATGTAAAGAAAGAACTACGTGTCGACCAAGGAAACATTACCCATATCGCGTGATGTATATCAATACTGGGATAATTTGCATCTTTTCTTTTCTTTATATTATAACGCAGCAAAGAACTTCAGTAGTTACAATCTTTCAGGGGATGGTATTCGGCACAGCGAAGACATATATACATTTATAAGCAAAATGGTGAAAATTATCTCGCATGCGTGCGTAAATACCTTAAAATGCTCTACTTCATGATCTACAGCAAAAATAAGATGTTAAAGAGAGGCTGTTTCATGAAATAGTATAGAGGATTCATATCAAAGACTTGCTGGACAACGTCGGATCCATTGCGTTCTATCCATGTAAGTACAAAACAAATGTGTAAAAAGTCACGAACTGTTCGAGAAACATACGTAGGAACATCTTCATGTCTACACACGTATGTAACAGAACGTTATTTAACACATCAAAAAGAGTATTTGCTAGAAATTATAAATAGGCGAAACCATGCAGGTAACAATGGAAGTTCAAATAAATTGTCACTAAAAATCTTGCACATCACATTCATTGCAAATAGATGCTGGAACGTGCACTCTGTACGATGGATGGCAAAGTGAGGATTAGCATTATACTAATAGGGAGTGTTAGAAAATTAATGTTGGTTGAAATAAGAAATCTAGCAATGTTTGAAAAAGTTTTATCTTGTCTTACAAAACAAGACAACAGTTTCTTTAAAATATTGTTCTTGCTCGACCTTGCAAGATCATGTCTTGTTTTGCGAGAGTCTTGCAACTTTGCAAGACTTGCATGATTCTTGAAAGACTCTTACATACAAATGAGAAACATAAAAGTCTATTATGTATTTGGTAACAGTGCCTCTCAGTCGGCTACAATCTCACTCAGGGTTCACCTGTAACTAGCGATATGGTCGATGGGCGACAGTGGTCAATTGATAGATGTGGTATTATAGAAACGATAAGTTTTATATAAGTAAATATGCGAAACAGAATCGGAGCTCTTTCAGTCAAGTGGTAGTGAATTTATAATTAGTTTTTGTTCAACCTAGTCAATACATTTTGATTAAAAAAATTATAAGCTTGATGTCCTTTATATAAGGTAAATACCCACAATAGAAGATCTTGTCTGTTTTCTTAACACAAGATTACCAGCACTAGTGAAACTATAGCATTTTGTCTCTTGAAAGCATCATTCGCCTGTAAAAAGTACTTTATTTATATACTTTAGTTGTTGTGTGGCAGTACTTGTCTAGCTATCTACAGTGCTGCGGAAAACTAACTATGAAATAATTGTAATTGTTGGTGAGATATAAGTAGCTTGACTTGCAAGAAGCGACCTATATTGCAGCAGGTACTTAACACAGACCTCTCGCCCTGGGTGACGCTCCATGAAATCTATAAATAATAATACACCTGCAGTATCGTGTGAACAGCCCAGAACCCTTGTCGGCCACACCACCAGACATAGACCGGTTTCGGGCTTGTTAGCCCTAGTATGCCATAGGTGAGGTAACCGACAATTGAACTAGCTGTTCTTTCATATGTATGTTCACATATCAATTAAGTGAAGGTGAGATATAAGTGGTCTGCTTACTTCCTGATTGGCCTAAGTGGCTCGACTTTCAGGAAGTGGCCTGCATTGCAGCAGGTATTTAACGCAGATTTCTCGCCCTGGGCGACGCGCCGTGAAATCTATAATTGATACTGATACTAATGCTAATACTACTGCTAATACTAATGCTAATTAGTTTGCGGAGTAGTTAATACCTGCAGTATCATTTATAGAATTATAACTGTTGTTTTTGACATTCTCTATAGCCCGACCAAAACATCTCAAATAAAACTGGTGCTTAGTGATTGCAAATATACGAGAGTGGCAGACTTCACATGTGCAGCTCACGTGTTCAATGGCCGAATAATAAGGGATAGTAACCATGCGAATGTCAAATGTCAATTGTTTCCAATTAAGGCGCCTACAAGAAGAGAACTTTTAAAGGAAATTTTGCTAGACACACTTTTTACTCTGACCATTTGTAACTACAGAAGGTCTTAGGTCATTGATTAGATGCCGTAGCGTACTACGATAAACATGTTGATGGCAGAACTTCACAACTGAATAATTTGAACACTAGACGATGTAAAAACGTTTCCCTGAAATCGTTTAGGAATAAGTACACATTCCTGAATTGCATACCTCAAAGTACCATATTCTAGTAGGTAATTTAGTTCGTCGATACAGCCATCAGAATACAGTACGGGAAAGTATTTAGTAAATATAACATTAACTTTTAGTATAACTATTTGTTTATATTTAAAGTTATGTTACAGTCTGTACAACTATTAAACATTGGCTGACCTTTACTCAAAAAGTCGACGACATCATCGCTGTTAATTATTTTTCCTTCGATAATATTATTACTATTTGATAGATATCTCTTTGTCTTTCATCTCTAAATATTTTATCTGCTATATCTACTTTACTTGTAAAATATTCCTCTATACATATTAATCCAGCATTAACCAAAAAGGTCGCAGAAAATCGACGGAAACAATGTCCTGTCTATTTATCTGCATTTGGTAAATTTAAAAATTTTGCGATAATTTGAGGCACTCTACCAAACTGATGTATTCCCACTACTTGCCTACAACTTTTTCCATTTGAATCATTAAAGAAAAAACGGCAACTTTCAAAATTTTCTGTCCATTTTAAATATCCATTTAAAAAATTAATTAATATTAATTGCAATTGCAGAAACAAATATTATGTGTATCTCGTAGAAACTCAACTTATTCGACTCAATGTATTGTCCGGGAATGTATTGTTTTTACTACGAGTACTACAAACCTCATCAACTGTAATTATTTTAAATGTTAAATTGTTTTAAAGCGGCTGGGTTTAGGTATAGGCTATGCTACATAATTCAAAAAAAATTTCATGTCGTTTTCAAATATGCAATAATATACAAAGTGTTCCTTTTCAAATAAACATGTCGATGATGGCTACTGAAAGTGCTACAAGAATGGCATTGCTTTAAAGAGAACACCTCCGAAACCGCCATTGGGCCGCTACTATAAGACCCCTGTATAGCTAGTATGATGCTAAAATCTTGGCTGACCCTTAAACTTTATCCGGTAAGTGTTTTTAGATTTACGTATTTTCTTTGCTCTTATATTTTAGCGTTGCTATTGAAGGTAGCTGGTTTAATGTCAAACATTTTTTCTTATATGAACATCGGTACGATTTGTTTTTCTTTACAAGTTACAATCATTTTAAAAAATATAATTTTACAATTCAATCACAATACTCTGATAAATAAAAATGAGGGTCGCTATTACAATAATTGTTATTTGTGTTTAAATATTAGTAAACCTTTATTGATCAAAATAACAAATCGTAGGACTATAAAAATTGTCCACGATCGACTTGAATGCAAGCCTAACTAGGGCAAACTAAAGGTTAGCTGCATCCTGAATTCATTCAAGTAACTGCTGATGAGTAGTGATTTCAACATGGTGGACAAGCTGCCCATATATAAAAGTCCAAAGGATTTAGATGTGGAGAATGTGGTAGCCATGCTATGGAATTTTGTTGACCTATCCATTTATTCGAAGAATGATCAATTAACCAAGCAGTTGCTTCCTATATGTGGTGGTGCACCATCGTGCTGATACCATATAGTTTCAAACATATAAAATCCTATGCCATCAATGAAATAAAAAAAGTTGTTTTCCAAGGAAGTTCTATACAGATCTGCATTTAAACAAACATTTAAAACATGTACAGGCAGTAAATTATTGCTGATAGTGATACTCCAAACGTTAACACTGAAACGTTGTTGAAATTGTCTTGATCTAATTGCATATAGATTTTGTTATGTCCAAATATGTTGATTATTCCCTATTAAAACACGCTTCATCAGACTACATGACAAGCGAACTGAGTCTACCGTTTTGTGCATGTTGTTGAAGTTACCGGTGACAAAATTCTAATTGCTGGGCAGCATCTCCAGCATGTAACTGGCGATGCATTTTGGCAATGAAACGGATGTAACATACAAAATTCCGTGATAAATGAAGATTACTACACTGAACACCTGGAAAGTTGTCAATGACACTTACATTCACTTCAGTAGGATCAATGGCCTTTGTTGGTGCGGGGTTACCTTCTTCTCGAAGTCTACGAAATAATGCACTAAAGACTGTGCGGGCAGGTTATTCTCTGATTGCTTGCCTGGCGTTCCCATTGGAATACACAAAAAACAATATCTGGATGTTCTTCAGTTGTAAATAAATGCATTTTTTAGCATTTTAACTGTCAAATGAATAAACAAAATTCTACAAATAATAATTAACGTTATAGCAACAATCATTTTTATATATCACTACTTTGATTGAAATATAAAATTATATATTGTTAAATGCTTGTAATTTCCAACCTATCGGACCTATGTTCATATAATATTAACCCAGATGTCAAAGTTTATTATGGAGCTTGTAGAATAGCCTGTATACATTTAATTTAGGTTTAACTGTTAATATCAACTTGTACCGAAAGAAGAAGTTATCGAAACTAGAACTTTCATAATCCAATCCTAGCTGGAGGTGAAATGGTAATATATTAGTTTTTCTCACTGCATTAATTAATTTCAGTTGGTAACTTTAATCCAAAAACAAAACTTTGTTAATTAAATAAAAAATTATAAGTAAAATTTGTTTTTTCCTACAAATAAAGTATTTAAATTTAGTTGCCACCGTAATGAATATGTAAATAGCAACAGTTAATTCTAAATAATTTTGAAAAGGCTGTGGGATTTAGCAGATTTACATACAATTAGAACTTCAAAGTGTACACGAGCTCTCTGGAAAAGGGAAAAGAAATAAGGGCACATTGTATTCATCTTAATGCCGTGAATGAGATAAAAACGACAAGGATAACACACACACAAGTAGCATTCCCCTTCTGCACTTAATTCTCCTGGAGTAAGGAACAAAAAAATTCTACCTACAACGTAGCTACGTGTACGCGACAAAATGAAAACTTATGTCGTAATTAAGCCGAGTAGGAAAGATAATGACACAATTTATAAAGGAAACAAGGACCCAGCTGCAGTTATGAAAATTTCAGAATAATTTATCCTGATTAAGAGATCATATCTACAAATAATCTCTTTCTGCTTCCAGTTTTCAAAATAAGTCATTTCAATAGGGATATTAACAAAATAATTTTTGTTTAAACCTCATAAAATGGTTAAAACTAGCCTCATAATCACATTTGCAATGTCTTATCAAAATCATGTAGGGGGAAAACGCACAAAATGTTACACTGCGGAATAGGCTAGCGCGCTAGAATTAGTGGTTGCGTTAGGTTTTCATGTATTAGTCTGCTATGTCTAGCTTTATTGGTGTGTGTACCGTTGGATCCTTTGTGTCCTTTTTGTATATTTTTTTAAATTTAAATGAAAGTAAGGAACTATATTAAAATGGAAGAGGGTTTTCAAAAAGCAGATTTACATAATGTGCCAAGTATGGACGTTACTATGGCATTAGAATGTTTAGCCGTATGCAAAGACTTGGTAGCAGAGTAAAACCGAAACTGTAAGTTTTGTTTTATATAAATAAGTACTATTTAGTACGATTCCTAAAATGGAATAGCTTTGCTGCGTCGGAGAAAAAGTATGAACTACGTGGCGACCAAGGAAACATTACCACGACCAATCCAATGGTCAGGAAAATGTTGGTTTAGATATATTCGTACTTGATGAGTAAAATGGAATAGGGCATCATCTTGCATGCACCATATATCTATTAGATGCGTTATCACCTCAAATTCAGTGGTAACGCTTCTAATAGGTTAATAAAGTAATTTAAATAACTGATACAATTTAAATTTTCTGGCAACTGATATGGGCTTAGAAAATGGTTGTCAATGATTCCAGATCAAACATTAATTTTAAACCATGTTGCATGTCGTACTCGAGATAAATGAGGATTTTCAACTTTCCAACAATAGTTATTTCTTAAATCGAAAATACCTCGGCGAGTAAATGTCGCTTCATCTTTAAATAATATTCCACTGACGAATATATGGTCAGTATTTTGTTTGTTCCGTATATCACTTGCAAATTGATATACTGAAGGGAGAATGATAGGTAATAAATTTTGAACAAGTAGGTATAAAATGTTTTTGGAGATATTTTTATTCATGTAATGTCTGTAAAATAGATGTTTTAACAATTCCCTGGCATCAGCTAATCATCTTGAACTAGTTTGTGGATCGTCCGCAATGCGAACTATTACCTATTTCGTCTTCCTGGTCAGGCGTAATAATGTTCGGTCGACCTAAAGTATCAAGTTTATGAACCACTTTTGAATACATTCTTGAACAGATTTGAAACAGTCGATTACCACGTTCCAATCTGTTTGAAAATCTCCGACAATATTCACGTTGTGCGTGTCCATTGAAATTTTGTTGACATAAACAGGAATCATCTCTCATTCTCAAATTAGAAATATTATTATGTCTCGTCATATTTCAGTTTCCTTAAATAACTAATTTTAAAGAAAAATAGATAAATATCTACAATTCTAAATAATTATTAATTGTCACAATGATTTTGTTTAATTTTCAAAACTGTTGGTCTTCACGTCAAAATTTTTTAGTAATGAAATATGCAGCAGATTGTTGAAATGCGATCTGATAGGCTATTACAATTGTCAACAATGCACTTCTCCATAATTATACAAAGAAAACTTGTATATTTCACAAAATAATCACAATGTTACCACAACGAAAGTCTAACATCGACTGAGAGCATGAGGCCAGCTAGGCCGAGGTTAGGCTCACGGAAGGCTTTGCCCTATAGTTCAGTCTAGGTGCTCTGTGGTCCAAACGAACTGTGGAAACTAGGAAAAAAGAACACGAAAGGCACATACGGTTATACTAGCCTGAAAAATCCGCCGCTGCTAAACACGCTTGGAAAAAGGGACACAAAATCTCACTAGAGGGCCTTAAAATGCTGGATCGTACCAATGACGAAAGAAGACTTTGGTGATTCTTCAATATCCGAACAACATGAACAAATTAGTCATACTTGGATGACCTTCAGAATAAACAAATTAACCGGAGCGTACCTGAACAAGCCATCCGTAAAGCTCCTGAACCAGTGAACCTAAACACTGAACTAACTAACCTTGACGCACCGACTAGGATAAAAGACGAGAAGCACTGAAAATTTTAAATTACAAATTTGACACCCTGTATCTTTTTTGTTATCATCATTTTATTAAGGCATATTGACTACAATCGTAATATTTTGAAGTAAAAGATCTGTCTCTATAGACCATTACTTACAGATCACGGATAGAGTATTCTATTTGAAATAAGAAAGTTGGCAACTACTTCCGGTATTTCCGAAAGTAGCGACAATATTGTTTTATAACATCAAAATGTTCAACTCTACAGGGTTAGCTATGACTTAGTACAAATATTTTAAGGAGGAAAAATAAGAAATAACGAAATCATCTACCAAAAAATGTCTAAACTTATTTATAAAGCGAAATTTTTTTTATTTCAAAACTATATTAAATACTTATTTATCGCCGTCACTGGCCTTCTGTCAGCCGCGAGGTTAAGTATATTCGGCCAATATCAAAAGTGTTAAACGTAGTGACAGGTCACCGCTTTGACACGTTTATCAGTTTACGCCGCATTGAAAGAAAAAAAAATATTTACAAAATGTAGATTATAATGATTTAATGAGAAACACGATATGGTAGCACAGGGAGGTAGCACCTACCTTACTAATATTTATTTCCAGGATTGATATTTGGAGAGATTTTAAGAATGTTGTATCGTTTTCTGTTTTCTTACTTGTTTAAATTAAAAACTGCCATTACAAAGATTTTTGTACTTGCTGTGGGCCTCTCCTTCCATCGACCGTTCTTTTTGTTTAAAGCGACACAAATACATAAAAACACTGCCACACGTTTACCGCCAAGGCATTATAATAGTTGTTCAATGTGGCTCAAAAAGTATTCAGCATAATATTTTGTGTACTCGGAAAACCTCTTTGGTATTACGCTGATACACGATAATATGTACTTGTCACACCTTATCCATCATCTTGGCATTTGAATATGACATGTTTGTAAATATATTAAAAAATACGCGTAGAATTAAATTTGCGAAAAGCAAGTGCTGAAAGATTTTTTCAAACTAATCAGTGCACCGTAGTCGTATGTAATATTTTTTGACATCTGCAGACACTATCTGCCATCTGTAGGCCACTAATGCAAGGTGCACTTCATAGCGATAATTTTTTAAACTTCTTGTGTTGTTGGGGAATTAAATTATGCTAATACCAATAATAACAACAATATTAACCGTAATCGACGATGTTTGCATAAAATAATTAGTAATATTTTAAACTATAATATCCCAAGATGTTTACAGTGTTCTGTAGAAATGTTTCTTAGACTCTTAGATATAACTAAGCTTCGCATGTTCTTTGAGGTTTGGAGAGTATGCAACTAGCAATGTTGTATTATATTATTTCAGAAGTGACATTTTAAACGGTTTATAGTAATTAAATATTGTTTTATGTCGGATATGTTAGTGGATAATTATGACGAATTCTCAAAGAATGAAAATGTAATTTTGGCAATGTGTAACGGAAGAACGAATACAAAATATTGCAGCTAACCGGATCAACTGTTATCTATCAGGTACACTTGACAACGCTGCAAAAAACGACCGCACGGTAGTTGACATATCTAGCCACCTCGGACGATGATTGATTGTCATAGGCGCCGACTTTCCGTAGGAAGAGGGTTTTGCCCCATTTTTAAAATATTGAGCTAGAATTCCGAAATAAATTGTTTATTGTCTTTTAGACCTCCCTAAGCACGTGGTTAAAATTGTTGTACTTAGTCGTAGTTAACCCTGTATATTTCACTTGGTTCTCTGTATACCTTCAAACTAAGGTTATCGGAATCACCCTATATGTTTATTGCCACCTGAACTTTATAGTCAGACTCGATTATAATATTAGTACTTATTGCGTAATTCCGAATATAAATCATAATCACACAGATATGCCACCCTCATAAGTATCTGCCAACTTTCTAAGAACGCGTCTAATCTGAATCCGGAAGTGGTTAGTTTATACTGTGACTTCCTTGTAGCCGCCCAAAGATCAGACTAACGATGCATTTCGCCGGCAGTTGAACACGGCACGTTTGTCTTCAGAGGTTCACACTTTCACGTGGCTTGTTCGTCAGTGTCTCGCTTCCACATCAAGGAGCAAGTAGTTCAGTGAGCATAGAGCAGAAGTGTTTAAGTGTGCCAGTCAAACGAGCGTTCCATCACTCTAGCTGGGAAACGAGGCCAAAAGGTCGTGACAGTCACAAGATCGGCATGCTAAAGAAATGGCTGACTGACATAATATGTCTCCCCGATATACAGGGTGTCCCGTAGGGCTAATATTTCCTCAGGATGTTCGTTCATCGGAAATGATTACTTTTCTTCATATAAACGTGGGTCCAAAAATTCTTCCATGAGGAACTTAAGTCACTGAAAGATCCACTTTGCTGATGATTTCTCTAAAATTTTAAACCAACTGAGATAAATTTGACCTGACTTAGGCATCACTACAAATAAAATTTAGAAATGTTTATAACGTACGTCTCAACCTGATGAAAGAGGGGTTAAATTTACTATAACTTTTTGTGCTTAGATTTTTGACTGAAAAATATGATATATCAGATTTTTTAGTAAATAAAGATATTCTTGGTTGATATTAATAAAATGCTTAATTTGGTTATGTGATATTTTGGTCCATTTTAAATTTATGTTTTAGCAGTAATAACAATTGTGTATATTTGCCATACCATTGTTGTGGAAACAGCTTTCATCACTCCATATTGTTTTCCTCGTTATGGAAAGAAAATCTAACCTTCGTTGATAATCAACATGATAAACAGCAGTTAGAAATGATTGAATCTATTGTTAGAAAGCTTTCTGGGACATGAGGAATACGAAATTTCAGTTTCTGCTGAAATATTCCTTATGGAAATTGTTGATAACATATCTATACCACGTTGTCAGAATTTCTGGTAGTTTTTAATTGTTGATACTTACTTTTCTCTAAACTGTCATATTGTATAATCGTTGTTGCAAAATTTTTAACTGTTTTGTTGCCTGGATACCGTCAACTATTAGGATCCATAATGCATTTTTTAATATAGTATAAACAGAAAACTGATTGCCACTAAACTATATTATAATTTACTGTATATTTGATAATTAGATAGGTATATAAATAACATAAGTGACATCATATTGAATCACTTGCGAATGTGAAGATTATAGCAACTTGATTGCGATGTCTTATATGATTCTGCCTGTGTAGCGTAAGTTTTTATGTTTGAATTTAACGAAGTTGACTTTAAATTGCGAGCACTCTGTATGTAATTAGAGTTCGTTCGAAACATTTTCGGATAGCTCAGGGGTTTACCTTTAATGTTTTTAAAATCATCAAGTTTTAAAGTAGATGATGCAAACTGATTTTTTATTTATTTTTTTTTTTTCAGAAAATGCTGATATCTCGGAAACTATTAGGTTTAGATGCAGGGAACCTTAAAGTAAAAAAACTAGAAGAATTATATATTAGGAATCTGATTACTGATGGAAATAGCATAGAATTTTCGATTGACTGGTGCAAAAATACATAAGGTATCAAGATAAATAATTTTGTATTTGAAAGGATAAGTTAATCAGTTAATTGTATCAAGTGATAGGATACGTTTATGAAATGTCAGATTAAAGTAATTTACATTCAGACGACAGTTGTGTAAATTGAATGACAAAATTAAAACTTCTATATTCTTCTATATTACAGTGTAAATTCAATAACGGGAAAATTTGTTTGTAGAAGTATACAGAGGTATTTAAAAAGGTTGAAATTAAGTTATATCAAATTATAGCTTGAATGTCATTAGTTGGAATCTAAATTGTATGTATTAATTGTAAATAATTAGATTAGATTAGATTAGAGTGCAATGCAAAATTGTGGTATCTTAGTGATGAAAAAATAAACGAAGTTGTTCAAAGTTGGTGAAAAAGGGGAAGCCACGTTAAAATTTTGCTCCCACATAAAAAATTGTAAAATAGAGTATACCACCAGTTAAAAATTAGCAAAAGTTATCTAAAAGTATATTAAAGTGAAATAGTATCAATATCAAGAAAGTTAAAAAGCAAGGATCTTTTTACCAAAACCAAGATTTAAAAAGGAAATAAAAACTACTGAATTGACTTCACTCAAGAGCCAAGCAACAAACAAATCTAGGTACGAGATAAGCAGCAGACAAAACAGTTTTGAAGAAGATAGGAATAGTAAGGGAAGAAAAGAGCAGAACAAGGAACAATATAACTGTAGGCACGAAAAAGCGGGAAAATCATATAGAGAGTATGTATCGACTGATTGGGCTAAAAAAGCAATTTTTATACCACGGCAAAGGAAACCACTGTATTCAGTACAAGAATTGTACATGTGTGTAGAAATAAGACAGCTAGCGCAGGGCTAGGATAGATTTATGAAAATTAATTGATTTTTCATTCAAAAAATATATTAAAGGAAAAAACTGATATAAAATTCAATTTCTTAAATATTTCTACGGTAAAATTTCCAATTAATAATAGAGCATAATTATTAATATAATAAGACCTGCTTAGAATCTACACTGTTACTCATGCTAACAGTTTTTGGATTAATATTTTTAAAACACATTAAAATTTTAAATTTCAAGGAAAAATATAAGTGAACACACAGGGGTCAAGAACAGAGCTATCCTGGTAAGTAAATGACATTTCAAGATTTTAAGAATATTATTCAACGTAATAATTAACAAACAAACAATAAAATAACAAAAACACGAAAATAAAACATAATATATGTTTGAATTGTATGTAATTAGGATTCATTGTAAACATTTTCTGATAACTCAAGGGTTTGACTAGTTATCTTTCAAAAATTAACTCTTTAGCTTTATTATCTTATAATTAAGTTTTAATATGTATATGATGCAAAATGAAATTTTTTCGAAAACATGCGAATATCTCGGAAATTATTAGATGAAGGCACTAGGAAAGTTCTATTAAATCCGCTAAATGTTAGTAACTATTAGGAAGACACAAGGAAGTTTGAGAAAAGTTCTATTGAAATAAACACTGTAATTCAAAAGTACACATAAAATAGATTCCATTTATAATAATGAATTTAACAGTTACTTCCGGTACAGCCGGAAGTTCATTGGCATTGAAATTGTTTTCGGTAAAAACTTTGTATATAAAAAGTAACAGTATAGGGTTTAGTCCTGAATTTTCTTTAGCAAAATTTTAAAATTAGGTAATTTTCATTAGCATATTTACCTTTGTCATGAATATTATTTTGTAAAGTTTTGATATTTGGTAATTTTAAGAAGCATATTTAATTGTAATTGCAAAACTTCCATAATATTAGGAAATTTTAAAAAGTAAAGCGGCATTTACATTACACGAGTGTTCAAATCCGAGTTGCGTGCCTACTTTGATGAAAAAAAAATCATTTTCTTTTGAATTATTTAAAGTAATGACATATCGAAAGCATAGCAGGTTAACTTAAAAGTTAAAATTGTACAGGAATAAATTTATGATCTACCTAATTTAATATATCAAGGCACAAAATATATCTATATATCTATCTTACCTAGGTGGAACAAAAATTAAATGAATGACGTAAACTCATTACTTAAATTCTGCTAATATTTTATTTATTACATTTATACCTTTCTTTTCTGATGCCGAAAATAGAGTACTTTTAGTTTCCTGGTCTGGATGAACTTCTCTGTTCCCATTTTACTAGAATTAATGGTCACAAATTAATAGAATAGCTTAAATATAATTCAATATAGAACTAAAATATTACTATTTCTTATTTTTCAATGAAAGAAATACAAGAGGATGAACATAATACCTATAAAAATAAAAATATATAGCGTACCAACATTGGGAATATATGGGATGGAATATAAACCATCAACTTAAAATTAATATGCTAAAAAATATTAATTTTTATTAATTATTTTTGTACTTGAAAATGATATGAAATATTTTATACAATTCATCATAAAATACTCTTATGTCAGACACATAATTATCACAAGAACAGGCGTACCAATGAACTATACCATGATAAAAATAAAATAAATACTATAAAAACTTCCAACAAAGTAGCAACAGAATAAACTCAATAAATTTTACAATATAAGTAGGCAAAACCAAAACTGAGAGGGCAGGGTAGGTACTACCAGTTATCAGTGTTAGCCATTTGCATTTGCACTGCTTGTTGCGTCTTGCAAATAATTAATAACATTTTTGCAGTCAATTTGAAACTGGGTGGCAATAACATAACAAATGTTATCATCACTTACCATTATTGATCTTATTTACTATAAAAACTTAACTCACAACACACACACTCTGCACATACCTAATGCATGCACCTGACATCTGTCCTTTGTAATTGGAAGCTCACGCAGTCAAACAACGAGGTGGTGATATATTTCCTACTTTCGTATAGGAATATTCCCAAAATTAAGTAATGTTCATAAGTAAAACCTAATATTATCTATATTTTATAGAAAATATTTAACATTTTTATTGGAATTTTACTTTCATGTGACAAATTTCATACAAATGGCGTAAATTTTCTTTAATTTAGCAATATTTCATATTCTATGTAATTTTAAAGTACCTGTTTATGCATTGTTCCTGATTTTATGAAATTTTATTCGGAGAAATTACCTGCACTTTTTACAGTGTAGTTTCGATTTAATTAAAGTTTTCTTTAAAATATATTATTGAAGTGTTGTTATTACTTCGTTTTTTTATTTATGTTCCTAGTATTTCATTAAAGCAGTAACCTATTTTGCATTTAGCTGTTAAAAAATAAGTGGAATATAAAATATACCTACCTACAGTATTCTCTGTTAACGTATTTTCACAGCTCAAGTAATATGTCACATTACGTTTCCAACGTGACCCCTGTAACTGTAAAATATGGATGACACGAACTTGCGCCATCAAGCACTGTCTGGCCATTTATATAACCCAAGAAAAGCGTATAATATGTTAAGAGGTGAGAATTTGTTCCAACATCGAAATTTTGCTGAGTAATATAGATAGGGATTTTCGGTTACATTTTACTCAACGGTTTTATATGGATTACTTTTGAGGCGGAATATAGATATTTTATCTTTTTTGATATAAGATATGTGAGCGAGTTTTTCGTGTGAAGTGGAAATATAATAAATTTATATTTAATGCCTCGGTGAGAAGTATTAAAATACTGGACGAGTGCTGCATCCACACTCTCGTGTTATCTATCGCGTGTATTTCGTAAATTCACTTAGATTGCAATCGCTACTGCTCTTTACTCTATAAGTTGTTATAATTACTGTTATATACAATTGTTATGTAAAAAAACCGAATACTTTGTAGAAGAAGATGGTGAATGACAGCAACATATCGCAATAGATCGAAGTTATGATGGTTTTTTTTTCTATTTCATAAATTATTAATCATCAGAATAGTATATATTTTTTGCAGAATGGCCATAGCAAAACAGCTCTCAGAGTTGAGTTGCAAATCTGCTGGAGAATTTCAAAACTTCACTAGCATGCCATTAGAGGATTTTAACTATTTATTAAACAAAATTTCACCAGTTAAGCAAGCTATTGCAGCCAAATGCGATTAGCAATTACTCTTAAGATTTCTAGCGACAGGCGACAGCTATACAAGTATTTACTATTTATTCAGTGTCACCCCAAATAAATTGAAAACTTATACCTTGATTATAGTAATATTCCTATAATATTTACATACAGAGTGTATCAAGTTTATATACAGAAAATATCAGAATCGATAGTACATCGAAATATAATATTTTTTTGCTCTATAACATTTTCTTTTAAGACGGTTAGTTTTTGAGATATTGGACGTTGACTATTATTTTTTAAAAGTTTCTGTAGCATAACTTTTTTTTAGTTTCATATCTGTATATCTATATATTTAAAGGACCCCGCAGGGTCCTTATGGAAATTGGGGTTCTTTCAAATTTGGTGAAACTCTGGACTCTGTTAGTTCTCGACGAGTAGAACAAAAATTCTCATGGCGACTGAGTCCAAAAGTCTCATGGTTTTGAGATATAGCTCTCTGAAGTTCGACTTTGGGTGCATTTTGCACTATTACT
Source organism: Monochamus alternatus (assembly GCA_037114965.1). Taxonomy (NCBI): domain Eukaryota; kingdom Metazoa; phylum Arthropoda; class Insecta; order Coleoptera; family Cerambycidae; genus Monochamus; species Monochamus alternatus. Next base: position 44,748,427 of record CM073427.1, on the reverse strand, counting down.
AGTTTCACACTTACAATAGTATATACTTGTTTATTCAAGCACGTATGCATGTACACGTGTATTCAAACACATATAAACTTCAAACACGTATAAACATACAACTACACACACACACATACACACATACAGGGTGATAGGTAAACATACGGCAAAAATTCAAGGGGTTATTCCTTGGCCTATTCTAAGAATATTTTGTATGATGATGATTTGGAGAAACCCCTTTGTTTCGAAGATACAGGGTGAACAATATTTGCGACAATCATATTCGATATTTGTTGAAATCATTAATGTAAATAAAAGGATAGCGTACGCCAATGAGTTTATCAAGTATAAAAAATTAATGAGTTTCCTCGTGATTTTTTAACAGCAACATACGGAGATCGCTGGATTGGTCGAGGTGCGCCACACGCATGATCTACTCGATCCCCAGACTTAAACCCTCTGGATTATTTCTTATGGAGCTATCTGAAATCATTCGTTTACGCTACTCCAGTGGAGAATTTGAACGAATTGCGAAATCGGATAATTGCTGGGTGTAACTCAATTAGAAACAACCCTGGTGTGTTTGAAAGAGTTCGGCACTCAATGACGAGAAGATTGAATGCTTGTATCCAGGCTGGAGGAAGTCATTCCGAACATTTATTGCAGATTGAACAACTTTACATGTACTTTTTTGAAAATAAAATGTTGTTACTGTAGCAAATTTTGTTCACCCTGTATCTTCGAAACAAAGAAGTTTTTCAGAAATCATCATGTTTACCTAACACCCTGTATATGTGTGTGTGTGTGTGTGTGTGTGTGTGTGTGTGTGTGTGTGTGTGTGTGTGTGTGTGTGTGTGTGTGTGTGTGTGTGTGTGTGTGTGTGTGTGTGTGTGTGTGTGTGTGTGTGTGTGTGTGTGTGTGTGTGTGTGTGTGTGTGTGTGTGTGTGTGTGTGTGTGTGTGTGTGTGTGTGTGTGTGTGTGTGTGTGTGTGTGTGTGTGTGTGTGTGTGTGTGTGTGTGTGTGTGTGTGTGTGTGTGTGTGTGTGTGTGTGTGTGTGTGTGTGTGTGTGTGTGTGTGTGTGTGTGTGTGTGTGTGTGTGTGTGTGTGTGTGTGTGTGTGTGTGTGTGTGTGTGTGTGTGTGTGTGTGTGTGTGTGTGTGTGTGTGTGTGTGTGTGTGTGTGTGTGTGTGTGTGTGTGTGTGTGTGTGTGTGTGTGTGTGTGTGTGTGTGTGTGTGTGTGTGTGTGTGTGTGTGTGTGTGTGTGTGTGTGTGTGTGTGTGTGTGTGTGTGTGTGTGTGTGTGTGTGTGTGTGTGTGTGTGTGTGTGTGTGTGTGTGTGTGTGTGTGTGTGTGTGTGTGTGTGTGTGTGTGTGTGTGTGTGTGTAGTTGTATGTTGTATGTATGTGTTGGTGTATGTATACGTGTTTGAATATACATGTACATGCATACGTGCTTGAACAAACAAGTATACAGGGTGAATCTTAAATAAGTACAAATATTTTAACTGCTGGTGTAGTTCGTCATATAGATCAGTCTAGTGAAAGCCATTTTTAAAAATTTCTAATATTTACGGAGATATTAATTTTTTAAAAAAATACCCACATTTTGAGGACCGCTGGCTGATTTATCATCCAACAACCTAATGAAACATATGATTTGTTGCGAGGTTGCCATATCTCCTCCAATATAAATATTACGTTTCCTTTAACGTAATAGTTCTATTTTAAAAATACTTGTTTTAAGCATAAGTACAGTAAAATTGGGTATGTAGTATGATACGCAGCAATATTAACATAAATTTTAACATCTGAACTAACCTTAAAATACTTAAAACGATTAAAAATGAATTTCCGCAAGTTCAATACTACCGTAAAATATTTAGGAAGATATTACGTATTATTAATCACAATATTAAATAACAAAATAAGCAGCTTGACGTATGCGTTTAATATCAAGAAAAAATGTATAAAATGCATACATTTAGACGGCAGATCCAGCAAAGTAAAATATTTTCTCTCTAATGAAATGTGTTGTGGGTTGCCGGTACAAATGGGAAAGGGAAATATGCTGGACGAATTATTAAGAGGTCGATTTATTATGGGCTTTTCAAAAGGCGCAGCTCGAGACAGATTTCATGAAGATGTTTAAAAAAGGTGTATATCGCATATAAAAAAAGCTGGTCAGAAAAACCATCAAGGTAAGTTTTCAGTAATGTGCCTACGACAGGTAGGTATCACGGGCAGTAGGCGGAAACGTCGAGCAAGCAAAACTATGCCAGTCATAGGTGTACTAAATTTGAATGCGATCAGATATAAAAAATATACAAAATTGACAAAAATAATTGCATTACATGACATCCATTATTTTTAGAGTAGAAACAGTGATATAACAGTTTTTACCAATTTCGAGGCGCTAGATAATAAAAATAATAACAATTATTTCAAAATTTAAAGTTATCTTATATTTTCAATTGCCCAAGGTCGAAAATAATAGAGAGTGACTAATTCACAACACAGATATGAGTACGGAAGATCGGGTAGTATGATTACCTAAGCGTACCACTTGAGAAGAGCTAAAGCACACAAAATTATCAAAAATAAATTGACGTCGGCTGAACCTAGCACATTAACAATTTACTTTTTCTACGTTCATGCGAAAAGCAAAACTTTATTGAACTATATTTAGTGGAAAAAGTGGTTATTTATTGCACTAGTGCAATAAAATGTTTATTGCATTCATCTGTCATTCTACTACAGCGTTTTGTCATCATGACAAACATAAACGTTCAAATCGACGTCACATTTTCCTAGATTTAGTGTCATCTAAATAACATTTTATGGTTTTTTCATGAACGTAGATAAAATTTGTTTTTCCACCATTAAATAAATAGTGCAAATATTTGCGAATTCCGCATTCAAAAGGACAAAAGGCTTTAGAATACATACACACTATTTACTATAGGTTACGCACTGTCACTATAACGGTCACACATTAACACTTATTATAATCATATATCGTACCGCTTTCCGTATGACATTCATACGTCCATGTTTCGTAAAAATTTAGTATATTATTCTTCGATCCAGATTTTTATTTTTTAATATTTATTCTAAATAGTTTCTTTGCCATATCACTATTTCGCCCTTTCTATCAGTATACTCTTTTCGATTTCATTTATATGGACTAAGTTTCATTTTGTAAGATATAGTAATAATTTTTTTTTTTTTGGAAAACTCATTTTAAAAATACAATCTTCCTTCCGCGAGTTTCCATCACTTTCCGTTTCACAGTTGTACTTCTTTACCACTTTTTTATTTGCACACATAAGCTATTCACGTACAATTTTGTTAATGAAATATAAATTTCAACATCACTTACACTCATATTTTCACCTCGCGCACTAAACTCTTCATTTGTCATCATCCGATATTCCTCATTTCGATCAAATCACTAACAAAATTAATTACATTCATAATTAAATTAACGAAAAGATATACCCTAAATTTTGCCCGCCCGAACGATATACCCGCCCATGATAGCCTTGGAAATGAAACAGTTGGATCCGACAATTCGTCGCAGCCAATGAAATGCCAGCATCGCATACGTACTAACTGCAGCGCATGCGTACTAACTGAGCGCATGCGTAGCAGAAGCAGATAACATTAGTCACTCTCTACAATTTTGAAAGACTGGTATATAACGTATAAAACGTATTTAAATCTTTTTAATATTTTCTCAGGCAGTGTTTTTCTATTAAGTGTCTTGTGTATTTAATTAATATTTTTAGTGAAATACAGTGTAATTAAGTAGAATATGGCGCATTATTCAAACAGTGAAAAGGTTGACATGCTAAAAGCATATTTTTTAAGCAACGAAAATGCACTTGCTGCAAAAAGATTATATACAAATTGGTATGGAGGAGAAAGAAATATACCAAATGAACGTACATTTGTCAATATTGTTCAAGGATTACGGGACCATGGATCTTTTAAACTTCAAACCCAGGATCGGGGTCGTCCACAAACAAGAAGAGTGAGAAACGTTGAGCCACAAATTTTAAATGCAGTAGAGGAGAATCCGGGCACATCATCTAGAAGATTATCTCATGAATTTCATGTATCCCAGAGAACGGTACTAAGAACTTTGCACATGCAAGGACTTCATCCATATCATGTACAAAAGGTGCAAGCCTTACTACCAGACGATTTACCCAGGCGAAGAGAATTTTGTGAATGGATTCTGAGGAAGTGTGAGTTAGAGGAGGACTTTTTGAGATATATTTTATGGACAGATGAAGCGGGATTTACGAGAGAGGGGATGTTTAACGCCCATAACACTCATATTTGGGCTGATGAAAATCCAAATGCCATCAGGGAAACTCATTATCAGCAACAATTTTCATTAAATATTTGGGCAGGAATTGTAGATAATACATTGATAGGACCCCATGTATTGCCAAGAAGACTAACAGGTCAAATGTACCTTGAACTTCTTGATAATAACTTGGAAGATTTGTTGGAAAATGTACCTCTTGCTGTGAGGCAACAAATGTGGATTCAACATGACGGTGCTCCCCCTCACAGTGCTCGAATTGTATCAGACTGGTTGAATAATAATTATAGGGATAAATGGATAGGAAGATATGGACCTATACCTTGGCCGCCAAGATCACCAGATTTGAACCCATGTGACTTCTACCTATGGGGACATATGAAACAACTAGTTTATTCAGAACCTGTTAACACTTTGGAGCAACTGCGAGTTCGTATAGATAACGCAGGAGATATGATAAGAAGAAATATTACAATTTTTCAAAATGTACGTGAGTCGATGATAAGAAGAGCAAGAGCATGCTTAGAAAGCAATGGTGGTCATTTCGAACATCTGCTATAATACCGGTGATACTGACAGTGCAGTGACAGTGATGTGCATTCTTAGTGAAGTGCAGTGATAGTGACAGTGGAGTGTAGTGACAGTGGAATGTAGTGACAGTGGAGTGCAGTGACAGTGGAGTGCAGTGACAGTGCAGTGCAGTGACAGTGGAGTGCAGTAACAGTGGAGTGCAGTGATGAGTTCAGTGATAATGATATTAGTCTTGTGAGAAATCAGTTGGAGTGTAGAAAAAATGATTATAGATCACATTCTGGATCTGTGAGTAGAGAACCTGTTTTATGTTTTCAGTTTCATGTTTGTACATAGACGTACTTTATTGGTGAGGTATAGGTATGGCAATGAGGGGAGGAGGTGGCCATACACATTTTTTATAAACAGCCATTCTTTGACATGTCTAAAAATTCTAGTTATGCCTTGTCTTCATGAACACGAAATTCGCGAAAATGCACGCGTTTTTTATTTAAAATGGAAAAGTGTCAACTTTTAGCAAATTTTATTATTGCTATTTTCATGCATTATGTGGGGTTAGCAAGTTTAACTTGGGCTTCCGATAATCTGTCATGACAGTCAATGACAGTTTGATAATAAAAATAATATAAAATGTTACAGTTGACGAAATTCGCTAAAAGTTGAGATTTTTTCCCACCATCAAATAATTCGAGCGAATATTCGCAAATTTTGCGTCCATAAGGACAACATTTTAAAACTCCCTTGAAGCAAAGACATTTGTGTAACACTGGCAACACTGTGAACCACACGTTCAGTCTGCAGCACTATGACTTATAAAAGTATGAAAGGGTATGTCTAGGCCAGCGGTCCTCAACAAGTTTTCTGCTGAAAAATTACGAAATTTATTTAAAATTTCACTTTTTTATTACTGATTTGTTTGTAAAAAAACTATTAATTATGTGTTCTACACACCAAACTATACTGTTGGTTAAAATATTTGTACTTATTTAAGATTCACCCTGTATACTATTGTAAGTGTGAAACTAGTATTACTGCAAAATGCACCAAAAGTCGAACTTCGGAGAGCTATATCTCAAAACCATGAGACTTTTGGACTCAGTGGCAATGAGAACTTTTGTTCTACTCGTCGAGAACTAACAGAGTCCAGAGTTTAATCAAATTTGACAGAAACGCAATTTCCATAAGGACCCTGCGGGGTCCTTTCTATATGGCTAATTTGTTGGAAATAGCACAAAATTATGCAAAACTTGCCCATTATCAATCACATGGGCGTATAAATGAAAACAAAGTGTACGCCTATGGACATTTGGAAATACTTTTTAATTTTTAAGCTAATAACCATTTCAAAAATTTACATTTTTTAATTTATAACTCTTGACAAAAAATGTGTCACAATATTGTATCACTATATGTATGTAACTATATTTTGATAATTTTTTGTTCTTTAAACCCTTCTGAAGTGGCACCCCTACGGAATATTGTCTCTTGTAACCCTCACCACCTGTACTCATATGGGTCCTATGTCTGCTGCAAATGAACCACTATCTATTATTTTGGACCTTGGGTATAGAAACAATAACGTCATGCATAGCCAAAATCACTACGAGAGCATATAGGAGTGTAGAGATGTATCTCGCCTCGCCGTGTTTTGCTGAAAAAATCCTTTGACTCATGTCTCAAATACCGACATCGAAGCGAGAGCTGGCAAGAGGGAGCGAGATAAGTCCATCATTCACACTCTCGTGTTTGACCGGTCTCGGACTGTCTCAGCGAGAGTGTGGAGACGACATAAAAGGTGGATTGTTTCTATACAGGATGTTTCCAAAAAACATGGCAATCTTACTAGAGCTGATAAACGCATGTCTTAAGAGTCACACATTTTTAAGAGCTACATATTAAATCAAAATTTTTATTTATTATTCTTATTTCTGCATTTCATTAAATAAGTACCTTCTTCACCAAACCACCGTTCGATGCGTCACTGCTGTAAAATTACATTTAATACAAAATATAATTAATTATTTGGCTCTATCTATTACAAAAGCAACGCATTAGATACTTTTGTACGTAAAGTGCTTTGCTCTGTAGACTATGAATTGGGTTTTTGTTATAAGTAACAAAAATAATAAAGGTAAGTTGCTACTGATCATCATTAAGTGAAAATTGTTATGTCAACAAGTAGTCAGGAGTTGTCATATACTACGTGATAAAGAAAGGCAAACATCCATTAAATATCATTTAATTTTGATAATTTTTGCATATTTACTTCTCTAGTGAATGTAAAAAATGATTAAATTTTCAGGTTTATATGTCAAGTTTTTTTTGTGACTTCGCATAGGTCGTACTTTGATACCGTAGCATTCTGTTTGAAAAATATCTGCTCACATTTATGCTGCAAGTGTTGTGAAGCTTGTTGCAAACGATATTTTTTGCAGCTGATTATGCCTAGAGTACGTAGATTTGAGCAGACTTCCCAGCTTAGTGACTTTGAGTGTTACCAAGCGTGAACTTAAGAAGGTTGCAGACACAGAGCGTGAATCACGAGTAGTAGTAGAGGAACCACATACAGTGAAGATCGTCGATTGCTACATGTAACTCTCAGAAACAGATTTAGTAGCAACTGGATTATTGCAAACCACTGGTTTGAAGAACTTAGGGGGATGGTCAGTATGCGTACGTCCAATACGAAGTTTTGGTCTCTTGTCTCTTCGTCCACAGTGGGTGCTGCCTCCCATTCGTCAGCATCCAGATAACTGCTTACAATGGTGTAGAGAAAAAATTCTATGGGACCAAAACTGAAATCAGGAAATCTTTAGTGACAAATCCCATTTGTGCCATGCACGATGGTCGTGCAAGGGTGAGAAGACGACGTGGCGAAAGACGTAATTCACAATTTGACAGACACACACATTAGGCGTTATGGTATGGCATGCTATCGCATATGATAGCAGATCATCACTAGTCTACACTAAAGGCAACATGACAGTTCAACGCCTACATCCAGGAAGTGGTGGAGCCATATGTCATTCCATACCTTTTTAACGTACTATGGTTCTTCTGCGATGGTCGATGCATTTCGCTCTGTGTCCACGGCACTTCTGAGTCTACGCCTAATAACACTGTACTATGGTACTTAAGGATCTGTTAGTCCTTCTAGAAATTTGTCCCACGGACAAACCTGTTTCGCGCAATCCAACAATCCACCACCTCTCAAAGTCACTGGAAAATCTGCTTAAATCTACGTAATCTTGGCATAATCAGCTGTTAAAAAATGTTTGCAACAAGTTTCACAACACTTGCAATACAAATATTGAGCAGAAATTTTTAAACAGAATGCTACATTATCAAAGTACGATAAACCTGAATTTATCATTTTTTACTTTCACCGAGAAAAGTCTGCAAAAAATTATCAAAATAAAATGATATTTAATGGGTGTTTACCTTACCTTGTCACGTAGTAGTAAAATTTATTTGAAGAAGGTAAGAAATAAGTTACCTACTCGTAGTCTATATGGATATAGTAGATACTTGATGAATAATAACTTCTTCTCCAGTGGACAGTGCATTAAGATTTTATTGTCAGAAATGGAAAAGTACTATTTAGCTCTATTTATTTTTATATTATAATGTATATGTATAATACCTAGATGCTTCATGTTTTGTGTTCTGTAATTATCTATTAATATTTTGTTCATCTATGAAGCATAAATCATAAGATGTGATAACTAACTTCCATTATGAATACCTTCGTGCAAATGAAAATTCGTGTGATGTGTGAGCTGGCATAATTTGTATTTTATTATTGTTTTTATCAATCTTTCGCAAGGTTAAATGAGAAATTCATTAATTTGCAACATATACAAAATGCCCTGTCAGATTTACTACAAGGTGTACCTTTGGAAATTCGAAAGATATAACAAGGAGATACTCTTACTACTTACTTAACTACATTGAAATACTTTTTTTTTGACCGTATTAAATTTGTGATTTACAAAATACATGAAAATAACAAAGAAGAACTTGGCAACATATTCAAGATGAAATAATCTTGGGGGCTATATTGCAATTATGTGTAAATGGTAGGCAGATTTAACAGTGTTTATATCTTGTAGTAATCGTCTATTATAAATGTATAACAAAAATAAATGTAAAAATTAACAGTTCAGTTCTACCGTAAGTATATTTGTACAATCAATAAAATAGGAATTTGTTTTTATTTAATTTGCTGTCACAGTAAAAGAAAATTTTGATATAACTTATTTTTCTAAATAATCTCAACTTTTATTAGTACATTTTTCTCACCAGATTTGTTAAAACCTTCATTGAAAAAGAAAGTTGGTCGTGTATGTAAGCAAATGAGTATAAACGCTTCCACGCCTTGGTTTGTTATCAAACCGGCATTCTCCCAATTATTTCGTGAGTGGTTTAAATAAGTAATAGCCACATGATGATAAATTTGGACTATAGAGCGGATGTTTGAATGTCTGCCAATGAATTTCTTTTAGTTTTTTGCTTGGGCCAAAGCAGCTATATGTGGCCGAGTATTGTCTTTAGGAAGAATTTCATTTCCGTCATATCTCTTCTTTTTTGCCGAAAGGCCATTTACTTGATAAGTGACTAAAAGTAGTACGCAGACCCGGTCGTAAAGGAAATCAATGAGCAGTACGCTCTTTCAATACCAAAAAAACAGTTGCAAAAAATTTCCCTGCAGAAATACGAGTTTTGTATTTCAAAGTGGTGCTTCTCATTACGAATAGTATCGTAACGATCTTGTTTATTGAAAGGGAGTAAAATTATCTTTACATTTAATTTGAATTTATTATATGTGGGACCTTCGAAATGCTATAGAGATCATCTAATTGTTTTACTTCCCCATTTTAAGCTTTATAATCCATGATTTCGTGCTCAATCAACTGGGACACTTCCTGAACTTATTAAAAGGAAAACGTCACATTTCTAATGAAATGTTTTTATTGCAATAACGAAATAAATAAAGCTTTAACAAACACAATTATATTTTATACAACCCAGACGTTGAAGTACTGAACTGTATGTACCTCAAAGATGAGTTAATTGTCCTAAGGTACTTCTCTTTCGAGCAAAAAGATTGTTGACCGTTTCTCCGTATTTTAGGTGGGCGCTATACTTGACTATATAATTCTGAAATACTTGACACTACAATTTCTACGTCATTTTCCGTGGTTGCTAATACTAGAATATCGATTATTATTTTTCTTTGATGATATCACGGGGGCAATGAGGACAACTATCGCTCTGGAAGTTTTTGTTGGGGTTGCCACCCCTCCCAACATGGATTGTAAAGGAGGTGATGGCGACCTATCTGAGAATAAGGGATGCCTATATTGTTCTGCGCCGATAATCTTCACTCAGATCAGAGAGCATACGAATGTTTGTCATTGTCATTGTCACTGATTATCTTCCACTTAAAAATGTATTATACCAGGCTTGGGACATTGAAAAAGTTTTCTACTAACAACTGTACAATTAGTTGTTGCAAAATTTTGTCACAACGAACGTGTTTACCTTTTGTTCAGAAATGGTACTACTGCGGGGATTCGCCTTCTTACTTCCCCACTCAGTATATTGATATAAAAACAACATTAGAATATCTATGAGATGAGTATATACAATTTTTATTTAAGATAGAATACTTACTAAATAAAATTAATTCAAAGAAAGCATATTTAAAATAATAAGAGAAAAATATAACATATCGATTTTATGTAATAAAATATTATGTCAGAATAATTTTATAAATCACTCAGTTAAAAAGATTATGATTAAAAATAAAGATAAAACGAAAACAGCTATATAATTTATTAGACAAAACATATAATTAACATATTTATAAATTAGCTACAAGATGACTTGAATATTTGAAATGAATCATTATAATATATTGTCACGGATTTCCCAATCCGAATTGTTCTTGTACCAGAAAAACAATCCGTTAATTAGTTACTTATCTTTATTAACACTCTGTACACTACCGAATACTAATTACAACTCAACTAAACACTATTTAATTAGTCACTATCTAAATCGCTTTGAATTCTAATTGATCTCTCCGGAATATCCAAATAACAACTCTATAATTCAAGACTCTAATCTCAAGACTGACTAACTTGGCCGTTTATTCTTCTTTTATAAACCAAACGAATATTTCAGGTATTTTCTAGCATCTCTAGATCTATGTCTCGAACGATTCTAAATTTTTCCAGTTGCGCCTCGATACACGGCATTATTTGTTTGTTTACCAGAATCGCGTAGGGGCGATCGGGACAATTTCGCATTTTGCGGTACCGTAGGTGTTGAATTGGGTACGAGCGGGGCAAATTCCGTGAAACTGCCTCCTCCTTAGAACCGATCGTCTCGATCGGATGCACCTCTATACGGGGACAGACACTTCAGATGGACGACTTTCATCTTACTCCTTGGAGTCCTCTGTATCCGGTAGACAACGTCACTGATTCTTTTAATGACGGTGTAGGGGCCCTCCCAATACTTAGGCGATTTTCCTTTCTTCCACGTGGGGTTGTACAGCCACACTAGGTCACCTAGTTGGAATCCGACTGTATTGGCCCGAGCGTTGTATCGAGTCTTCATGCGATCGCTCTCTAGTCACATTCGAGGTCTGACTTGGTCGTGTACGGCTGCTAGTCTTCGTTCTAACTCATGGGTATAAGTGTCTGGCTCTGTGGGCTGTTCCGCAGGACGACCAAGTCTGCTGGAAGACGAAGCTCTCTTCCAAAGATTATCCTTGCGGGAGTCCTCCCAGTAGTTTCATGGACACCTGAGCGGTAAGCTAACAGAAAGAGTGGAATGAGCTTGTCCCAGTCTGTCTGGTTCTCGTTCACAAACATCCTCAGATTGGTTTCTAGTGTGGCGTTGAAGCGTTCCAGCATACCATCTGACTGGGAGTTCAGTGGGGTGGTCTTGGTTTTCCGGATTCCCATAAGCTCGTAGAACTTTTGAAACATACCTGATTCAAAATTTCTGCCCTGATCTGAATGTAGTTCCATGGGTACACCAAATCTGCAGAACAGGTTGTTAACTAGGGCTTCTGCTACGGTTGTGCTCTTGATTGGGAAGAGGGTATACTTCCGGCCATTTGCTGAAGTAGTCCATGGCTACTAGTAGATGTCGGTTTCCCTCCTGGGTTTTCGGAAAGGGGCCAGCGATATCAATGGCAATCCTCTCGAACGGTGCTCCTATATACTGGCGCATTTTGCCTCTGGAACGGATCTTCGGTCCTTTACTGGCTGCACATATATCACATTTTCGGCACCAATCTTCTACATCCGTCCTACAGCTCAACGAGTAGAAACGCTCCCTAATATTCTGTAGAGTCCTATTGATACCGAAATGTCCACCACCAATACCTCCATGTACTTTATGCATGAGTTCATTCGAATGGGATGTTGTCTTCTGCAAGTTTATGAAGAGGCTTAGCAATATCTGAGAATCCTTTCTTCGGTAGTATGTGCATAGGCCGAGAAAATTTCGAACATGATGTTTGTCTTTAGGAACCGGTTAGTTCTTTATGCATTCTGTCTTCTCCGGGTCTGTTTTCACACCGTTTGGAGTAATAATGTGGCCTAGGTATTTAACCTCCTTCTGGAACTGACTGCATTTCTTCGAGTTCAATTTCAGGTTTGCTGCTTTCAACTTATTTAACACTTTGGACACGTTCCTCAGATGCTCTTGCATAGGTCAAAATGGATTTCATTGAACTGCCACAATCCATTTCCAGTAGTGAAGGCTGACCTCGACTTGCCAATATCCACTCTTTAAATCCAAAGTGGAAAACCATTGTGCATCAACCAAAGTGTCCAGAGTATCGTCAATTCTTGGTAGTGGGTAACTGTCTTTCTTGGTGACGTCATTTAATTTTCTGTAGTCCACACAAAATCGGGTGGAGCCGTCTTACTTCTTGACCAGGGCTACAAGAGAAGCCCAAGGACTCTGAGATGGCTCTATGGTGCCTTGGTTTTGCATCTCAATTAACATCTGGTTAACTTCTTCTCCCTTGGCTAGTGGAAGTCCTCGTGGTGACTGCTTTATAGGAGATGATAAACCAGTATCGATTCGATGCTTCACTACATTGGTTTTCCCAAAGTTGCCTGGTTTAAATGTAGACACTTCTTCATTTTCACTTAGCAACTCTTCCAGTTGTTCCACCTCCACCTCTGTTAATCTTTCCTTGGCCCTATCCACCATGTCCCTGAGACATTCTGATAGACTGGTCTTATTTGGTTCCTCCTCCAATTCGTTGATTTCCCCGAGTGTTCTGACAGTGGTAACAGGTTCACAGACTCTTACTTCTGTTCCCTTTGTAATTTTCTGTGGAAAGGTTTTCAGGTTAACTACCCGTACCATTGTCGTCTACTCAGGTTTAATTAGGGTACGTCCGGTGACTATGGATTTATTGAACAAATTCGGATTACTGGGTTCCACCACTCCTACACTGCAAGACATTTTCCCATCCATAACTGTGCCAATCAAGGTTTCGACCTACGCAGGTAGTACCACATTTTCTTTAACAACTACTCCCAGTATGACATTATCCGATATATCTGATACCAGGGCTGTTTGAATTTGAGCCTCTTAATTCTACTATTAGTTACTCTGCTGCACAGCAGGAACTCCTTGTAAGAAGTCAAGAGCTTCCCCTCGTAGAGCAAATATCAGAGCACATTCAGACCATTCATTTGCTGCAACTGCTGCTTCAAACTGACGCAGATAACATTCCAGGAAACCTTACCGTCGAATTCAGGGGGCTTCATTTTCTGAGTTCGGATAACAGGTCCTTCTGATTTAATTACTCCCTCCTTGGTTATCTTGCCTAATTTATATCGAAGCTCTTCGCAGGTTTCTCTAACAAAGTTTATTTCTTCATCCATTTCCTTTTTTTGTGCTAACAATTTCTCTTCTACTTGTGTTTCAACTCTATGTGACTACTTCTCTAGTTTTTCTTCTACTATATTCTCCAACTTTGCTTGCAGTTCTTTCGTCCGTTCTCTCATTTCGTTTTGTATTGTCTGTATCTGATCTTTCATTATATACCCTTGTTCTTCTAGTTTCTTTTCTAATTTCTCCTGTATCGTCCGTCGTTGTTCATCTAATTTCTCCTGCATCGTTTGCGACTGATCTTCCATTTTATGCCCTTGTTCTTCAAATTTTTCTTGCATTGTCTTCGTTTGGTCTATTCTATGCCCTTGTTCTTCTAGTTTCTTTTGCATTGTTTGTCCCTGTTCTTCTAATTTCTTTTGCATTGGTTGTCTCTGTTCTTCTAATTTCTCTTGCATCGTCTTCGTTAGAATGATACGAATGTCGTGATATGTCACACTTGGGTCTTTATCTCACTCCCGTATAAAGTTCTAGAATATTCGCGATTATCCTTCGCAAATATCACCGTTCACTTCCTTAAGTCACGACGAGTATGGTGATATGTCACACTTGGGTCTTTGTTTCACTTCCGTATAAAGTTCTATAATGTTCGAGATTGTCCTTCGCAAATACCACCGTTCACTTTCTTAAGTCACGACTAGTGCGATGATATGTCACACTTGGGTCTTTGTTTCACTCCCATAAAAAGTTCTATAATGTTCGAGATTGTCCTTCACAAATACCACCGTTCACTTCCTTAAGTCACGACGAGTGCGGTGATATGTCACACTTGGGTCTTTGTCTCACTCCTGTATAAAATTTTAGAATGTTCCAGATTGTCCTTCACAAATACCACCGTTCACTTTCTTAAGTCACGACTAGTGCGATGATATGGCACACTTGGGTCTTTGTTTCACTCCCATAAAAAGTTCTATAATGTTCGAGATTGTCCTTCACAAATACCACCGTTCACTTCCTTAAGTCACGACGAGTGCGGTGATATGTCACACTTGGGTCTTTGTCTCACTCCCGTATAAAATTCTAGGATGTTCGAGATTGTCCTTCACAAATACTACCGTTCACTTCCTTGAGTCACGACAAGTGCGGTGATATGTCACACTTGGGTATTCATTCCACCCACGCACAGGGTTCCAGAAATCTTCAAACTTCCACTTAAATCCACTTCCAACACCAAATTATCACGGATTTCCCAATCCGACTTTTTCTTATACCAGAAAAACAATCCGTTAATTAGTCACTTATCTTCATTAACACTCTGTACACTGCTGAATACTAATTACAACTTAACTAAACAATATTTAATTAGTCACTTTCTTTGGGATGGTGGACACCGGATATTTTCATTAGTATAGTTTTTCTGCAGACTATTGCGAAAAGTGTCAGAAAAAGAAGGAGGATTATTTGAGAATGGTTCGGTTTTTTTAAACACCCTGTATTGTTCTCATTAAAATAGTCTCCATATAGAGCTTTGTTAAAAGTTTCATCAAAGGAATATTATTAATTAGTCACTATGTAAATCGCTCTAAATTCTACTTGATCTGTCCGAAATATCCAAATAACAACTCTCTAATTCAAGACTCTAATCCCAAGACTGACTAACTCGGCCGTTTATTCTTCTTTTATAGACCAAACAAATATTTTAGGTATTTTCTAGCATCTCTAGATCCATGTCTCGAATGATTCTCGTCGATTCTCAATTTTTCGCGATACCGCAATCGTCGAATTGAGTGTGAGCGGGGCAAATTCCGTGACAATATTAATTAAATTTCAATTTATAAAAGTAAAGAAAATATTGCTTGAAATAATGATAAAATTAATTGAAATAAATTATAAAATAATATGTTAAAACATGATGACCTTTTCAGCATTTATAAACTGAAATAAATTTATTTTAAATAAATCATGTAAATATAGTAAAAAATGTTAAAATCTAGTAGTAAGAATGGAAAATTCTATAAGCAGGAAACGCATGAAATAACAATTTGCGTACCAAAATGGTGATACAGTTTCTTTTCTAGAATACTTTGGAAGGTAGTTGTCAAATCGATGTGTGAAAAAATACTAATGGTTTCAGGCATTCACACGGTGAATACGCATCAGATATAAGGCTAGGAAACGCTACAACAACTAAATAAATTTTAAAATTCTAAACGAAAATTGATTAAAAATCGATGTGTTATTAGAATAAGTGTTTATTTGATTTACCAAGTTACAAAGGTTAATTTATTTGTTTATTTACTGATATTAATTATTCAATTGTTTCTTGCAAATTCCTAATTTTGTTAACACATGTTTATAAAAAAATCCTTATTTACCTATTTCAATATTCCATGAGTAACTTTCTTTAACTATTAGTTAATGAATTCCCACTGAACTTTTATCACCTCTACTTTATAACAAAGTGGTTATATTAGAGGAAAACAAACAATATAATATATAATAAATAATTATAAAAAAAAACTAAAAGGAAGACGAATTTATTTTCTGAGAGAAATTAATCTGACGCCCAACTAACCAATTTTAGCAAGTTTCTTTGAATTAATTTTATCAAAATAAGGTTAAAAATATTTAAAATAAAAAGTCATATTGTAAATACCATACTGAGCAGCTGACTCTAAACGTAGAGTGCATTAGTATGCAACACGATTTTATACTTGAAGTCAAAAGTGTACATTAATAAACCACGTAATTTAGAAGAACTTCAAAATCGCATTCGGGACGAAATACGCGGAGTTACCCCAGAAATCATTCATAATGTGCAAGAAGAATTTCTTCACAGACTTGCGCATTGTCAAGAAGTTGGTGGATGACAATTCGAACATTTAATTTAAGTATAAAATTTAATCAATTGTATTTTATTTTACATACCTGAGAATTGTTACTTCTTTATGGATAAAATTTACGTTTTCTAACATTCAATCGTCATTTACTCGAAAACTTTCCTATGTAAGAGGGCAAAATTTTAGTACTGATAGAGAATTAAACGATCTTTCAGAATTAAGGAAAAAAATATGGTGTTACCATTTAAAAAAAAAACCAATGACGTCATTACTCGAAAACAAATGACATTTGAAAATCGCATTTTACGCTAAAATATGTATTTTTAAATTCGAGGATTCTTCCCAAAAAATAATTGTTTCGTTTTTATTGAATTTATTCCATACTTTTGGCGCATACTGTATATTTGGACCACAAAAAAAACTAAAATAAATACCACAAATAAAAATATAAAATAACAATAAAAATTTAAAAATCAAATCCCACAAAAAAACGAAATTATATTATTATTATTATAACAATAGTATCAATAAATTATTAAAAAAAAACAAAATATTACATAAAGAAATTCTACAATAAATTTCAACTTCACATTATTGTATTAATTATATAAAAGACATCGCGCTACTCGTTTTACCTAGCAAGCAAGGTAAATCGACTTAATTTGGTCCAAAGGTAAGGTGGTAGAATTTTCTAAACATCATTAAGTGACACTGCGTTTTGAGTAATACTATGTCTAAAATTTATTTTATTAATAAATATTAGGACTAAATATTAAGATAATTTTTTTTCATTAAAAGCATGTCATGTATTTTCATTCAGAGGACATCGATGTATTTCCCTTTCAACCACTTCAGCTGAATTCCGCGTTTTACAAAATGTGTGAAATGGGTATCTTAATAATGAAACAGCAAGTGTTTGCTTAAATGGAACACGAAATCGAATTTCGGAGTCCTACTGCTGAGGACACAACCAATTCCGTCTGTTATCTGGATTTGTTGCTTTCAAACTTTTGTCGCCTAAGGAAAAACATTTTAGAAGGGTTTTTGATACATATAAATATGCTTTTTCCATTTCTTTCATATGTCTCTATTTTGTAATATTTATTTAGGCTTTCGTAAATCCAATTTTATTTAGTTTAAATCTGTTTAAACACATCTCATGCGAAAAAATAGTATTAATAGAGACATTTAAAGTTTTTATGTGAAAATTCCGTTGTTATTTGACATATTGATCCAACAATTTTTGACTAAATTTAGGTATGCTTTTAAATAAGTATAGGAAAGTAACTTAATTTCGGACAGGTTCTCATTTTCGGATACCTATACATCCACAAAATTATATTTAAGTTAAAGGCAATTTCATTACAGTTGTGTGTATTTAGTTACATATTGTAACCTCTACGTTGGGTTAGCGTGGAAACACGTCACGCAGACAAACAAACTTTATGGTCACTCTTGATTATACAGGAAATATCCTTCAACAAATTCACAACTGTCAGATTCTTTACTTTGATGTTTCAGTCATTCGGGTTTGGCTGCTCAATATAAACTGACTCCAGCGGCGAAACCGAACCGCTTATATATGTTTTTGGATTCTCGAAATTTCGATGACATCGAAAACGTGTCGAGAATCAAATAGAATATAGCCTGGACTATTCTAGAAAACGTCAAAATAAAGGTATTAAAAAAATTATCAATTCTAACGTAAACAGGAACATAATTAACAAAAAAGGTAGGTGAGCTTCCGTAATATTATTAATAATATTGTATGATAAATAGTTGTTATTTATACCCGATAGGTGAACTGTCCAATGCTTTTGCGCAATAGAGTAACGCACATACATTTTAAAACATTGCATAGATTGCACGGTAAGCATAGGACATAATAGTTGTATTTATTACGAAAAGTAATTTTTCTCCCATAGTTTTCACAAAAAAGAAGTAATTTAAGTTAAAACTAGATTTGCTCCTAAGTCCGGATACTAAAATGTACCCAATTTCAAGTATCCGAAATTAGGCAAGTAGGTATCCGAAATTGGAAAATCTAAAACTTGTTTTAATTATAAAATTTTGTTACATAGAGAGAGATGCCCAAAGACAAAACAGAAGCATACGTTTGTAATTCTTGTGAGAATAGTTAAGAAAATTTTAAAAAATCTATTAATTTTTTAGGTGCCCTAATTTCGTATACCCTATCCGGGATTAGGATACCATTTTTTTAACTGATAAATTTGCCATTTTTTAGGTTTTATTTTGTATTTTCCATATTTACCTAAATTTTCGTATTCAGTGCAAAAATTATGTAAAGATACCTATCAAAATTTTGTTAAATTATGTTTAAATACGTATTTTACGGTTGCTTTAGAAAACATCCATAATTAGGCTGATTTCCTCTATATTCGTTGAAAAAAATATAATAAAAGTTCAACAGAAGACGAAATAGAAATTGTTAAAGCTTATAGTAGCATACCATTTTCATATATTTCTACAGAAACTGTTTAAAACTGCCTCCATTTACTTGCAAGCAAGCTTGGCTCGAATCAGTTTGCTTGTAATAGATCGAATGCTCTTCTTCCTGCTGTTGCTGAAGACGTGAATTATGAGCAGCTGTGTTGATCCGTTTGGATATCAACATTATTTTCTACTTATCTATGTAGTAGAAAAGTACAAAATATCGTTGTATTTAATTATCCCGATAAAATGAAATCTATCCGTGATTCAAAAGCTTCAGGACCACTAAACAAATATACATTTAGATGATTCATTATGAATGGGCATCTCTAAACATGATTTGTAGAAATAATATAGGTTTACGAGATACAGAGTTCAAAGTTGAAATTCGAATTTTTAATTTCTAAATAATTTGACAGTTTCGTTTATTTTGGTGTTAGAATTAAGTTAATACTGAATTTACTGCTAGCTATATAGAATGTCAGTTACACCCCCAAAGGGTGTAGCTTCAGTAAATGAGAACACTTTTTTCTCTAATAAATTATGGCTAAAGTGAGCTAAAAATCTAAAAGGCAGTTCAATTTTACATAGGAATGGTAATCAAAAACCAAGAGAGTTAGATTAATTAAACAAGAATACTACTCCTATGCAATTTAGTACAGTTCAATCCCATATTCTCGTTATGGTGTAGAAACCCTGAGGCACTTTTCTTTTGTTTACAATAAAAATAGTAATAATTTGTAGTAATAGGAGTATTTAAATATACTGAGTAATTAGACCAAAGATATCCCATTACAAATTGGGATTGTTTTTGTTTTATCACAAAGAGTTTCCAAGTAAATGAAAAAAATAGGTATATAATAATTTCAAAATTTTTGACACCCTGTATCTTGATAACGGTGAATTTTATATATGTGACGTTCCCAACGTCGCTTGTTTCCAGTTTACAAATTAATTTCCCTGAAAGAGTAAAATAAAGTAATAAACAATTCTTTATTCTCTATTATTATTGTCGTTTTATACGGTTTAGACACATAAACTGAAACAACATACTTATACTTTGTACTCACGTTTGTTCTGTAGGTAATTATTATTTTTTTAGTATCTCATTTATAACTACCTGCATATTGTCAAGAATGGGAATTTAATAGAAAATTAGTCATTTGAAAATAAGTAAATATATTTTAAAAATAAAATCATTTCAAAACTCCAAAGCAGTCCAGTTCCAACCTAGTGTAAAGTCATTGCATAACATATTTTATTTTAATTTCGTAACTATATTCTATACTATGGATAAAAACGTAAAGTCGGCAGATTACGACATTCCCAGGTGCGTTGACCACGATGACGTTTTTACTGCAAAGCGCGGATTGGCGGTGGCCCCTCAGGCCACTGCTGACATTACTAAAATCATGAACCAAGGGTTGGAACTTGAATGTGGAGGTAACGGAAGTGTAGTTTGTGAAGAAGTTCTCCCCTTTTTTGGAATAGCGGTATCTCCCCTGCAAACCATGGAAGTTGGAAATAGGTAAGACCTCTTATTAACTGATATTTGTACAACCTCCAGCTAGTGGCAATACTTTCTCGTCCTTATATTTCTTGTTACTGAATAAATTATTTTGTTACTGTTTTTTTGGTGTGATTAATCTAGATCTGTAGTTACCCCCTTGTGCGTAAAGATAGTACGTAACAATATCTCAAAAACTGTTAATTTTAACGTGATACAACAAGCGGACTATTTTTAAAGATTTTTTGATGATGTTTAATTATCTACGTTCTACCTCAATTTATAAAAATGTTCAAACAAGAAATTTATAAGTCATTATTTGAAAACCAAGGACAGCTTAGGCGTTTTGACGTTAGAAGATATGCGTTAAATACGCCCACAAAAAAGTTATTAGAAGAAATTCATGTAAAATATATTTTTGACGCCCTGTAACCGCACTAAGTTTGAGTTTTAAAAAAAATATTATAGGAGTTTCTGGCATTAATTTTGTATGTAAAGCCTAACCTCTACCCCCCTCCAGAATATTTACGCATCATCTTCGAACATCCTGTATCTAAAATAAAAAATAGTCTAGCAAATTAACAAAAAGAGACATACCTGGCTTAATAAAGTCATTCAATGATTTTCAAAACTCGAATTCACTCTTGAACATAAACGAACACTCTTGTCCACCCTTTAGAAGGGTTGAATTTTTACAGTATCTTTTTAGAAAGTTGTACATATCTAGAAAACAGTATTAGGACATGATTATATGAATTTATTTTCTATTTTTTCCGCGTTGTACAAAATGCGTGAAATGGGTATCTTAATAAAGAAACAGCAAGTGTTTGCTTAAATGGAATACGAAATCGAATTTCAGAGCCCTACTGCTGAGGACACAACCAATTGCTATCTTTATCTGGATTTGTTGCTTTCAAACTTTTGTCTCCTAAGGAAAAACATTTTAGAAGGGTTTTGATACATATAAATATGCATTTATCATTGCCATAATCTTGTCAACCCTTTAGAAGGGTTGAATTTTTACAGTATCTTTTGTAACACGTTGTAACGTTGTAAAGTTGTAACACGTCATATCTAGAAAACAGTTTCAGGACATATGTTTATGTGAATATATTTTCTATTTTTTTAAGTACTCTTTGCTATTATCTTTTACACTTTTTATCAGTGTATAATTACTACGAAACTCCATTGTATCAAGTTTTTCAATAATTTTTATTGATTTTTAATTATTTCTAACTAAATTTTATATTTCTTAATTAATTGTAGAGGATCTCCGAACTTCTTCTCATTTTAATATAAAATTATCACAACGGCCACGTTACACCCTGTATGTCTTTATTAATGTGTGCATTTTCAAATCCTAGTTCAAATAAGTAGTTATCGGAAAGGACTTCAAGTTCGAAGCCCAATTGGACGTAAAGTAATTCGAAACGAAGTCCAACAGTAATCTCTTGCGCTTCTACTCGAATTAAGAATCTTTCTTTGATAAAGTTCCCGTGCCAGCATTCTTGTTAGACACTCAGCACTACTATGGGTAGTCACCTAGATAAAATTAAATGATCTGGAAAGCTTTATGTGGTGGAACATACTTTTTTGAACTAACTCCTGATGTTTGATACAATGATAACGCGTAAGTCACTGGTGCTTCTCAACGCGACGTCGAAATTGAGTGAACTTAGTAGGCTTTATTTCAGAAAATATAGCAAGTAAATGTTCTTTATTTGAGCGTCGTCGTTAGCGACACATTTAAATTGAAATTTACTTAATTCATTTATGTAATAAACGTACTTCTACACGTTTCATAATAAAATTGTGCGTAGATAGGATTGCCAAATGGAATAAAAATAGTATTTGACTCCAATCTTCAAATAAGCGATACGCTTATTTATCTTTGGATTGTGTCTTCAATAATGACTGAATTGCCCTACATTGATGTACCAAACTTCTTAGTTTCGTTTAGGGTTGGTCCAGGAAGAGGGGAGTGGGTAAATATTATAAATTATTTATTTGGCGCTACCCGTATACAACCAGTACCCTATACTCTTTAGGAGTTTATACCTTACTTAGATTCTTCAATAATGAGAAAAAAAACGAGAAAAGGCAACAATTGATACCCTGTTCTGTAACTTTTTAAGTTCACTAAAAAAAAGGTAGAATGACGGCAATCGGTATAATATTTAGTAATTATATATCGTAATGTTATGATATAAATAAAATATTGAATAAAAATCCACTCTATAGTATTATAGAACACATAATCATGTTAAGTATTTAACTATAAGATATTATATTATATTTGATCTTCGGTTTTAAAATAAAGAATCAAATACTGGTATAAAATAAGAGTTGGGTAACTATATGTATTTAATTTATGGGAAAAAATGAGACTGTTATCTTTTAATCTAAGATAATAAATATTCCAAATTATAAAACAGTATAACCAGTACAAATGAGAATAAATATGCGAATAAGTGTTAATAAAGGCAAAATATAGTTAGATATTCAGGGTGTCAGATGACAGTTTAAATCTTAAACTAAGTTTATCTGGGTTTGATTCGGTGAACAGTACTCCTCGAAGAGGTGGTGTACTCCGACGATACAGGTACAGACAACTGTGGCCTCGTCTGTTGAATCTTGGTTTCGGAGAGCAAATTTTATGGCACAAAGATGATGAAGAAAGAAGAGAGAGGGATTAAAGATGAGATGATATAAGATGAGGTCTAGATTATATCAAGCGTTTAAATAGATTGTTCACTGAACAGAATACATAAATTTTTGTAATAAGAAAGGATTAGTTTTTTACCTTTGTTCTAAAGCGGCCTCGTGATGAAAATCACAGACTATTTGCCAACTTCGGCAACAAATGCAACACCAGGTTGAAACTACTACTATCGACAAAATTGTACTTCCCAAAATTACCAACAATATCCGTATATACCTAACGCAAATTTCTGCGGTTCATACAGCAATTCAAATCTTGCTAGGAAAAATAGAAAAGAATAGAATAGTCCGCACAGAGACAAGAAAAGAATCTATGCGCAAAAAGTGCTTCGTCGATAACATATTAATAAATCTAGTTCATAAAATAAAAATTCGCTATATAGGGATAATATAGTTAACTGATACATTTTTATTGTTACCCTCAAATTTACTTACTATTAACTATTGAAAATATCAAACATAATTTAATATACTGTTCAAGTCAAATCAATGCTTCTTAACATCGACTGTACTGATGTTTTTGATAATTTATCTTATACCCGTCTCAAGAAACGTATTCCTGCTATTTTACTTAGCTTTAAGGAAATGCTCTACCAAAAAGATTTAGCTGCTGTTATGGCCTCTACTGCACCCATATTGTATAGAAATTTTGAACTTACAAGGCACACCGCAGATTATTTACAATTCCGTATACATATCTCAATCATCAGGATTATATCTCAACTCCGGCTTTGCAATAAATTTTGCATGAAATTTACTGTCAATCTCTTATTCCATCAATCCTTCCGAGATGTGTACACTTTGTAATAAATATAAACTGGAAAATATTGAGCATATATTCTTAGAATATCCCATGTACGCGAGTTTAAAACCACCTGAATTAAGAAATTTAACCTCCAATTCTCTTATTTATCTTCTGGATAACCTAACGCCTAGAAGTGCAAAGTTATTGTTTAATTTTGTCGTGGGTTTCTTGAAACTCCGTTCATTTGTATTGCATGAGTAGGATTTATTTACTCAGAAAGAATTAGAGTGCATCTTTTTTTTTATAAGACATTTATTTGAGTAGGTATGTAGGTATGTGTTATATTTATATTGTTAATGTATGTGTGTTTAATTTCGACAGCATATATGTTATTTCTGTTTTTTTTGCTTGTCTTATAACGAGAAATGCAGAACCTCTTCCTGTAAATTTAATTATTTTGAAGGAATAAAGGATTATTATATTATTATATTATTATTATTACCTATTATAACTGAAAGAATGAAACCGTAACACGTTATTTTCACTTTTTCATAATTTTGGGCAGATGCATTATAAGAAAAATTAGAGTAGGTAGAGAAACCCCTACTATGGAATATCATTTAGTTTTTCCATATAAAAAAAATTAGTATCAAAATTCATTATTATTTGTTAAGAAAAAGTTATTGCTTTCTCTATTGAACCCTTACATTCAAAATATGGAATAAGTACCTAATATGATATGTTTCGAATATGGCAAAAATAAAGTATATGAAGGTAGGTTAATTGACAAATTCATTAAAATTAACATATTGTAAAAATAATTTAAAAAATAAAACTGTAACTTATTTTTAAATGCCGTAGGCCGTAGGTAAGTTATAAATTTCTCGGGAATGCAAAGAAGAGGCTTTAAATTCTAGTTTTATACATGATGCTTTCCACTGCTTTGGGTTTTAAATATAAAAATGAAAATATCATTAGTTGATATCATTAGTTGATAAATTATTGCAGTCAATCACAATATACTGTAATTAATTGATTGATTTAGTATTTACTGTACCTACTTATGTTTTACGCGGCGTGTAAAATAACATTTTTTTTTGCATTCCGTTCAAAAATAACCTACTGATTTTTACAATTTTTTTATGTTCAGGACTTGTATTAATTTTTTGTGAATCTCTAAAAAAGTCTAAAGCTAAAGATATGAAAATTACTGATTTTTCACCATAATGTACTGTATTTAAAACTTAAATATTATTCTGTGACATTTGCCGAAAAGTAATTTTAGTGGCAGCAGCCTACCAAGAATAAATAATTACAAAAAAGCTTAGAAGTTAATTATGTATTTTGCATAGTTTTAGTTTTTTTTTTCTCATAAACTAAGAATAATATTAAAATTTTATAAGAAAAAGAAGTATAGAATTTCACTTTATTTACGAAATTTAAAAGAGTATGAAAGTTAACATTGAAAAATGACTTATTTTCATTTTCACCCTCGTATAAGAAACCAAGAAAACGTGAAATATGCCAGTAAAATATCATTATATTACTTTTACTAAAATTTGTTTGTTTATATCTAACTATTTGAAAAAACTAGACTATTTTACCTTCATCCTTTAGGGTCTGTAACTTTTATACGAAAAAAATTTTAAAGACCCCCCCCCTTAAAATTTTGTAAAAGGAACATTTTGTTTTTAGGTTTTAAGCGCACATAACTCACTTTTACCTATTAATATATTTTGCAAAATTAATAAAATTTCATAAAATTTAATTTTGAGTTTTAAGGCCCCCTTTAAATAATTTCTAAATACGTCACTGAAACTGCTTATAATCGCTGTTTCCAGGACCGTACTAGAGGCAATTATTCATTGGAAAATTTGAAATATAATTTATATGAAAATAGATGGAACTTTTTCATTCGATCATAAAACTTTTTTATTTGATTCAATAGTAATTGTCTTTTAATATATCACCATGCTAGTAACGCTACATTTTAATTACTGATGCCGTAGATACGAAGGGTCAGATCTTCGTAAAGTATAACTTCTAAGCCTATGATTTGTATAGACTTTATTAAACTTATTTATAAAAACTTTTCCAACTAATAATAATTATAATATTTTCTGATACTTACATTATAACACTTTATATTTGCTACACAATAGAAACCACAGTTTTTTTTAATTTTAAACATAGGTCGGCACAAAAAAATAATTAAATTTGAACAAGATTGAGATATAAGAATAATTACAAACGTTATTAAATATCGAGAAATATGTGAATATAGTTTAACATTTTTATAGGGAAAATAAATGTAAAAGAAATACAGAAAGCTTTAATGAAGTTTTAAATTAAATTTTCTAATAACAAAAAAAACATAATTATTGAAAACTCAAAAATCAGTGCTAACAATTCAAAATTATCTAAATAAATTTATTCGTGCTATAACAAAATTATACGTTTAGGTATGTATTTTTTATTTAACTTATTTGTTATTGTTTTATCCACAGATTTTATCTTAGCTGAATTACGAAAATTTGACAAGGATGTTTTTTTTTCAGTGTTCAAATGCATAATTTAAAAATTATAAATAAAAATAAAATTTTCCTTTTTTTTAGAGATTCATAATTTTCCAACGAAGACCCGTAAGGCAAACGTCTTATAAAGTAATGACATTAGATTTGTTCCTGCAAAACTATCAGAAATATCTTTTGTCTACTTATCGCGTTAAATTCACTGGTAACTCGTTCTCAAATTAACCGGTCGAATATTTCTGACAGTTGCAGGAACAAACCTATTATTTTGATCTCATTTACTCACTTCCAAATATTTTTTCCTCAAATCCTGGAATGTTATGTATAATAAGAAACAGCTTGTTGTATAAATAAATAAAGGCCCTCAAAGTTTCAAGGATTTTTGACTAGATAGAACTATTTCTATTTCAATAGTATGAAAACCTGTTACGGTTATTTCGGCATTAACAGTAAATATAACATTTCTATTACTAATTATAATATGTAAAGCTATAAATTATTTCATCCTTGTTGTGGCTCACATGAATGAATAAATACGATTTTTCTAATTGGTTGAGCGTTAGCTGCGCAGGTGAAATAGAATAGGTACGAGGGAGTGAGCGGATCGAGAGAGAAAAAATGGTCGACTGTGCGGTGCTCGAGGAGACTTGTAATTTTTCATGGTTTTTGTAAACATCCTTAATTGGGTTCTAAATTCAAGTCTTCCTATCCATATATTTGGAAAAGTTGGTGCTGGTGATGGCAATATTGTGATAGTTATCCAAATATTAATCCTTAATTGGGATTCAAGGAGCACGTGGTGGAAGTCACTGACTGTTCTTCTAAATTCTGCCTTCCAGTTTGCTACGAATTTGGTCAACGGTATGTTAATATTCCTTTTTTTTTTCTCCTTGTCACATATTATAAGTAATGTTATTTGTATGTCCTTAGTTATATTACAAGTTGAAACCCCCTTTTCCTATTCTTGGTGATCATAAGGGTCATATTCGTCTGCTATCTAGGACCATTGTTTAAATATTGAGCGTTAGTTGGATAAGAATCCACTCTAGAAAGGACAAAATCCTGAGAGAAGGGTATGTGTATATTTAATTGCTATAATTTTTGAGTTGATTATTATATTTATGGGATAATTTTCTCCTAGGTTTTGTTTGGATACTTCCTTTGTCACATAATTTAAGCTTTAATGTTGTAAGTTGTCTGTCTCTAAAGTAAGCCTTTGTAGATTTATTTTAAATTCCTATGGCTTGATTCCTTTTTATTGAATTTTAAATACATATTTTACGTAGAAACTAATTCTACTATTACTTTCTTATTAGGGTTTTTGTCTACGGCACAACAAATCGGTATCAGCGGGTCCTCCGCGGCGCCTTAGCGCCAGCGTATATACTGGCCGGCCTCTGGAAGAATTCTACTATACCAGCTGTCTCAGTTCCGGAGAGGAAAATCTCAAGAAATCTGGAATCCGCAAGTTATTTCACATTTATTTAATTCTAAGTCGCGATTATTGTTTCTCTGATTCATTTACTCACCTAGTGTGTGTATGAATATCAAAATTTTTCTCAAATTAATTATTCTTTGTATTAGGAACATATTTAATAGTAATTAACTAACTTAATATTTAGAAATTAGTTAGCATTCGATAAGAACTTATTAGCTTATTTTTTTTTCTCTCGTTCACTTAAGTTAATTGTTCAATTCTCGTTTGAATTAAATTTGTAGGTGCCTATATGATTAGTATTTAGATTAGGGTTATTGCTTATTGTTATACAGGGAGTTCACTTTTTTCTCTGTTCGAGTATTTGAATTTAAAAAAAAATATTTGCAATTTCCAACAAGACCTGATTCGTGCGCCTGTTTGTATATTTGTTTATTTCTACCTACTATTGGGTGGTAATAATTATTAATGTAGTAGTTAGGACTTATTGGCTGTGCTGCGCCTGCACCACTTATATCTGAGCTTTATTATATGCGGAAATTAAAGTGGGTTACTACATTTTGCGTTGAACAATATACCGCTACGTTTGCGTATCGCCTGAGCTCAAGCGCCGCTGTCACGTATTCGGTTAAACGCTCACTATGACTATTTTTTTTTCTCTCTTATTCATACTTTTATATTGTTTTAATTTCCGCCTTTTAACTTCGGCTTAAAATCACTTGGTGTAAGGTGCCGGCACTAGTTACTATATTTAAGAGTTAATTTGGTTAATGCTTAATCCCTTCTAATTTATATACATATATCTTGTTTACATTATTATGTTTCATATCTGGCGAAAACCAGACTCCGATTAGTGTTAGCAATAAATAAGTGCAAATAATACCGTAATAGTATTTTCTTGTCCTGTTTGGTAAATTTGGGGATAAATTATTAGATCAGTATCGGTATTCGTTGGAGGTAAATTTACCTGGCGCCCAAGCATTATTTTTTTTATAATAATTTTTTTGAACCTCCCCTTCTCCACTGAGTACTAGCGGCGAATATCCAGTTGCCTACCATATTAGCATATGAGTATTTATAATTTTTATTTGGTGGGTGTCAAACCATTACATTCAAAGATTAATATCCTATTTTTCAGGAGAACACAATATGTTATTATATTATTATATTCACTATAGAATTATTAGTATGCAAAGTATTATGAAGATATAAAGTTTAGCTGTGTTATATAAATAAAATATGTACATCTATTTTTAATATTCCATTTGGATTTACTAGGGGTTTATGAAAATTAAGTTGTCACGATCTAAACATTTTATTAGATATCTTTCTCTAAAATCGCAAGAAAAAGAGGGACAACAATTGTAGTCGGAGCACTCAAAGCAAATTTTCCTAAGCTTCCACTGTTATGAATTTTAAATTGATTTTTCTCTAAATTGGTTTGTCAACAATGTAACCTCTATCAAGTTGGAGTCAGTCACTTGTTATTTAGCATTTATAAGTTCCGATTTATTTTTACTATGTTGTTTATACATATGTTTTACTTCTACCTAAAAAGCAGGTTCGTGTTCCTACTCTTGTAATTGAAATTCAGATAGAATTCAACCATAAATAAATTGCAAATATGAATAATTTGATTATATCTACTGTTTCACTAAAAGAAATGTATATATTTTAACATACAGGATGTAGGATAGAAACGCCTTATCTCTTTTTTTAGTAATTATGACTGTGGCATATTTGCTGGCTACAATTGGAAGTCAGTGCGTGTGCGCTATGTGACAGCACATAATTTATTTATAGTTTAAAAAATTTTCATCTTTGTTGGTAAGTTGTTACAATTGTTACGGGCTTATTTTATTAAATATTTAAAATTTGAATTTCAAACAAGTAAATGTTTAGAACCAACTAAGTGATACTTGCTGATCTGCAGTGAATTGAAACCTCATAACCTAACCGCAAAAGTCAACTGTGAATTTGCTTATGTTTATTTGTTTAGTTAGGTATAAAAGTTGATTAAATTAATCAGGAGCATATAATGAAAATAATATTCCTAAAATAACAGTCAATATACATTTATTTATTTCGTAATATTATGATTTGTCTTGCATGTTTTCCATGTAATCCATTGGTCAATGGAATTTCAATAAAATTCCCTAATTATTTACCGCCAAACGGGCTTTTTGCTGGCCTCTTTTTCTTTCCTTTTTTTCTTGCGACCTGCTTGGAAAGTCGGATCGGCAGCGTGTGCTCGATACATGAGAACATATCGCTTTTGCGGATTTAGCTGCATTTTCTGGGCAAATTTTGTTTATAGTTCTGATAATATTAGTGAGGGTTGGATTTGTGCCCTAAATTTTACCCCTTAAGCAACATTTCACCACGAGGCCGTTTTACAACTAAGTTAATGCCAGTATTTTTATAAAAAAGTATAGTTAGTCAACCTAGGATTTAATGAGTTGACAAGAGATGGCAGCATATGTACTATTTTCAAGATATTTGTATCAAGGGTTGCCCAAAGTGGACATTTAAACCAAATTTAATGTTTGGATATTTAGTTCACTTGATTTAATATAGATGTTATAGATAATTCATGACTGAACGTTGAGCTATTTTTCGCCAACAAACAAAACTACTATGGTTAGTTTCACATTCTAATTTGGTTGCGAATCTTATCATACATAACTTGAATTACAAACATACTTCTTAGGATTAAGCCAGAAGTCCAAAATTTAAGTTAAGAGTTTAGTCGTATTTGTTACAATTATACAACACCAAGTTATAAACTTGTACAATACAATTTTTAGCAAACACTAGCTGAGTACCTATGTATATTGACTTGATATGTAAAAAATATTAATAGTTTTAATTAAAGGAAATGATTAAAGAAAAAACATATCAATAAACTAACCATTAATTATTATTAATTTTGGTAAAATAATATTTAATAGTTTATAATTACCTACATATATATATAGCAAGCACATAATTCAGTTCAGGAGATAAAACGACGATAAATTATTAATGAAAACTTTTGAATGCCTAAGTTTCTTCTATTTTTTAAGTTACAAACAATGGAATATTACATATACGAAAATTCATACTTACTTAAATCTATATACGGAGCTATAGCTCCTTAAAATGAGACCCCAAGATTTATTTACTTTTTAAATATTTTCAAAATGAATCGAGGTACAGTAAACAAATTTGAAATTGAGAATCACCATTGGATTGCGAATCTAATTTTTCAAAAATAATTCCGTATAATTAGACATAAGCGTACCAAACCTGGGGGTTATAGGGTAAATATTGCTCTAACTTCCCTCTCAAGATTTTGGCTGATAGATAAAAAAATAATTAATTTTTATAACTCCTACTCTTGTTTCATTCGATCAGTTTTCAAGAAATATTAATTGAAAAATTTTGTGACAGTACAAAAATATTAAGGATCCTACGCAAGCGGTCAAATTGTCCCTATCAGGATTTGAGAAGGCATTTGTTAGTTTATATTACGTATGTTTTTAAGATTATTTGACGTATTAATAGACTATATAAAAATTTACAAATAATCACCTACCATTATACTGATATACAATTTTATAGTATTTAATACTTCAAAACGTTTGAATATCATCTTTATATGTATAAAGCGACATAATTGTTTTACAGTCTACTAGAGATATTTTGATTATTATTAATATTCATCTTAAACTTTCATATTATGTCACAATATTTATAAATTAATAAATTTAAATGACTATTTGTGCAAAATTATTATTAGAACACTAGATTTATTGTTTAATGATGATACTTAGTACAAAACTATTGTTTTATTTTAGGCGGTTTTGAAATATTTAGAAAAAATCACATTCTGCTCCCTTAAGCAGCGTTTTCTGATTTATCTTTATATTTTTTTTGTCCCCTGTATAAAGTTATCCTCATTTGTATTTTTAAATATAAGCCAAAAAAAAAATTAATTTGCATTAGTCTTTTACGACAAAACTACAGTCAAATTGTGATACAATCAAAATATCATCCAAGTTTAAAAATATACATATATATGTTTTCTGAAATACCTAATAAAAGAGTCGGGATTTCTGAACTGGCCTATTTTTAATCACATTTGAACAAATAATACTATAACAAAAATTCTAATACAACAATTCGATATCATGAAATATACCTCCAATTTTTAAATAAAGTTACTAATATTTAAAGCTACAAAATTAAAGAATATAAAAATATTGAAATTTAGTCATATGAGACATATGAAAGTTGTAATTAGGCATACATATCATTAAAATGTGCTTAGCGTCTGCGTACCTATCTTTGTTTATAATTTTTAATTCTTTTGCATAAATTGTTTTTGTAAATTGCATTAAGATTTTTATATCGAGGATCCTTAAGCAAATCGCCCTGTACATTAGATTAATTTGAATATTATAATGAAGTATTTTTAATGAATACCTAACCTATATTTTTAATATTCAGCACCAACTAAATTTTAAAACACTTAAAGCGCCTTATTAATTACAAGCTTGACCGAAACATCTCTACAACTTTTTGTATATGCTGCAATTTGATCTGATTAATTTGTGTATTTTGTCAGACAGCAAAAACTTGTAACCTATTTAATACTTCTAAATTCTGTGGAATTTATATTCGGTGTTTCCTTTTTGCATCGTGCCTTCCCAGTTCACATATGGATAGAATTGGAATGTTGTGTAAACAGCCATAGCCTTGAGCTTTTTTTGCACGTATCACGTAGTAATAAAATTTGTTATTTTGCACACATTGTGGTCCTCGCCATCTAACCGACACGGTCCACAACTAAGGCAGGTTGAATAACTATACTTTTATAAACACTGGTAATGCTTTGCATTAAGTAATAACTTCTCTGCTATATAGTCGAGGCAATGAACTAAAAAAGTTCTAAAACTAGTTGTGGCAGACGGATCGGATTGCGGTTTTCTGCATTCTCTTCCAAAAATTATTTGTAAAAAATGTGGCGACATGGAATTTCTGACAAATCGGAAATTCAATTGCTGCAGCTAAAAATGCATTCAAAAAATGTATTATTTGGGAGGCCTCTTGGAAGATGTCAAAACTTGGTAAATAAGTGTCAGAACTGGCCTAGATCGGGTACTCGGGGGTTTTCGAGGTCGCTGAGTACGTGGTACTGAGTATAAGATGTTCAAATTAACCCCCCGAACACCTGGAGCTCAGGACCGCCGATGAACGTCATCTCCGTGGGACTCTCCCACAAATCACGCGGGAAAGAAGAGAAACTCGGCGCCCGAGGTTTTTTTGGGTCGCTGAATCCAAATCTGGCATCGGTGAACACCCCACGGGCACCTGGTGCCCCGGAACTTGGGCGCAGACGTCATCTCCGAGAATTTTCCTGAGAAGAGTGCCAAAAACCACCCGAAAATCATAATAGGGGCGTTTTGTGGGGCGTTGAATCCGAATTTCACGTCGAAAACAACCCCCTGAACACCTGACCCTAAACGTCATCTCCGTGGCTTTTCCTGACACAATCAAAAAAGGCGAACCGAAAATCGTTATGGGTTTTTTTTGGGGGCACTGAATCCGAATTTCACGTCGATAACGACCCCCCGATCCCCTGGTGCACCGGACCTCACCCGGAACATCTTCTCCAAGGGGTTTCCATACACGATCGAAAAAGACGAACCGAAAATCATTATGAGGGGTTTTTTGGGGCGCTCAATCCGAATTTCACTTCGATAACGACCCTCCCGAGCCCCTGCTGCACTGGAACCTCACCCTGAAAATCTTATCCGTGGCTTTTCCAGACACAATCGAATAAGACGGACCGAAAATCGTTATGGGGGGTTTTTTAAGTTTTACAGGCACGACCGCAACAAACTCACCAAAAACCGTCTCATAATTTGACACATTCATTAATGTGTAACTCTCGCCTAGGGCCTTCGAAAAAGTTGTTCCAGTCCTGTATGAACGACGAGAATAATTTTTCGGTTGTTTTTGGCACTCTTCTCATGAAAATTCTCGGAAATTACGTGCACGTCCGGGTTTGGGGCTACCAGGTGCCGGTGGGGTGTTCGCCGATGTCATATTTGGATTTAGCGACCCAAAAAAACCCCCATAACGATTTTCGGTCCGTCTTATTCGATTGTGCCTGAAAAAGCCACGGATAAGATGTTCAGGGTGAGGTTCCGGTGCACCAGGGATTCGGGGGGTCGTTATCGACGTGAAATTCGGATTCAGCGCCCCAAAAAAAAAAAAACCATAACGATTTTCGGTTCGCCTTTTTTGATTGTGTCAGGAAAAGCCACGGAGATGACGTTTCGGGACAGGTTCCGGTGCACCAGGGACTCGGAGGGTCGTTATCGACGTGAAATTCGGATTCAGCATCCCAAAAAAAAAACCCATAACGATTTTCGGTTCGCCTTTTTTGATTGTGTCAGGAAAAGCCACGGAGATGACGTTTAGGCTCAGGTTCTGGTGCACTAGGTGTTCGGGGGATCATTTCAGACGTGAAATTCGGATTCAACGCCCCACAAAACGCCCCTATTATGATTTTCTGGTGGTTTTTGGCACTATTCTCAGGAAAATTCTCGGAGATGACGTCCGCGTTCAGGTTCCGGCGCACCGGGTGCCCGTGGGGTGTTCGCCGATGCCAGATTTGGATTCAGCAACCCAAAAAAAACCCGAGCGCCGAGTTTCTCTTCTTTTCCGCGTGATTTGTGAGAGAGTCTCACGGATGACGTTCATCGACGGTCCTGAGCTACAGGTGTTCGGGGGGTCAATTTGAACAACAATGCAATTTTGGATTTGTCAGAAATTCCATGTCACCACATTTTTTACAAATAATTTTTGGAAGAGAATGCAGAAAACCGCAATCCGATCCGTCCACCACAACTAGTTTTAGAACTTTTGGACTTTTTACTAGTTTATTGCCTCGACTAATAGTACTCCTACCTTGTTGTAATACCATATTTATTAGACGTATCTATTTATTTTAGGCCTCGTTGATCTCGTTGATGTCGTTGATGTCACTGTTGCCATCGTTATCGTCTTCGACGTATTATCACTATTGTTTCTTTGGCTTCTGCATCACCATTTCAACTCGCCACTAACGTACGGGCTCTTGACTGCCTCTTCGACACCCGGAGGACTCTCTTGCTAATCACCTGCCACTAAAGCTGCATGCTTGTAGTTTTCGCTTGCTACCCATTAGGGTGGTACAGTTATTGCTTTTTTATGGCTTGCCTGAGTACTGCATTTTAGTCTGCTGTTGACACTTATTGATACTTTGATACCAAGCCTTTGGTTACATTTTAAGCCTTTTTAGGTAGATTTTTTTGTTTTGTTATTTTCCATAAACGTGTACGCCGAACCCATGGTGCTATTGGAAAGGTTATATTGTATATATACCCTAAAGGTCGTTTTATTTGTACATTTTCCCGTTTTTTTCTTGTTATTTAAATTCATAAGTAAGGTAATAAATAATTCCAAATGTCTCCATTTGAAATTTGTAGTGAAGTTCCATGTTTTTCATTTTTATGCAAGTCTCGCAAGAATTGTGCAAGAGTCTTGCAAAATTTGCGAAACTGTCGCAAGACAATACAGTACATGATATTTTCAACATCTAGCAAGAATAAGACTAACGATGATTTTGTTTATTTTGTAAGACAAGGCAAGACTTTTTTAAATTTTGCATTATTTCTTGTCTTAGCCAACACTACTTTCATAAAATCAGATAATTTTTACCCCATTGTCAGTCATGGGAGTGGCAATTTTTATGTAAATCAACCTGTATATAGTCCGAAGAGTTCCACCAAGTTTGCTTAACGTAATATTTGGCATAACTCCATTTATTAATTTAAAAAAATAGACCTGCTTCATCATGTCCAGTGGAGTAGCTCTTGATGACATAATAATTACAGCAAGAATAATTACACTTGTCAGGATTTCGACATTCTAACATTCTTTTTATCTTATCGAATTTAGCTAAAAGTTGTAAAACTATGCCTATTATATACCCTAACATAATATAATTTTAATATAGATATATCAGTAATATAATGTTTAATTAATTTTTTGACGCCAGGATAATTTCTATAGTACTGCGCAAAAATACAAAATCTTTCACAATGTAGATATCTAATTGAAATTTAAGAATTTTGCAAGCTGATATGTTTAACAGATGGTCTCATTAAAGTAAAACCTCCTCACCTAGTTTTTTTTTTCAGTCAACATCATTACTGTTATCATATTGCAAAATAAATTCGCTGCAATATAGACATATGGACAAAATCTCAGATTTGTGTAAATCTCGTAAAAATTACGTCACAAGTTAAAAAATATATATATTTTTCCCTACCTCACTTCCTGAGAGTTATTAGCTCTTAAAAACAATTTTTTATCATAATTTTCTATTCCAAACAAAAGCGTGATATCTAAAATGAAATTAATTTTGCGTTCAATATTTTTTTATTAATTTGTTTTTTTTTTATTAAGTCCGTACATTTATTTCGACTTTATTACTAACAAACTGTAATAAAAGTCTGAAAATATTAAACATGGAAGTAGAAATTAAACAAGTCGATATTTTTTTATAGGCAAAAGCTCCTTAAGATACTCTGCCTCCGGGTTCCAGAATATGTAATAAATTTAATGAGCCATAAAACAATTATAATGAAAAATCTGTTTCACGCTTAAATAGAACTTTTAATAATTCTGTCAGAAATAATTAAATTATATAAACTCCTGACGTCATTTTCATGAGATCTTAGATACCCAAATTCGGCAGACTGCTGACTACTTTCTAGTCGTAGTATTTATAATTTGTATTAGTATTTCAAAAATTCATCATTAAGATTAAAGTTAAGCGTCTTTTGGCAAGAATTAATAATAATTATTATTACACTGATAAAAATGATTTAGTATATGTACACGTTTTTTACATCCCCCTTGCGGAAAAACCTGTCTTACCAAAAAAAAAAAAATAATAATAATAATAATAATAAAATTAACTAATCTTCAAACTTATAGCTTAGGTAAACAACACTTGTGCGCTGTGCGATTGTTTTCTTTTTTTGTAATACGAATATGAGTGAGAGTCGAGCGCAAAAAATGGTAAATACAAGCTCATAGCCTCGAGCCGTTGTCAATGTACACACGTCAAAAGTCTTGGACCCCCTGTATACAGGGTGTCTCATAATTAGCTGCCAACCCTGAACAGGCCGATTCTATGATTAAAACTAAGTGAAAAAGTTCATATGAACATGGGTCCGGAAATGCTTCCTAAGGACACGTAAACCCATTGAAGAGGGAGGGAAGGAAATCATTTTGTTGCAATATCTCTCAATCGCGTTGTGATAAATGAATAAAATTTAGTATACACAGCTAAATTTTGATGAGCAATTTGATGGACTAATCCATTTATTTCCACAAGGTCCATTGGGGTGGGTACGTGGGGGTCTTTGGTATTATGGTCTATATTAACGTTTTTACAAATCTGGTGAGTTTGACAGTATATTCAGCCAAGTGTTCCTTTGAATTTTTGTACATTATAATGCCAGGATGTAAAATTTCTGCGTTTATCCGAGCAAGAATCACTGCTTTAGATGATGCAGGACACTCTAATCATCAGATATAGAACATGTTTGGGCATTCCTAGATCATCTGTTGTACGAATAGTACATATATATGAAGAATTTGATACAGTGGAAAACAGACCACGTAGTGGACGTCCTGGAGTATCTAATGAAAGGGACGTATTTGGTGCGATATGTCCGTAGACACTGTACATCTTCAGCATCAGCTCTCAGGGCCCACTTTCAAGGTATGTTTCGTGTTATATCGACACCAACTATTTGAAGACGACTCCACAACGCACATTTACGTGCTAGAAGACCATTACGGGTCCCTACTCTACTTCCAAGCCTTCGTACTGCCCGTCTCCAATGGGCGCGAGAGCATAGGGGTTGCCTTTTACACCAGTGGCGGTGGGTGTTACTACAGATGAAAACAGAATTGGGCTGGTTACTGATGGTCCTCAACAGCGACTTTTTCCCCGTGAAATTGCTTTATGCGAAGGGGGTACCATAATGTTTTGGGGTGGAATAATGTTCAACCGCCGCACCCCATTAATTCGCATACCACAGAAAATGATCAGTCAAAGGACAATGTTAAAAATAGCCGATTTTTGGCTTATCCGGGGGAAAGCATAAATCATAAAAAAATCAATTGATTATTGTTAATTAACATTAGAAATGGCCCAGAAATACGTCAGATAGCTGGGGAAATGTCGCTACTACCCCTAAACCTATATAAACTACCCTTAAATAGCTTTAAATGGATAATCATTAATTATTGTTATAAAATTCGTGTAAAATGAAAAAAATGCTTGAAAATGATTTGAACAGACAGTATGTCAATATAAAAAGTGATAAATGACTGTAAAAGTGCCCATTCAATGGCGAAATAGCGCCAATCGTTCTCACTTTGCGAGAGCGTACTGAAAAAATGGCAATTTATCCTTGCCGCAGTAGTATAAATGAACCTTAAAAGTGATTTAAGCATTTTTTCTAAACGAATTTTACAACAATAAATAATTTAAGCTATTTAAAGGCGGTTTATATAGATTTAGGGGTGCAATTAATATTTCCCCACTTACTTAATGTACTCAGTTTTTGCATTTTTTGACAGTAATCCATAATTTTTTTCTAGCAATAGGCGTTCCCTTGAACATTTAAGCATTTTCTATTTTTGATGTCGAAGTAAGCTCACCATTAGCTTTCGAAAGTCGTTTTTTAATTTTTAGGGGTGGAATGGACATTTTTTCAGTTATTTATCACTTTTTGTATTGACATACTGTCTGTTCAAATCGTTTTCAAGCATTTTTTTCATTTTACACGAATTTTATAACAATAATTAATGATTATCAATTTAAAGCTATTTAAGTGTAGTTTATATAGGTCAGCTATCTGACGTATTTCTGGGCCATTTCTAATGTTAATTAACAATAACCAATTGATTTTTTTATGATTTATGCGTTCCCCCGGATTAGCCAAAAATCGACTATTTTTAACATTGTCCTTTACAACGAACAAGTTACGCTCATTATCTACCCCCTACGTAATGAATTAGGCAAAAAAACAAGATGTTTCTATTTTATTACTGAAATGAGTTGAGTAGACACAATAATTTCCATTTGGGTACATTTCTTTATTGTTTCTACCATGTGTCGTACAGGAACACATGTATCTATGTAAAAATATTTTGCACATATAATTTCCATTTTGTTTCTATAATGTGTTTAGTTCATCCGGTTAAAGTGTTTGTGTACTTGACATGGCGCATATTATTATGATAGAACGTTGATCTGTGATAGTGTTAATTTTACAGTTACAAATTGATTAAAATAAAAAAGCACACTAGCACTTACTATCGACGTGTGAAAAAAGAAATAGACATTACTCAGAGAAAATTGAGTGAATTTATGAAAGCAAGAGCAAGTGTACTATTTCTATTAAACAACAAAAAGAAAAACATTGTAGTTGGAGATATTTCAGTGAATTTTTGGTCTATATGTAGAAACATTACTCTAAATTGTTTCTTCTATTTTCAAATGTGTTGGGATGGACAATTTGGGGGGATTTTATTCACATTACGGAAACATGGTCCTATTTGGGCACCACCTATAAGTACGCCACATTTCAACAAGTACTTCAACGTGAATGCACTTGGCAAAAATGGCGGCCTATAAAATATTATTTTAAATTAAAGCTTTTAAGAACTATTTAAGCCACAACTGTACTAAATATGATGTCCTAAATAATAAAATATCATTGGTTTTTGGTTTTTTTGAAATTACAAAAATATATTTTTTATCGAAAAAAGAAAAAAACGTCGACTAATTATAATTACTTGGTATTTGTAAGGCTTGTTTAATTTTGAGAAGTACCACGTCAACTATTATCGGTAAACTTTAATTCACAAGTGTACCTACGCGAGAAATAGAAAAATACTCAAGATAAATTAAAATCCCATTGTTTTCTAGGACATCAATGCCTTCAAGTCTGTGTTCATGATTATCCATAATGTATCGGGAAGAAATATGGTTTGTGTCTATTAGGATTTATTTTGGTACACAATGAATAGAAAATAATAATTTCGATAAAATTGAGAACACCATGTGTCAATTGGCTCTCATTAGAGTACAATAACGAACACATTTTGGAAACAACATGACCACATACGAGGCACATGTAAAATAACTTTTGGACACATTATCGACACATATTTTGGCCAAGTTAGGAACAAAATAGACATATTGTGGCCACTTCAAGGTTCAATTTTAGATACATATTGGAAATGAAAGGCACAATCTAGACACATTTTTGAAAAATTTTAGGTATATTTCAGACTCGCTATTGGACAAATTTTAGACTATATTTAGTACACATTTTAATCATCATTTTGGTTACATTTCCCGCTTATAATGGTCGAATAGTCGACAATCTGCCTTAAAAGGTGTCGTGTCCAAATTACAGTGTCGACACAGCGTCGACACTTTTCCCAAAATGAGTCGGAAATTGTTACTTGGAGGCCCACTTACACATACGGGCCAATCGATTGGTGTTGAAACAACGGATTGGAGTGCCGCACTGGAGCTAGATTTTGAAGCGTACGCTCTGAGTGTGTTGTTATAATGCTCAAATATGGCTTTAACTTTTGTATTTACAGATATACAATATCTAACATCGTTTGGTAAACAATTAAAACACTTTGAACGCAAGCAGCAAAGAGCATTCAAAGCTAGGTTGGACAAATGACACTCTAAGATCAAACTCGATTTTACAGCGTACGCTCCAAGTGTGTGTTGTTAAAAAGAATAACGCTCCAAGGTTAGACTCCAGGATTGCAGATTTGAAACATCCAGTTCAAAACTGAGTTTGTAAACGCAGAAGTTGAAGGTGTTGAAGTGGCATGTGAAATTTCCGCCAAATTGGAAGTTCCACATGTCGTCCCAACCCTTTGTTAGTTTTCCATAGCCAAATTACATGTCCATATTATATTGTAGTTAGTTTCTGCTAATTTCAAAAGTTTTGAGCAAGAAATAGCGTTATATGTTTTTATATATTTTTAGGTATTAAAAATATTGTGTGAAACTAACTACTCAGTGGACAAAAGCCCCAACCTGCGTTGAATTACACCCACAATATCTACCCATATATTCCTTATTATTAGCTTTTGTAACATTTTTTTACTGTTTTAGAAAGATATTTTAATCTAATATAAATCAAATAATTTTAATTTTTATAATAAATTTTATAGTTAGATATTTGATTCAACTTAAAGGAGACCACCTGAAGAAGCAATCCTAAAAATGCAGAAATAGGTCAGATCTCATCTATTGTGGTTGATTT
Source organism: Monochamus alternatus (assembly GCA_037114965.1). Lineage (NCBI taxonomy): Eukaryota > Metazoa > Arthropoda > Insecta > Coleoptera > Cerambycidae > Monochamus > Monochamus alternatus. The sequence goes on along the minus strand of CM073427.1, from coordinate 44,707,065 downwards.
TGTCGTGTTCCCACTGCCAAAAAGTGAAGTTAGATATTTATAGAGAGAGTAAATTAGATTATTTTCTTTAGATAATTATTGAATAGAGCTTCATCTGTGGAATTGTTCATTAGCATACCTAGATGTTTGGTATCAGAGAACATACATATGACTTCATTGATAGGAATTGTAGGAGATTTGATTTATATTAGCTTAAAATACCTTTCTAAAATAGTAAAAAAAGTGCTTATATGTTCTTATTAATTCAGAAAATAAAACTAAGAAAAATTTGAGTTAAAATGGCGGGAAAATAGAGATCGTCTTAACCATACCCAGTTTTGAACTACAAGAAATAATCCTGAACATTTAAAAAATTACTTGAAAATGGACAACTTAACGTTTCATTCCATTTTAAATTTAGTTACACCATATATGTCAAGACACAGTAGGTACCGAGAAAATGCAGAAAAAACAATTTATAGCAACATTACTGTTCTTGGAAACTGGGAGGTCTTTTTAAATTTAAATTTTTCGTATACATTTTTAGATTTTTATATTTGTAATCGTCACTTTTAATTTTCCATAAGCATGGAAAGCTTCTGCAGAGTTCGATAAACTTTTCTAGATTATCCTTCGGTTAGGACATTATTTGTATATTCTACTAAAATATTGTATATTTTAGTAAAAACTAATATATACGAAATAAATTGTCATTTGTTAGAAAATATGTGCAATAGTAAGTGTAAATTATAATGCGACTTTAAACATGCAGTTCAAGTACGCGAGTCGAAAACGCCCTTCTGAGCTGTCTTACAGGGGATATAGACGCTCATATTTGGCGATTGTGATTGGAGCGTACGCTCCAAAACTGTGAGAAAAATCGTGCTTTTAACGGACCTATCGTGTATAAGCTACGAAAGTTTCCCAAATTTATGAAAAGAAACTTCAGATAATTCTTTTTCGAAATAAGTTCAAGAATTCGTCCAAATAAACGCCCAGAACGTACAGTATCATGAGCATTAGAATCAATTTTTTTATTTACCTTAATATGTATCACTTCTATAATTATGAATTATTAAAATGTCAGTTTTGTCCATGTTAAAAAATTATATTATTGCGACATTCTACCCACAGCCTCTGCGGTTATCCTACTCAATGCATTTGTATCCCTTGACGATAAAACCATCGAAAAGTCATCAGTATATGCTGTATAGGCAATACGTTTTGTGGCACTTAATATATTGTTAATATATAAAATGAATAAGATGGGTCCTAATATTAAGCCTTGAGGTACACCTACATCTGCATTTAAATTATCGGATTGTATATAATCTACAGTGATTATTTTTAGATTCAACCTTTAATACTGTTGACGAGTCTGTTGATACCCAGTTAACTGCAGTTCCTCTTATAACATATTTTTCCATATAAAACTATCTGTTCTCACAAAAGCCATTACTAGATAATATTTTAAATTTATAAACTAAAGATGAAACACATTCCAAAAATGTATGTTCAAATTTTTTGGGATATGGAACAGTAACGGGTCTATAATTTTCCATTGAAGGCAAATCATCTACTAGTTTTTAAATTACCTACTTCGAATGACTGAAATCGGGAATGTCATCAGCTTCTGAAAACATATTATTTTACAGTTTTCAGTTTAATAAAAATGATAGTTCCTTCTTCGCATAAAGCTGGCCATAGACTGTTCGTATCGCCTCGATTCAAATTATCGGCATCGTGCCAAATATGTCAAAAACCGATGTGTATGATAGAATTAATCACCGCCTACTTCTTTCAATATTACATTACATTGTATTATAGTAGTTAACTGTGGAGTTCCACAGGGGTCCATTTTAGGTCCTTTATTCTTTACGATTTATACTTCTCAATTTCAAAAGGTCATATCATATTGCAAATCGCATTTTTATGCTGATGATACCCAGTTGTACTATTCTTTTGCAGAATCTGATGTACAATTAGCTAATCAGAGAATTACTGACTATTTAAATTCCCTTTCTAACAAATTCTGTCTCTCTATTAATCCATCTAAATCCAAAATTATGTTATTTGACCCACGTTCTGCTAGAATTAGACTTAAAAATGTTATTGATGTTAAAATATCTCTACAGAAGTTGCTAAAAACCTGGGTCTAACTATCGACATTTCTTTACTTTTCACTGAACAAGTAAATATGATTATTAAGCGATATTTTAGTAATTTCAAATTAATATTTGCAAATAGAGAAGTGCTTAGTAAAGAAAATATAATTGCCTTGTGCGAAGCATTGGTATTGTCGCATTTAACATATTGTGATATGGTTTATTATCCATTTTTGAAAAAATACGATGACACGTTTACAAAAAATTAAAAATTCTTGTGTAAGATTAATATGTAATGTTTTAAGGCGTGAGCATATTTCACCAAAAATTGAGGAAATTGGTTGGTTCAAAATTGAACATAGACATATCCTTCACAGTTGCTGTCTATTCCATAAAATTATAAATTTTTAAACGCCACCATATCTATATGAAAAAATTAGATACAGAAAAGATATTCACAACATAAATATAAGATTTAAAAATGTGTTATGTGTACCTATTCATGTAACATCTTTATTTCAAAGTTGTTTTAGTTATCAAGTTACTAAATATTATAATAAAATACCCCATTTCATAAAAACATATAATTTATAAATTTTTAAATCTAAGATAAAAAAGCAATTGCTCTCTGATAAATATTTTTTAATGTAAACATCATATTCATGCTGCCACTGTCTTACCATTTTTTTTTTATTATTTTTTCTATCAGTAATATATATTATTCGTAATAATTGTTATCGTTGTTATGTTTAATTATTGTAATTATTGTACTTGTTGTAAATAGTTTTAGTTTAAAATATTATTTTGGTTGAGTGGAAGAGCAGGTTTGACCTGAACTCTGGCATTGTGCAATTTGTTAACTATTATTTGTATTTGGCTATGTTAACTATGTGATAAGTTTATCTAATTGCAAATAAAATCATTTATTATTATTATTATGGTGAAATATCGACAAGTTGCATCGTCATTTCAAGTTGCCGTATTTCTCGCCGTAAAATCAGTCAAATTTGTACAGAGATTTCAAAAAATAAAACACGTAGAACAAAAGTAATATCAAAAATAAATTAATAAAATTTAGTAAAATAGGTATGTATATTCAATTTGATTTCTGTACCTAATAATTTGTTGGTTGGACCGCTTTCTATCGATATATTTTGGTACCTTTGAATATTCGCAGGCGGCATAAGATAGCATTGCTGCTATTTGCTGAGCTATATATTATTCAGTTTTTTTATATCTAAAATTATATGTATTTATATAAAACACTATTTCAAGAATACGGCACTCTTAAAATATAGTTACTCAAAAACTTCCTTCTTTTTCATCAGTTCGTATCGCCGTGACTCGAATCGTCGTGCCAAATATGCCAAAAACCGATGTGTGTGGTGATAAACTGTCGTGTCGTATCATCAGTTAAAATATCAGCCAGCTGACTGTTGACGGTTGTCGAGCCTGCCACAGACTTGAATTCAGTTTCCTGTGGCGTATAAAATCAGTGGATAAATATACTGAAATAAAAACATACAAGGTATGAATTGTTACTAAATCAATTTCAGTTCATTTGTTTTATTAAAATGAGAATATGTGTTTCGCTGCAGAAGTCTTTTTAACCTATGTTGAGCGTTGCTTGTTTTGCTAATATCTGCTTCCTATTCATGACGTAGTGACTAACTGCATTTCAGAATTGTCCGTAATGTGTGGACAAAATCGTTTGGAAATTCGACACGACGTTCCGAATAAAGACAATAGAAACGGATAAAAAGAACGAAGTCTCGAGTGAGATACATTAAATGCTGATTAACAAAACTTAACTGCGATTGTGCATGTATCAGCAGGTGCAGCACGTGCAGAGTGCTTTTTATGTACAAGTCTCAAAGACATCTGGACAAAAAACTGATAAAAATGGTTTATATGGATTATCTTTCAATGTGCCATTGTTAACAATGAAAATATTAAGGTCCTCTTTCTTTTTCTTCGTCAACTCCGATACCTCATTCCAAGAAGCTGTCACTGTATTTACGGAATGTACCTATTAATTGTATTATTTTAATTTGAGAAAATGGTTTCCTAACAAATCAATATGAGTTTTATTTCAAGATATAAGATTTTTTTCTTTTCTTATATTCCTAAATATTTCACACTTACAGGTACTTTAATTATATTCTGTTCATACATGTATTCTCCTGTATATAATTGCTTTCTGTAATGTACACAATTTTACTTACCATTTAATATTTCGGAAAGGTGGAAGAGAAGATAACAACAATAAAGTACACCCCGTTGTTTATTACCTATAGAGTAGGCATAAAAAGAAATAGAAAAATTATTACAATCTTGAAAAAATAATATACAAGGTGAACCTTAAATAAGTACAAATATTTTAACCAGCAGTACAGTTCACTGTGTAGAACACATAATTAATAGTATTTTTACAAAAAAATCAGGAATAAAAAAGTCAAATTTTAAATAAATGTCGTGATTTTTCAATACAAAACTTATTGAGGACCGCTGTTCCGGGAGTCATGGTGGATGTGAATTCCACAGCGTTGCCAGTGTTACATTAGAATTTTTAGACATGTCAAAGAATGATGAAATATGTTTATTTATGAAAATATTAATGGCCATCTCCTCCCCTTTGTCATTTCTATACCTTACCAATAAATTGAAAAGATTAACCAGATTATCTACTAACAATCATAGTTATCCAGAATTTGTTCATTATCCATTTTTACTACACTCCAACTGATTTATCAGAAATTAAATTTAATATGTTGTGTGAAAATCATAGTTTTTTGTTATTCTTCATAAAATAACTTAAGGAAATTGTGTCTTGTGTCTCTTTCTAACAGTGTACAATGACATTTAACTTGTGAAGTGTGGATTATTGATTAAATAGTTAATTTTTTAACAAACAGGTAAGCTTGTGTGCCCGTTTATGTATAATTTTTGAACATTGGACATAGTAATATCACGTAATATCTTCCTAAACACTTTATGGTAATATTTATCTTGCGGAAATTCATTTTTAATCGTTTATGGTAAGGTCAGTTAAGCAGTTAAAATTTATGTTAATATTGCTGCGTATCATACTACATACCTAATTTTACTGTATTAATGCTTAAAACAAGTATCTTTAAAATAGAATTAACCATATTACTTTACTATTACGTTAAAGGAAACGTAATATTTATATTAGAGGAGACAACAAATCATGTGCTTCATTAGGTAGGTTATGATAACGGTCCTCAAAATGTGGGTATTTTAAAATAAAATTAATATCTCCGTAAATATTAGAAATTTTTAAAAATGACTTTCATTAGACTGATCTATATGACGAACTACACCATCAGTTTAAATATTTGTACTTATTTAAGGTTCACCCTGTATAGTGACTGTGTAGTTAATTTCCAGTAATGAATTTAAAATAAATATTTTATAAACATGTAATTTATTCCCTGGGTAATTATCAAAATTCATAGAGTCGTGAATTTTAGAACGAAATTTGGAAATTACTATTAATATTGACCAATTATATTTTCCCAACTCGAAACTCTAAACCGAACTATTTGAATACCAAAAATAAAATTGACCTTTCGAGGTACTTCACCATTTGCTTTTAAATCAATCTCTTTAATTTTGCTGAACCTTCACCGCCGTGGTCAGGGACATAATACCAAAGCCATCAATTTATCATAGCCTCTAGATTTTGAAGAAAAAGCGCACCTGTAAACCCTCCGTCAACATACATCATTCTTTGAATAACGGAGTAATGGAGAAACTGCATGATATTTGCCAAATACGTGCAGAAGAAAGAATATACAGGGCGGCCAAATGAAAACGAAACAGCGCCATTTTCAGGAACTGCGTCAAGATTATAGAAAAACGCCAGACCCGTCGATTTTAGATTAAAGGGGGGCACTATTTGCTGGTATTTTTGACTCCGCCACTTTCACCTCCAAACAAGAGTAAGCCTCAAAATATTTAAATGGCATTGGGGGTTGAATAATATTTATTTTGGAAGCTCTTACAATTCTCTTTACAACAGACTTTAAATTTTATAATTACACCCAATATTAAAAAATTTACATTTTAAAATTTAAATTATGTTTAGTTGCTTACTTACTACTTAGTTGATTAAATGTTCAACCTGATGACCGCCCGCTCCCATACAAGAATAAAGATTTTGCTCGAAACGTTCACACACATTCTGAAGTATTTTCGGAGTGATTCGACGGAATTCGTCGAGATTCTTTGACACAAATCTTGCAGCGACGCTGGCTGTGTTTTATAGATTTTACTTTTTAGGTGGAGGCCACTCAATGCTGCCTCTTCTCCCAGTCCAATTCCGCGGCAAACGTTGGTCGAAATACTGACGGACAATTAACGCATAAAGGTCCATTTACACACATCAGTTCAGTGTCAGTTCAGTATCAGTATTATTTGTGGTCGATCACTGTTGCCAGTTTACACATATCCGTCCGTAGTCCGTAAAAAGGAGTTAGTAGACGATCAAACAAAGTGATCTGAATATATTTATCATGCAGTTGACCAAAATTTCGTACTAGCTCGATAAGCTTTTCGTCCATTCTAAGTAATACAAAAATCTGGTCAGTTCGTCAGTAGAATTACAAAAATATTGTCGCCGGCGTATTTAAAAGCCACTGAACGGACACTGAAGCAGCACTGACAGCACTGATACGGCACTGTGACGGGTGTGTATAAATACGCAGATTTAAAATCTAAGCAACAATTTTTTAGGTTTCACTGATACTGATACGGAACTGACACGGCACTGTTGTGTGTAAATAGACCTTAATGCGGAGGAGCATCGTCCTGTTGAAAAATCAAATGATCTTCATCATACTCTTGAACATTTTCAATAATATCAGTCAAGGCAGGGTTAATAGCATCTTCCAGTAATTGCAGATACATTTGGCCAGTCAAATTACCAGGTAGAAAAAAAAGGACCCACCAGTCGGTCACTGAAAATTTCCGGTTGCTATGTATGCACCTCGTGAAAAACTCTTGGGTTTGAATCTGACCAATAGCGGCAGTTGTGACGATTTACCGTCACGTTCAAGAAAAAACTGCATTTATCAGAAAAACAGATGTTAAAAAGGAACTGCGGATCTTTCCCTGCTCGCTCACTCATTATTTCGCAAAATTGCAAACGGCGGTCATAATCATCCTCATGAAGTTCCTGGATTAAATATATTTTGTTTGAATGGAATTTATTCTTCTTCAAAATGATTTGTATGCTAGTTCGATTGATTCCAGACACAGATGCCAGCTGCCTCGTACTTAATATAGGATCAAGATGAACTTGTCTCAAAACTGCAACTTCACTAGCTTCATTAACTATTGGTTTTTCATTTTTATATTGGCTATGTTCCCTGTCTCGACATTTTTTTACTAACTCTAGAACATACTTCTTCCTGATATGTCGATCTTGATGTTGTTAATTAAATACCTGAACTGTTCCATTCGCACATTTATTGTTCATAAAGCAAAACGAAATAATATCTACCTTTTCCGCAATGGAATGAATATAGTGTTTAATTTTCAAAAACACAATTAAATAAACTACCAACCAACGCTTCCTAATAATACTAGAAAATAAATTGCAATCCACTAATTTTACGTTCGTTGTGTGTATATAGTATTCATTTTTGTTTTTTACAATTGTGTTTTTTCACGAAACTGATAACGAATCGTCAAAAACTAATGTAACGCAAGAAATACTAAATTTATACCATTGGCGTACTTATCCCGAATGAGTGACATTTTTACCATTACTAATTGTTTGTACATAAGTTTCAACATTAAAATCAAAATTCTTATTAAGTATTGGGCGGAATTATAAAATTTAAAATCTGTTGTAAATAGAATTGTAAGAGCTTTCAAAATAAATATTACTCAACCCCTAATTCCATTTAAATATTTTGGGGTGATGCTTACCCTTGCTTCGGGGTGAAAGTGGCGGAGTCAAAAATATCAGCAAAAAATGTCCCCCTTTAATCTAAAATCGACGGGTCTGAGCGTTTTTCTACAATCTTGACACAGTTCGTGAAAATGGCTCGGTTTCGTTTTCATCGGGCCACCTTGTATTACTTTAATCAAAATTGCGGTTGTCCTAAACGATTTCGTGAAAAAAATGAGCCTATAAACGATATTTCAAATTTTAGTCTGGTCACGTCCCAGAAAACGGTCACCGCTACAATGAAAACCTGTGATGTCAGACAACATTTGTGCGTATCAGGGTATCCCAACGAAAATTTGACTCTCCCTATAATTGGAAAACCGAATAATATTTCAAAATTCGCCGAGACCCGTCGATTTTTGTTCTTGGGGGGAGCTTTTTTGACAGTCAAGCCAACTCGATATGTTCATCCCCCTAATGCCTAGCAACCACAACTTAAAAATTTCAAATGCAACTACCCCACTTGTGGCACATCATTTTAAAGCCCTTTTCATTGCGAATACAGTGACGTACCGTTTTTAGAAATCGGTTGAGATTTGACAGAATTATTGGTTACAATCGAAAAGATGACAAACCAACTTACGCGTAGTAATTTCTACACAAATGCCCACCACTAATAAGTTTTTCATCTACTACACATGACCGCATTACCTAATTATTATTGATGTGTCTATCAGTTTACCAAAAAGTCAGAAATGAAATAAAAAAGTTGAAACAAATAAAACTAGATACTAAAATAGATGTTAGTAGAAGATGCTTAAGTTTATAGGAATTCAGATCTTTTCAAAATAACAAAAAATCAGTACTACAAAAAAAGTCGGTGTTTTTTGCTTGTGACCAAGAAATCGTTAGTTTCAGCCGTTATTGAAAGTATTAACGTGTGTTCGAAATGGTTTATTCTATCGCGGAGAGTAGAAATTGTTGCAATATATTATCGAAATCACGATTGCGCTAAAGTTACAGCACGAATTTTTAATGCCAATCATCCTGAAAAAAAATGTAAACCACCAGTACGTTAAACACCTGATTGACAAATTTGTTGCAACAGGTTCACTTTTAAACAAGAAACGTGAAGTAATTGGGCCAGTTCGAAATGAAGCAGTTGAAGTGGCAGTTTTGGGTCATGTAAAGATGAATAATAAGCAATCGATTACAACTGTGTCTCAAGCTTCTAGCGTATCCCGTTCCAGTGTTCATCGGATTTTGAAAAAACACAAGTTTCATCCATTTAAGATGACGCTGGTTCAAGAGTTACATGAAGATGACTTTGATCGCCGTAACCAATTTTGCGAATACTTTAGTGAACAACTTCTACTGAATCCAAATCTTCTCTACAATACATGTTTCTCCGACGAATGCACATTTATGTTGAATGGCGAAGTGAATAGACACAATTTTCGTTATTGGAGTGATACTAATCCGCATTTAATCAGGGAATTTCATACTAAGACACCTCAAAAATTGAATGTTTGGGCAGGCATTTTGGGCGACCATCTTGTTGGACCATTTTTCATCCAAGGTAATCTCAATGGAAACACCTATCTAGAATTATTGGAAAGTACAATTGATCCTAGGATAACAGAGATTTTAGAAAGTGACGACAATTTACTAGAAAATGAAATAACCTTCCAACAAGATGGTGCGCCCCCGCACTATGCTGCTGCTGTGCGACAATTTTTGGATGGCCATTTCCCGGGTCATTGGATTGGCAGAAGAGGTGCCGTCGAATGGCCACCAAGATCTCTGGATCTGTCCCCTTTGGACTTTTTTCTGTGGGGTCATTTAAAATCACGAGTGTACGCCACTCAGCCGGAAACATTGCAAGTGCTACGTCAGAGAATTGTAGAAGAATGCCGATTAATAACTGCGGATGTCTTTAATAATGTTAGAACAGAATATGAAAACAGACTGTATTATTGTTTGGGAGTTAACGGGGGTCATTTTGAGCAATTCATCAAATAAATCTGATTTATTATTTGCTTCAGCTTTTTTATTTCATTTCTGACTTTTTTGTAAACTGATAGACACATCAATAACAATTAGGTAATGCGGTCATGTGTAGTAGATGAAAAACTTATTAGTGGTGGGCATTTGTGTAGAAATTACTAGGCGTAAGTTGGTTTGTCATCTTTTCGTTTGTAACCAATAATTCTGTCAAATCTCAACCGATTTCTAAAAACGGTACGTCACTGTATTCGCAATGAAAAGGGTTTTAAAATGATGTGCCACAAGTGGGGTAGTTGCATTTGAAATTTTTAAGTTGGGGTTGCTAGGCATTAGGGGGATGAACATATCGAGTTGGCTTGACTGTCAAAAAAGCTCCCCCCAAGAACAAAAATCAACGGATCTCCGCGAATTTTGAAATATTATTCGGTTTTCCAATTATAGGGGGTGTCAAATTTTTGTTGGGATACCCTGTATAACATATACTCGTAATACAGCATTGTGCCTTATATTTGTATGCGATTTCCCTGTTTTATGGACAACGAAGTACATACGGTTAGAAGAGTTAATTTGTCGTTTGTGATATTATTAATAGTTATTATATTAAACAGACATTGATGCTGAATAATGTTACAAAATAGATTAGTAAAATAAGGTGAGACAGTGCATTATCACTGGGTAAATGCAAAAAGTATTGCATTGTGCCTATAAGGTTCATTCCGATTCCAAATAACATATTCTGTATTTGCTTATTCTTACCATTTACGAGATGTAAAATGTTATTTATAACATGCTAATTAACTTTGCTTTAATCTGAAAACATAATATGTAAAAGTAACAAATAAGGATTTATTTTAAAATAAATGTTTAAAGAGAAATTAAATCAGTAATAAATAGCAATAAAAAATTACTAAATTAATTTTAAGAAAATTAATAAATTATTAATTTTTAAATTAAAATAAGTAGTAGTTATGGAGACAGATGGCATAATTTTATAAATACATCAAGTAAAACCCACTATCTTGTAAATATGGATTATATTATACAGGGTGTCCGAAAATTATGCGTCAAGACTTCAGGAGGTGATTCCTCACAAGAAATTAGGGTCACGAAGTCCTATAACAATTTTTCGAAAACTCAATATTAACGGAGATACAGGGTGGTGAAGGTAATATTTTATTTTCGATATTTGTAAATAACTTCTCAAGAAATCCAAATATTTACATAAAATTTGTAAATCGAGGGTTTTTTGCGGACGAGAAATTTAAATATGTTTCTAATTTTGACGTCACTAGTAGAGCGCGCCACTTATGGCACATCATGTTTCTTTTAAATGATAGACCTTATCTCTATAAAACGCGTTTTTCGCCGACAACAAGAACTCTCGCGAAATAAATATCGGCACAACACAAACCATACAGGATGTTATTTACTTACTATAGCGAATAATGTATGTATCATTACAGTAGATCAACTGTCAAACTATACGTTCGAATCTCAGTCAAAGTGTACTATTCTTAAACGTTTATTAAACACTTTTGATAATGGCATCATTAATAATGAATAATGGCATACTTAAAAGTTTTAAGATTAATTTCCGTAATTTTTAGAATGTTTATCAAGAAACTTTTTTCTAAGAACTGAAAGAGCATTGAATAAATCTAGGTACGCACAAAGGTTAAGTCCACGTTTAAATTTGACTCTTCGCTTTTACAAAGTATAAAAACCATTTTTATGAAATTCTAGGTAGGTAACGAAGCCACTTTGGATTTTATTGGTTAAATCATTTAAATAATCTATTCATTTCTAATAAAAAAAATATAGAAATATTTGTTATAAAAAGGTTTGTTTTTCTTCTACATTTCAATAATTGTAGAAAAACAACGTTTAAATTTAAAAATATTAAAGAATTAATTATCACAAATATTATAACACTTGGTATATAGGTTTTTGTTTCAATCGACTCAAAATCAAGTATTTTATCACTTCCTAAAATTATTGTAACGACTTGCAAGTCTTAATCGTCTAAAATTACTTGTATTTGTAGAAAACGCTATTTCAAGAATACGGCGTCAGATAAGTACAAAATAACAAAAGTCACATTACTATCGCGAACTTCCGTATTTTTTGACGTTTTGAAAATCCACTGGAGTTCGGCAAACATTTTGGAGAAGAAGAATACTAAAACAAAAAGAAAATTAAACGAGGCCGCGATTATTTTGTTAAATGGAGATAAATGTGTGTCAAACTGTTCAGTAAACATTGATCAATGTTGACTGCAGTTGTATTAAGAAGTAAGTAACAATAAAATAAAAATCCTTTAACATCTGATCTGCAGATAAACAAATTTTAAAACAAAACAGAGGAGCATTTCGAAAAGTCAAAAAATATAGCAATAAGGTGTCCGACAGTAACGTGAGTTTTGTTAGTTTTTACTTACCTGCATTTTCAGATTTTTGGCTAGGCAAATTTAATTTAAAAAAATAACCCTTAACTGATCCTTTTGGCGCAAGGGTGTATTCAATCTCACTTTGTATGTTGTACTTCCTTTATCAGATGGCACATTTAAAGCAATGTCTAATATGTCACAACTATTGGCCAAATTCAGTCCATTGTTTTATTTAAACTGTTATTTCATTTTATGAAATCTGAATAGATCATATTCCACAGAGAAACCATACAAGATGTATTTTAGAAAATGCCAATTAAAAGTGTCAGTATTAAAAAAAAATTGTAAATTAAATCTTTTAATAATATTAAAAATATAACTGAGTGGCATTCTGATGTGATTCATTATTTTACGAAATAAAGCGGATTAATTAAACTCTAGAACTTTTATATGTTGAAGGATAATAGAATATTTTACGTATAAATACAACTATGAGTGGTTGGTAATACTGCAGATTTAATGGCATTGAATAAAAAATCAATGACCCCTTAGGGATTCTATATGTAGGTATTATAAATGAAACTAACTTGTACGTGACATATGAATTCAGAAAATTTATATATTTTTTTTTATATTATGCCGTCGGTCATAATTAGCTAAAAGAATCCTGTATAAATATGTCCGCAAATAATTTTGAAAATCATCATATGAACGCAAAATTATCGAAAGTTATTTGTCGTAGACATTTGAGCAAGCAACAACTACTGATCGTTTATCAAATGCAATTTACCTAATTTAAAACAAAAAAAATCAGTAAAACTGAGATTGATTTTTAAGGTCCATTTACACACATCAGTAACGTATCAGTTCAGTGTCAGTTCAGTATCGGTGTTATTTGTGATCGATCACTGATGCCAGTTTACACATATCCGTCCGTAGTCCGTAAAAAGGAATTAGTAGACGATCAAACAAAGTGATCTGAATATATTTACTATGCAGTTGATCAAAATTTTGTATTAGCTCGATAAGTTTTTCGTCCATTCTAAGTAATAGAAAAATCTGGTCAGTTCGTCAGTAGAATTACAAAAATATCGTCGACGGCGTATTTAAAACTCACTGAACGGACACTGAAGCAACACTGACGACACTGATACGGCACTGTGACGGATGTGTATAAACACACCCATTTAAAGTATAAGCAACAACTTTTTAGTTTTCACTGATACTGATACGGAACTGACACGGCACTGATGTGTGTAAATAGACTTTTAAGATATTTACACAGACAAACACAGACAGATTTATTGACCACTATATAAATACATTTTGCACATGTGGTAAGTCAGTTTTTTGTATCCTAATAAAGGATGACTACAAATAAATAAAAGTAGAAAATAGAAAAACAATAATACACAATACTGAAGTGTAAATGCAAACAACTTAAATCACTACTATAATACAAAACAAACAAGGCCAGGTAGATGAATATAAACTAATCCCGCATGGATAACCTAAATGCCAAACCTTCTGCGGCAGAGCGGCAACGCTCGCACCTACTCCTCTGGTGCAGCCCACAATGTCTGGTGGGCGTAATCCTATGCAAACACCACCCAGGAAAAATTGGGCCGTCAACAAAGAAGGCTGAGCACCCGCAAGTTGTGCCACCGTCTCAGGCGAAACCACTTTCTCAGAAGAGAGGGCACCCACATGGAGCGCCACCTTCCAAAAAGAGGATTAGGTCGGGGACTTCATCGGATACTTCTCCGATGAAATATAAGAGGGCTAAACAGCCCCCCTCCGCCACTACCTACAGTGAAGCGGCCCTAGGGCATCTTAGGGTTGCCATTATTGACAAGGACAACCCCTATGGGAAAATTCCCATGAACAAGGAGAGCCTTGTCAAAAAAGCAGTGAAGAAGGAGTTGGAAAGGCGTCTTCCACCAACTCCTGATGCTACTGTCAAAATACCTGCGTTTCACTCATGGACATACTCTGGTGAGATCATCAGGGTTGCCTGCGAAGACGAATTTACGCGGTCATGGCTAGTGGACGTAGTGGGAAGACTGCGACCCTGGGAGGGCAGTGCCCTTACAGTGGTGCGCTCTGACCAGCTGCCAAGGCTGACGAAAGCCACTCTCTGGATCCCCGTGGAAGCCGAAAGCGACCTCGAGGAGAAGGAGGTGGTAATTCGTCGCCTGGCATGTCAGAACCCCACGGTGAGTGTGAATAGGTGGTGCTTGTTCCACTACGAGGTTAAAGCCGCCCCTAGTGGCTATCTACTCGTCTTTGGTGTAGAGGACGAGGATTTAAGAACCCTTGAGACAAGGTCAATGAGGACGTTCTACATATTTTAATCCCTTGTTCTCAGGGTGAAAACGAAACCTGAGCCGGTATCAACAGCCCCTGGGCCACCGGAGCAGTAGTAGATGGAGAGGCGGAATCGCATGCGAATGCAGCTGTCTCCTCAACTCCTCCATCCCTGGCTCAAGAAGCAGAGGAAATCTTCCCCTCCTCCTAGGAGGTTTGAGAGGATAAGAACAGCCACCATAATTCCTCAAGATGGTTGGTGATATTAAGGTAAGTGTTGTACAGTGTAACCTGCAACACATTTGAGGGGCCACGGCTGCGTTATGACGTCGTCTTGATGTGGAGCAGGATACACTGGCACTAATACAGGAACCCTGGATAGTCAAATCCAGGGCTTCGGATCTAACTAAACTAACTGGGCGTATTTTCAGTACACCCAATACAGACAGGCCGAGGACGGCGATATACACCTCTCACAACATCAAAACCCAACAACTACAACACCTTTCAACATCTGATCTGACTGCCGTGAAAATAGACTGTGTAGTCAAGGGTAAACAAACTGTGGTTGTCATGGCATCAGTCTACTTCCCAGTGAATTCGGCCATCGCACCACCAACAAGGGAAATGAAGGAACTGGTAGCACACTGCCGCGCCCAGAAATGGGAACTTATCATGGTTTTAGTTCATTTCAGTTCAGTTAATCTAAATAACTCGAAAACTGTCCATTTATAAACAAATCATTGAGATTGATTATGTTCAATACAATTATGTAACAAAATTATATAAAAAATATTGGCGTAGAAATTTTAAAGTTTCTAAAGAAAAGCAAAAAAAAATTTATACGCCAGTGATACTTGTCAATTTTGAATTATTAAATTGTAATGTAATTTTTTGACAGTTGAGAAGGTAAACATATATGATCTACACATAGACGGATATACCTACATATGAATTTATTCGCAATTGCGTCGTGTTACTTTTAAAAAATATATTTCTATCACCTTTAGTGACCTAAAATTGCCAAAGATGTAACTAAAAATTTGTTAACGAATACCACACGAGAGTAAATTATTCCTGGAATTTTTTTAAGCTCTTGTGATATTATAAGCAAAAATTTCCAGTTAGTTATTTCCATTTCATTGAAATGTGAGGTAAAATAATTTTTAACTACAGAAATTAAAAACGTTTTTAGAGATAGTTTTTCAAATTCAGTTTACAATTAAATGAGAAATGTTATCTCATGCCACCTGCGAATTTTCAAAGGTACCGAAGTGAAACGAATATGTAATGACAGAAATCGGAAAACCAACAAATTTTTAGGTATTCAAAATACGTATTTTTTTAAATTTATCTGTAGATGTAAATAATGTTATAACATAAACTTACATAGTTCTGCATATATGGTTGTTTATTTTTGTTTATAAGTACGTAAAAATAATTGTAAAAATGTGGGGTTAGAATAGCAAAATGTGTGCCTTACAATCGCTTTTTAAAAGTTATAAAAGGTCACAAAAGATCAAAAATATAATTTTGTTCTACGCATTTAAACGCCTATAAAAAGCATCTTGATAATGTGCAAAATTCAGTGGTGACTGACCCTGCTAAGTATTGGTCATATATACAATAAAAGAAGGGCACTTCTAGAATACCTGGTTCTGTTACTGAATGCTTTTGCTGATT
This sequence comes from Monochamus alternatus, assembly GCA_037114965.1. Classification (NCBI taxonomy): domain Eukaryota; kingdom Metazoa; phylum Arthropoda; class Insecta; order Coleoptera; family Cerambycidae; genus Monochamus; species Monochamus alternatus. Next base: position 44,690,678 of record CM073427.1, on the reverse strand, counting down.
ATTTTATTAGTGTTTATTACGGGACTAATATTAACGTAAATCATTCTTATCAGCAACAATATCATGATGAAACAATTTTGCATTTAACGAGTCTAACTGAAGAAGAAATATTAAAGGCAATTATGAATTTAAAAGACAAAATGACGTCAGGTCACGATAAAATACCATCTTTTCTTGTGAAAGATTGTGCAAGAGCTTTTTACAACCATTATCTGTTGTGTATAATTTAATATTAAAAATATTTACGTTTCCTGGCATATGGAAATTGTCGAAAGTGTGTCTGATTTGAGCGGTATGAATATTGAAGTCAAAAATTATCGACCGATTTCAATATTATGTAATTTTTCAAAAATATTTGGGGTAGCTATATATATTCATATATATCCTGCTATAAAAACTTTAATATCGTGGGGCAGCATGGTTTTATACAGGGACGTTCCACGGTATCTAATTTATGCCTACTACCACAATCCATATCTAGAGAAATTGACTTGCAAGGACAGGTTGATGTAATTTACACTGATATTGCAAAAGTTTTTGATCATGTAAATCATGAAATTCTTTTGCATAATTTGAGTATGTTTGGTTTCAGTCATAAATTGTGTAGCCTTTTCGAGTCAATTCTCTTTAACAGGAAGCAATATGTTTCGTATTTTGGACACAATTCCTATCTTTTATCGGGAGTTCCTCAAGAGTCCAATTTAGGGCCCCTGCTTTTCTTATATATTATAAATGACCTCTCGTCTGATTTAAGTTGTAAGAAGCTACTATTTGCTGATGATTTGAAGCTATTTAGTAAAGTATAAGTTATTGAAGACTGTGAGAGGTTACATCCAATATCATTTGATTACACATTCAATTCGGAAATGCTTGACAGGGTAAACTCTATAAAAAACTTAGGTGTTATGTTTGACTCACAGATCCTATTCACCAAGCACATTAATAAGATCACTTCATCTGCGTTAAGGACGCTGGGCTGTATTATACGAAACTGCCAATCATTTTCTAATGAAACTGCTTTAAAGACTCTTTATAACTTTTACATTAGATCTAAACTCGAATATTGTTCATTGGTGCATCCGCTATATGATTATTGTTCAAAGAAGATTTTTAAAATTTACTTGTCCGACTCTGTCATGCCAGTTTTATTTCCATGTTCCTCATGTAAATGCTCGTCAAAATCGTACATTTGTTTGTGCCAGGGTATGGTCAAATTGTCCCCAGTGCATATTATGTGTCACAATTTTAATATAGTATCAGATTTATGTGATATTAATTTTAGCAACCTCAATCAGATGGTTGCAGCTGTTGGTCTGAGATTTAGTAGTGATATTTAGATGTTTGAATGTATTTTTTTAGTAGTTCTATATTTTAACGTAACTTTTAAAGAGCCTAGTGCGTACTGTTTTTACTATATTTATTTAGCTATATTTTACAATATTTATCCCTTAAATGGATTTTTATCTGTTGGGCAATAAAGATTATTATTATTATTATTATTATTTTACTTTTCGAGATTTTTGTACCACCATAAATTTAATCATTCTATGGTGAGAAATACGACGAGCTTAAAGGTATTAAAATATAGAGTACATTTTTTTGTAAATACAACATTAAACCACATCTTCAACTTATTTTTTTCTTAAAATATTAAATGTAAGTTACATTAAAAACAAAAACTACTCTAAAGTCTGTTTGGAAATGAAAGAAAGTAATAAAACCTCGAGATAAGAACCGCCCATGACGTGGTAATATTTCGTTTCAGGTAATTATCGGGTAACACTAATGCTATCAGGTAATGGGTGTACATTAGTATATTTTACTGGATACATCATAGGGCAGGAACCAGTGTATTGTGACAGATCAATCCAGCCTTAGAGCTGAATATACGAAGATGTGCTAGTGCAGTAGAGTAAAATTCGACTTGTGTTTAGTGACTATTGTGCCAGTGGATATAATATTGTTTGGGTAAAATGTCGAGCTTATCAGATTACGTACCTGTTAAACGCGTGAACAGATGTGCGCTGTCTCAGAATGAGAAGATTATTATATTAAATGTATTTAATGAATTGAAACACCAAAATCCTACCAACAGTGTTGACGACATCGTGGAAAAATGTTCCAAAATAACAGGTATTGAAAACTCGACTATCTACAGACTTTTAAAGGAAACAAAAAATGAACAAGATACTGTAAATCCCCCAAAATCATCTACAGAGAGGTCAAAAGTCGTTAAAGATGATTTCTTCAAAAATGTCATTAGCGGAAAAGTACATTCATTTTATTTTAAAAAAGAAATACCAACGCTAAACAAAATTTTAAGTGAACTTTCAGAGGACAACAATTTGCAAAAAATCAGTAGAAGCAAATTATGGGCCATCTTACGAGAGTTGAATTTTTGCTGGGAAAAACAGAACAGGAAGTCAGTTCTTATCGATAAAGATGAAATTATTTGTTGGCGAAGATCCTACTGAAAAATTCCGAAAATTCCGTGACGAAGGGAGGAATATTTATTATCTAGACGAAACTTGGGTCAACGAGGGATATACTGTAAAAAATGTAAAAAGTAAAGTAAAAGTATGTAAAATGTAAATAAAGTAAAATGTAAAAAGTTTTCGACAAGCATTTTTGGATGGACTTTCAACAGGGTTCAACGCACCTTCAGGTAAAGGGCGAAGATTAATAGTAACACATATAGATGTAGTGCCAGTGGTTTTGTAGATGGCGGTTTACTTTTATTTGAATCTAAAAATACAGGCAACTATCACGAAGACATGAACGCAGATGTTTTCGAAGAGTATTTTACACAGATGTTGGATCTTATTTCTCCGGGGTCTGTAATTGTCATGGATAATACCAGTTACCAGTACGGCAGACCGAGCGGACGCCTACGACTGCTTGAAGGAAAGCCGATATAATTCAATGGTTATCCGGAAAAAACATTTCTTTTGAAACAAATATGGTGAAAAAGGAACTTTTAACACTTGTCAGTCTTAATAAAGATCAGAGAAAATATGTGATCGATGAAATGGCAACAAATCGCCAAATAAAGATACTACGGTTACCACCTTATCACTGTGAACTTAACCCAATCGAATTAGTCTGGGCGCAAGTAAAAGGAGATGTAGCGCGAAATAATATGACGTTTAAATTAAGTGACGTGAAAATGTTGTTAAAAAATTCCTTGGAACGAGTAACTGCAGATAACTGGCAAAGATGTATACATCATGTACAAAAAAGAGGAGTAAATGTGGGAACTCGATAATTTAATTGACGTTACTGTGGAACCTATCGTTATCAATCTAGGAGACGAAAATAATTCAGAGGATGAATTTTAATATACCTACTTTTTTTATTTTATTTATTGTACAATTTACTCACCATGATTTGAATTTTCAAAATACATTTTTTGTGTAGAATAAAAGGCTATTCGTTAAGTTTAAATAAATATTTTGATAATAATATTGAATAATTTTATTTGAATTACTAAAAACCATCTTAACCCGGTTATGATGCTTAAAGTAGCTTCATGTTTTGAAATGCTGTTTTTATATTGTTTACTTATAAGAGAAATGGACCGAGAAATGGACCGAGAAATTGAAGCGGCATAGACAAAGACGATTGTCGGGGATTAAATTTTAGCTACCCGCCACAATTTAGTAAGGTTCGATTACACAAAGCTTTTTTAAAAGTACACCTCATCTATACCGATAATATATAATATAAAAATATTGAATATAAGCACCAGCACTACATTTATTTACGATTTGCATACATAATAAGCTTTTATTACTCTCTTTCATTTCTAAACAGACTATAGAATCTACATTACTGCTTATATTTTAATCTTTCATTCTATTGGAATATGACCAGCACCTTCGCCAATTCCTATAATAATTATAAATAAAGAATAAAATGTTTAAATGTAAAACTTAAACAATAAAACGATTTAATATTCCACTCAGTTGAAAACACAATAAATACAAATAACTTACTTCACTAATTTAAATCAATTTAAATAAACAAAATAATTATTATAAGGCCGTAATGTTTAATACAATGTTATCCATCTGCTAGTTATTTCTACCATTATGGATTTTCACAAATAAACAATCTTCATTAAGGTACTAGATTAATTTGAATATCAGCTGGTCTTGTTTGAAACTAAGTGGAATTCATTAATAAAAGTTGTCACTTTTGTCTTATTAAATGATGTAAATTACTGTACTCAGTAAACGTGGAGTAGATAAAATTTCTTGAAATATTTTGTGATACGGAACAATATACAGGGTGTTAAAAAAGAGTGTAAAATATTTCAGGAGGTAATAGTATGAACCAAAATAAGCAGAAAAGTCTTAATAAACATGGGTCCGCAAAGTAACGGTTGCGGAGATATGGACCACTATTCGTTTTTCAAACATTTTATTTTATTAAGAATAAACCGACAAAGGAAGCTTTTAGCAAACAAAAACAAAGTTACAGAAGATGTTCAAAGTGCCCTCCGTCCATTACCAAGCAAACACGACATCTTCGTCTCAACGATATTCGAACTCTTTCGAAAACACACTTTCAATGATACAAATAACACAGAAATGTGTAAAAGTTACACATGCCATTTGTTATATTAACACAGTGGATTGTGTTAAACATTTAGCATACTGCTACATACAGAGAAATGTGTAAAAATATGCAGTATCCGTGTGGACCTCGATTAACACAGTATTGTGTTCTTTTGTGCTAAAATGTGTAATAATTTTTTTACAGTGTACCGCAACGCCACCACTACAGAATTAATTGCTTTATGGACTAAATTAAACACTGATCAATTAAATTACACTAAAATGTTGCCTCACATTCAAACAACTTCAATTCAAGCAAATTATGCAGTAATTACAATTGCTAGTGTTACCTACATTTTTTAATAGTAAGTACTACCACGATACTCGTGTATATATTTAAACATAATGTTTAATTAAGCATGGGATGGTTTATTGGAATTGTAAGTGTCAAAATAGATAGCGTGTCTTAATGAAATCTTGCCCGTTTTCAATGTGCAGGGTATCAAAGTTAAAAGGTAAATTTGAGTTTTGAAAGTTGGCCAAGTTAAAAATGTTTAATTACAAAAATCCAATGATGAAATGAAATACGGGACTCATTTCTAAAGTAAAAACCTTCGATTACAATAGAAACGCAAATGAAAAAATAAAAAATGTGTTACTTGTTACAAATATATACAGAGATACGTTATTTTTCTACATATGTAGGCAGTACCTCCATTAAATTTTACCACCTGGGATTATAATTATGTTGTTTGGAATATAGTTCATTCAATATGTAGCAGGCTTCGATTTGTGTCTTTTTGCGATCTCCGTATCTGAAGCCTGGATTCTTTCTGCATCTGTTATTGAGTGACTTGTGAGTGAATTGAGTGACGTGATGTACCTATATAAAGTACTCCATAGCTATGTAGACTCGTCCTTACTTTTATCTAATATTAATTTTTATGTGCCTCCCTGTAACTTTAGAGTACATCACCCTTTTCAATAAATTTTTGTAAAATTCAATCTGGACAAAATTCTCCAATTAATAGAATGTGTAAGTTTTTTAATGCAATTTTTTCTAATGTAGATATCTTCAATATTACTATAGGTATTTTCAAAAAGCATATTATGAACTTTTCTCTTACAAATAACTATTTTGTGGAACACTTTTTTAGGCTGCTTTACCTGTTTTGTATTCCCTATTTGATTAATAAATAAATAAATACATAAATTATACAATCCCTTTATATTTTAGAAATCGATATATTGATTTTTCATCTGTTGTAGCGAACAGTCACTACACACCACATTCCGGGTATGTTTTGGTTCATAAAATTATCAATACAATTTCTCAAATTTAAATAAATAGCGCCTTATTGATTGTCTAATAAAATCATAAACTGTACATCCGAACAATTGCACAGCCAGCATGTTTACGTTTTTAACTTCGACAAAGAACAAAGCAATGGCGAGGTAAGCAATGACGTCAGCAGTGACCAAAATGTGCAATAAACTTTTGTCTGAACAATTTTTTATCCAAGTATAAACATCACTGAATACATAATAGTATATATTTAAAGCTCCTCGTTCGAGCGTTTCATTCTGAATATTTGATGGAACACAAGGTAATATAAAAAAACCTGCTATTTTTTCAACCTGACTAATAATGGCCAAATATTGACAAAATATGTTGTCTTATATTTCGACAGTCTGTAGGTCGAACAAGAATCACATTTCATAAAAGGCACCATATTCTTAAAATAGTGTTTTTTATAAGTAATTTTGGACATTTAAAAACTGAATAATATGGAGTTTTGCAAACAACAGGAATGTTAACCAACAAATTTTTAGGTACAGGAATCTTTCAAAATAAGTATTTTTTTAATTCGACTGTAGATGTAAATATTATTATAACATAAACTTACATGGTACTGCATATAAAATTGCTTTCTTTTGTTTGTAAGTGAAAACAATTGTGAGGTTAGAATAGAAAAATAATGTGTCAAACAAATGCATTTTAAAAGTTATTATATTATTTGAGGAGTAAAAGTGAAGAACCAAAACATTAATAACTTTATCTTCGATATATATATTTAGCTCTACGTGTTTAATTTTTCGAAGATTCCTGTACCTAAAAAAGACACCACAAATTTGATCATTTTAGGGCGAGAAATACGGCATATTTGATCCAATCAGCCTAAGTCGACATCTGTAATGTACTATTAAGATATATCCCATTTTTAATAAAACACCCTAGAAGTAGAGGCGTGGAAAAATTCAGTGTCATACGCATTCAAGTTATGACAAAATTTATTTGGAAAAGATAATACGAAAAAGCCTAAACTAAACTATACTTCGATTCAACAAATCCAAATGAAAAATTTTGTTCCAGCTAGAAGTTGTTAATAAAATCCCGTCAATTACGAAACTGTTAGTTGAATCATTTCATAAGCTCCATTTATCAGTTCGCAAATTTCAAAATAATATTTAAATATGTACATACCTAGTCACTTCAATATATGGCGTTTTTTCATCTGTAACAAAAAAATTAACTTAATACTTACGTATTTAAAAAAAAATTATTTACTTAATTAATAATTTAATAAATATATTTTAGAAGAATGTCAACATTGTAATATATAAATCTAAAATAATATTGGTAAGACCGCAGAAAATTTAATAACTCTATGCGTTGTTAAAATAAACATCTAAATATTATTCTTGATGTAGTCATGCCTTTAGCAGATTTTTGTCAAAAATATAAAAAAGAAAGAAAACCACAAGTTGGCTCGCGCGTAGGGAGGATTGGTATTGCAGTAGTATCTAGTAGTCGGTTTAGAACTCTTGACGTTTCGAGAGACATATCGCTCTCTTCTTCAGAAGTTACTCTGAAACTGAAGATCTACTAGTCGTCGCACTATTTATATCAGGGGTGGTCACTGATCCATGATGTTCCGGCGGGGTGGTCACTGATCCATGATGTTCCGGTGGGGTGGTCACTGATCCATGATGTTCCGGTGGATTGCTTTCACGGATGAATCGTTTCCAAATACCGGGCAGATCCATGCCACCGTCCCTATATTTTGCCAAACTTTTATACTGTGCTCCTGTTTATTATCCATGTATTGATGGTTTAACCAAAAGAAAAATACAGATGTGTCGGAATTCATGTTTAAGATACATATTTGGCATTCGACGTAGAGATCACATTTCTCATAAATTACAAGTACCTGAAATGGTTAAATATGAATAATCGTGTGGGATTGCAAACTTTATGCCTTATCATCAAATCATTTGTACAAAAACTCCCTCGTATCTATATAATAAAATTCGTTTTCGTACTGATGCACAATACATATAAATGTTAGAAATAAGCATTTTATAACAGCACCTTTACATAAAACTAGTTGCTATGAACGATCTTTTACCTAAAATGTCTCAAAACTATATGCTATATGCGTTGTTAGATGACTTTAAAACAGTGGCTTTAAGACATTTTAAAACTAAAGTTTCAAAATATTTAAATCAGTAACCAACAATATTTTGCTAGATTTCATAAATTTTTGCCAATTTTTGTTTTTTTTTATATATATATTTTTCTCTTCTGTCAACTACTGTTGTATTATTTATGTTAGTTATGAAATTTGTTATTTTAGAATAAATGCAAAATATTGATTTCATTATCATTTTCAGTTTTAATTGTCATAGTAACAATATAATTTTAATGACGAATATATTTATTTTTTAAATTTAAAAACCCTATAACTTGTTAAACCAGTGACTGTAGAATTTTGATTCCTTTGCCTTTAAAAGATTCAAAGACTAATTTTCTGAAATACAGGGTTAACTATGATTAAATACAAATATTTTATGAGAGGATTGAGGAAAATAAGAAGTAACGAAATCGTCCAGTACAGGTTTGTTGGCAAATGTTCAAGAAACTGATTTTTATATTTTGAAATCAACATTATCAACCCTGTGAAAATTATAGAATATTAACTAATGAGTAGAGTTCATTTGTGAAATAATGTCGATTTACTTATAAATAAAAAAACATACATACGTCAACTACTAAATTTGTAATGTGTTCAAATGCATAGTTTAGAAATGATAAGCACTGAGCACTTAGATTTCAATCGTTTTAGTGGCTCCGTAATTTCCATATGAAGTGCAATTTACTCACTTTTACACAGGGTGATTCACAACTTATCTAAAAAAGTCCTTATAGATTCCAAGTAAAACATTATTTTTTACTGTATTAGAAAGGTATTTTAAACTAATATAACTCAAATCTCCTACAATTCCTATCAATGAAGTCATATATGTTCTCTGATACCAAACATCTAGGTGTGCTAATGAACACTTCCACAGACAAAGCTCTATTCAATAATTCTCTAAAAAATTAATCTAGCTAAATTTACCAACCTGGTTTAATGAAAACATTTTATAAATATCTAAGTTCACTTTTGAAACTGTGGGAACTCGAAAATTTCATCACAATAGATGAGACCTATTTCTGCATTTTAGGATTGCTTCTTCAGGTTGCTATTTTTCAAGTGTCAAAAATGGCTTACGTGTATAGCAACTCGGAGACGATGGATATTATTTTAATCTATGGTAATGTGAAAATGCTTCAGCACAACGATTTCCCGGTAAACATGTGCCAAATGCAGATACTTTTACCGCAGTGTGCAGTGAGTGCAAGTGTCGGCAACGCCAGCGTGACGGGAAATTTGAAATCGATGTGGAAGAAATGGAAATCCAGAGCGTCCACAACGTAATACAGCAGTGTAGCGTATCATACACGAAGCGAAATTATATCAATACCATGTACAGCGCGTCCAAGCATTAATACTAAAGGATTGGACGAGGAGGACTGGTACCATGGCCGCCACAATCTCCTGACTTTAAATCATTTGGTCTTTTTTGTGCGGATATTTAAAAGATGAAGTGGATCGCACCGAAGTGGATACTATTGATGGATGAATTACGCAAACGTTCCATAGCTGCTGCTAATCACTTAACGTTCAACGAGGTCAAAACGGACAAAAAGCACAAACATTTGTGTTAGTTTGTAGAAACTCGTAAGACGGGTCCAAAATTTTGTTGTTGTAGTAACATCAGGTATGTCAATCTATTTTATTAATTAAATTCTCAAATTAATTCTATTAAGAATTAATAACAATTCTTTCAATGTTTTGTGCGATCGCCGATTGCATGCTTTGCCTTGTCAGGTTTTACAGTGGACCAGTGCCGTCCAGAAGTGTATTTTTAAATCATTTATAAACTGCTCTTTTTGATTTTTTTCTTTACAAAATTGTATTTTTAAGAGTGCCTTGTACATTCTAAATTTATTTTTAGAAGTTCTGAATCACACTGTATAGGGTGATTTTTAACCTATACGCATAAATTTAAATATAAGATGAAGCGTCTATCTAAACATGTATCTTAAAATGTTTTGTTTTCGACATACAGAGTGTGAAAAAATGTTATTTCTTGATTACCGTTTTTTAATTAGTAATTTCCAAATGCGTAGATATAAATTAATTAAATTTGGTACAATCCTTTTGAACATCAAAAAAGAAATCAATACAGTTTGTTTGCGGGTAAAACAAAGGGAGTAATGCCTCAAAAATATCCAAACTTTTTTGAATATTTATATCATAATTTCATAAAATCTAAGAATTTTTATAATAAAGGTACTCCTGTTGAAATTCGGTATCAGCGACAGCTTTCGAGAAAAATTAATTTTAATATCTGGGTCTTCAAATGAAAGATAAGAAGCAATTTTTTCATCAATCAATACTTATATGTATGAAAATGCTTATTCATAGTTTTTTTGTCCACTGAGTAGTTAGTTTCACACAATATTATTAATACCTAAAAATATATAAAAAATTTAAACTTATAAATTTTTGTAAACTTCTGAAATTAAAGTTTATGTGGATATGTTAAGAATCATCATATACTTACATAGCACTCCTCTACATAAAACTAAAAATAATATAATTTTCACCAGAAAACATTTTAAAAAATGTATATAGAAAATTTAGCTCTATTAAGCAATTTAAATTTATCTCTATTAAAATTTTGTTGTAAAAAATGAACACTTACAAAAGTATATTATCAGTATTAACAATTCTATTTATCTCAATCAAACACTTTCTCTTATCCGGAAAATATGTATAGCCATCGTATATTTTAATTAAACACACTCGCTGTTACATGTTATGTGTGAAATGGGTTGTCAGGATAATGTTCAATTTGCCTAATTCAGAGCAAACCTCTGAAACAGACGAAACCACAATAAAGCCAATGGTGGAAAATTTGATGGCAGAAATTCATAAATAATAGAGTTGAGACTTAAGCTTCATTCACATAAGATTAGTGCCGTTGCATTGGTACTGCAGAAAAGTTATTAAAAACGGCGCCGTATTCTTGAAATAGTGTTTTCTACAAAATACAAATAATTTTAGATATTTAATAACTGAATAATCTAGGGTTTAGCAAATAATAGGAATGTTAACTCATCCCACCTGCAAATATTAAAGATACTGAAGTAAAACGGCGAGAAATACGGGTGACTTTTGTAACGTTCAGATAAACTTAACAGTAACGCAGTTGTATGGCAGAAGCTAAAAGCATTTTAGCTTTTACCAATCCTTTTCCAACAATCATACAAGGACCAATCAGAAAACTGCTTTTTTCACAGTAAACAGAAGATTCACATTTTTGCAGGTTAAGTTTTTAAATTAGATTCTAATTTAGATATTTAGTTCAGAATTGATTTGTTTCTAAAAAAATGTATGAAGAGGACTGTTTGGTTTAGAAACAGTTACTTTTGCTGCTCTTATTCGCAGCGACGTCAATATGTATAAAAACTATACATGCAAAAAAAATGAAAAGAAGAAGAAGAAGAAGAGATGGTGGGTGCGACCTATTAACCGCAGATAGCACATGCAAGGTGATTTCTATAATTTATATAAAGAAATACGAAATGAGAATGCCGATTATTTTTTCATTTCACCCGAATGACAGTGGCAGTGTTTGATGACTTGTTGAAATTAGTGGGGCCTCATTTTAACCCACAGTATACTAGTATACTGTGATTTAACTAAACATTCAAATAGACCATCTATTCCTGCAGATTGTAGGCTTATATTTTATCTAGGGTAGGCTTTTAATTACTATTCGGCAAATGATAAAAACCAACAATTTCCGTAGATAGGGATGTAGTTGACAAAACATAAACATAACCTCTCTGAAGGTCAAGAATCTTGAGTTTTTGCATGTCGCCAACTTACAGCGGAAAAATTCCCCAACTTCTTAAGTTTACAGTAATTTTATGTAAACAGAGTAAATAATATTTAACACCATACAATTACAATACAACAGTACAACTGCAGTGTCATTGCACTAACGTTTATCTGAACTTTACTTAACATATTTTACATACGTATAAAATAAAAGTTGCTGTATCACTATATTAAAATGTTCTTTCTATAAAATTGGTAACTGTAGTTCGGGTGATGCGGCTCTAAACAGAGTTGTACTCACTTTTCTCTGCCCATTGATATTAAACTACAGAAACAAAGATTGAAATGCTTCAAAACGCGATTTTAGTAACAGGAAGTGATAGTTATAGCTCATATCTTCTATTGTATACTGTGCAGACCACCAAAAATTTGCCACCGTTGTCATAGTTTCGGTGCAAAAACTAAAATAAATGCTCGACATATTTCATGGATGTACCTACTCATTCCCCAAATTTATATTTTAAGCAAGTGTGACCTTTAATCTTAAGGAGGAGGAAAATTATTGTTCATAAATTATTATCTGATTAATGAAGTCAGTTTGGTAAACACTGGAGATACAGAGTGTTAAAGCAAAACATATTTTTGCGAACATTTTTAATTTTTACAGTTGTTGACGCATCGATTTCAAATGTGGTGTCGATTACTTAAATATTATATCACTTATGTAGGTTAGTGGCCGCGCGATTTAAGGCGTCAGTACTTGAATCGATGTGGCTAGACCGGCGTGGATTTGAGCCCCGCAGCCGGTAGACCGGACCGTATATGAGCTATATTCGTGGAAAGGATTGTGGGTATGGTAAGGTGGAAAAATGTTAGCTTGGGTCAATGTGAGAGATTGATACTGGTTGACATTTGACTACCCCCCTTATTAATGAGGTGTTCTAGGTTTCCCTCATTCCTGCACTGAATGGTGCAACCAACGTAAGTCGTTCCTGGGCGCAAACGCGGCCTGCTTAATAATAATATGCCGCCCGCTCTCGGAGATGTTCTGAAGAGTCAAGCAATGACCACTCTCCACTCCGTGGAGTCAGTAATCATTGCGCCCGTAAATCGTACGTTCTGAGCAGACGTAGCGAACCAAGGACGATTGCCTTCTTCTTCTGCCGGCTAAGATCTCTGCCGAATTTCGGCAAGCCGGTATGATCTTTAAGTCAGAAAGCAACGTATGTCTCATTCCACCCAGGACGCCTATAATGAGCACCACAATCTTAACAGAGTGGTCTGGATACAGCCTGCGGAGCTCGGAGAGAAGATCTCGATACTTCCTCCGTTTCTCCTCCTCTTTTAGGACGATGTTGTTCTCTGCGGGAGCCGAGAACTCAATCACAAACATCGTCCTAAGTTGGTGGTCGAGGAGGACTACATCAGGCTTATTGGCTTGAATTTGCCTGAAGGTGGGGAATGAATAGTTCCAATAAATTCGTGTCTTTGGATATACGCTGTGGCCGTATATACCGGACAGACCGACAGGAGATGCATAAGCGTCTCCGGCGCCTGGCGGCAGGCCCTGCATCTGGTATCAGGAACCTCGATACCCAAGACACGACTTCGATAGACGAGAGTGTTAATTACACCATCTTGGCAAGCCATTATGAACCCCTCGGTCTCAGAGTTCAGCCCCGCTGACCTCAAAAAAGCGAAGGTCAGCTTTTCAGATAAGCCAAGCTCCTCTAGATGACGGTAGAAGAGACCATGCATTGGCTTATCCTTATGTAGCTGCAGAATATGACGAATCTCTGCAGCTTTAATTTGGGCTTTTAACTGAGCAGGGTCCCACTCGGTGACAGAGTCTGGATTTTCCCGCTCAGTATCGAACACGAGACCAAGCTTCATGGTCTTGGACCATGCAGAGAAGGGGATCCGAGCTCCTGATGATTTTACAGGCTTCCTCCAAAACCACTCTGCCCTGGAGACACTCCAAACTCAAGAGTCCACGGCCTCCCCGATTTCTTGGGAAGTATAACCGCGAAACGGACGATCTTGGATGCAAACTCTGATGGAGATGCATCATTTTGCGGGTCCCTACATCGAGTTGCCTCAGCTCTTCTTGTGTCCATCCAAAGGAGTAGAGAAGGATCGGAACGGCAAGCATATTAGTGGCACTCACCTTGTTCTTACCCGACAGCTCCGAAGACCAGATTTGTCGGAGGCGGTGCCAATACCTGCCGCGGAGAGCGTTTTTCACCATTGCCACCTCATGAGTGCCCCGCTGTGGGACATCCAAATAGATGTACGACTCTCCGGCATCTAGGTGGTGGAAGATGCTTCCGTCTATTAGCTGGGCGTCCTCTCCGCATGCACCGCATCGTCCTCACTTGTGATGAACCAGTGCACATTTGTCCAGCCCGAACTCCATCCCATTATTATTATTATTATTATTATTATTATTATTATTATTATTATTATTATTATTATTATTATTATTATTATTATTATTATTATTATTATTATTATTATTATTATTATTATTATTATTATTATTATTATTATTATTATTATTATTATTATTATTATTATTATTATTATTATTATTATTATTATTATTATTATTATTATTATTATTATTATTATTATTATTATTATTATTATTATTATTATTATTATTATTATTATTATTATTATTATTATTATTATTATTATTATTATTATTATTATTATTATTATTATTATTATTATTATTATTATTATTATTATTATTATTATTATTATTATTATTATTATTATTATTATTATTATTATTATTATTATTATTATTATTATTATTATTATTATTATTATTATTATTATTATTATTATTATTATTATTATTATTATTATTATTATTATTATTATTATTATTATTATTATTATTATTATTATTATTATTATTATTATTATTATTATTATTATTATTATTATTATTATTATTATTATTATTATTATTATTATTATTATTATTATTATTATTATTATTATTATTATTATTATTATTATTATTATTATTATTATTATTATTATTATTATTATTATTATTATTATTATTATTATTATTATTATTATTATTATTATTATTATTATTATTATTATTATTATTATTATTATTATTATTATTATTATTATTATTATTATTATTATTATTATTATTATTATTATTATTATTATTATTATTATTATTATTATTATTATTATTATTATTATTATTATTATTATTATTATTATTATTATTATTATTATTATTATTATTATTATTATTATTATTATTATTATTATTATTATTATTATTATTATTATTATTATTATTATTATTATTATTATTATTATTATTATTATTATTATTATTATTATTATTATTATTATTATTATTATTATTATTATTATTATTATTATTATTATTATTATTATTATTATTATTATTATTATTATTATTATTATTATTATTATTATTATTATTATTATTATTATTATTATTATTATTATTATTATTATTATATAAAGTTTAGCAAATAACAACGATGTTATCTCATGTCATCTGCGAATATTCAAAGATACCGAAGTAAAACGAATTCATAACGGCTGAAAGTGGTGTAACCAACAAATTTTTAGGTACAGAAATATTTTAAAATACGTATTTTTTCAATTCAACTGTCTATGTAAATATTGTTATAACATAAACTTAC
The DNA here is from genome assembly GCA_037114965.1 of Monochamus alternatus. Taxonomy (NCBI): domain Eukaryota; kingdom Metazoa; phylum Arthropoda; class Insecta; order Coleoptera; family Cerambycidae; genus Monochamus; species Monochamus alternatus. The sequence goes on along the minus strand of CM073427.1, from coordinate 44,675,165 downwards.
ATGGTTCTGCATATAAGATTGTCCGCTTTTATTTATAAGTATGTGAAAATAATTGTTAAAATGTGGGGTTAGAATAGCAAAATAATGGGTGTCACACAAAATGCATTTTAAACGTTATTATATTATTTGAGAAGAGATTATTTAAATAGTAAAATTGGATAAACAAAACATCAATCATTTTATTTTCGATATTACTTTTGCTCTATTTGTTTATTTTCGAGATTTCTGTACAAAAAAAACATCACAAATTTGATCATTTTACTGCGAGAAATACGGCGACCCTAAAAATAATTTATTTCGGCATTAAAAAAAATTGTAATTCCTTGCCATTGCCATGTGTACTCTACAAAACAGGGCCGGTTTCGAAATGGTTATGTTTTTTATTCGATTTGTTTTTCATTTAATTTGTTCTTCTGGAAAATCTGATATTTTTGATCATTTTTACTTAATGAAAATTGTTTAATTTCACCTCTCTTAACCATCTGAAAAGGTGTACTTATTTTTAAAACACCTTGTATATTAACTTCCGTATTACAATTACTACAGATAACTAACTGTATCTAAATGGTAGCTAATAATAAGAATAATTGTATTTGTAGAGGTCCATGATTTAATCTATTTCATCGAAATAACTCTATCGAAACTATGTTCTGGAATTCAATTTACCTTATCGCATCGTTACCAAAACGAATTGGGTCCATAAAAGGTTCAGCGATACCTTTTACGGACCCAATTCGTTTTGATAACAGACGACTCTAAAATTCTATTAAGAAATGTGTCTAACATATAACTTAAATGATGACCCAAATTTTATATCATATGAAACTTATTCGAAAACGGAAATAGAAATAACTGTTTTAAATTTTATTTGTCAAAAATAACTACATATAAAATTAAGATGATGATACCAAATGTTTGGATTTTTGTTCATGTGTGGGTTAACTATGACGAAATACAAATATTTTAAGAAGGGATAGAAAAAATGATACACTTCTTTTAGACACTGGCCTGCTTTTACCATGTATGATGCCGCATCTGTTAGAAATACTAGAAATTTATTCTTATTACTATCATACTGTTCCCTCCAAAGAAATTTAAGAGAATTGTTCACAACATTTACAATATGGGCGTGATCTGTCCATTCAAGTTCTTTTGTGCACAATAAATAAGCCTGCCTACTTTCTCCTTTTAAAATTCCCACAACAAAATTCGCTATATAACGTCCACAAACATCCGTTGTTTCATCCACCGTCACCCATATATAATTGTTGTCAACCGCTTCCCGTATCTCCTTTACTACATTTCCACATACCATATCAAGGTAATTTTTTCTTAAGGTTGATTCTGATGGAATTTCTTGATGAGTCCATTTTGCTAAAAACCGCCGAAGATTATGATCTTCTAATTTCCTTAATGGTATGTTGCTTGATACAAATGCCTTAGTCAATTCATACTTCCACTTATCTAAACTTGATGTTCCACTTCGAGCTACAGCATGAAGTTTGGTTTGAATATGTTTCTTAATATCATTTTTGCAATTAGGGCGAAATTCTCTTTTACAAAACACGCACTTTACAAAGTCGTCACGAATTATAATAAAACTGTTAGGTTCACTTTCAATCCACGATTGCAATAAACTTCTTCGAGTGCTCCTCTCTTTGGGCATTTTGGCATCGGTACGTAGGTACTTCTCCGCATTTCAAACTATAAAGCTGGGTTTCATCTCAATCGGCAATTTGCTTATATATTATTCCAAACCGAATCCTCTAGAAACCTCGGGAAAATTCTCAATAATTCTAGATAAATGGAGATTTTGGTTTAATCGATATTTAATTCACCGATCGAATCACCGGTTAACAACAGTGCATCTTTGTTTAACTCATAAAAAATGATAAAGACAACGACAAACCGGTGGATCCACCGACGGTATTCGGCATCGGTAACGCCTACTGTGTGAGACGGAAGAGGGGCATGGCGCTGGGTTGGTTCGCGGCGCGTGCCGTTATCCCCACCCCCACAGCCGTCTGTACCTCCATGAGCAGTGGAGACTGAAGAGTGGAGGGTACCTACAATAAATTAAATACGCAGCCAGTGTCAAGCTGGCCGGGCGCTGCCGGCTGCTACAATGATGCACTATACAGCGAGTCTAGCATTACGCACTAGCCAGTCGACCTTCAGCCTTCGTTTGATGCGTGTAAACTGTAATAACTTTAAGTTGACCCTCTTTGTGACTAATAAATAGTGACTGTAAAACACGATTGTGATTTTAAATTATCTGTCTGCGTCAATAATTAAACTACCTTCGTATCAAGGAATATTTCATAATTAAACTTCTATCCACTACAATTTTGTTGTGAAGTGGTCTGCACCAAAAAAAAATATATATTGAGAAACACACTTCATATGTATTTTATCATAAAATTTTCATTTGTTTTATGTTACATAACAGCATTAAAATTAATCTGCACATCATTTACCAGACATAAAACAACTAAGCTTCTTTGTTGATTTGATGAATGAGTGAATGGAGACCGCCAGAGGTCAGTGACACTCTGAAAAGGGATTTAAATAATAATTAATAATTTTTTTTCATCGTAAATATGCATTTAAAAAATGTTTGCGTATTCGGATTATACTAACTTCTCCCTATATTCTTTTAAAATTAATGATATTATAACTGAATCATCCTGGACACAGGATATCCCGCATGAGCACCGACACAGGTGCATGTAAAGGTGTCCAAAATATTGTAATTTAATCAAAATTACCTATACAGAGTTAACTATGACTAAGTACAAAAATTTTAGCCACGTGCTCAGGAAGATCTAAAATATAATAAAAAATATATTCCAGAATTTTAGAACGATATTTAAAAAATGCCTATGATAAGTATCGACTGAGACGGCTTAGATCCATCGATAAAGCTTACATCTGCCAACAGTAGTAGATACTATACACTACCACCATGCGATCGGTTTTTTTTGCAGCAGTTCTAAATGCAGAAACAACAATAATTAACATTCTTATTAGTAATAATACCTGATAGATAGGTAACAGTAACAGTTAATCCAGTTAGCTTCACTATTTTGCATTCGTTTTTCATTGTTTTGTTACGAACGGGCAAGACTACAACAATTTCATTCATTATAACCATTCACTACCGATAAAACACGCTCTCCGTAAGTACAGCTAGATAAAATGCCTATTCAAAATCGAACAAAAGAAATAGACAATAGAAAACTTTTAATATACCCGCGGCAGTCTTGTAGAACCTAGAACCTAGAAAACCAAACCGGCGAACTATATTGTGGGAAAGTATCTGCACCTGACACAAATTTCTTTATTTAATAACTATAAAACGTTTAAAAATTAAAAACTTAAGAAGAACACAAAACTACAATGTACACATGGTAAACACAGGAATTAAATTATGACTTGACCGGAAATTTTACAGTCGTGTTGCTAGTTGCCTTCGTTACCTACTCTGATTCTGCAAACGTATGGCGGACAAGTCGCATACGCGGCGTTAAATAAGGATTTAATATAAATTCAAAAAAAATATTTTTCGCTTTATAAATAAGTTTGGAATTTTTTTGAAGGATGATTCCGTTAATTCTTAATTTTCTCTATCCCCTGTTAAAATATTTGTACTTAGTCATAGTTAACCCTGTATACAATGTTGCACGCCTGGCCTGAGGAATTATTAGCCACTACAGTGGAGCCTTAAATTTCGAAATATAATATCTATGCGACACTTTAAAGTAGAAAAACTAAATTTGGTATATGGTTTAGATTGATTACTGGTCTTCTTTAATTTACTTTTTTTATATTGTTACATTTAATAAGAAAAACTATGCTTTCAAGAAAAACTGCATTAACTAAAACATGTTCGTTAGAAAATAATATACTAATACAAATGATATAATTCGGCCCAAAATGTTGTTCTTTTTTCAACTGTTAGAATAATAGGGTGTTCTAATTGAGTTTGGTTACTTATTAAGTTGATAAATTTGCTCCAAATATTTGACGGCCCTGTATGTTTTTCAGACATTATGCGATCATTCATAGATGTAACAATATGTGGATTATTATTGCTGCAAAAATTGAAATTACAAATATTTCACTGTTCAAAATTCAACATTTTTAATATGGTTTCGCTACCATCATTTTTTTCTTAAAACTATAAATAATAATAATATGATAATATACAAGTTGTTCCATTTAAAATAAGCAAATTAAAATTATCGAATTTCGTTATAACTAGAAGTAGCAGAAACATAAAAATAATAGTAAACTTATGATATTGTTCTATGCCGTTCTCTGGAGCTTCCACCTTAGAAACTGAAAAATTAATAATAACAATTAAATATTCTCGGCGAGTTTTCAGCTTGTTACAACAGACCACTGACTGTATTCTAATTTTAAAAATCAACCTTCATGATATTTTATAATGTGACATTTTAAATTCATATTTGAAACAGCGTCAACCCTGAACTCTACTAGAGTGTGAAGTTTTCCTACAGAATTCTCGCTTCACGCTTTTTAAGCTTGATGAATATTCTCCAAATAATTCATGAAAAAAAGTCGTAAACACACACTTATGAGAAGTCTCCCTAAAAAGTTCACAGAGACCAGATAAAAGTCAGATGTTTTGTGTCATGAATGCGAAACAATAAGTGATATACCTACTTGAATTTTTAAAGAAGTACTTGAATTTTACATGAAATGGAATTGAGCTCATCAGATAAATATATCTTTATCCTTTAGTGAACTATAAGCTTACAAAGAAATTCATTGTTTCGTAGAAATTAAAATTGCTCTTCGAATTTGATGAACCTTGGTGACAAGATTTTTTGTTAGATAGGTGAAAGTATAAAAAAGCTTCTTTTTCCATGAAGAATTACTACCGCAAGCGAATGCCTGTATAAATTAATTAAAAGGGTATGGAGTAGTAGGTTGAAACTTGTCAAACATACGTCTTTAGCTATGTGAAATTTTTTCATACGCCGAGAAAATAACTGTTAAATTTACTCAAAAACTGTTAGATGAACTGTTAGATTAACAGTTTATCACGTTTATAACCTGTGTAAAATGTCAACAAATATTTTATAATTCAATATTTCATTATTATTTTAGTTCAATGTAAAAGTATTGGTTAGAGGAACCTAAAAATGTATTTATTCAATACACGATGTTGCTTCTATTAACTGAAACATGAAGATTTCAAACAAACGAACGACGACGTAAAATTTTGTATTTGTCTTAATAGTTTTTAAATGTTATAATGCGCGCCAATATTCTTGGCAGGATAAACGACCTCGACTGTGCGGGCCCGAGGGAGATAATCTCCTATATTATTGCGCTGTTGAACCTGGCGGCCTGATGCCGTCACCTTGTAGAGGTGGCCCCCCGGGCCTCTTCTTTGCTTAGCCTCAACTACGTTTACGGCCAATGTCGGCGGGTCTACTAGGGGCCTCCTTCTGTCTCATGTCCTAGCAAACCCCGTAGGTAAAGGTTTATCTTCTAGCGCTCTACAGAGTACGTGAGAAATGTAACAAGCTACATCTAGCGGTCATTAGCTACTCCATATCGGACAAAGCACGTGCAGTACAAATAACGGCAATGGCTTTCATTGGTCAACAGAAATTCTTTTCAAATAAAAGTCAAGTAAAAGGCTAGATATTTGAATAAAAATTTCATAGTGTTAAACTAAAACAGTTTGCACTTTGAATGTTTTCTGGTTGAAGAAATTTAATTAGAAATGATTAATTAAATAATTTGACATCGTTTAGTCAAACAAGATAACAATTCATTTAATATCGGTATAATTTTATATCAAACAATAATGAAAATAAAAACAATAAAGAAAATAAGACGTAGATGGAACAAATTATTAATTAATTTAACATTATACATAAGATATCGTTGAATTAAGCAAAAAGTTGTCAATAGTTTTTTTGTTAGTTTAGTCAGCGTAATTTTATTTTAATCACTGTTTTATAAGAATGTTTATATAAGAAAAATGTTCTAGCGGCAACAGTAAAAAAGTTTACATCAAGAAAACTGTTGCTCCAAGAGATTGTCTTCTCTCAGTGTAGAAATAGTTTTTTAAGCTTTATTCAATAATCATTTTCTCCTTAATTACAAATCTATTGAATTGTGTCGTCAGTATTGCCATCATGAGCTATGATCAACAAAATTAGTATATTATTATTAGCCTTAATAAGGAATCACCATAATAAATGGCCTGTTGAACGTCTCAGAGAACCACCGTTGTTTGAGTTTTAGAATCAACAATCAAAATAAGGAAAAAAAATATACTGATTCGAATATTTAAAATTAGTTTAAACTAGTAAAATCAACCGCAAAATTTTACTCAAAAACATTTGCACAACAAAGAATTAGAACTGTCATTTCTGTACGAATATTGGCATTTCTGCAAATAAAAGTATTTTATGGGAATATTCAAAAAAAGAATATATCTATGATTGTTAAATGGTGATATAGCATCATTTCTTATGCTTTTAACAATCTCTATTTTGATTATATTTATTTCATATCAGGTTTGTTCCTGCAGCAGTTGTAAGTGGTTTGTCAGGTATGTCTGTACACCTACATACTGCTTTAAATTTATTTATAACTCGTTCTCGCCTTAACACTTCCAAACCGTTTCCAGCTGCTGCACAAAGACAGCTATTGTTAGCAAGTTGGATCACGAATAATAAAGAAAATACGGTTTTCATTACTACCCATATGCACAATTTCCAACAATTTCTATTTTAAAAATAAATAAATTATAATTTTTAGTAAAAAAAAGATCATGAGTTTTTACTTATGAAAGTAATAGAATTTAATTCATCTCATATCGCTTTTATCCTGCACCTAAATAAAAATAAATTCGTGAGAATAATTATATTTGAACACAATTTTCAGTTATTTACCTTAAATCTTCTCAGACAGAAAATCAAGTTTATTATTTACAGGTACGGTTTCTCTGATCCTAAAATTGAACGATCTTTGACGTTGATGTACTTACCCGAGTTGAAATCGTACTAAACCTTTTTCAATTTATTGCCTTTAGCATTTCTGTCTGTAGTTACATATAGAGCAAAATATAGATTGAGATTTTCAGGGATTATTATTAAATTCCTTTATATGAAGAGTTAAGAAAGAAAACAGAATGTTTGTGAAGTTCTAACATATTCCGTTCTGGACATAATAAATTAAGTTGCCTAATCTATACCCGAGTTTTTAAACAGAGTAACTAATTAACAGCACTTAGATGAGTAAGGGAGGTGAGAGTTGCGGAAGACAAGACTTTATAGGCAGGGTTCAAAGAATACAAAATTGCAAAAATAAGTTGCAATGCACTTTAATAGTTTACTAGGAAAAGTTTAAAAACTCATCTGTTTCGCTTTCTCCACAATTATTGTAGAATGCCGTCCTTTTGTCCTCTTACACCTACCTGATAAATAGTTCTCGGATATAACACTTCAACAGTTATAATACACTGTGTTATACAAACACAGTATACACCACTTGTTACTGGCGTTGTCACTAAAAAAGATCGCACATATTATGCCTGTACGGACCAGCATGGACCTGTAGAACACGGACCTGCAAAGCCTATTCATAAAGGTTCTTACGTTATTTAATAGAGCACCACACACTAGACCATCACCTGCATGGACCGACACCCGCAACGACCATCACTGCAGGTCGTGGCGGTGGCCTGCAATTTTTATGCTTGGCTACGCCAACGGAAGTTGTGTTGCCATAAAAGTCAGGGATTGGTTTCAAAGTGTTAGAAATATTCGATCAGTTAAGTTGTGAATGTGTCACTGAACTGTCGGACACCCTCGCTTATCAACAACTTCTATTTTACATACCTTTAACGAAGTCTTTCGTCATGACATTACACTGCGAAAGCTTGTGTTTTGGTGGTGAGAACGATTCAAGAGCTTAATTTTTTTTTGTGACCTTCGGAAATACTGAAAAATATTTTGTTTATCTCTCCCCAGCTCAGAAAATAAATTATAATATTTACCATATAGCTTTCTCTCTTTATTTATTTCATAAGAAACAAACAGGTTGCACACCTAATTACATGTTTCTATCTTAATTTTAATCCACAATACTGTATAACCGTAGTACACACTTACACTTATATAAACAAATTAATCTAGAACTAAACAGATATTAATATTAAATATTCAAAATAATTATTTCTGAGACATATTATATACTTTGCAGAAATTAATAATGACCTTGAACATTAATGATTTTTCTTTTAAATTCAGCTTGAGAGGCACAACATATATCCAAAGATACATCCTTAACAAACTCATTATACATCTGAGAGAAACAATTTATCAAAGACCGGCTTTCAGAGATTCGAAATAATACCAATTTTGGGCGTATTTGATAAGAGGGAGCAAAAAAAATTATTTGAGAAAGTAGATATGGGGACTCAAGTTGAGAATTAATTATTTTATACATAAACATAAGAATTTTTTGTATTATTCGACAGCTTAATCTTAACATATTAAATTCCTCACGAAAAGGTTGATAATGAACGAAACCAGGATTAGTATTATATTTTTTGAAATATAAATATTTCATAAATTTATTTTAAAGAGTTTCAACAGTTTGGATGACATTTTTCCTTCGTGAATTCCATATTGTAGATGCATATTCCAAACGTGAGCGGACTAAGGTGTTATATAAATATTTAATAGTATCTATATTTTTAAATTTCCGAGTTGTTCTTTTTACAAACCCTAACATCCTGTAAGATTCGTTTACAATAGATTTGATGTGTGTCGAGAAATCAAAATTGTGCTGAAAGGTAACACCAAAATCTTTTACCACTTCGCACCTACTGAAAATATTATCAATCAAGGAATCTTTCATACGCCTATAGGAAATTATTTTACATTTATCTAAGTTGAAAGGTAATCTATTAACTAAAGACCAATTGTAAATAATATCTATGTCACTTTGCAATACTGAGTAGTCACTAACTGTTTTAATGTTCTTAAAAATCTTTAAATCATCTGCATAGAGGAGGCATTCCGATGAAATTAACGATGGAAGATCATTTATAAAAATCAAAAATAGTAAAGGGCCCAGATTAGACCCTTGTGGCACACCTAATTTCGCCAAAAATGAATATGATCTATAACCATAATAATTGACAAATTGATTCCTGTGACGAAGATATGAAATAATTAAATGCAATGCTGAATCACTTAAACCATAAGAAACTAATTTTGCAAGCAAGATATCATGATTTACCTTATCGAATGCTTTAGCATACCGTATCAACCTGGAATCCCCCCTCAAAATATAAACTCACCTTATTAACAAATGTGACAAGACTTGTTTCTACAGATCGCATTTTACAAAAGCCATGTTGCTCTTCACTAATATATATTTTTTAATATGTAGATATAACTTTTCATAAATAATAAACTTGATAAAATTGATAGGGTGAACCCAAAACTTTCTGATTTTTCTCTCCTCCGCTTGATACAAAAAAAATAAAAAATTCTTCTTCCAAACTACGCTCAATTACTACTTAAAATCATCAAAACGTCTGCCGCACACATAATCTGTACAAAAAGTTGCTGGTCCGTGCTGGACAAGTGTGCGAAGTCGTGCCGGTCCATGCAGGCGTAATGTATGCGATCTTTAACGGTCACACATTAACAATTATTATACAATATACTATACTTATATAATGTACTATAAGTGTGGCAAAATTTCAGACGACACAGCTGACCTTATGCAATTGTTTTTATTGTCAACATAATTTTCAATAGTTTGCCGCGATAAAAACAATCATTTTTTGTAGTACACTATATAGTGTAAACATTTAGTGTAATGTATTATAGTTTTATTATCCTCAGTTGTAGTTTCTTAAATATTCTAATGAAATGAAATGGTAATGAAATGGAATTTTTGCCGCAGCTATATATACTATTCTACACAGGGTGAATTATTAATAATGGGCTATAGATCAGGGGCAACATCTTTGGAACAAAATATGAACATAATATATAATATGTATTGGTAAAATGTTGCATATAGGGTGTCAAAGTTGAAATTGTTATTATTTTCGTAATAACTCGAATACCGATGAACCGATTGTCACCAAATTTGGTAGGGAAACATCTTTTAAGGAAAGGAATTATAATTTATGTATTAAATCTGGATTCGGCTATAAAGGGCGCCACAATAACAATGTTTGATGATTAATTTCTCTCTTATTTTTTTGTTTACGAAACGTTCTTATCCTGGCGTCAATTCTACGTAAAAAAATACACTTGGTAGAACTTGATACCATTTTCGACAAAACTGCCCTAAAAATGTCTGCTTTCGCACGGCTTCGAAAATGATATTGAAATTTATTTTCAGAAAACCTTGTTTTGAACACCTCGAACAAAAAAACATAATATGCTTTGTAATTGATAGATCGACTGTAACAACAGTATTACTTTACTACTTGATTTTTTAATATTTATTACAGACCAACCAAATGTATCTTTCGATGTAAGGAAATGTGAAAGAGAATTTGAAAATGCATAGAAAAGGCTAAATTAATTTTTTTTCAGTTATTCTGAATATTTATAAAATAGAATAATAGATTAATTTGTTGTATCACATTCCTAATTTTTTTAATTTTTAATAGAATATTTGAAGTCTCTTGTAAGCAAAAATCTTTTAAGAGCAATTTTCTACATTAACTTTGATTATTTATCTGACGAACGGTATTGGCACTAAAGCATACTGAAAAACAGACTGCGACTTTTTGACTTTCTGCAAAATCGTCAAAAACGCCCATTCCCACCCCGCCCAGATATACATATTATCAAGAAAAACTCTTATATGACGTGAAAGATATTGCATTAAGAATATATACAAATAACTAGATAGTAATTATTTTTTAATAAAACTCACAAGTGTTAAAAAACAGTACAATTTAAACGTGTATTATACGTTATAATCATTCATTGAAATAAGGAAGCGAATTGCCGTTTTTACACGTGTCAATTATAATGCCGTTAAACATTCTATACAAATTTAATGATCTTATTGGTAGATAAAGATCACGTGTTACACACATACCATTTCGAGTTCTTTTTTGTAAAAGTTTGTCAGTTGCATATTCATCACTGTACGTACCTACTGTGATCCGTGAAATATTTCCTTATTTTCTTTTGGTAAGTATACCTACTTCTATAAGTATTTAATTTTATTTTATTATAATAGGAGTATTAGATTTTTTTTTACATTACATGTTACAAATAATTATATAATGGAATCTAAATTTATTCCACTATAACTGTTCCTACTTATGTTTCAAAATACTTACAAAGGCGATGACAAAATTAATAAAAGTAGGCGCGTGAATTTTGTACTCGTACATGCCTACGTTAAATTACTTTGTAAAACAATTATTATGACTTGGTAATTTTTTTACTTTATATTAATTATTTAAGATACAGTGACATATTTCTAATCATTATTGGGAATGATTTAAACTTTTTTATTTCCTTTCTTGACTATCTGCTTCGTGGTCATATTAAATGTATATTAGGTTATTATTATTAGCATTATTATTACATATATTTATAACTATAATAGATTAAACTTAGACATGTTTAAAGTTTAGACTTTCTTTAAATAATCTATATTATCCAATGTAAGTGAAGTTAATAATATGAAACTTATTCAGACCTAATTTCATTGATTTTAGGTTCCAATCAGTAGATATATTATTTTGGTATTTTTATATTTTGTTTGTATTATGTACGTATTATTATTTATTTAATAAACTATTACTGATATTAAAACCAATTATTTATTATTACCTACCTAAATTTGAAATTAAGCAATAGGTATTGATATTTTTTAATACTCTTATTTATAGGCATATAGTGAGTTCAACATTCGAGCCACACTATTGAAGTATCGATAATAATTATTAATAGGAACAAGATTAAATGAATGAAGATTTTGTAACTATTTTATTTATATTATATTAATTACCTGATAATTACTTATTTAATACAGGGTGTACCGTAAATACTAGAGCATATGGCACGTTAAAAAATAATGGTACTATTTTACATACATTTTAATTTTGTTCAAAACTCAATAATAAGAGAGACACAACTCTCTGAGGGATGAAATAAAAATCATTTTTGTTTTAAATATCTTTCAGATACTCTTGAATAATGGGTTCATGGGGTGAGTATATATTAGGATAATTAATTTTTTGTTACCACTTGTTCAATCACTTATGATTAAGGAGTAGTTTTGGATAGTATTTATTTTAATTTGAAACAACCACTCAAAACAACGCTTTAATCTTAAGGGATGGAATAAGTGGATGGATTAATTGTACTAAAACCTAAAAAAAGTAAATTCATTATAAAAGTATTATAGTTAGTTAAGTGTTATAGATATATAAAGAAATGGTTTTTATTTAGCGGCTTTACAGGATTAAATGTACCTGATTATATATATATATATATATATATTAACGTACTATCTAATCTAGCATTTATAGTACATAATTCTAGACCACCCTGTACAATGCCACCAGAAGGATCCAAAAACAACGTTTAATTTACGTTAGTAAATAACCTATATAAAATGTAATTATTAAACGTAAATCTTAAAGCTTATTAATACTAAAAATGATCGTTCCACATTTACTAATATTAAACGTTTGTACTTTGGTTACCAGAAACGTGTAAAACCGCGACATTTTTAAGTTGATTGTACGTAAAAAAGACACGCCTTTTTCAAACGTTGTATGGACATCATAAACGTGTTTCTAACGTATATGTGTTTAGTGGGTATTTGGTGAAAACATTAACAAATTATATTTACAACATATTAGGTACATGCTGTTGCAATAATAATGACACTTCCTCAAAACAGTTTTGGAACTTCTGGAAGTTCTTAGTAGATATTCCATTAAATCTCTATTGGTGAGTGAAACAACTAAGTACTAATGTTAAAAGTTGCAAGTAGATTTTATTACAAATACGTCAACAGTTAAAGAAATTGCAAAATTTATTTTAAAGAGTGAAATCAGTACATGTGTCGTTAAATTAGTGGAAGTCGCACCCAGGATTGGGTCATCACTTCGAGTAAGTTCTCTATCTGGAGAAGAAAGAAGATATTTAGTGTTCGAACATGGTTATAAAAGACAGATAAGTTGTAAAGCAAATTATCGATATATGAAGAAATACTTGATGTCATCTGCGCAGTTATTTTAGTCGTTTCCATTTGGTTATTGGTGATCCATGCTAATGACAGAAAATTTAGTCCAGAAGTAATATTCAAAAAAGTAAAAGCTTACAAGAGAAAATAAATTAATTTCTAGTTTTGCAAACATAGATGTTGCATTGAGTATATTTTTATTTATGGCAGTACTGTAGTAGGGAGAGATTAGATTCAGCTTAGAAAGAGTAAAAAATCATAAACCAATTATTTATGTGATGAAAAAACTAACAGTCTTTCTATTTGAGCATAGAAAATAATAAAACTCCTATTGAAAAAATTATTGAAAGTTCTGCAGCTTCAACACAGAAACGATCATTTACCTATCACCATCTACTCTTACTATATTCCATTGTTTTTCCAATGTAAAATAACCATGTATTAATGTTTTTTGTCATTATTGGATGGTTGTTTTTCAATAAAACGTTTATAAACTAACCATTTTTGTTTCAAATTCTATAAAAAAATATTGCTGAATAGTATGAACAGGGAATCTACGACAATTTTAGCCTAGGGCTTAGTTAATTCGGCCCTTGTCTTAGCTTGGCCTAGTCTGCATAAAAGTGTCTATTACAATATTATAAACGTAGCAATAAATTCTCTTTTCGACTTTTATTATACAGATTCTATTATGGGAAATGTTTTGATGCAAAAATTATGCTAATCTAATTCTAACGTATAAAATGCTTTGGGATCGAAATTGTAAAGCCGTGTATTCACTTGTAGCAGAACCTCGCCGCGTGGTTTCAAAACGACCATGTAGACGGGACCCTGTAACCCCTTCGCGTCACTTCACAGCGAACATGGGTATTGGTATTGAGGTTCGCAGCGTTCTACTCTGTACACCAATTAATTGGTCTACAGTGGGTTTGTTGCCCTAGATATGAAAATGATTTTGGGTCTATTCCTGCACACAAACCATGAAACTATCAATGATTTTGTAAGATTTACTCTGATTTTTTTTTTAAATCTTTATTTTCATTTTACATTACAAAAAGAGAAACAAGAAACAAAATAACAGATATATTTATAATGTCAGTTATGTTTTGTGAAATTAGGATGCATCGAAGTAAATAAAGAGGAAAATGTCGAAAATACATTTTATATTTCCATAAAACGCATTTTATGAGCTTTTCTTTTATAATTTTTCAGGGGACAATTTCTTTTCAAAGACCAGCAGTAAGATGCCATCATGTGACAATCCCATCGACCCTGATACCTTTCCTCCAGATATGAACTTTAAAAATTGTAATGAAAATTTTTATATTTGGTTACATTAAAATTGAATACATAATTATTATGTAATAGGAACACATAACACTAACATCTAAGTCAAATTACTTAATTACGTAACACTATACTTGGTCTCCAACCGCTATACATATTTTAATTGCTTCATAAACTAAATGAATTATATTTTGGTTTATGTGGTCTATTCCTCCTCTAACTTTTTTCGTTAAAATATCTGTAACGCTATTATTTTGACAACCAAACATTTTCATTAAACTTTTCCCAAACAAATCACATACATAAAAACATAACAAAAATATAAACATAAATAAAAAAAATATCTCCGGTATTATTTGTATTTTACTAGTAATGCTATATTTTTACATAGTTTTTTAAAACAAGTTTGACCGTTGCAAACAAGGATTAGAGTGATGTTAATCTGCTCTTTATGCTGGGCGTCATGTGTCAGTATTACGGTGTTGCCTAAATACTATCAACCCACACACAAATCTCAAACTCGTGGCCAATCGCCTCGATTAAAGCGACGGCCATTTCACAATAATTCCATCCCGACTTCCTATTAAGCATCCATTGTGCAGATATAATTAAAACCGAACTTAAATGACACGGAAAAATCGATAATTTATAGATATTTCTTTATGTACTTCCATAATAAGGATTAGTCAGGTCAGGGTCGTAGTTTTGGGGGTTCACCCAGAAAGTGTTATGTCCTAGGTTTGTCGTACTGTTGTTACATTTGTTTTCTTTGGGAATTAAGTGAAAATTAAAGCCGGGTAAACAAGGTGCATGTTCATCAATTCCGTCATCCATCTCGGCATCTCATGTTTTAGGAAGAAATTTGGTCCCAGCACCGCTGGAAATCGACAGTCAGATAAGAGATTCCTGATAAGGAATCAGTACATATTTACTTTTTACTTACAGGTTATAAATAATTAATAATAATAATAATAATAATAATAATAGCAATAGTAATAGTAATAGTAATAGTAATAGCGATAGCGATAGCGATAGCAATAACAATAATAATAATAATAATAATAATTTATTATTATTTCAACAGGAAAACCCAGTTACAGGAATAAGTAAATTAAAAAAAGTTTTAAAATATATTACACATTAAATACTAAAACTAATAATTTTACTACTATGAACATGTAACAACTCATCACAAGTGACGCACAAAATTACAAATTATATTCATATACTAAAGATATCGATAACTATTTCCCATACATTAAATTAATTGGAGATTTAGTGAAGATATTTGTTCTGGGCGTATCACAATAAATCAATGCTTGCTGCCAGGAATTGCCTCACGAAATTCGGAATAGCATTTTGGCCAACAAGATGAAGCAGTCAATTTTGTTATATGAAATATTGTACAAAAAGCGAACTAAAGAAATATTATGATATACTTGTAGTGCTTCCATATTAAAACGATTCCGGAAGTGGTTAATGCCTATAGGTGGATAGAAGCCATCTTGTTGATAAGTTACAAATTTAAAGAACCTTCGTGGAACTGATTCCAACCTTTGACTGTGCACTCCATAAATGGATGCCAGATTATTAACCCATACTCTATTTTCGATCTAACGAGGGAACAAAAATAATGTTTTAAAAGTACATTCGTCAGAAAATTCTCTACAATTGCTACAACCTACTTACAATTAACCTACCTTGTTTCCTACAATAAATTGAAGGAAAGTACGGAATGAACTAGACACAATATTATTGATACGCTCAAAGAAAGTCAGTTTTTTTATTTTTTATTTTTTTTTTTTATTTTTATTTAATACATCACCCAATAGTTTATTGTTTGTTGTCAAAAGTTAAATTCTCAAAGCTTTCAACTCGATCAATAGTGTAATCAGTAGCACAGTAATCATAATAGGTATAGAAGATTTTTCTATATATGAAAAATTTTTTGATCTTGATACTTTGCCTACAGAGTTACAGTTATGGACTCGAATCATCTCAAGGTGATTAGCCAAAAACGCTATTATTTCACATCTAATTTTTTTACGTAATAGCTGGCCGTGCCCCCCAAACAGTTATTCCATAGGTAATTAGCGACTGAACTAGTGCAAAGTACATGGTCGATAAATTGCCAATACCAAAATTTTGTTTAAAGTATTTGAATTGGTACAAGACCTCTTAACTTTTTTATTAATTTTGTTATATGCATGTCTCATTTTAAATGGCTGTCTGTTATGATACCTAAATATTTTATTTTATTTGCAGACGAGATTTCCATCTGTTCTTCTCTTGACTTATTAATACAGTATGCGTCAAAAGTATGGAATAAATTCAATAAAAACTAAACAATTATTTTTTGGGAAAAATTCTCGAACAGGTCGATTTTTAATTTAAAAAATACATATTTCAGCATAAAATGCGGTTTTCAAATGTCATTTGTTTTCTAGTAATGACGTCATCGATTTTTTTTTTAAATGGCAACACCATATTTTTTCCCTTGATTCTGAAAGATCGTTTAATTCTCTATCAGACAGTACTAAAATTTTGCCCTCTTACATCGGAAAGTTTTCGAGTAAATGACGATTGAATGTTAGAAAACGTAAATCAATTAAAATAAAGTAAAAACGTTATCAAGTTTAGTTTTTCGAATTCCATAGTTCTTTTATGGATCACGTAGGTGAAAATCTTTGCAAAGTGTCATTGTCACACCGACTTTCTAATAAGTATTGTAAGCGACATAGAAATTATTATTCAATTTAAAGTATTATGACACATTTAACTGTTACTCAAAGAATTGAAATTTTAATTCTTATCGGATGCGGGAATATGACTAGAACTCAGCAGGAAGTTTGCGATTTATTTAATGAAAAATATCCAGATCGCCCTATCAGCCAATCAACAGTCAGTAAGGTAGAGTCTAAATTTAGAGAAACTGACAATGTTGTAAATATTCCAAAACCTGGACGTCCAAGCATTAATGAAAATCAGAAACAGAACATTTTGATAAGTATGGTGGATAATCCTCATAATTCTTCACCATTAGTTGCATTAAACTATGACACTAGTCAGAGCACAGTGCTACGTATCTTGAGAAAGGAAAAATATCATCCCTACAAAATTCAACTTGTGCAGGAACTCAATGAAGATGATTCCGATCGCCGCTTACACGTTTGTGAAATTCTAATGGATTTATGTCAAGGAAATAGAAATTTACACCGGCAAATACTTTTTTCAGATGAGGCCACATTTTGTCTGAATGGTACAGTAAACCGTCAAACTTGCAGATATTGTTGACGACAGAATAGTAGGGCCTTTCTTCTTTGAAGGAACCCTTACAGGACAAAGATATTTAGATTTTCTAGAAAATGACCTTGTTTCAGCCCTTGCAGTAATTTTTCCTAACGATAATGACCCTGACATTCCTGACGATACCATATGGTTTCAGCAAGACGGTGCACCTCCGCACTATGCGCGCCCTGTACGAGATTTTTTGAACAACTCTTTTCCTGGGAGGTGGATCGGCAGACGCGGACCGATAGAATGGCTGCAAGATCGCCAGATCTTACACCTCTTGACTATTTTTTATGGGGATACTTGAAGTCAAAAGTGTACATTAATAAACCACGTAATTTAGAAGAACTTCAAAATCGCATTCGGGACGAAATACGCAGAGTTACCTCAGAAATCATTCATAATGTGCAAGAAGAATTTCTTCACAGACTTGCGCATTGTCAAGAAGTAGGTGGATGGTAATTCGAACATTTAATTTAAGTATATAATTTAATCAATTGTATTTTATTTTACATACCTCAGAATTGTTACTTTTTTATGGATAAAATTTACGTTTTCTAACATTCAATGGTCATTTACTCGAAAACTTTCCTATGTAAGAGGGCAAAATTTTAGTACTGTCTGATAGAGAATTAAACGATCTTTCAGAATCAAGGAAAAAAATATGGTGTTGCCATTAAACAAAAATCGATGACGTCATTACTCAAAAACAAATGACATTTGAAAATCGCATTTTACGCTAAAATATGTATTTTTTAAATTAAAAATCGACCTGTCCGAGGATTTTTCCCAAAAAATAATTGTTTCGTTTTTATTAAATTTATTCCATACTTTTGGCGCATACTGTATATTGCATTTGCTGCCAAAATATCGCTCTTTAAAATTAAGCATTAATCATTTCATAATTTTACAATTTATTTCTAATAAAAATGATCTCCTTCATTTTTTTTGTGTCTCTCATAGTTTAGTCACAAATTAAATATTCATAGAAGTCTGTTTTTCGACGACTGTGTTAACATGCGACAATGCTTCTAAATTCAGTATGCCGTAAAAACAAAATCCAATTATAGAAATATTAAAAAGAAATAAAATAAAAATAGAAATAAAAAAGAAAATATAAAGAAAATATAAAGAAATATAAAGAAAATAGAAAATAGAAATATTAAGATAACCCATCTGAAGTTTTTAATTTAATTTAAGTGCATGACGAAAAATATTAATTTCATTATATTTTATTTTGTTCGTCAATTTTACAAATAATAATAAATATATGCAGTTCTTTTTTAAATAAATCTGTCGCTTAGAATTGAAAGAGGAGAAATATATTTTATTTATTTTTGAGACGACGGGAAATGTTCGCAAAATTATTAACTTCTACGTAAAAGTCAATCTTTTAAAACAGTTTGTACCAAACATGGTGCTCTAAACAATAGCGACAACTGCTTCTGCGTATTATAATAAGAACTCTTGTTAAAACTGAATTTTCTGACTTCCGCTCTTTTAATCCTAAAACCCAGAAACACTTCAATACAGCTAAATGACTATTAATATTTTTCAAGTGTAACTGGTATAACCCACCCCGAAAATGTTTGCCCAAATACGGCCCTAAGTCAGTCATCAATATGGATAAAGGCGATTATATTCCTGCGAAAATTCCATTCATTTATCAAATTTGATAATTTCCTGGATTTTATTGCTATTTTTCAAACAAAAAACAACCCAATATTAAGCGAGGTTCATATAGTTGCAAATTAGCGAATTGTAATATACGAATATTGTTCTATTTTGTTTTAATTAAAATTAAATATTACATAAAAACAAAAATGAATATTGCAAATGCGAATTCAATTGTCTTTTCAATGTAACAAAATATTTAGGTATATGAAAATTTTTTCTAAAATGAAAAATAAAGCGGTTATTTTGATAATTATTTTGCATGTGCCGAAGTGGTTATAAAATGAAACACTATACGAGTATGTTATACAGAATGTTC
This sequence comes from Monochamus alternatus, assembly GCA_037114965.1. Taxonomy (NCBI): domain Eukaryota; kingdom Metazoa; phylum Arthropoda; class Insecta; order Coleoptera; family Cerambycidae; genus Monochamus; species Monochamus alternatus. The sequence continues at coordinate 44,655,355 of CM073427.1, read as the reverse complement.
GGAGGTGTGCAAAATAAATGTCATTGCTTGCAAAAAGCGTTTAACATGCAAACGTTTCCTAGCCAGAGAGTTTTTCCCCGATTCGCCATAAATTAATGCCATGCAACTGGTCATGATAATGATGATGATGATTTGAGGTTAACAGCCATTAGTAATAAATGCAATGTTACGGTTTTAAGGATTTTTTTATTGTTTATTTCACTAATTGATAAAACAAACAAATTACGTTACAGGAGATTTTACTTAACCTTAGTTGTGAATTAGTTTGTAATTTTATAACACAGTTTTGCTTTTTATTGCAGTTGTATTTTTATTTTTGCAATGTATTTGTAGAATTATTCATTTTAGACATTTTTTCCATAAGAATTTCTTGTTTCTTTGGTCAGATATACAAGTCCCTTTAGTATCGGCACTTATATTCAAGACATGTGTACTAATAATAGTTTCCAAAATCATTTTTTATTAAGGTTTCTGGATATATGTGGCTGATTGTATGTTAGTATACTTTTGTTCAAAAGTGAATTTTGATTTGAACAATATTTAATAATGATTATGCCAGGTATGTTTTTTTTCGTTAGAAAATTTAGCTAGATTAATTTATAACTTAGATGTTTATTGTATGCAACCATACACATTCTTGCTTGAATAGATTGCTAATACAGATTCCACCAATTTTTCATTATACGACATTTCACTTTACCTACAATGTAGTGAATGGTGTCTTGTCATTCTTGTGCATTGAAAAAATATTTCCTTGTCGTCTTTTAAATTTTAAATAAATGATGAATTCTCCATATTTTTTCTATCGCGATTTATAGGACGTACTCAAAATAGTTTTCTCTTTTTACTTCGTAATTCACGATCAGTGATGAGCTATTTTGCAAAAAAGTACTACCTAAGGCGTACCAAATACATTTTTTAACAACTTTTACAGCAGGAAACTTGCTTCCACTCTGTCTATACCCATAGTCATTTTGAACACTTGTAACTCATAACTCTTTTAGATTTTATTCTGTCCTAGAAACCCATTCAATTTATATTTAGGTGTACTTGTGATTATTTCGCGACGTTGTCACATTTTCAAAACCTATTTACTTTTACCGTGGGCCGGAGAAAACATGTTTTATTTGGTACAATTTTTCATACAAAAGTACTGATGTTCCGGACACTTTATATAATTCGATAGATAGTTATTTCATCAATTAACATTTTTATTTTCATTTTATTCGTCTAAAGTGGACAAATAAATCAGTTTACAAAGAATGGATTAATTAAATAGGCTATGAAAATTTTACTTTTTGCGATTTAGTACGAGAGTGAATTAATAAGTTCAATAAGTTAAACGATTTTTCCCTCTAAACAACAAAAATAAATATGCTGACCTTGATGAAACATTATTTTTTTTACTTTAACGATTTTACAATTTTACTTTTTCAATGTAGTACTTAAATATGATTTAATATGAGAACGAAACAATAAGTTCAATGAATTAAGCGGGATTTCTCTTTAAACAACAATAAATAAAAATTCTTAGTGAAGCATGATGACGGAATTAGCTTTAGATTGTGGATATCTCTCCCCATTTCAGATTTAAATTATGTTTCACAATGAAAGGCTTAAATTCGAGGCGGAATGGAACTGCCCATCGTTTCAATCGCAAGAATCAGGTGCAAGGTTGAGACTTATTTGTGCCTTAGTGGGCAGAGTTATTGGTATTCATACAGCACTAACGCATGATGCTCGGAACGGAAGGCGGATTATAGTTGGGATAATCCGAATTTGCATTGTTAAAACTTTATCAGTTTTCTAAAAGTTGTTTAAATTTTATAAGGTTTTGCATCCTTAAACAGTTCCGTGACGTTCGTATAGGAAACTATATAAGTATTTTATTAACATCATATTTTCATACCTCAAGAATTTTTGGATAAATATTTCTATTGTACATATCACTGTCCTAACTGTCATAACATAATTTTTTATTGTCATTTCACCAAATACAAGACACAAGATCAGATACAACACTACTCTCCTGCAAAAGAACCTATTGATTCTTGTGCGCAGGAATGAATATAAAGCCAGTATCTAGCAATACAACTACAAATAGAAAATTGAAAGAAAGGAAAACGGATGAATACATGTAATGTGATTTGTGATTTTAATTGAAGAGTAAGTATATTAGGACGCCATTATTCGTTATTTTTATTTGCTAATTCTTTCTTCTTTTTTTTCCTTTTTTGTTTTAATTAGGCACTAATAACATTTTCCTTTGATCATATTATGAATAATCATATTTTCCTTATTTCAGCTGGTAACCTGTTAAATACCCTAGAAGAAAGGTAACAAAAACTTTTTTGGCCTATAGCCTTATTAACAGACGGATATTATAATGAATAATCTTTGATTCGTGTTGAGTGAGTATGCTCAATATTAGGATAGGCAGCTCTATCTTAATATAATTATGTATTAACAGAGTTCGACAATATAACTGTCTAATATCAAATAATTTTGATTATCTAAAAACGTTGTCGCTTGGATAGTTTCGGGGTTTATTATATATAATTTTTAATAGCCATTTTTTCGTAACATCTAAATTTTTTACGTAATTGTTGGCCGTGCCCCCCAAACAGTTATTCCGTAGGTAATTAGCTACTGAACATGGTCGTTAAATTGCCAATATCAAAACTTTGTTTAAAGTGTTTGAATTGGTACAAGACCTCTTAACTTATTTATTAATTCTGTTATATGCATATCTCATTTTAAATGACTGTCTGTTATGATACCTAAATATTTTATTTTATTTGCAGACGAGATTTCCATCTGTTCTTCTCTTGACTTATTAATATATATTTTATTAAACGCTGATAAGTTATGAACTGATGAAGTAGAAGGAAGAAATACAGCCTTTTTTCATTTATGGTGAGTAACTTTTATTCAAAAAAATGTATGACTGTTTTAAAATCTGATTCAATCTTAGTTTTAAGAGATTCCCAGTTTAATTCTATATCGCAAAGCTAACAATTTCACCAGACCTTTGAAGACTAAAAAAATCAATAACATACAAACAAAACAACAGCGGGCCTAGAACAGTTCTATGATAGTTCATAGGTGACAGTTTCTTCTACACTCTGTATATTACATACCTTAACACGCTGCTTTCTATCTTGCAAATAACTATTTTTAATATATCATAAGCCTTATCTGGAAACCCTTTATTTTCAAACGTTTTTAATAACTTTTTGTGACATACCGTATCAAAGGCTTTAACCAAGTCGACAAAAACTCATAATGCTGGCTCACATTTATCTACAGCTTTATATACTTTGTTTAAAAGATCTTTTATAGCGTCATCCGTGGACTTAGCACGCCTGAAACCATATTTTATATAGTACATTTTTGTATTAATTCTTTTCATTTTCATTATTTTAATATTTTTCTTAATAGTACTATCATCTATATAATATTTTAATTTATTAACAAACAAATAAACACTCATTTATATCTTTTTCACTACACATACTTAACCAATCTTCTTTACATAAAAAATCAGTTAATTTCCCGTAACTAACGTAACTAATATATCTACTTTCCTTTATCTTAGATTCTGTAAAAAATAACCTAAAATTCATCCCTTTCTTCTCCAATATATCTTTACATTCCTTGATATTATTTGTTACATTTGTTCTCAATATATAGAGAGTATATTTTCTAATGTAAGGGTCCATAATTAGTTAAATACAGAAAAAGAGTAGTAGAACAATATTTAAATTTATCAAAATATCAGAACATACACATTAAAAACAGAAAGAAAAACAATAAAGTAATAACAATAATAATAATTTCAAAATACTTATTAAAAAGGGCAATTCCAAATCTATTTTACTTGCCGTTTGCGTGTGATTTTTTCTTGGCTCTTATTCGTATTTTTATTACCATTTGTTTGCCGTTAATCCTCTGGAACCATTATTTGGAGAACGTATATTGCTACAAGGTTTTTCCTGGAGGTTTTCGTTTTCTATTTATCTCAATTGCTGCAAGGTATATGACTTCACTTGCATACAGTACACCTCTTATAATATAGCAGGTATCGTTTTTATTTTTCTTCGCCAAATAAAGATGTTTCCTAAGTAATTTGTTATCTTTTCTCTGATTTTCTGTTAAATCGTGACTAATAGAGATGTTGGTACCTTTTAATTTTTGGCAATTTCTCAAAATTTCCTTTTTCTTTAATCGAGTTGTGAGTTTTTATTGGACTGTCTTCTGAATTTCCTAACGTATATACATCATTAACGTCGCTACTATTTAACTCAATATTTAACAGATTTTTCAGTTGCGCTTTCATGACGTCATACGTTACTTGATTTATACGATATCCAAATATGATTATATTATTTATTCTTTTTAAATCTTCAATTTCCACTTTCAGTAAGTTATTTTCTTCCTCTAACTGGTTTATTCTATTTTGTTCTTTTTCAGTTCTCCCGGATAGACTTTTCTCACAAGCCTCGATAGTATGTTTAATTTTGGTTTTACTCTGTACAATTTCATCAAGTACTTGCTGAAGATTAACTTCCGGTATATTTTAGACTATTTCAGTGTATGGTCACCTTAAAAACAGAATATATGTTCCCTTTTGTCAGAAATTGTGATATTATAAATATTCTTTTATCACTTTTTTTATTACTGGTACTGATAACGGAGTCCCAAGACCATTACATTTTATTCAGTAATTACTCCAATAATTATTGTTATTATGCATAGATAACACTTCACACGAAAGCACATTCATGTATAGGCAGCCAAATCGTTGAAGTTTAATTAAATCGTTTAGTCTAATAAATTGTGTAGTACCATTGAATATACTATTATTTGCTCAATGGTAGTACTCACTCAATATTATTTTAATTTTTGATCAGAATTATAAAACAAAACTAATTTGCAGCAGCTAGACAACGAAGTATTTGTATACAATTTTGTAAACGCTTAGTCTACATTTTTTCACAACTACGTACAAATGATTATTCAATTTTTTTGTATCTAGGAAAATGTTAAGTTTTGATTTTGTTTTAGATAGTGAAAAATATTAGTATAGAGATAGTGCAGCGCGAAGTTTAACAGGAGTGTAGTCAATTTACGAATGAACATATTAATATATTTATAGAAAAAATATTACAATATTGTACTATTTATTACCAAATAGTTAGGTTATATCGAGGATAAAATACCTATGTAATTTAAGATAACATGTAAAAATTACAACACTTACCCGACAAATCTTAGTGTTGAGCCAAGGTTTCCGTGACATATTGGAAGTCGTTAAAACATATTATTACGTACGACGTTGTCACTTAATATTGTGTAAGGAAAATGACCGCTTAGCGACTACTGTTAACAACGGACAGTATGAGAAATTGTTGTTAACTTTTGATATGTACCAGCTAAAACTTTACATATGTTTTCCAAAATGGTATATCCTGAAATTTTTTCCAACGCGCTTTGCATTTTTTCTTTTATGGTACAACTGACTGAGCGTATATTATTTCATCGAATATATTTTTTGTGGATAGTCCATTATGTCAAATTGTTCATTTAGGGCTAGTCCATGTGATTCCAATTTTCTTATTGCAGTAACCAAGAATCTATTAATGTAACGTATGTCATCGCAAATATTTTGGTCCTTCAGTAACTCTTGCAATGTATATTTGGAGCTGCTGTCATTAGCATTAAATCTATAAGTAACATCATGCCGTAGAAATGTGTTTCATAATACGCCACGACTTCTAACCAAATACCCCATATAGTTATAATGGGTTCGGGAAGCAAAAGTTTGCCTGATAAAGCCTTCCTAAAAACATCTCTTCTTATTGGCGCCTTAATAAAAACTTCTTTAACAGTTGGTATAAAAGTATTTACTAAAGAAAAACGTTCCCTTATTTTCTCAACTACCCGATTAAATGCGTGAACAGCACATATGCAATGTATCATTTTTAAGACAAAAATCTGTCCTGCTTTTCCCTTGTGCGCTACTGCAACACTTAGTATTACAAGAACTTTATGTGAAGCATCTTCGTTGGGCCATATACAGGGTGATTCAGGTTTAATCTTAATAACTTCAGGTATCGATAGAACAGGTTAAAATAATGTTCATTTGTGATAAACTTATTTCCTAAAACGCATCGTTTCCGAGAAAGAGGGTGTAGAAGTAGGATTTTTTTTCGTTTTTCCCTCAACTTTTAAACCACTTATCTAATTTAAATGAAATTCGGAACAAACGGTAGTTTGAACTACCTACCCCTCTTAGAAGTATATTACTTTATTTCAAAATTACAAAATAAAAAATTTATTTCAATAAAACATCTACACACCACTTTGACCTGATTATGACCTGATTTCTAAACTTTTTCGTCTTCTGTTTTTTTTTTCAACGTTTGGTCTTGTTTCTGAGATATTCAAAGAAATTGTGACAGTGTAGCGCACCAGCTGCGTAAATTTCATTTAACGTTATAGCAACCCATGAAAACAAAACTCAGTGATTTGTGTAAACTGACGTTTGTGAAAATCATTGTCAAAAGTATTATTTAAAGAGCATTTTTAGTCCTAAGAAAAAATGCCGAGAACGTTTACAAATGCTGAATATACCGATATACATTATGTTTATGGTTTCTGTGACGGAAATTCCAACGCGTCAGTTCGAGAGTACCGAACACACTTCCCTAATAGAAGAATTCCAAATGCACAAGTTTTTGTAGATATGTACATCGTCGATTTTCTGAATATGGTTTGCGCCGCTACAATGATCATAATTGTAATGTACCGCCAAGATATAATCAGCCAATTCTTAATCTTTTTGATATAGATAGAACTTTAAGCACACGCCGAGCAGCTCGACAACTCCATTTATCTCAATCAAAAGTACTGAGAGCACTCGAAGGGCTTTCCATCTCCAACCAGTTCATGGTTTGTTGCCAGGAGATGCTGACGTTAAAATTTTAGTAGATAAGTTTTAAATTCAACAGAAATTAATCCACAATTTCTGCATAGGGCTTTATGGACCGACGAATCTAATTTCACAAAAGCTGGAATTGTGAATTACCACAACATTTGGAGTGAAGTCAATCCTCGATGTGTCAGACAATCTTCATTTCAGTAACAGTTTAGTGTAAATGTGTGGATAGGTATTTTAAGTAATAACGTCTGTGGGCCGCATATTTTGTCTCCTCGTTTAAATGGGAATTTATTTCATGAGTTTCTGCAAAACTCTCTCCCCGACGTGCTTGACGATGCCCCCTTAAATTTACGCCAAGGGAACTGGATGCAGTTGGATGGTGCCCGTGTACATTACGGAAGGCAAGTACGGCAGTGGTTGGATGAGAATTATCCTTGTCGATGGATTGGATGGCAACCCAACAACCACCCAAATATGTGGATTCCTTGCGAAGGACTAGTAGCTTGACCTCCGCTCTCGCCCGATCTGAATCCTCTGGATTATTTCGTTTGGGGCCATCTTAAAGCAATTGTGTATGATACGCCAGTGCATACCCCTGAGAAATTGATCTAAAGGATAAGACATGCTTGCGATGACATAAAAAACAATCCTGTTCAAATAGCAGCTGCGGTTAATATACTCGCGTCAAGAATTCAAACGACTTACGTCATGCGAACAAATGAATAATTCATTATATTTTCATCAAAATATTTAAGAAACTGCAACTGATAGTAATAAAACTATATACTACACTAAAAGTTTGCATTATATATTGCACTGAATTGCAAAAAATGATTACTTTTAACGCGACCAAATATCGAAAATTACGTTGACAATAAAAACAAATGCGTAACGTCAGCCGTGACGTAAGACGTCTGAATTCTTGACGTGAGTATACACTAGTTCGTCAATACCAAAAATGTATTAAGGCTGGAGAAATGCACTTTGAACAATTATTGTAATTTTTTTAGTAGTTGATAAGTTTGTTTTAAATCTTGTAATAAGTAGTTGTTACTAAATTTATGTTTGAGGTTACTGGCATTTTTTCTTAACACTAAGAACGCTCTTTAAATAATACTTTTGACAATGATTTTCACAAACGTCAGGTTTTTTTTGAGAGCCGTCCGACAGTGTCCCAGGAAGCACCGCAGCCTATAGACTTACTGTGCATCTTTCGACGAGCACAATCATCCATGGTACTACAGTGGGATTCGAACCCACACCGACATAGCCAATCCAGACTAGTTTCACGAGCAGTCGTCTCCCAGCCACCTTGGCTATCGCGGCGCCCAAAACATCAGTTTACACAAATCACTGAGTTTTGTTTTCATGGGTTGCTATAACGTTAAATGAAATTTATGCGGCTGGTGCGCTATACTGTCACTAATTTCTTTGAATATCTCGGAAGACCAAACGTCGAAAAAAAACAGGAGACGAAAAAGTTTCGAAATTAATCAGGTCAAAGTGGCGTGTAGATGTTTTATTGAAATTAATTTATTTTTTTTGTAGTTTTGAAATAAAGAGGGGAGTAGCATACAAAATACACTTCTAAGAGGGGTAGGTAGTTCAAACTTAAGCAGCTTATGTAAGATCATAAAAAGTGTTTGTGTTCCGCATTTCATTTAAGTCGGATAAGTGGTTCAAAATTTCAACGCCCTCTTTCTCGGAAACGATGCGTTTTAGGAAATAAGTTTATATCACAAATGAACATTATTTTAACCTGTTCTATCGATTCCTGAAGTTATAAAAATTAAACCTGAATCACCCTGTATAATAAACAGTCAATAACAAAATTTATAATAGTTTCATTATTGGTTTTGTCCAGCACATTAGAGGGCTGTCACTAGCAGTATCACTTTTTAATGCATCAATTAAAAAAATAGCTACTGAACGCCCACAAGCATCAGTAGCTTCGTCTAATATGAAATAAACGAAATTGTTTAAATGTCTACGCTTATAGATGTCAGTACATTATTTTAAACTCTATCGATATATCTTAATCTAAACTACTAATACTTTTTTTGAGGGATTTTTCGGTTCATATATTTTTGTAAAAAGTACGTAACTTGGGATTATCTAGTTTATTTAATGGAGTATTGCTTGTTAGAAAGGCGTCTGCAAGTTCATAGAAAAATACAGCCTTCAGCGCTGGACGAGGTATGACTACTCTTCAAATGTCTTGTCACTTTCGTATTGTCAGAAGAATTAGTTGTGTGTTCACACGCAATGCGAAGCAGGTCATTTCCTTTAATACGTATATAACCTTCGAGATCACTGTCAAACCACATTTGAAGGAATTCTCGTCTCTTTCTCCTCTCCTTTGGCATGTTACTTCATTCACTTCTCCCCTCAGCCAATAGTTGTCAATGTTCTATATGTAATACGTAAGAAAGAAACATATCAACACGACACCGACTATTACAACGTTCATAAATAACTCCATAAATAACTAAAACTAAATGCGCAATTCGAAATGCAAGTATGCTGAACGCCAATGACCGCATTAGATCCTGTTAGACTCCGCGCTGGCACTAACTCTAATCATGATATAACAATTAATACCAAGAATATTATATTAAAGAAAGCTGTGATGTTATTACTTTCACACAAATAAATATTTTTAAATATAAACGTGACTGCTTAAAATGCTGCACATTATTTTAGTATATAGGTTAACCCTTGGGATATTCTTGGAAACAATTATAATAATTCAGCTAACTTTTGTTTGTAACTGTCATACTAATCAGTTTATATCATTTGTAGGTACCTAATAGTAATTTTAAACATTATGGCTTTGAAATAAAATTTGTTATGTAAGTTTCTTCCAGTTCTTATGCATACCACCATTGAAAATTCATATTCGAATGTAATATATCTTTTTCCTTAAAAATTGAATACCTTTAAACTCTTGAAAATGGCTCCAAAACGAGAGACTTTAATAGTCTCTGATGTGGTTCAACACAAGAACCTAGTATTTGTCATATACTTGTTTATGTTAATACGTCATAATAATAACCGCGAAAATATCGGTATCGGTACTTAAAAGTTTTACTAAAACAAAAAAAAATGTCACGTGGTCTAAGAGACGAAATAGTTTTAATACCAGATGTTAAGCCACACATTTACTTGTTAAAGAAATCTTTTTGTCAGAAAAACCAAATACATTTATAAGATTATATTGTTTTCTGAATCTTTTTTTTTTGTGAAAAGAATATGTTCGATAAACTGGGTACTTAGAAAATTAAAATCCAGCAAATGTGTGACATTTTTGATAAAATTCATTAAGTCAAAAAGAGGTAACAAAGCAAGTTTTCTACTTGACTAATAGTCGGTATGACCTCCACCACGTTCCAATAGCATATTAACATGTCTGTGCATTGAGACAATCAAGCGGTTAACGATCTCTTGCGGAATATTGTTCCATTCCTTTTCTGCCGCCACGACAAACTCATCTGCAGTCTGAGGTGGAGGAATATGATTATGAATGGCTCTAGCAACGAAATCCTACATGCTTTCAATAGGATTCATATCAGGAGAGTTGGCTGGCCCATCTAATCTATTGATATGTCCTGCTTCGACAAGTGTCTCTTGAACCCTTCTTGCGCGATGTGGTCGAACATTGTCGTCCATAAACACAAAATTTTCACGGATCAACTTCACGTAGAAAATGAAGTCGCTGTTACGAGCTGGTTTTCTCCAAACAGATTGTCATCAGTAATGAACCCAATTCTGGTTTCGTCTGTAGATAAGACCTACCGCCACTGGCGTAAAAGCCAACCCCTATGCTCTCGCGCATACTAGTGACGGGTAGCACGATGCCTTGGAAGTAGAGTGCGGACCCGTAATGGTCTTCTAGCACGTAAATTTGCATTGTGGAGTCGTCTTCGAATAGTAGCTGCCGATAAAACACGGCGAAACGTACCTTAAAAGTGGGCCCTGACAGCTGAAGCTGAAGATGTGCGTCGTCTACGGGCATTATAATGCGATACTCGAGGACGTCCACTACGTGGTATGTTTTCCATTGTATCAAATTCTTCACATCTGTGTACTATTCGTACAACAGATGATCTACGAATGCCAAACATGTTCGATACCTGATCATTAGAATGTCCTGCATCATGTAAAGCAGTCATTCTTGCTCGGGTAAACACAAAAATTTCATGTCCTGACATTATAATGTACAAAAATTCAAAGTAACACTTGGCTGAATACACTGCCAAACTGACTAGATTTGTAAAAACATTGCTAATAAAGTAGGTTCATGGTCTGCAAATTTTTATTGTCTTTTTGTTCTCTAAGTACATGTACTTTTTTACCACATTAAGAAAACCGCTAGGTTTAATCGAATCATTTTATATATAGGGGGTCCAAGACTTTTGACGTTGTGTAAATTATTATAGAAAACTGGTTGGTCAATAGATTTGCCTACCTGTTACACAGATATCTATCTATCTATATGAAATATATATTTAACAAAGTGGAAGCAATTTAAAACATCTTTTTGTATTGACGTGTGTATGTGTCTTTAGGTATATTCTAAATTATATTACATGTTGTCATGCTGTAAAATCCGGTATTTTCTCACATAACAGTCATAAGACAAGTAGGCACTTACTAAGCTAGAGAAAAGCTTAGTAAGTTGCTTTAATACAGCGAAAATCAACTGTTTCATTATTGCTGATTGAAACAACGACACAAGTCCATACTTAGGTATTTTTTAACTAATATTAAATACATTATTAGACAGATCTATGGTTAAGGATTTTGTCAATGGAATGACCAAACCCTGTTTTAAAAAGCCTCATGCATTAATAAGATTAAGCTTCAAATAACAAGATATAAGTTTTTTGAATTTAATGCAGACCTAAAATATTTTATGCTCACTAGCTTTTTCCATGGTTGGTATTCAGGTATGTTACGTCAGATAAAACCTGGAGTTGAAAGCATTGCAATATCCGAAAAATTATCCATTTCTGTTGATTTGCAATCGCATTCTATGCGAACCTGTCAGTAGCTCTGTGTGCACAAGAATCTGAAGATGAAGATTAGTAATATTTAAATATGTTTGACACAAAAATAAGCTGATAATGGCGCATTTTGTTAAAAATTAATTAATTGAATACTTAATTAATTGATTAATTAATGCTTTATCAACCTAGAAACTATTAAACATATATCTAATCATATGTGTGTCAGCTTGGTAAAGAAGAACCCGTTTTTTTTCAATTTTAAATCTATTCAGTCTTTTATATACATGGTGATTCAGAACCTATCTCAAAAAAATTCTGAGTGTACAGGGGACTCCTAAAAATACAATTTTTTAAAGAAAAAAATCAAAAAGGGCACTTCGAAAATGATTTAAAAATACACTTCTGCACAGCACTGAAAACTGGACCGCTGTAAAACCTAATAACGTGTCAATCTGCGACCGGACAAAAAATTGAAAGAAATGCTCAAGGAAAGAAATAAATAACATTTTATACCGCCGATTTGATACAACTTTAACTGCTTCTGTTCGCTATTGTTATTAATTATTAATAGATTTATTTGTAGTTTTAATAAATAAAGTAATTTGACATACCTGATGTTACAACATTTTGGACCCAATTTCTACAAATTAACACAAATTTTTCTGCTTTTTGTTCATTTTGAACTCGAAAGTTATTGGCAGCCACGATACGTTTCCGTAAATCATCAATAGTATGTATCCACTTCGTTGCGATACACTTCATTTTTTAAATATCCTCACAAAAAGAAGTCCAAATGATTTAAAGTCAGGAGATCGTGGCGGCCATGGTACCGGTTCTCCTCGTCCAATCCCTTGGTGTTAGTGCTGTCCATGGTACGGATATACTTGAGCCTCGCATATGATACATCACACTGTTGTCCTGGACCTCCATTTCTTCCACAATTCGGTTTCAAATTTCCCTCGCGTTGCACTGCACTTGCACACACTGCACACCTCGATAAAAGTAGTTGCACACACTGCACATGTTTACCGGGAAATCATTCTGCTAAAGCATTTTCACAGCATCATAAATTAAAACAATATCCATCAACTAAGAGTTGCTAATATACACGTAAGCCATTTTTGACATTTGAAAAACTAATGTAAAGACTGGCGTCACAAAAACTTTAGTGCGTACAAAAAGTAATCGGATTTCAATATTCGGAATCGCCTGTCTAGAGACTACAGTGGCCCAGCGATATAAAAGTTGAAAATACTGCATCTTCAATAATGTTTTACTTGGAAACTATAAGGATTTTATAAGAAAAAATACTATATCGACGCCATTCTTTTAGATAAGTTCTGACTCATCCTGTATATTTACGAAATAATTCTACAATAAGAGGTGTTTTAGACGTCGTATCTAAATTAATGTTTATTGATTTTTGTCTACAGTTTACCTGTGTCAAGAAATTCAGTTTTATGTATCTCCTGTAAAATTTGCTTATTGAAAGTTGGGCCCTTTTCCATTTAAGGCTTACGGTGAGCGCTCTATAAGACGATATAAAGTTTTCGCTCAATAACTCCTCAAGGGATAAAGATAAAAATATGCGGTTTTTTTTAATAGACTACAAATATTATTTTACATCGACGCTATGTTTTGAAATTTTGAAAAACTGTAAAATTATTTTTTTTAAATGAATTTTGCTCTTTTCCGAAATTTCAAAACACAGCGTCGATGTAAATTAATATTTGTAGTCTATTAAAAAAAACCGCATATTTTTATCTTTATGCCCTGAGGAGCTACTGAGCGAAAACTAAAAAAATATTTCTTAGCAATAAAATGCTGCCCCCTTGCGGTGGCATTGATAAAAGAGACGATCACATTAGATTCTAAATGTCCAACACTGAGAGAAGTGATTCAGGCTAGCGGTAAATGCTCTATCATACGGAATATAGTTTTCGCCACGTTTTCGCTCAATAACTGCTCAACGGAAAATGATAAAAATAGGCGGCTTTTTTTTAATAGACTACAAATATTATTTTACATCAATGCTGTTTTTTAAAATGTTGAGTAATGTAAATTTTTTTTTATTTAAAATTTTTCACTCGATGTAAAATAATATTTGTAGTATATAAAAAATAGAATAACATATTTTACTATATATATAGTTACCGAACGAAAACCGAAAAACTAAAATAAAAGGACAGATTTTATAAAAGACTTAAGAGAAATGATTACGTATTGTAGTTTAATAGCTTTATTATAATTACGAATTTGTTACTTGAAACTAAAAATATAATGTTTTTCAGATACAGAAATATAGATTATTTTTAATATAATATTCTGTGTCTGCGTACTGAATAATAGACACCAGCTAAGACATTGCTAAATAGACGTATTCATTAAAATATAATTAATATTTTTAATAAATATTAAAAAAATGGGGAATGCAAATGGGTAGTTGAGATTTATGGAATATATAAAAATGTTATTGAAATATGGTTTTGTTTATCTAATTTTATTTTTGTCGCATAGTATTTTTTTACATGGCATCGATGGTTTGCTTCTCAGCACTTCAGTAAATAATAATATACTATTTGTTGCAAACCCAAACTTAGTAGAAATACACATAGAAAGAAAAAATGTGTCAAAAGCATTTTATTCTATAAATGAAATTATCTCTTTATTCCATATTTTCTGATTTAAGTTGAGCCCTATGTCAAGTGAAATTATTTATATTTTAGTATTAAAGGAACAAACAAAAAAATAAGCATCGCAATTAGTGGATATGTTTTCAATATTTGATCCAATCTAATTGGCCTATTTACACTTTAATTTCTCATATTTCTCTTCAATAATCCATACATAGTATTTATATTTTACATTTTGGACATAAATAAATATACATTTATGTTAATATCTCTTATGTATTTTCTATGATCTACGATAAGTTTTCTTTATTAAAAAAATACGAGCAAAAAAAATTAAAATTTAATTTTATTCGACATAAAAATTATGGAAAATATAAATATTTCTGACTTTCCGAATGAATGCATTGTCCTATTCTGAAAACGTATACTGCACCGCAAGTAAACTTAGCTTACACACGAAACACGAGCATATGTAAAATTCAATTTCTTGAAAACCGTAACACGTAGCGAAGTAAACTTTTTTTAAAAAAATTTTTCATACTATCGACTACATTTGTCTCGATATAACTATAGTTCTATTTTCAATAATTAATGTAGCTCTCCGCATAGTAAAGTTTTTAATGCATTGACTTTGGAACAATTTTTTTCGAAAAGGCTTTAAGTTATTAAAAATTGGTATGCACTATTAGAAGCGCTGTAGTTTTTTATACATGTTGTGAAAAAATTATGAACATAACTTGATTCGTTGATTTGCAAACGCGATATATGTTTCGTAAAACATAATTGACAAATAACGTCCGAAGCACCGACAATTTGAATTTATAAAGTTAGACCCTACTGAAAAAAGTTGTAAAAGTCCATTTCAGATGTCGAAATTGTCCCTCTAAAAGATGGTAAATGTTTAATTTAGTTATATCTTTATTAAAAAAAAACGGCATAATTGAGAACCGATTTTACTCCACTAATAGAGTTGTGATACCTTTATTTCAGTGTATCTTTCGTTTTGTCTCCATCCCAAATGCATTAGCCTCTAGGCAGCACATATTTCAGCGTTTTGCCACAACACGTCAACATAGTCTTACTCTGCGCAGCGATATATCTGGTTTTAAAAAAACTTGATCACGTGTTTCACCGTTAGCCTTAAGCAATTCAATTATTATTTAACGCGTTGACATACCTACGTATTTCACACACAGGAGCTTTAACTTAATTGGAACAAGCACTGGCAAAGACAACCGTGGATTTTAACTTCAATATTTAAATTTTACAATTTAGAAATTTAATGTGGGTTTACTGTAAAGCTAAAGATCCCCCAATTTAATTTGTTTGAAGATGCGGCTTTAAAGCGGGTAGAAATCTGATAATTATAATTAAAATCCGCTATCAAATTAAGCTCCTCGAAGAGTACAACTACCAATCTAGTCGTAAACTACGAGAACAATATCTTTGCTTAAACTCTTTGATCCAGTAAGCATCTGACAGGAAGTTTCAGTGCTTTGCTTACGTTCAAGTAAAATGAAAAGTTCCTCCAAATATCAAGGAATTTCACTTCGTAAGAAAATTGATCCGTAAGGATTTGAGTTAAACTGTGTATGCCTCAATCTCTTTCAGCTTTATCTTCCGAAGGCAAGATTATAGAAGTGCGCAGTATGCACTGAAGCAATTAATTTCAAAGCATTAATCAAGTTGGTTTTCACGTAAAACTTAGTTCCATTGACAGCTTATTCAGTGAAACGAATTGCAATTCGTGACTGTTATAGACATTCTATTATCTATAAGGAATGGAAATGAATCAATGGAATTTTTGATAATAAGAAACTATTTGGAAATTAGTGCATTTTTATAGTGTAACGTCTAAAGGGTAAGTCCAGGCAATGGAGCACATTAGCGTGACGTCAGAAAATATGCAGCCCACTATTGTCATAAGAAATTACATTTTAATTAAGTATTGTTATTTCGATTCTTATAGAATCTATAATTCAAGGTTCAAATTATTGTATTGGAATTGGTTTATTTTTATTCTAACAGACATAACTAACAGATTTTCTCACTCGATTTCGATAGAAAAATATTATTTGCTGTTTTAAATTACATAACTTTTAAAAATGTTTTCTTACTCCACCAATACCAAAACAGAATTAAGGTCAATCGAGCCACTAATGCTAGTTTCCTTTCATGCCAAATTAAGTTATGTAACTTACATAATTAAAATAACTTAAGTAATTTGATAAAACCAGATTTCGACGTATCCAAGGCAAAACGACGTAAGCGCCACTGGATAAAATTTTGGTGAGAAGGAAAAAACTGAAATTGTCGGAAATATGCGTTCTTATGCACATTTTTTTCTATAACCTTGTCATACATGATGACAAAAAGTTTAAGTAAAGACTTCGTGAATTTGAGATCCAAATTAAATTAATAAATCGTTAAAAAGTCAAATTTCGTCGATTATATCTTTTAGTTTTGGTATACGGTGATTATGACTGTCATTTATGACAAACTTAAATGTCGGCATGCGTTCAAAACTGTCGCTTATGTGCACTTATGCCTAAGTATTACTTTTTAGTTTACTCGTCCCATTGTCGCTTATATTTCAATATTTTAAAGTAAAATTGAACTAACGACGCGGATGGAGTTTGATTTATATAATATTCCAATATTGCATTGCTACAAATAATAATTAAAGATAACAAAGACAAATTATAGTTAATAATGATAATTATAGTGAAGCCCTTTAAGCAAAAAATACTGCATTTTAATTAATTTAATTTAATTTTAACGTAGTGATTATATTTAGGAAGCTATTTATGTATTTACTTGAATATAATGGAGCTTCAATTACATATAAAAACAGTTGGTAAAATTTAGTACTCCTTCCTATGACGCACAATGTTACACTGGCGCTTAGGTCACAAACTGACAACACTGAGTAGATATGGCCGCAGGAAGATGGCGCTTGCGCAATTTCAAATTAAAATATCACCAGTAACATTATTTTTTGGCGGTTGGGGCGTTGATCACTTGATTGCTGGTGGTTATACCTTTCTATTGACACCAAAAACTCAATTTTAACTAAAACGTCGCTTACGTCATTTTGCCTTGTATGCGTCGATATGCAACCCACTTTTATCATAAGAAATTACATTTTAATTAAGTATTGTTATTTCGATTCTTATAGAATCTATGCTTTAAGCTTCAAATTATTTTATTGGAATAGAGACATTGGATTTGGTTTATTTTTATGCTAACAGACATAACTAACAGATTTTCTCACTCGAATTCGATAGAAAAATATTAGTTGCTGTGTTAAATAAAAAAAAATGTTTTCTTACTCCACCAATACCAAAACGGAATTAAGGTCAATCAAGCCACTAATGCTAGTTTCCTTTTATGCCAAATTAACAAAAAAAAACAATAAATAACTAACCAATCAGCAAAAGCTGTACACTTGAATGCTTGGTAATTTTGAACAATTTTAAAAACTGTGCAGTGTCAAGGTAAATACAAACGTCCATAGACCTCCTGTCAAAAAGTGAATACTCATATAGCTTAAATCTATACAGATTTGTATGCTACCCGAGAACTAACTGCCGGCCAGAACAAATACAAGTTCTTAAATTTAAATGGAGTTATGATTACATACAAAACGTAGACACGGACCAGAAACACTTTTATCTCTCTTTGATTTTCAAAATGATATAAAGTTACCTTTTAAAAATTAATTAAATGTTCAACATAGGTACATGTACAAATATGGTAATGCATAAAAAAATATAATTATTTAATACTTTTTTTATAGTACAAGTAGGATATAGGCATTATTATATATACATGAGTGAGACATTTGTGTAATTTTACGAATGTAATAAAAAATACCGTTATCCCAAGTGTACTATATAAAATTTTATTTAGAACTGCAAAAAATTGTATCTAAAACTATGTTAAATTGAGAAACATCCAAAATCAGATCTAGTTTGTAAGTAAGCAAAGGTTATGTTAACCTGTCAAACTTCCTGTGAAACTTATAAACAAAATTGAATTTTCATTTTTACATTGTTTCGTGATAATAATGAATTAATGAATGAATTAATTAATTGAAATAATGAGTGATTCAGAAACAGAAAACTTGCCTGCACCTATGTGCATCTAAGAATATAAAATATGAAGCAAAAGGTATTATTAGCATTTTTTGAAGAATTATTCAAGAAATACAAATCATCTAGTCTTTGGGCGTTCTATTCTATGCTGCGGCCTACAATCTGTATGCTGCTGAAAAAGCAATCAGTGGGATCCAATCCAAAAAAGTCGAGAATATTAACGAAATAGGATCTTTCAAAATTTTTGCGAGATGCCGATTACACAAAATTCTTGCTAACAAAGGTAAGAACAAGAAAATGTTTGCTATTCGAAATTCATAAATGCATAATTTAAGGTTGCATTAATTATTGGACTTGGAGGTGCATAAAGACTGGACGAGTTACATTATTTGCTGTTTGAACAGGTAAAAAAATAAACATTTTTCATATCTTCATACCGGATACGAAAATCAAAGTTTCCCGAGACTTCTTTATCACTGCCGTGGGAATCGACAATGTAAATATGGTCGAAGTAATACGAAAATACCTCAACCTGCGTCCTAGTCATGCCGGCCATGGAAAATTTTTTGTTGGTTACAGAGATGTTAAATGCATGAAACTTCCTATTGGTATAAATACTTATAGCGTAATGCCAAATAAATATTTTCTCAATTTATCATAGCCTCAACAATATACAGGGCACTGTTTTCGACGATCGTCTGCTTCACTTCTAGCCAACGCAGGAGCAGACCTTCTAACTATAAAACGGCATGGTGGTTGGAAGTCCAACACCGTGTATGAATACTATACGTCTCTTGAAAACAAGAAAAAAATCGTCACAAAAGTTCCTGAAGGAGAGATTGCCGTCATTGAAGCTACTTCAAGTGCTTACAAAGAAAATCTAAGCATTGTTAATACAAATACAGACCAGCTGTATTCATCTGGTATTAATCTTACGAATTGCCAAAGTTGTGTTATTAATATTTATAACAAGCAATTCAATTTAATTTATGTTAAATTATCTATTTATTAATTGTCAAATTGATAAACCCGTTGGTTCTTAATAAAAATAACCATTAAACAGTGATTTCCTTTTTTTAAATATTTTACTAGTGGGGTAATATATCACATTACTACACTAGTGGTATAATGACCTTCATTATTCAACTGAAACAGTGCCAAATAAATGCTGTAATGAGACTCTTATAAAGCAATTGTAGATAAAAAATATTTAATGCCCACCACTAGAATCTGATGTACAGTAATTGAGTGGCACTATCACATATTGCACGAAAAAAACCTCTGAAAAGTTCTGTGATCAAACCGACACCGGCGCAAAAAATATTTTAAGCGTTTTTACTTGTGACGTGTCTATAAAATTATGTTACACTAATTTTGAAGAAGTAGTGTGATGCATGGTCCCTATTAGAAACATGAAATTTATTTAAAAAAAATAAAACATATTACAAAAACTGTTAAATTTTGTCCCTCGACTTGTACACACAATTAAACACGCCTTATCCAATCTTATCATACTAAAGCGAGTATTCCTCCTGGTTGCTGTTCTTGTTAACTATATTATTAGCGGCAGCAACACCTCATTTTTTAAATGGCATCACAAAAATAAGCCAAGAGGATTTAAATCAGGAGACTGCGGAGGCCAGATACGCCATACAATCCACTGCACATGGTGTATATAATCTCGAACATCTACACTGAAAAAAGGGCCAGTAACTTTACAAATTTACTTTGTAAGAATATCCTTATAATTCTCTTAAAATAATTCTAAAAATAATGATGATAATACACTGGCACTTGTAATTTTACAAGAAAACTGTCAATATACAATAAAACCGTAAACTGCCTATGTAATTATAATATAATTTGTACATTTATAGAATATATTGTAATACATTTACAATTAACAATGTGAAATCCATTTATACATTGTAAAATTACTGAACATACCAAATTTACTATATAATTGACTGTAAAAATATGCCTAATGTGTGTGTGAAGGTACTACTAATTTCAAAACACACTAGACCACTAACCGTTGAGAGCGTTGGGTCGCCTTCATTATTTCTTGCTTCATTTCGATGAATGCAGCATGTACCTAGGACCTAGGTACTTACATAATTAATTTAGTGGGTAGTGACTAGCAATATAAACATATCTAGAGTGACAAGTGAGCGTTTTTAGTACTATAAATAGTTTTGTCTAGTGCTTGTTTAAACATAACCTCATAATAGAAATAAGTATTATTTTCAACTAAATGAGTCATAAATTCCAAAATACTTAATTTTTTGTATATAAATCTGAAAAGCATATAGAAAACGAATCTATTGCTTCGAAAATGACTTCACTGGGGATATCATATCAAAAATCTAGTATTACTATTAAGGGTGTTTGTTAACATTAGAAGCAATTGGCATTCATGTTAATTAGGTTACTTAATATTAGTACATTTTTCTTTTGAAATAACATTCTGATGCAGTGATGCTATTGAGAAACTCACGGAAAACCCTGATATGTTACTTAAGGTAAGTAACAATCGTTAATTCCTTACGATATTTCAATTTTTCTCATGTAGTATGCCTATACACTTAATCTATTAAGTATAAATGAATTAATATTCAGCATTTTACGGCAACAATCACTCACAAAATCTACTCGTAATGGATAATTCCCTGATAACAGTGCTTCAATACGCTGGATATGACTGAGTAGCAAGCGTCACATCGTTAATTGGGATACTCCAAACATCTATCTAGCAAACTGCCTTGTATTTATTCGCGGATTTTCACGGACCACATTCAACACTTTTTCTTCAACTGCTAAAATACGTTGTGGTTGTCTGTATCACGTCCACATTGCACCACTGCCGTAAAAGTTTCATGATTTCGCGCGTGTCGATCGGGAAACCGATCCGCATACATGTGCAAACCCATGCATTTTGTCTAACTTCACCATAAATAAGAATTATGTCCATTGCTGTACACATGAGTCTTTTTGAAAATTTTAAAGATTGATATTCCCACGATAAATGAAACAACACTACTGACCTAGTTAATTTACCACCTAGAGAGCATATCCCACTCCAACTCAATTCACTAGTCAGGTGTGTTGACACACGCTCCAGGCGCAAAACCTTGGTTTTTTTTATATGTCAGATGCGGTTGAATCACAGTTGCCCAGCTACGTATTCTTTTAGGTTACAACTTTAAACATTTTTTACACGTAATCTATTAGACTTTTATTATAATTTTTTGATGATATATACTTCTTATTTAAAGGTGCACATATCCTCAAAATATTTCAGATATGTTCTGAATCACCTTGTACACCTAGTCCTAGTTTTATTGATATACCGTTAAATGTTCCTGAAATATAACAGAAAATGTAAATTTTATATATTTATTATATGTCAAAAAGTCTCTGAAAGCAAATCATTATACAAAACAAAGTGCATTTATTGTTCAATAAGGTATTAATTGTTACAGTTTCACTATTTTAAGTGGAACCACTTTTGTGTATTTACTTTTATTTTAAGACTGTTGACTGAAAAATTATTATTTTTATAAAATTTACTCTATTCGAGACAGTAATATAAATGAAATGTGGCTCTGTCTCATTAACATGCACAATAAAAAAATTAATATGGGTCGCCACATGATAAATTTTACTCTGAATTAAAAGTGTTAAATAATGATATACCAGCTTCCATTGTAAAAAAGTGATGAAAGATTTCAACCGTTTACATATTTGGTAAATTTATCATTTTGCAATGGTATTTTTCCACAGCACTTAAAAATCGGGAAAGTTATCCCTTTACTTTAAAATAACGATCCATCTAATTTAATGAACTATCGCCCTGTAACTGTGCCTACAGTTTTTTTTTTATGTTTGAATACTGTTTTTGGATAGATTTGAAAAATTTATCAATAATTCATAAATAATTTCGAGAAATCAACACGGTTTTTGTTATAAAAGATCTACCATGATAGCAATACATTCCTTCTATAACCATCTCATTATTATGAACGACGCAAATCAGTGTTCTGTCGGAATATTTTGTGATCTATGCAGGGCATTTGACTGCGTTGATCATGATAAGCTACTTCATAAATTGCTGTATTATGGAATTGATGGTGGTGCACTGACATGGATTGATTCATTTTTAAATGATCGTAACCAGTATGTGAGCTTAAAGGGAAATAATAATAACACGATGTCTAAGTTTTTGAGAGTAGATATAGGAGTTCCACAAGGTTCAATATTGGGACCAATATTATTTCTACTGTATATAAATGATTTTTTATATATGTTTAGGTATTAATAATATTGTGTGAAACTAACTACTCGGTGGACAAAAACCCCAACCTGCGTTAAATTACACCCACAATATCTACCCATATATTCCTTATTATTAGCTTTTGTAACATTTTTTACTGTATTAGAAAGGTATTTTAAGCTAATATAAATCAAATATCCTACAATTTCTATCAATGAAGTCATATGTATGTTCTCTGATACCAAACATCTAGGTATGTTAATGAACAATTCCACAGACAAAGCTCTATTCAATAATTATTATCTAAAGAAAATAATCTACTAACCTGCTAATGAAACACTCTATAAATATCTAACTTCACTTTTTGGCAGTGGGAACACGAGGTATTAATAATATTGTGTGAAACTAACTACTCAGTGAGCCCCAACCTGCGTTGAATTACACCCACAATATCTACCCATATATTCCTTATTATTAGCTACAATTTCTATCAATGAAGTCATATGTATGTTATCTGATATTAGCTTAAAATACCTTTCTAAAACAGTAAAAAACATGTTACAAAAGCTAATAATAAGGAATATATGGGTAGATATTGTGGGTGTAATTCAACGCAGGTTGGGGCTTTTGTCCACTGAGTAGTTAATTTCACACAATATTATTAATACCTAAAAATATATAAAAACATTTACATTTATAGTAATATACATTTCATTTTTTATTTTATCACACTTAACTTCCTTCTCTTGTAGCATTTTTGGAGCGCATAACATCTGCCTAAGATTGTGAAGAATTTGCGCAAGTTACGTTATGTCTCTTTTTGTAAGGAACTTCTATATTCTCCTTGGATTTTCCTTGCAATATCAAATTTGTGTTTCACTGAGTATAAGTACAAGTTGACAAGTTGTTTATAATTTACTATTGTTTACAAGTAAGTCATATGTATGTTCTCTGATACCAAACATCTCGGTATGCTAATGAACAATTCCACAGACAAAGCTCTATTCAATAATTATCTAAAGAAATTAATCTAATTTACTAACCTGCTTTAATGAAACAGTCTATAAATATCTAACTTCACTTTTTTGGCAGTGAGAACACGACAATTCAAACACAATAAATGAGATCTGACCTATTTCTGCATTTTTAGGATTGCTTCTTCAGGTGGCCTCCTTTAAATTGAATCAAATATATAAAATATCTACCCATATATTCCTTATTATTAGCTTTTGTAACATTTTTTACTGTATTAGATATTGTGGGTGTAATTCAACGCAGGTTGGGGCTTTTGTCCACTGAGTAGTTAGTTTCATACAATATTATTAATACCTAAAAATATACAAAAACTTTTACATAAAAGGTGAACATTATTCAAGTAGGTATTGTCATATTTAATTCATTGACAGGCTATCACTTTTTGTCATTATCGATATTTAACTTCAAATAATTTTAATTTTTATAATAATTTTTATAGTTAGATATTAGATTTAATTTAAAGGAGGCCACCTGAAGAAGCAATCCTAAAAATACAGAAATAGGTCAGATCTCATCTATTGTGGTTGAATTGTCGTGTTCCCACTGCCAAAAAAGTAAAGTTAGATATTTATAGACTGTTTCATTAAAGCAGGTTAGAAAATTAGATTAATTTCTTTAGATAATTATTAAATAGAGCTTTGTCTGTGGAATTGTTCATTAGCATACCTAGATATTTGGTATCAAAGAACATACATATGACTTCATTGATAGAAATTGTAGGATATTTGATTTATATTAGCTTAAAATATTTTCTAATACAGTAAAAAAAGTATATAAATGATCTTGATAAGTTAGTATCTAATGCCCATTTTATGATTTTTGCAGATGACACATCGATTTTAACATCATATAAATTAGATAATCACTTAAAAATTCAGTGTGAAAACGTTTTGGGTAAAATGCATATTTGGTTGAATCAAAATTCCCTACATCTAAATATGGAACAAACTCACTACTTGAGGTTTCATAATTGGCAAAAGCCTTGCAATAATTTGATTTTTTGCAATGTTTAACTTGGAGGATACATTGTGAATATCTGGTTTCTAAGCTTCGCTCGCAGTCATATGTTTTTAAGAATTTACGCACAGTTCTTACTATAAAACAGTTGGTCATGGTATACTATTCTCAAGTAGAATCACGCATTAGATACGGTATATGTTTCTGGGGTTGGTCTTCTTCTGCTACAAATGTGTTCATTGACTAAAATCAAGTTTTAAGATCCTTAATAGGATTATTTAGTGCAAGTAGTTGTAAAAATGTTTTTAACGATTTCAAGATTTTGACACAACCTTGCTTGTACATATACGAGTTATGTATTCATATTTTTCAAAACCGTGATAAATTCTCTTTGAAAATGAATATTCATGGTAAAAACTCGAGGCAGAAACATTATTTTCATATGCCATTTAAAAAGTATAATATAACGTACAAGCCTCCAGATAATATAGGTTTAAGGACATATAATTTACTGCCAGTGGATGGATATAAAAGGCACAAGCACCCTCAAATGTTTTAAAGAACGCCTAAAATATTTCTTAATAGACAAAAAATTTTATTGTGTTAGTGAATACATTAAATAATAATGTCTGCTTGTATTATACTGAAATAATAATAATAATAATAATAATAATAATAATAAATCGGCTTTATTAATATTTAAACATAAAAATACAATCAACGGAATCAATCAGCAAAAATGTTGGTTGCTATATCACTTATCTCATGGCAAAGTCTAGCTAAAGCTACTCAACTCAACCACAAGCAAGCAACATCAAGAAAATTAAAAAGAGAAAAGCACAGTAATACTAAAAATAAGTAAACATACATACATATACACAAATGAAAGAACAAATAAGTAGAGATTAAGAAAACCACATTAACATACTATAAAATTACAAAATTAGCTGCCTACTTAACAGATATTGTTTAGTTTTAAATTTGAATTTGTTAATATTAAATCTTTTAAATTCATCAGGAAGAGAATTAAACAATTTGATGGCATTATAAGTGAAACATCTTCTAAAAAACGCACTTCTGTGATGGGGCATAGTGAATTTATTTTTGAATCTAATATCTCTGAAATGAACACTACCACGCTTAATAAAATTTGTTCTCAGTGAATGATGAGATGGAACGGTTATAATTTTATGGACAAAACAGCAGAGATGGTGACGCCTACGATTCTCCATGTTAAGCCACTTGCTCTCATCAATTTTGTGAGAAATATGATCATATTTTCTTAGGCCATAAATGAGACGACAACACGAATTTTGGACTTTCTGAATTCTGCTTTTCTCATGTTGAGTAAGACATGGACCATACACATAATCACAATAATTAAAATGGGAAAGAACAAGTGACTCACATAACATAATTTTAAGTTTTTTATTAAGAACGTGACGACTACTGTAAATCAATCTAAGAGAGGAATAAGCTTTCTGCAGTAAAGTTTTAACATGCTCATTAAAACACAAATTATTGTCAAGAATTACTCCAAGATTTCTTGCATGGTCACAGGTGAGAACTGGAACACCATCAATCAAAATATTAAAATTTTGATTTAAAATTTGTACCTTATTCTTACTACCAAAAAAGATAATTTTAGATTTATTAGAATTCAATTTTAAATCATGTTCCTCTGATAACTGTTTAATAGTTTCTAACTCAGAGTTGATGATATCATTTGCCTGCCGAGATTCTTCAACATTGAAGTGAAAATACAGTTGAGTATCATCAGCGTATGCTTGTAGTTTACACTGTTTAACTGATTTCAATATTCCAGCAGTATATATTATAAAAAGCAAAGGGCCCAAAATCGAACCTTGAGGAACGCCAGAAAGAATTTCTAAACTGGAAGAGAAAATATTATTAACAAGCACACGCTGAGATCTACCATGTAAATAAGAATTAATGAGTGTGAGTGAATCATCGTCAAATGCATAATATTTAAGTTTAGAACACAGAAGCTTATGGTTTATTGTATCGAAGGCCTTAGAAAAATCCAATAAAGCCACAACACTAACTAATCCCAAGTCTTGAGCTTTTATTAAGTCATCTGTGACAGTAACTAGAGCAGTCGAAGTGCCACTTCCCTTTCTGAAACCACACTGTGTCTGAGGCAAAAGATCGCTATTTGTGAAATAATTATACACTTGATTATATAAATTTTTTTCGAAAATTTTGGAAAGAGCAGGCAAAATACTGATTATTCTCAAGTCAGAAAGAGAGGTAGGGTTATTTTTTTTAGGTAAAGGCAAACCAATCGCCTGTTTCCACATGAAAGGAAAGTATTGTCTCTCAATACAACAATTAATTATGTGAGTAACATAGCGGTCAATAAAAGGGCTGCAGTACTTCAACATTGTGGGAGTAATATTGTCAACACCAAATGCGTCTGTTTTAATACTGTTCAGTATTGAATGAACCTCATCTACAGTAGTGAGAGAAAATTTAAAAGATATATCTTTATCTATCCTATTATTATTATAAAAGATTATTTGATCATCACATTTATTAGAGACATTTTGTAAAAATGAAGCAAAGTAGTTGTTAATCTTATCAGGGTAAGCCAAATCAAAAGGCAAATTCTTATTTTTATTTGCATTTATATTAAGTGTGTTGAGTGCCTTCCAGGTTTGCTTATAATTTTTTTGAGAAGCTATAAATTCTAAGTACCCTTTCTTTTCTCGACGAACCATAGCAACACAGAAATTACGAAGATCTTTATATTGTACCCAATCAGTATGTGCTCGTGTACGTTTAAATTTTTGAAGGGCCTTATCCCTTTGCTTCATAATTAATTTTAAATTTGGGGTTAACCAAGGAGCCCAAGGTTTAGTAACTTTTACATTTTTAATAGGAGCATGCACATCAAATACAGCTGTTAAGAATTTATTAAATATTAATATCTTTTCATCAATATTATTTTCATAAATTAGCTCAAACCAAGAGAGATTATATAAGTCATTTAAAAAATCATTCAAACTAAAGTGCTTATAACAGCGATAGGATATAAGTTTAGGTGTAGTCTTAATTCGAATAAATTTTAGATTACAAAAAACCATTCTGTGATCCGATATACCATCAGCAGAAATGGTACCAAAAGATTCAACAATATTAGTATTGGTAATAAACACAGGATCAATCAATGTAGTGGAAGTGCTAGTGATTCTAGTCGGTTCATTAATAATCTGAGAAAAATTGTAAGAATTAAAACAAGGTGTAAAATGTCTTGGTGTCATGATTGTTATCTATTTGTATTTATATATCAAGATAAGTTGCTGTGTGTTTTTTATATGTCTTTTTAGTGCTAATTAGTTGTAATGTATATTGACTTAATCCTATACAATTTTGTATTGTCTAAACGAAATAAAGCTTTCTATTCTATTCTATATCTATTTCCAGGGTGTTAGTGGATATTTAATATTTTCCTATAATCTCAATATTTTACCAATGTAAAAGGGAGTGGGGACGTACGTTTACAAAAAAACACACCTTTCCTTTCGTTAGTAATCAATCTTCTACTTCTTAAGCGACAACTATTTTTTAACTACCTACTCGTTTTATACACATGAGTGACTGTTCTACCTACTATAATTTTTCATGAGGTAAAAATATATATTAGAAAGTCAAATTCCTAAAAACACTTTTCGTGTTCTTATATGCATATAATATATCCTTTGTTTTCTGACGCACTAAATATATTTATGAGGGAGCAAATGCGATTTAAAATGAGATAAATCGCAAGCTTAACGTTAAAAAACAAGGCTATTTAGATATTCAAATGATAAATAGTCTCTGTGGTGGGGCATATATTAAGTTCTCTGTTAATAGTAATCTGTTGTAATTTGTCTTCTTTCTTTTGTAAAATTCCATGTATATACATGGGACTTTTTTAAAACTATCATATAAATTCATACATACGGATTCATCAACAAGGCGTAACGTTAGTCAGACTAGCGGAGGTTACGCGAAAAATTTACGCATCTGTTGCACCAATTTAAATAAAAGGCATACTCCTATTCACTACTATGTATAATACTTACTTTATGATATGTTAACTAATCCGTAGCACTGAAAAGTACTGTTTTTGAATATAAATACTAAATATACAATGGGAAATGCAAGAAACTAGAGGCCGAAGTTACGCGATTTTTAGACAGGTACAATACTGGGTCTAACTTTTGGCGCAAATATGGACGTAAATAAACTGCCTACCTAGCAACGCATGCTTCGTGAATGAGCGCAAGGCTGGTTAGACCAACGAACGCGCTTTACACGGGCGCAAAGCTGGTTAGTCCGACCAACGCTACGCCCGTTTCATGAATCCGTCTGATAAGGTTGATCTTTGGATCCTTTGAAACAAAAAATTTTAATAAAACACGGGTCCAAGACTACGTCCTAAACATCCAAACTATGGATGACTTGGAACAAGTTGATCCTATAAAACGCAAACAGTTAAAGAATATACACACAAATTAAAAACCAGTACGCTTAAACTCTTATTGGCATCGCCATTAAGCAGTACTCAAAATTAGTTGCATTGGTGCGCTTAACGATGTTGCATATTGTTAGCTTTTTAAATTAAAACAGTGGCAGCATATCCGATACGAACAAGGAGGTAGAAGAGCAAAATACAATCAGCCCGTGTTAATTCGGTGTTACACCATTATAGTTTTCCAGGGTCTCCGAAAATTATGCGTCAATACTTCAGGAGGTAATTTCTCACAAGAAATTAGGGTCATAAAGTCCTATAACAATTTTTCGAAAACTCAATATTACCGCAGATACAGGGTGTTAAAGATAAAATTTTATTTTCGATATTTGTAAATAACTTCTTAAGAAATTCAAATATTTACATAAAATTTGTAAATCGGGGGTTTTTGCGGACGAGAAATTCAAATATGTTTCTAATTTAGATGTCAAATTGAGGGCGCCACTTATGGCACATCATGTTTCTTTCAAATGACAGAACTTTTTTGCTGCTTAGTGTATCCATCTGACTATTGAAACAATGGATTCTCCTACCTGTTATATGTGAAAAACATATACCTTATTGAAGTCGTTAGGAGTTACAGTTTTCGAAATAATCTTATTTGAAATATTTAGTGCACCGAGTAAAAACTGTTTTGGTTTCAGTTAAAGTGCCTTTTCTACTGAAAATACAGCAAAATGTTACTTGAAAAAGTTGTTCATAACGGTAAATTATGGAGATGTGCAAAATTTTTAAAAAATCGGCCTGCTTTGATAAAATGTTTGTGCTTTGTTGAAAAATGATTTCATCAAACCTCGCCGATCTTCTTGAAATTTTGCATGTCTCAATAATTTATGATGCTGAATAATTTTTTCAAGTAATATTTTGCTGTATTTTCAGCAAAGAAGGCACTTTACCTGAAACCAAAACAGTTTTTACTCGGTGCACTGAGCATTTCAAATAGGATTATTTCAAAAATGGTTACGCCTACCGACTTCAGCAAGGTATACCTTTTTCAAATAAAACAAGTAGGAGAATCGCTTGTTTCGATAGTCAGATGGATACATTAAGATACAAAAAAGCTCTGTCATTTAAAAGAAACATGATGTGCCATAATTTCTCGTCCGCAAAAACCCCCGATTTACAAAAATTATTTACAAGTATCGAAAATAAAGTTTTAACTTTACCCTGTATCTCCGTTAATATTGAATTTTCGAAAAATTGTTATAGCACTTTGTGACCCTAATTTTTTGTGAGGAATCACCTCCTGAAGTTTTGATGCATAATTTCCGGACACCCTGTATAATAGTCAAATATGTCATCACTTTATTTTGTTGCATTTATTTTAATTTCACAATTTTCAACATTAACATTTTGTTGTCTCTGTACACTGTACACTGTATTTATATACCTACATATTTAAAATCTGCATATATTTTTTGAAATGAGGAAAACACGGTTTAAATGTTCAATCCCAAGATATAAGTATCCAAATACAAAAAATATTCATTTTGTTGCGCAACCTGTGAATAAACAGAAATGAAACTTATTACCAAAACATTTCCTGATTTTGTCGTTAGAAGTGGTATTAGAATGTGCCAACTGCATTTTAGTAACACACAGTTTACTAATTCGTTAAAGAATAGACTTTGGATACCCAAATAAAATTGTTAAAGATACCTATGCCTTCGGAGAGTCTACCACCATTAAAAAGTACAGATTTTTCTTCACCTCTGAAGATATTTATCCTTCGACAACACGAAAAACAAGTGCACGTAATATTGATTGTTGTACACCTAAACAGGAACCACATAGTAAGTATATATAACATCTGCAATATCTAAAATTGTATTTTGTTATAATAGTGTCATTGTATTTTATCATAATCTTTAACAGATATCTGTTACTAAAAGTCAAAGATAGTCCTGTATATAACTTCTATCGATACGTTATTCTTGTAAAATTAATCGTTTTCAAGTTACGTTTTTAAAACTTCTCCTACTATTTTTACTGACCTCTTCTCGACACAATTGATTGGTGATATTTGTATGTAATCGTATATTTATATCTACATATGTAATGCATATCTCATAGTAGGTACTAGTTTACATGTGACTGTATCATCGAATCCAAACGAATCATAATATATGGTATATTATGATAGATTGGTATAATAAATAAAAGGTTAAAATAAGTGTCTCTTACAATTGACATGTTTTCAAAATAATGAATCAATAAGTTCTCATTTCTATTAAATATTTATACTTTTAGAGATCGAAAATAGTCATTACTCAAAAAGTAAAATAACTGGCATGATTATAAGATCGTCAGTGAGTTATTTAAATGTTACTGAGTAGCAATTCACATAATAGACATAATTTTCGAAGAAAATAGTATAAAAGACATCTACGGCTGACTGGGCGCTTTGCCTTTATCGATACAGATTGGATGACATCTCCAAATTAGATAGACCTGATTAAATGACCACCATTAATTTCTTCCCACGCATTCATCAAATACCAATGCTTAGGATATGTTTCACTAATACTCTGTGACTTCCTACAAATTGAAATGTCAGCTGTATGAACGTAATTTGTAGGCTACAAAATTATAGGAAGAAAGTATAGTACAGGAGACAATTTTTATATTCGATCTTAAAACACTGAAAACTGCTTCTAACAGCAAAAAATATGTATGTTTCTTCATATATATTAAGGAACGGTATGTATTGAAATAAACATAAATTTGCATGGGACATCAAATGAGAACAGTAGAAAATCAAATTAAGGTCAGCGTATTTCTCGCCGCAAAATGATCAAATTTGTGGTGTTTTTTATGTACAGTAATCTCAAAAAATGAAACACATAGAGCAAAAGTAATATCAAGAGATTGTTGTTTTGTTTATCCACTTTTAATATTTAAATTCTCCTCAAATAACATAATAACTTTTAAAATGCATTTGTAAGATACACATCATTTTGCTATTCCAACCCCACAATTTTAACAATTATTTTTACATACTTATAAACAAATGTGAACAATCTTATATGCAGAACTATGTTAGTTCATGTTATAACAATATTTACATATACAATTTAAAAAAATACGTATTTTGAAAGATTTCTGTAACTAAAAATTTGTTGGTTAGACTACTTTCTGTCGTTATATACAGGCTGTTAAAAAAGAGTGTAAAATATTTAAGGAGGTAATAGTATGAACCAAAATAAGCAGAAAAGTCTCAATAAACATGGGTCCGCAAAGTAACGGTTGCAGAGCTATGGAATGTTTTATGTCTTTTAGCTCCTTTTTTATTTTGCAAAAACGTTATGTATTTTCTTATAATAATTGGTTGATGTTTAGTGAAATAAACAGTACGTATTTGACAGTTGTTCTCAGTGCACAAGTTTTCTTTCGCTATGGCTGGTTACTCTAACGCAGAATTAACAGACATTTATTTAATGTATGGTATGTGCTAATGGGAACGCCACCGAAGCGCGATGTCTTTATGTTGACGCTTATCCAAATCGCCAGATTCCTTCACAACGCATGTTTGGAAGAATTCACCAAAGATTGCGTGATACCGGTTCCTTGAGCAAAAAGTGGCATTTATCCGGAAGACCAAGGTAGATATCCACTCCTAGAGCAGAAGAAGAAATTCTAGCACTGGTAGAGTAGAATCCAAGTACGAGTGTGCGGAGAATATCAGCTAAGGTAGGAATTAATGGTCCTCTTGTTTGGAGAATCCTTTACGAGCAACTGCTTTATCCATACCATGTGCAACGAGTACATGCCTTAAATCCAATAAATTATCATCAAGCACGTTTGGTTTTTTGCCGCTGGTTTCTATGTCATGATGCTGAAGACCCTCGTTTTCTTGCAAACCTTCTTTTTACTGACAAGAAATGGAGTGTTTAATTTTCACAATACGCATATTTGGGCCGACGAAAATCCTCATGCTCTAATAGAATCTGGACATCAGGTACGTTCATTAAACATTTGGATGGGTATTTTAGGTGACAGGTTTCTAGGTCCTGTTGTTTTACCAAACCGTTTAACAGGCGCTGCTTACCTCAACTTTCTGCAGAACATACTGTATGAGTTTTTGGAAGACATTCTTTTGAATCAGAGGCAACAAATGTGGTTGAAGCATGATGGTGCTCCAGCTCATTTTTCCATGGCCGTTGTATTTATAGAAAACACTATTTCAAGAATACGTCGCCCTTAAGGAAAAATAAAAGACATTCAAAGAAAGTAATTTTAATCATATTAGAAAAATGAGTAGTAGAATTATCAATTTGATATAACGAATTATAAAAAAAGAAATCATATATATCTTTTATAAAGATTCAATTTAAAAAATCAATGTTAAAAAAAATAGAGTAAAACAAAAAATATATATAAACCCTCCTATTTCTGTCTACTCAAATGCCTGAACAGCTTCATACAGGGTGTTGTTTTATGAATTAGAAAAGTAAAAATCTGTTTCGTTTTTAACTTTAGTGGATTGAATGAAGTAAGTAGAATACTTCTACCGAATTTCACTCGATTATACAGAGTGGCAAGTTAACAGGGTAATAGATCCGGACAAGTACTAAATTCTTAATGTTTTTTCTATCGCACACGTCTGATGAGGTAGGAATACAAGGTGCTAAATTTAAAACAATAACTATTTTAGCTTCTCGTATATCTTTAAAATCCTTCAAGGAATCAAATTGATTTTTGGCTTAGGTAAGGTCACGTGGCATTTATTTTGATCTGGCATCTCTTGATAACTTTTATGGCCTTGATATTTTCACAATCTGAAGTAGCTTCAGTGATCAATTTTTGTTTTCGAGAAAAATGAAGTAGAATGTCTAACTGTATCAATTCTTTAAAAATATAACAGGAAGTAAATATTCCATTTTTTTATTATTTCATTTTTGTTCAAAACTGATCGTACAATAAGAAAATCAAGTAGAAACTGATGCAAAATTAATGGCCGAAAAGTGTCAACTTAAAGTAGCTAAAGCCTTACCTGCGGGGAAAATAAACGTCACATGACTGCCGTAGTATACATCTCAATCAAAAACCATTTTGATCCCTTAAAATATTTCAAAAATATGGCTACAAACAATTATTACTTTTTAAAATTGAACACCCTGTATCGCAGTAGGCGTGCAAATTAAAAAAGTTATTTATTGAATAAATGTTTTAAGTAGAATTTTATCCACGCAATAATGTTTAAACACGAGTGTAATATTTTTTAAGAGGATAAAATGCAATTCAAACACGATGCAATACAACGCTTTATCTATGATCACATCACAAATATATTTAATAATAATAATAATAATTTATTTACCATCCACATAGATGTATACAAATGCATAATAATTAAATTACAAATATACAGTTCACGTGATATAAAATACTTATGATTAAATCTGATAAATAAGCGGGTGACCCCACAAAAGTTACCTTGTACGTGGGGGAAGTTCAGTTCAAAAATATTACAAATTTGTTCTTATAAATACTCCACATGTAAGTATATCTATTACTGCTTTCAATAATGTACAGTATGCCCCAAAAGTATGGAATAAATTCAATAAAAACGAAACAATTATTTTTTGGGAAAAATCCTCGAACAGGTCGATTTTTAATTTAAAAAATACATATTTTTAGCGTAAAATGCGATTTTCAAATGTCATTTATTTTCCAGTAATGACGTCATCGATTTTTTTTTAAATGGCAACACCATATTTTTTTCCTTGATTCTGAAAGATCGTTTAATTCTCTATCAGACAGTACTAAAATTTTGCCCTCTTACATAGGAAAGTTTTCGAGTAAATGACGATTGAATGTTAGAAAACGTAAATCTTATCCTTAAAAAGTAACAATTCTGAGGTATGTAAAATAAAATACAATTGATTAAATTTTATACTTAAATTATATGTTCGAATTGCCATCCACCAACTTCTTGACAATGAGCAAGTCTGTGAAGAAATTCTTCTTGCACATTATGAATGATTTCTGGGGTAACTCGTTACGTGGTTTATTAATGTACACTTTTAACTTCAAGTATCCCATAAAAAATAGTCAAGAGGTGTAAGATCTGGCGATCTTGCAGGCCATTCTATCGGTCCGCGTCTGCCGATCCACCTCCCAGGAAAACAGTTGTTCAAAAAATCTCGTACAGGGCGCGCATAGTGCGGAGTTGCACCGTCTTGCTGAAACCATATGGTATCGTCAGGGTCATTATCGTTAGGAAAAATTACTGCAAGGGCTGGAACAAGGTCATTTTCTAGAAACTCTAAATATCTTTGTCCTGTAAGGGTTCCTTCAAAGAAGAAAGGCCCTACTATTCTGTCGTCAACTATTCCAGCCCACACATTTAATTTCTGAGGGTGTTGGCTATATGCCTCTGCCATCCAATGAGAATTTTCCCGACTTCAATATCTGCAAGTTTGACGGTTTACTGTACCATTCAGACAAAATGTGGCCTCATCTGAAAAAAGTATTTGCCGGTGTAAAGTTCTATTTCCTTGACATAAATCCATTAGAATTTCGCAAAAGTGTAAGCGGCGATCGGGATCATCTTCAATGAGTTCCTGCACAAGTTGAATTTTGTAGGGATGATATTTTTTCCTTCCTCAAGATACGTAGCACTATGCTCTGACTAGTGTCATTATTTAATGCAATCGAGAAGAATTATGAGGATTATCCACCATACTTATCAAAATGTTCTGTTTCTGATTTTCATTAATGCTTGGACGTCCAGGTTTTGGAATATTTACAACATTGCCAGTTTGTCTAAATTTAGACACTACCTTACTGACTGTTGATTGGCTGATAGGACGATCTGGATATTTTTCATTAAATAAATCGCAAACTTCCTGCTGAGTTCTAGTCATATTCCCACATCCGATAAGAATTAAAATTTCAATTCTTTGAGTAACAGTTAAATGTGCCATAATACTTTAAATTGAATAATAATTTCTATGTCGCTTACAATACTTATTATAAAGTCGGTGTGACAATGACACTTTGCAAAGATTTTCACCTACGTGATCCATAAAAGAACTATGGAATTCGAAAAACTAAATTTGATAACGTTTTTGCTTTATTTTAATTGATTTACGTTTTCTAACATTCAATCGTCATTTACTCGAAAACTTTCCTATGTAAGAGGGCAACATTTTAGTACTGTCTGATAGAGAATTAAACGATCTTTCAGAATCAAGGAAAAAAATATGGTGTTGCCATTTAAAAAAAAATCGATGACGTCATTACTCGAAAACAAATGACATTTGAAAATCGCATTTTACGCTAAAATATGTATTTTTTAAATTAAAAATCGACCTGTTCGAGAATTTTTCCCAAAAAATAATTGTTTCGTTTTTATTGAATTTATTCCATACTTTTGGCGCATACTGTATATATTAAACATTTTCAATTTTATACATTATGAATTTCACACATATCAATTTCATACACTGAATCATTGGATACATCATGTATTAATCACTCTCTAAACACATTATTCATATATCAAACATTATACTTATAAATAAATGGAATTAAGAAATTGAAACTTTGACCAATAGTTCTATTAATTTTAGGCACTCTAGGCAGCAGGCCAGTTTTGGATCTGGTAGATTTATCATGATCGAAAAATATTATATCTTTTGGATATTTATACAGAAAATGGAAATACTTAGAAAAAATAGTTGTCGGTGGTCAAAGATTTGAGCCTCTTCGAAAAGTAAATCGCTTGGGTAAGTATAGTCTTTTTTAAATGCAATTTTCATTAACCATTTTTGAGTTGTTTCCAGTTTTTTTAGAAAATTATTCATCACTCCTCCCCATGCTAGTATTCCATATGAAAGATGTGGCTGTACTAATGCAGAATATAAAATTTTCATTTGCTTACTATTTAATATCTTTATCTATCTTTAAAAAATTTAAATTTACTTAAAAGACACCTTAATTTTTTCACAACATATTCAATATGATAATTCCATTTTAAATGTGAATCAATATATATACCTAGATATTTTATTTTACTTGTCTTGCTTATAGTTAGTAATTTTTTATTTATATTAATTTCAAGTCTTTCAAAATCTGGTAATTTGTCACTGTAGCATGAAAAAGGCATGAAGGACGTTTTTAAAAAGTTAATAGTCAACAATCTACTGTTCATCCACAACGCAATTCTTTAAAAATCTCTTTCAGCTTTTTCTTTCAAAGTAGTAGTAGTAGTATCATCTGCAAAACTAATTATCTCACTTTCCGTGAGAATTTCATATAAATCATTAATGTATATATTGAACAAAACTGGTCCTAAGACAGTACCTTGAGGCGCCATAATCTACAGTCCTAAAAGAGCTTTTTATATTATCAATTACAACCTGTTGTTTTCGATTTGATAAATAACTCGACATCAGTTTTAAAGCAACTCCTCTAAATCCTATCTTTTCTAATGTTATTAATAACTTGTTATGACTAACTGTATCGAATGCTTTTGCTAAGTCAATAAATATACATAAAGATGGACAACTCGTATCTAAAGATTTATAGAAATTTTTACTTAATTTTACCAGTGCATCTTCAGTTGATAGACCCTCTCTGAAACCAAATTGCTGTTTTGAAAGTATATTGTTGTATCTAGAAAGTTTACTACCCTTTTCTTTATTAGTTTTTCAAATATTTTAGCGATATTACTTAACAATGATAGTGGCCTATAATTCACGACTTCATCTTTATTACCCTTCTTATACAATGGTTTTATTAAAGCGTGCCTTAATTTATCTGGAAATATACCTGACATTATAGACATATTTATAATACAAGACAGTAGAGTACTTATATAATCAGAAATTAATTGAAGCGTTTCTGATCTTATTCGATCAAGGTCAGGTGATTTATGTGGTTTTAAATCATTTATATAAATTGTAACAATAAAAAAAGAAAAATATAATAGTAAAATAGCGATTTAAAATTGTACCTAGAATTCGCCATCCTATATGTATTTAATTTTCCGATAGTTCATGTAATTGGGACATATCAGTTATGTAATGTTTCCTGCCTAATTTATTAATAACAATAACCCCATTGTGGACCCAGCATTGTTTTTGATATATTTTCCTCGTCTCTTGCAGTACTTTACGAGTATATCTAGTTGGCATTAGCATCTCCAATAGTATTATTTTACTTCCTTTCAAAGATGATTTCTTATTAAATATTTCGTTCCTTTTACATGCCGAAATAAATTCAATTACTATAGGTTTCAATTTCGTTTGAGTTTTTGTTGGTTGCCTTTTTATTGCGCCTAAGCTATAACAATTAAATATATCACTTTTATCTATATTTGTTTGCAATTTTTTTAGATAATATTTGACATACCCCAGTAATTATATCTTCCGGTTTTTCTTCGGATAAACCATAACATACAATTTTGTTGATATTTTGCTTTTGCATATGTGCATTCATATCTTTTGAAACTTTACTACATATTTTTTTGAGATTATCAATTTCAGATTTTATACTGTCCAGAGCTCCCATAGTAGCAGTTTCAAATTCACTGACTCTCTTTATGATATCACCATAGCTTGCATCATCTCCTGTAGTATCTTCACTTGATTTCTGCTTCAATTCATTTTTAAACTTTGATAGTTTATCCGTAAACTGAGATGTTAAATTGTTCAGTTTAACATCGAGATCATTTAAAGACAATTGTTTATTTTTATTGCTCATTTTATCAATCAATTAATTAAATATATTTACTTTGCACTCGTACTATACTTGTAAACAATTGTAAATTATAAACAACTTGTCAACTTGTACTTATACTCAATGAAACACAAATTTGATATTGCAAGGAAAATCCAAGGAGAATATAGATGTTCCTTATAAGAAAAGACATAACGTAACTTCTGCAAATTGTTCACAATCTTAGGCAGATGTTATGCGTTCCGAAAATGCTACAAGAGAAGGAAGTTAAGTGTGATAAAATAAAAAATAAAATGTGTATTACTATAAATGTAAATGTTTTTATATATTTTTAGGTATTAATAATATTGTGTGAAATTAACTACTCAGTGGACAAAAGCCCCAACCTGCGTTGAATTACACCCACAATATCTACCCATTATTCCTTATTATTAGCTTTTGTAACATTTTTTTTACTCTTTTAGAAAGGTATTTTAAGCTAATATCAGAGAACATACATATGACTTCATTGATAGAAATTGTAGGAGATTTGATTTATATTAGCTTAAAATACCTTTCTAAAACAGTAAAAATATGTTACAAAAGCTAATAATAAGGAATATATGGGTAGATATTGTGAGTGTAATTCAACGCAGGTTGGGGCTTTTGTCCACTGAGTAGTTTTTCACACAATATTATTAATACCTAAAAATATATAAAAACTTTTACATAAAAGGTGAACATTTTTCAAATAGGTATTGTCATATTTAATTCATTGACAGGTTGTCACTTTTTGTCATTGTCGATATTTAACTTCAAATAATTTTAATTTTTATAATAATTTTTATAGTTAGATATTTGATTCAACTTAAAGGAGACCACCTGAAGAAGCAATCCTAAAAATGCAGAAATACGTCAGATCTCATCTATTGTGGTTGAATTTGTCGTGTTCCCACTGCCAAAAAGTGAAGTTAGATATTTATAGAGTGTTTCATTAGCAGGTTAGTAGATTATTTTCTTTAGATAATTATTGAATAGAGCTTTGTCTGTGGAATTGTTCATTAGCATACCTAGATGTTTTGCTATCAGAGAACATACATATGACTTCATTGATAGAAATTGTAGGAGATTTGATTTATATTAGCTTACAATACCTTTCTAAAACAGTAAAAAAATGTTACAAAAGCTAATAATAAGGAATATATGGGTAGATATTGTGGGTATAATTCAACGCAGGTTGGGGCTTTTGTCCACTGAGTAGTTAGTTTCACACAATATTATTAATACCTAAAAATATATAAAAACTTTTACATAAAAGGTGAACATTTTTCAAGTAGGTATTGTCATATTTAATTCATTGACAGGATGTAACTTTTTGTCATTGTCGATATTTAACTTCAAATAATTTTAATTTTTATAGTTAGATATTTGATTCAACTTAAAGGAGATCACCTGAAGAAGCAATCCTAAAAATGCAGAAATAGGTCAGATCTCATCTATTGTGGTTGAATTTGTCGTGTTCTCACTGCCAAAAACTGAAGTTAGATATTTATAGAGTGTTTCATTAGCAGGTTAGCAAATTATTTTCTTTAGATAATTATTGAATAGAGTTTTGTCTGTGGAATTGTTCATTAGCATACCTAGATGTTTGGTATCACAGAACATACATATACCTTCATTGATAGAAATTGTAGGAGATTTGATTTATATTAGCTTAAAATACCTTTCTAAAACAGTATATAAATGTAAATGTTAATAAGTAAATAAATTAAATTTGATTTATTATAGGTTTATTATTTTTTCATTATAAAGTTACTTTTTTCGACTAGTGGATAAAGTATCACTTTAGACGGTCCATATATGTGGATAAAATTCCGATCATAAGATGATTGCGAATAACATAATTTTATTACAGTTATATTACTATTTTGATCGAAACTATAACCCGAATACACTCACATAGGAACACCTTGTATATACTAAGTGTCTTGAAGACAAGGTGTATTTTCTTTTTAGCTGTAAAATTAGTTTTGGAGAAGTAAGTAATATGATTGAGACATATGCTAGATACGAAAATATCTATACAATAGTTGATAGTCGTAACATTCAATATTCCAACTACATTTCTACGTTACAATGCGCTCTCAGAATAAATAAAGGATCAAATAATAGCAGATATAAATGATGAGCTGGCCTACGATCCGACACAAATACAATATGTTAACTCCGACGTACATTGGCGTACACCGTGGGAGTAGACAGTCTTTAAATAAACAAATAAAAACATATTTTTATCTTCGAAATAACATTTATAAACAAACTCACTAATTTACACGTTTTTCTTCGAAGATATGCATATAGGAAATGTCAGTCGTCAATAAATTAAACGGGAATTAATACCTCGGAAAATAACAGTTCCTAGTTCATCACACTTAGGCTATTTTTAAATTCACATGTTATTGAACTGCTTAGTATTAACTGATTTATTTATAGTAATTAATATATTATGGTCTAAAATAATTAATCGGTTATATACAGGGTGACTCAGTCATAATGTCATTAATTTTAACCACGTATTCGGAAGGCCTAACAAAGACAGAAAAATATACCTATTTATTGTCATGCCTTCGTTATGTTTTTGGAAGCGGAATCAAGTTGAGCTTGAACGTTTGATATTCTCAAATAACGCGAGTTTTACTATTTTTTTATTTTCGCACTGAACTGTGTCTAAAGATCCATTACTACCATTTCCCTCCAGGCTTTCTCATCGTGATCAGTATCAAAAAGCAGCACACACAAAAACATTTTGCTCGGAACAGCCACAAATTCAATTGTTTCTTAAATATATATCTAATTTATAATATCTTTTATAAATTTTTCCACGGCTCTCTCTCTGTTCGACTTTAGTGTTTAAATCAGACGACCGCTATTTTTCACTATTAATTGTTCCTGGTAGGAATGTTTATAAAATTTAGTTCCACCCAAATTATATTATTTTGTTATTTAGGTAAATGGTAAATTTCATTAATTATAAACTACATTGGCGACCTAAACACTTGAAACGCACCTTCCTAAATAACGCCAAGATGGTAACTGATAGGAAAAGGGAGAAAGGAAAGAAGTCGAGTCGCGCTGCTCGAGATGCAGTTCGGCGGTGGACTTTCGGCGGCATAAGAAAACAGAACGGAACGAGCTGCAGTTTATTTCACCATTAATGTACTTTTTATCTGTGCCGAGTGTGCCAATTACAGCCGATCCGATGTAGAAGCGTGATTACTGCAGTTGAACATTTATTATGGGACTAATCTGTTAAATACTCGTGATTTCATATTCATTACACCGAGTGATCATAAAAATGTGAATTTTATTGTTTGTTTTTATCAGTTGCCGGTTCTGCAGCTCTGTAGCGCTTGTCATTGAGTAAGCTATTTGACCTAAATACGGTATGTCAAGCTGTTGCCTGATTATTTATCACTGAACATGTAAAAATACTTACTTAGTCCGAAAAGATAGGTTTTATGAGAACCACATTTTTAATAACAGTTTTTAAATAACTCTTGAAAATATCGGCCAGATTTTCTCAGCATGGCTCAGTAAATGACAAAACTAATTCAAGTATACATTTTTGAAGTCACTGAATGTCACTCCAAGATCTGATCTATACTATCAAGTAATTTTCAAGGTCATTTGGAAATCAACGTTTGTTTATCATACGGAAACGCATTTTGATCCCTGATTCTGAAAGAGAGAATAATTTTACGTTCAGGTACGTTTCGACTCATCACCAAAGTAATCTCTAGAGGTCATGTGAAAGATAAACTTCTCTGCCTCACACTCTTTCCCTAGAATTTCAAAGGTCGATGCCAGATAGCAAAATATCGGGAAAATAACGTAATATTTTCAAATCGCATACATACCAATTTGTTAATCGTCTCGACTTTTTTCGTAATGCAGCCTCAAACATTTCATCTATAAGTCTGTAGTTTGTAATTGTGTGGTTTTGTAGTAATTTTTTACACACCGTTCTGAAATTGATCCACACTTTTACTATAGTAGTGATCATTCTGATCATGAACTGTTGCAAGATAGCAAAATAAATTCATTTAGTTTAGTATACACATACTGCCAATATACTCCATTGAAAAAAGACATTTATAAGCTTCTATTAAAATGCTGGTATATTGAATAATCACACTTTTTCTTTTAAAAACATATAGTTGTTCTTAAGAATTAAGTGGTAGGCTAACAAAAGAAATTTTTCCTATTTGGAAATCTATATTTGTAATTTAACTTGTAACGAACTTATTTATTTTCTTTTCTAATTTATTCGAGCATAATAAAATATGTTTTTTTATTTTTTTATTTAAGAGAATTACCAGTCCACCTTCTCGATTCTTATTAATTTGTCACTGGAGAGCTGCCAGTATACGCAACTGGAACCTCAGAGGTGGATATCCCAGAGAAACTGAAAAGAAAGTGAGAAATTGAAATAAAACGAAATGAGCAATAAATTCCGTCAAACCATACAAATTACCAATTACTCAAAGTCAGGAGACTAATCAGCGTTTCATTCATTTCAAAGCGTCGAATGCTCTGGGAGTAATAGGCTTTATATCTGCCGACTAAAAATCTATTAGATATAAGAAATATAATTTAGACAAAACAACTTATACACCAAAACAAGTTTGATTGCAGAGCAGGAATGCCACAGAAACATTCCTTCCCCTATTAATGGAGCAGACTGAATATTATGTACTCGAATACAATGATGTGCTAAGCTGAGAAGTTCTAACTGATTTAAGGTTATAGAATAAAGTTGTGAAACATGCACATTTACTATGCATGAAAACAGATAGGATGTTTTTATTTTGCAAAGTAGAGAAACACTGCAAGTAGTGCAAAATATGTTTAGCGCGGCAGTACATGGAGAGAATAGAATCCATGAGACTTGCTGCAGGTAAATAGAGTGCATGCGAAAGAAGACAATCTACT
Organism: Monochamus alternatus; assembly: GCA_037114965.1. NCBI lineage: Eukaryota > Metazoa > Arthropoda > Insecta > Coleoptera > Cerambycidae > Monochamus > Monochamus alternatus. The sequence continues at coordinate 44,611,213 of CM073427.1, read as the reverse complement.
TCATCTCAACGAAAAAGATTGTAAAACCCAGCTTATATGAAAATTTGAGAATTGCATATAAAGGAAATAAAAAAGGCATATAAAAAAGGATTGTTAGCTGTCCGTTTTTGTGTCGTTTATATAATTACTACTTCATATAATTCGTCAGGGGCGTTTCTACTTATACAGGGCGTGAACCATTGGACGTAACTGATTGTGATTTGTTGCCTTGCAACTAATAGTATAGAACTATGTATAAACAATAACTAAAACACTTAATGAGCTTAGGTCAGGATAGAATTGCCGTCGTAATCGCTCACTGGCATGCAGCTCTTGCAACAAGCTCAGAACCTTTCAACAAATAAGAGAGAAACACATGAGTACCCAAGCATACCTTCACATTCTCAAAACATCAACATGTACTACTTAGATCAACTAGTAAATATATTCTCCCTCAGACTGCAGCTGGATATCAACAATACAACAATGTACACTGACCAGACCACCTCTGCAGAGATAGTTCATAGCAAGACTAGGTCTTAAACCAGAACCAGACCGCGTCACCGCAGCTAGCGGCCCCTGAGATATCCCCCGCTCACCGCAGCTAACGGACGGACTGTATCACCGCAGCTAACGGCCAATACAAAAACAATAATAGGCCGGCCTCATCAGTAATACACTATCATTCATAATCTCAAATATTTAATTAATCAACTACTATATTAGCTAATAAACATATGTTAAGCATGCCAAGTAGGTACTCAGTGATGTAACTCACCTAATAATCCAACACAACACAGGTCACTAAAACAATTGTCTAGTCCACTATTTAATAACTTAATTTAATATGCACGCACACATTTACCCTCGAACTGTCTTAAAGAAATAAAGCGACTGTAAAAATCATTTAGGGTCCGACTAAACACTTAAGACAAAGTTCCTATACATTTTTATCAATGTTTATTTTAACATGATCCCTGCTCAAGTCAGGTAGTCGTCCCATCGGTCAAATTCTCTCGCTTCGTAACTATATACTCCTAGCAGGATTAACTTTTAATTCCTCCTAATTAACCACAGTAACATTTAGCAGAGCAGAAGAAGAAGGCTAGAAGGGTTAGGACCATTAGAACTTCAATGTAAAAAGCTGTAAGCAGAATAAGTAAAATATCTTAGAGCCATACTCAGTACTATTTGGAATCAGCAGCTAAAAAAAAAGACGAAGGGCAGAGACCTCAGTCATGTTAGCCCAATAGACTAAAGACAAGAGATATACCGAGTAAACCACTGTTGTTGATTTAAAATCTTGAGGCTGAATTTTCTGGCTGAATATAATAAATTAACTCTTGACGTAGGCGTCCAAGAAGACTGAGGAACTACTGTCAATAGGTAGGCCTCACATAAGTATACTAATAAGTCTCTTCGCTAAAACATTGCAGTCTCAAAGAGCACTTGAATAAAATTGGGCGCACTTTGCAATAGGCCAACAGAAACAACCTGTCTTATCCTATGCGATTGTAAAAAAATATTCGATCACAAAAAATGTTCCTTAATGAACAACCAAAATTGGATCCAGCAGAATTCGATCCAAGGCAAGAGTACACAAACAGTATAAATTTGATAACCGTACTTTAAAATTGGTTACCTTGTATTTACCTAATAGAAAACAGATTGTAGACGTTGATAGAGATATTTCTGAATCTAAAATAGTAAATATAGGCGTACATCAAGGTTCTATCTTGGGGACGCTATTCTTTGTTATATTCTTCAAGGCATATGTTGATTATATATCATTATCCAATTGTGTGTACTATTCGCGGATGAAATGCGAATCTCTGCAGCAGTTGTTTATTTAAATGAGGTGCTGGAAAGTAGCCGGATCACAACAGTCGAAAGCAGTTAATGGAACCTCTTCTAACCATCTTTCTTTGAACCAAATTAAAACTGGGAAAATGTTATTTTCCCTTCGAGATATGGATCAACACAGAAATCCAAGATAAAATTTTTAGGTATAGGATTGGCAGATACCATATATGCAAAACTCGCAAAACAGATTTTAACAAGTGTGTTAAGAGAGTACAGTTCCATTAATTGTACTGCGCACGGCGCAGAGCAGTTCGAATAATAATATCTCTACCCCTCATTCAAATCACGAGAAGTAGTCCAAAAGTTGGGACACTTGTGCGGGATAGGGGACGGCATATTATTGCTAAGCAAACGCATTTGCGCCTAGGAACGACTTACGTTGGTAGGCTCTAACCACCATTCAGTGCAGAAATGAATGATGTTTTCAAAGAAGAACTCTAGCAGGAAAATGCTATACAGTGACATTCATGACCACAACACTAGCTTTAAAAATAATGTAATATAAAGCTATCATCAATTGTTAATATGAAGAACTGCAATAAACTACTTGCCATTTAAATTATTTAATACATTACCTGTGACGACTCGTAATTTAATTGATAATGAATTTAAAAATGTTATTAAGCGATTTTATTGGAACAAGCTTTTTATAACCTAAATTAATTTAAGAATCATTTTAACACATAGAGCGAAGTCCCCATATAAATGTAACTGTTTGAACTATTGACTATTTTATTATATGTCGTTATTTTACATGTAGTGTGTAATGTCGTTTTAGATTAGTTTCTCTAACAGTTATTATGTGTTGATTTATATACTGTACAAAAAACTTACTTATGTAAACAATTTGTAATTGCATTTAGCATCAGTCAATTATTACTACTACTAAAGTATTACAAGCTTTCAACGTACCTATGCGTTTGTTTGTTTGTTTATTCACACATATGGAATACAACAGGTCTAAAAGACCTACAGGAGCATTCACATTATAATAAAAAGAAAATAATAGATATAACATTTTAGGAACAAAAAAGTAATGTAAAAAAACACATAAATACAAATATACATAAATTAGCATAACACGTTAAACAGGTAGTACATGTATCAAGTGTTTTTTAAATTTGGCCAAAGTTGCATTGAAGATACCCATACCAATACAATATCTGTTGCACTCAACAAATATTCTACAAAGTAGAATTCTGATAATAGCTTGTCCGTCTAAACGGCACAACAAAAAGTTCATGATTTGGAAGATTTCTGCAAGGTACGTTAAAATATATACCTTGAAGAATGCCAATAACATTTACTATATTATTCATTAACTTAAATAACAGAACCAAGTCACTAAATATTCTACGACTTTCAAAGAAATCAATTTAAAATGTTGGCGGGCTTGACAATAATCGTTTTCAATAAAATAATTTGTTTTAAAAGATATCTTATATTTATTTTGTATACATTCTATAGGGGCTTTATAAATATTATATTGACAGGATTAAACAGGTGATGCGTAATTCAACCTACTTAATACGTAGGAATTATAAACGGATACAATTGAATTAATATTTTTAAATGGTTTACATTGTCTTTTAAGGTAACCTAACATTTTAAGAGCACTATTAACTAAGGTCTCTATATGAGTATTAAACAACAATTTTGAATCCGGAATTACCCCTAAACCCCTAATATGTGACACTCTATTTAGTATTTGATCATTAATAAAGGAATTGGTAAATAATTTTATTAATATTTCTAGTATATGTTATTGCTTGACACTTACAATGATTAAAAAATAAACATTTTGCTTACAATATATCTCTATACAGTTCAGATCATGTTTCAGTCTATCAGAGTCAGATGGATTATTTATATTAATATATACTTGTAAATCATCTGCATATAGCAAAATTTTACTATATTTAAAACATTTTCTAATATTGTTTATGTAAATTATGAAAAATAACAAGATGTGATCCTTGAGGTATCTCAGAAGTAGTAATGACAGATTTAGATTTATAACCCCCAACTGTAACAAACTGCGACCTTCCCCTTATGTAAGACACCACTCATTTTAGTAATGATCCATTTATACCATCCTCAGCAAGCCTCGTCAACAAAATATTATGACTTAATTTGTCAAAAGCCTCACTGAAGTCCGTATAAACAGCATCAACTTGTTCTTGTTTATCCATTTGTTTATACAGATATTCACAGTAAGTAACAAGATTTGTTTCGGATGATCTTCCTTTAAAAAAACCATGCTGTTCTAGTATTATGAGATTTCGTACCAAATTAGAAATATGATCAAATACCAATAACTCAAAATATTTTGCAATAATATTTAGTTTACTAATAAGCCTACTGATGGGACATTCAGTACAAGCCCCAAGACTGAGGTACTAAAATATATTTTTTAAATGTATACTAAAATATTTCAAACTAGTCGCAAGCCAGAGATTATGCTGTATGATTGATAATATTTTTGTATTTATTTTCATTATCCAGGAACAGAAATAAACTCTTTGATTCTGACATTAAATTTACACCCTGTATATTACGATACCATTAAACACAACATAAAATTACTTTAACCTCCTGTTTTCGAATATCCTGTTTCCTTATAATCGAAACGACTAAATAAAATAATAAATATATGTTAAAGAAACAAAAATAAACGGTGGTGTTTGCATGCTGACAAATTAAGTCGAAAGTAAGATTCAACAAAAATTATAAAGGAAATCAAAGTTAGTTTACCTAAAATCATTGAAAGAATTTGTTCAATATACATATATGTACATGCAACGAATAAAGGCTAGCAAAAATAAATGGTAAAAATGTGCTAGAATTTTAAACAACACTATATATTTACGCAGCGATCCTTTATTGTGATTTACTAGCCATCTTGATAAATATTTATGATATGAATGAGAGTCGTAAAATCTCTAATGTTTTATTCTGTACATTTTTAATCTCGGCGTTTAAATATTTGTTGGAGTAATGTACACAAAGTAATGTTCACTTAGTGAAGATTGAATAATGTATTTATTTTTAATATAAATTTTCAACAGACTTTTTGCGCGGCCTCTAATTAAATTTTCGTCTCGTATTTCTCATGTCATAAAACGCACTGATGACTAAGGCCCATTATTTACGTTGTTTTTCGCACAATGCTGTGAAAACCTGTTAGCTACGTGACTACAAAATAAACTGTTCTCTTTCCTGTTTGAAATGTTTTGCGTTAAAATTGCCTTATTGCTTTACAATGCTGAATTAATATAAAATATTTTTTTATCGACTAAAATGATTGAGAATCTGCAAGCTTTTATCATAGCCTCATTTTTTAAAAACAGCTATACCCATATAACACAGAGATGTCCTAATGAGGTCCTTAGGACATCCCTGGGACAATTGGACATCGCCGGCATGTCCATGAAGTTTCCACTAACAGACTATTTAAGGACATCCTAAGGACGTACTAGATGTTAGGGGCGTGTCTGCGTATACAGGACGAGAACCATTCAGCGTAACTAATTATATTTTGTTGCCTTGTAAATAACTCTATATAAACATAACTCAATAACATAAACACCTAAGTCAGGATACAGATGCCGAGAGAATCGTCCATTGGCATGCAGACAAACATGTGCGACTTAGATCAACTTCTACTATGTTTGGAATATATATTCTCTCTCAGACTGTAGCTGAATATCAAACTAACAATGAACACTCACCAGACTATCTCTGCAGGGATGGTTCATAAAAAGACAAGGTCTTTAACCAGAATCAGATAGCATCACATCCAGCTAGCGGCCTCCGAGATATCCCTCATGTTACACGCAGTTAATTGACGGACTGTGTCACACAGAGCTAACAGTCCTAAGATGTACCATATCTCATGCCCTGTCACAAGCAGCTAACGGGGTTCGCAAATAAAACAGAAAACAATAATAGGCAGACCTATTATTATATACCGCACAACGCAAGTCACTAAAATTTCAATTGCCTAGTTCACTATTCAATAATTAATTGAATTGATTGATCTGATCGAAAATAATGTCCTGCGATATATATCTGGTGGGCTGCTGACGAGTGATGCTAGTGTTTGTTATAGGTTTTTTAGGTGTAATTCAATGCTGGTCGGGGCATTAGTCCGAAGAGTAGTTGCTTCATTTGTGTGACTTACCAGTCCCGCATTGAGTAGTGAATGGCCGCTAGATGTAGATTTGCTACACTGCGTGATAGGATTTGTTAATTAATTTTATAATAGCTAACAATTGTGCGTGATATGAGATACTAATGTAATAGTAAACTGAAAAAAGACATGAAACAGGTAAACGGCATAAAAAGAGGTAAATGTAGAAGGAGACTTTACCTAAAACTCAGAATTAGTTTTATTCATAACTTTATGTTCTTGCTAGACATCACAGAAATTTAAACATTATTGAAAAGATATATCAGAAAAAAATATATATTTCTTATTCAAACCGATAAATGTAACCGTTCAGCAGGAAATCACTATTAAAGTTTTATTAAACATCAAATTTTTAATCATTCTTTCTATAATTAATCAAGTTTCCATGCTTCAAATAAATGTCATTAGTAATTTTGGTGTTACAAAGTGTAATGAAAATAGCAGGTATAAAAATTATTACGTGGCGTCACGTCAGGTCACGTTTAATAAACACTTTTTGCACTTATTGCATAAATCAACTATTTTCTACAAACATGTTAAAAATATAATTTTTAACACTCCCTGGTAGCATTAAAAATATTGCTTTAAGGCACCAGTGCCTTAAAATTATCACATTAAAGCACTCGTGCCTTAAAGTAAATGTCAAATTGTGACAGTAAATTTGCAATACATTTAATTTCTATTTTCTTTATTAACATAAATACTTATATTACAATTTACACAATTTGTAAAATTAAATCCTTCCACAATTCTACCACTATCAACTGAAACGGCTGCAAACAAAAGGGAACGATCTTATATGCAGAACTATGTAAGGTTATATTATGATAATATTTACATCTACAGTTAAATTTAAAAAATACGTATTTTGAAAGATTTCTGTACCTAAAAATTTGTTGGTTAAACCTGTCGTGATATATTCATTTTACTTCGGCACCTTTGAATATTCGCAGGTAGCATGAGATAAGATTCCTGTTATTTGGTAAACTCTATATTATTCACTTCTTAAATATTTAAAATTACTTGCATTTGTAGAAAACACAATTTCAAGAATACGAAGTTTGTTCATAATATGTTAAACTATCAAAGTCTGTTGTATAACGTTAGTATGTTTTTATTGCATACTGATTGAAAATATTTACCAAATCATTTAGTCTCAGTTTCAAGAAAGGTAATTACATTTTCATATTTTATTTTTATTACATATATTTTTATAACAACTTTCTATTTTAGAAGTAATATATCTCCAAAAATTCGGATCTACCTGTTGCTATAATACTATTTTCAATATTCTTTATATATTTTTTTACTCTACTATTAGACTTCAGTCTACTTCGGACTTGACAAAATTCACTATTATAAGTATTATCATGTTTGCGTAATTGATTAAGTTTCGTTTAATATTTCAAAGTTTAATAATTCCTTTACTCAAGTAAATTACGAAGCGGTATTTAGCTTTATATTTAACTTTAGGTACTTTCTTCTGTATTATGTTATTAAAAATAATATAAAAATTGTCCAATGACCTGTTGAAGTCCATATCATTATAAACAGAATCCCACCTCACGCCCTTTATTTGTTTAACTATGTCAAAAAAGTTTGCTTTTTTAAAATCGTAAGAGTTTACTCTCAAAACAAACATTATCAAACATAGTAATGTCTATCATCAGTGCAGGGTGATAAAAATGTTCTAGTAGAAGAAGACAAGTTTCTATTCATCATCAATATTTTATGACAAATTTCTTGATGACAGTCCAACATCGAGTGTCTTTCCAAACAAATTCTGCACATTATTTAACAAGGTGAAATAGTAATCATTTATATTAAAAAAATTCAAATGCAAGTTATCCAAATTATGTATATCAAAATCACCAAATATACAGGGTGATTCCGGTTTAATCTTGATAACTTCAGGAATCGATAGAACAGGTTAAAACAATGTTCATTTGTGATATAAACTTATTTCCTAAAACGCATCGTTTCCGAGATAGAGGGCGTTGAAGTAGGAATTTTTTTCTCGTTTTTCCCTCATAACTTTTGAACCACTTATCCGATTTAACACTTCTTATGATCTTACATAAGCTTCTTAATTTTGAAGTACCTACCCCTCTTAGAAGTGTATTTTGTATGCTACCCCCCTCTTACTTTATTTCAAAACTACAAAAAAAAAATAATTAATTTCAATGTAACATCTACACACCACATTGACCTGATTAATTTCGAAACTTTTTCGTCTCCTGTTTTTTTTTTTGACGTTTGGTCTTGTTTCTGAGATATTCAAAGAAATTGGTGACAGTGTAGCGCACCAGCCGCGTAAATTTCATTTAACGTTATAGCAACCCATGAAAACAAATCTCAGTGATTTGTATAAACTGACGTTTTGGGCACCGCGATAGCCAAGGTGGCTGGGAGACGACTACTCGTGGAACCAGTCTGGATCGGCTATGTCGGTGTGGGTTCGAATCCCACTGTAGTACCATGGATGTTTGTGCTCATCGAGAGATGCACAATAAGTCTATAAGCGGTGCTTCCGGGGACACTGTAGGACGGCTCTCAAGAAAAAAAAAACTGACGTTTGTGAAAATCATTGTCAAAAGTATTATTTAAAGAGTGTTCTTAGTGTTAAGAAACAATGCCAATAACCTCAAACATAAATTTAGTAACAACTACTTGTTACAAGATTTACAACAAACTTATCAACTACTAAAAAAATTACAATTATTGTTCAAAGTGCATTCCTCCAGCCTCAATACATTTTTGGCATCGGCGAACTACTGTATTAACCGCAGCTGCTATTTTGAACAGAAATGTTTTTTATGTCATCACAAACATATTTATCCTTTGGATCAATTCCTCAGGGGTATGTACTGGCGTATCATACACAATTGCTTTTAGATGGCCCCAAACGAAATAATCCAGAGGATTCAGATCTGGCGAGCGCGGCGGCCAAGCCACTTGTCCTTCGCAAGGAATCCACATACTTTATCCATCGACGAGGATAATTCTCATCCAACCACTGCCGTACTTGCCTTCCGTAATGTGCAAAGGCACCATACAACTGCATCCAGTTCCCTTGGCGTAAATTTAAGGGGGCATCGTCAAACATGTCGGGGAGAGAGTTTTGCAGAAACTCATGAAATAAATCCCCATTTAAACGAGGAGGCAAAATATGCGGCCCACCGAGGTTATTACTTAAAACATCTATCCACACATTTACACTAAACTATTGCTGAATAGAAGATTGTCTGACACATCGAGGATTGCTTCACTCCAAACGTGAATGTTGAGGTAATTCACAATTTCAGTTTTTGTGAAATTAGATTCGTCGGTCCATAAAACCTTATGCAGAAATTGTGGATTAATTTCTGTTAAATCTAAAACCCATATACAAAAATTTAAAGCATCTCCTGGCAATAAACCTTGAACTGGTTGGAGATGGAAAGCCTTGTTTGAGTGCTCTCAGTACTTTTGATTGAGATAAATGAAGTTGCCGAGTGTGTGTGTGCTCGACGTGTGCTTAAAGTTCTATCGATATCAAAAAGATTAAGAATTCGCTGATTATTTCTTGGCGGTACATTGTGCTTATGATCATTGTAGCGGCACAAACCATATTCCGAAAATCGACGATATACATCTACAAAAACTTGTGCATTTGGAATTCTTCTATTAGGGAAACGTCTTCGGTACTCTCGAACTGACGCGTTGGAATTTCCGTCACAGAAACAATAAACATAATGTATATCGGCATATTCAGCATTTGTAAACGTTCTTGGCATTTTTTCCTAGCACTAAAAGTGCTCTTTAAATAATACTTTTGACAATAATTTTCACAAACGTCAGTTTACACAAATCACTGAGTTTTGTTTGCTATAACGTTAAATGAAATCTACGCGGCTGGTGCGCTACACTGTCACCAATTTCTTTGAATATCTCAGAAACAACACCAAACGTCGAAAAAAAACAGGAGACGAAAACGTTGCGAAATTAATCAGGTCAAAGTGGTGTGTAGATGTTTTATTGAAATTAATTTTTTTTGTAGTTTTGAAATAAAGTAAGAGGGGGGTAGCATACAAAATACACTTCTAAGAGGGGTAGGTAGTTTAAACTTAAGAAGCTTATGTAAGATCATAAGGAGTGTTTGTGTTCCGAATTTCACTTAAAGCGGATAAGTGATTCAAAAGTTATGAGGGAAAAACGAGAAAAAAATTTCTATTTCAAGGCCCTCTATCTCGGAAACGATGCATTTTAGGAAATAAGTTGATATCACAAATGAACATTATTTTAACCTGTTCTAGTAGTTCCTGAAGTTATCACAATTAAACCTGAATCGCCCTGTATAACAATTCCGTACATCATTTAGACAATAAATTGAAATAATTTTAATTTTAAATTATTAAATCCTGCCTAGGAATGCAACTTATGTAAAAAAGATTTAAACAACATTAATACAGTATCAAATTAATCGACATTTCTAGATAAATACTCAAAGTTTTGCAAGTATTTCGTGTTCGTGTGACGTTATGTCAACTATGAGAATATCTACATTTCTCTGCCATGAGCCGGAGAGCACAAACCTTGAAGTTATCAAATTTGTCAAAGTATGGAATAATTTTTTGTTTCCTTTTTCTTTTGAAAAATGTTTTCACGAAGAGACACGTAATACTTATTTATTGAAGGTCTGCAAAGTTTTTACATCAATTTTGGTCATATTTCGTCACTCATGCTAACTTCTTAAAAACCTTCCATATAAATATTGAATAATACATTGAATTTAATAAGAATACCGATTTATAAAAAATGTCAGATAGTAGTTGGCAACATAGAACTTTTCACAGCGCATAAAATTGAACACTCTTGGTAAAGCCATCGCTTTTCTAAAAAGTTTCAATCATGATTCTTTTCAAAGTATAAAATACTGCCCAATTCAAAGCCATGTTAAAAAGTTTTACGGGACCATTTCATTTCACGTACAAGTTTCTCCATTTGGAACACTCGAACAGTAAAAGAAAATTACAACAATTGATAAAGTATTGAGTTAATTTTTTTCTTGGCAGCAATTAAATTTCCATTCTAATTTAAGTCAATAAAAACCGATCTTATATTTTACTGTAATACAGATTTCTAATATAAAATTTATTTTTTAAATGCCCAGAAGCTAATCAAGTTTTCCGTTTTAGGTTCATTTCTACTATATAAATTATGATTAAGTTTTATCAACCTAAATCATGCCTTATATTATGATTAATACGAAGTATGAAACAATAATATGGAGACCTTTATCTCAAAAACAATAAAAAGTGATACTGTCTTTGTACATTTTTACATAAATCATAATATGTATCTAATATTCCAGAGATTAAAAAAATAGACTACAAAGTTCAGCCAAATTGTATGTGCAAACAGCCAGTCGACGATTCTTTGACACGACGCTGGCTGTGTTTGGTTTTACTGTTTTGGTATCCCCACAAAAAAATCAAGGGCGATAAATCCGGTGATCGTGGAGGCCACTCAATGCTGCCTCTTCTCCCAATCCAATTCCGTGGAAAACATTGGTCCAAATACTGACGGATAATTAACGCATAATGCGGAGGAGCACCGTCCTGTGGAAAAATCAAATGATGTTCATCATACTCTAGAACATTTTCAATAATATCACTCAAGGCAGGGTCAATAGCGTCTTCTAATAATTGCAAATACATTTGGCCAATCAAGTTACCAGGTAGAAAAAAGGACCCACCAGCCGGTCACCGAAAATTCCAGTCCATACATTTAATTTTTCCGATTGTTATGTATGCATCTCGTGAAAAACTCTTGGGTTTGAATCTGACCAATAGCGGCAATTGTGATGATTTATCGCCCCGTTCAAGAAAAAAACTGCATTTATCAGAAAAACAGATGTTAAAAAGGAACTGTGGATCCTTAAAATTACAAACAGCGGTCATAATCATCCTCATGAAGTTCCTGGACTAAATGTATTTTGTATGGATGGAATTTATTCTTCTTCAAAATGGTTTGTATGCTAGTTCGATTGATCCCAGACACTGAACTTGTCCCAAAACTGCACCTTTACTAGCTCATTAAAATAGGTTTTTCAATTTCTCTTTTTTATTGGCTACGTTCCCTGCCTCGAATTTTTTTTTTACTAACTGTAGAACGTACTTCCTCCTGACATGTCGCACATTTATTGTTCATAAAGTAAACGAAATGATATCTACCCTTTCCGCAATGGAATAAACCGTAGTGTTTAATTTTCATAAACACAATTAAATAAACCAACCAACTAACACTTCCAAATAATACCGAGTTTTTCGAAGAAAGTAATTTAAAAGATCTCTTGGTACTTTTCGATAATACGCAGCGTTCATGAGATTCTTGGACTCTTAAGATTTCAATGCATGCACATGGTTCCAAATGTCAAATTCGCATTAGTAACTGTCAAGTTATTGTCAGCTCATTCCAAATACATAGAATTAGTATTAATTTGTCTAACATTTTCATAATAAATAAGTGTTCGTTCAATGCTGCGGTATTTTACAAATAATGAATATGCAGATATGATTCGTTTGTGTATGGCTTTTGTGATGATAATTCTGATGCTGCTGTAAGAGAATACCAATGGAGATTCCTAAATTGAAGGCTTTCAAGTGCTCCAGTTTTTATTACCACTCATAGACGATTTTCAGAGTATGTGTTTGGTAAATGAAATGATAAAGAGATTAACCAAAATCCAAGAGACGGCAATTGAAAACTCCAGTTTTTTTACAACAATAATAAAAAGCTGCCGTTCAGCTTTAAATATCTCAAACCAAGGTCTGTAAAACCCTGAAACGTGAACCGTAAAGCTTTTTACTGTAAGCCAGTACAAAATTTACTGCCGGGGGACGTCGAAAAAAGAATTAATTTCTGCAGATGGGTCTTAGAATCTTATGAAGATAACAATGATTTTGTTCATGAAATCTTATGGACCGTTAAAGCAACATTTACGAGATGTGGAGCTGTTAACTACTATAATATTCATTTATGGTCATATGAGAACCCCCGATAAGTGCGTCCCTCGTCATTTAAGAATGAATTTGGTTAGGTTTATTTCACAACACCATTTGTGAACCCTACTTTTTGCCCCAACATTGCTTTTGATGACGTGCCACTAAATTTGCGACAAAATAGTTAGATACCGTTAGACGGATCTCCTCCTCATTATGGTCGGCATATATCCCAGTGGTTGCAAGAAAACTATAACCAGCGTTCGATACGACAGTTGCCGCCAAGATATAATGAACGAAGAATTCCTTGTAGTCCAAGATCCCACTGCAAAATATCTTCACCCAAATGTTAATAGATCAAATTGCATTTAAACATGTGTTTCATGCACATCCTAATACGAATTGGCTAGGTTGGCTAATCAAAGCCAGGTCCTAAAGGGATTAATTATGTATTAAAAATATTAATTATGGAGGTGAACTACAAATTAGTTTTAATGAAATAAACAATGTACCATTTGGAAACTGACAAACAGATAAGTAAAAATGTGTAGGGTTATCACTCCTTAGGAGGTTCTCAACATAGGTTGTTTAAACATTAATGTTATATTGTTGGCGTACAACTTCACCGGCTGTTTAATGAAACAAAATATATACCAATCGAAAGCTCCTAGTCTGCGTTTTAAGAATATATAGGGTTGCCTGTATATTTTCGGGTCTAAAGTGATACAACTCTCCGCGAAAAGTTTAAATTTTGGGCGCACAAATAAAACGAAATGCCACTATGCGCTCAAGGACAAATTCAGTTCCAGACTGTCCGTTGTTTTTTATAATTATTATGTAATGTGTTTCTTTGAATAAAAAAGTTATTTTATTCCCAATATACGTGTTTCAAGATTAATATATTAATTGTAACAGAATATTATAGTATACAATTTATAGTTTGAAGTAAAAATCATGATTTAAATGTTAAACATATTTAAAAAATGACAATTCAAATCACAGCGAATAATGTTGTTAACAAAAAATAAACAAATGGTGAACCATTTTTAATTAAAAAAAAAACAGGAAACAAACATTTTTAATCTAATACTGCAATGAAAGATAAAAATATTTAACTGGAAAATTGTACAAACATGGACAGTATACATTGACACAGTTAATGTTAATATTTGTTATAATACTTGAATCAAAATGCTATTTTCTCTGCTCTTTCAACCTCACTCTTTCTTAATCTTAATCTCAAAATCCGTGCGCCAAGGAATAAGTATTTTTTTATTTAAATCACCGATGTTTTGTTTTTTAAATAATAATCACGCTTTGCGCAACCCTAGTAACACAGTAGATGTCCCCTGTCGTCAAGCAAAGAACCGAATTATCTAGCTTACGAAAAATTGCGCCCAATTATCTAGTGTCTTGATGCTAGAAAAATGGGCGCATATGACAAGATAATTTTTATTTTGACGATTGGGTGGGTGATGCTCAAAATTCCTCCGTTTTCTCTGGCTTCTTCTGAATTTCTACATTTTACCCTTCACTAATATTCACTAATAGTTATTTAGAATAATAATAAATTCCTATTTTTTTTACCAAAAAATAGGTCTGTTATGAGGGCAAATGTTTATCTGTAAATATATTTTTTTTAAATGATTTTTTTTTATAGTGTTGGTATATTGCAAAATTAAATACTTTATTAGAACATAGAAATAGGTAAAACAAAATACATGCCAATCGAAAGCGTATTATTTGTGTTTTTAGAAAATATACAGTTATTGGCATATTTTCGGATCTAAAGTGGAACAATCCTAAGCGATAGGTTTAAATTTTGGACAAAAACGAAACGTCCCGCTATGCACCTGTGCGGTCAAAGACATACCTATTAGTTTCCGAGACTGGAGTATTTTTTTAAGAAACTTAAGATGCCGTACTTATAATCAGAATATTCATAGACCTCTTTAAGAAAACATTACTTATAAGGGATTGTTCGTATCTCAGGAAACAGCTGAGATATCGGAATGGTAAAAATTGCTTTTAATAGAGTTTTTCATGTAGCGTACTTGTAATTTCTTTACAGGATGTCTCTTAAAATATCACCAACGTACATATTTTTAAATAGAACACCCTGTATATTTTTACTCCATTCAACTGCATTTTTTTTCATAATTATATTTAATAGCTACTTTATATTTTGGAAATTGATAAAACTGATGTTGCGTGGTGCATAGTTGGCCATGCATTTTTATATAATTATACAAAATTGGTTCATGAACTACACCTTAGTTACTTAAAGAAAATTGTATGCATAACAAACAGTTGTTTAAATAATATGTTTGTATTATAAATAGTCTTTAATGCTATAACTGTATCTAATTAATAATATCTACTTTACAGTGCTTTCGAAAAGTAACGAATAAATTCATTATTTTTGAAATTGAGAAGTTTTCGAAAAAATCCCCTGGCACGTCGATTTTGTTTTTAAAAAAGGCATTTTTTGACATACGACCCACATTTGTGATGTCATCGTTGTTCGAGATATGACGACATCGACAATTTTTTTAAATGGCAACCCCCAATTTTGACCATGCCATTTGAAAGAGCATGTCATTCTACATATATATCATGAACATTTATGGTGTTACATAACAAAAATTTCAAGAAAATAATGTTGAAGATTTTAAAATTTGGTACTGAAAGTACTGAAAACTATTTTAACTGAGACCGAAGGAGCAGTTGTATAAAGAAGAGTGCTAATAATTCACTAGTACGAAATACACAAAATTATAATATTTTAGAAAAGTAAACATCAACATTAAAAATTTATACCTAACGTGCACCAAGAAAATAATTTAAAAAAACATGTTTTTTTTTAAATCAATTATTTATTTTTTTAATAAAAATTTCGATTTGTTCAACTCTGGTAAAAACATATATTTTTGAATAGTATTTCATGAGTGCACTCATATACAATGTCTCCTGGCGGTAATCCAAAAACAGAACTATCTAGCATACAAAAAAAATATTTTGATGGTCGTGTTATTCTTTTACATGGAACAGATGCGCGAGTTCTCTCGCCTTCTCTTGTCTTTCTGTCTCTTTGCGCACTTTACCTGTACTCTATGTCTATATTTGACCCCTAAAATACCCTAATGGTTATTTAGAGTAATAAAAAATTGCTGTTTTTTTTAATGAAAAATATGATTGTTTTGAGAATGAATGTTAATTTGTAAATAATTGTTTTCAATTTTTTCTGATAGAAATGTGATCTGTAAAAGTGTAATTTTTAATTAACACATTAATAGGTAAACATCGATTAAGCATTTTCAATCATATCATGAAATTTTATTTTCATTATACGGATCACATAATATATACTCTGGCAATATAAAACCAAATGTAAAAACAAACATAAAACTGATCTGAGTCTGTCCTTGAGCGCATAGCGGCATTTCTTTTTATTTGTGTGCCCAAAATTTAATCTTTTCGAGGAGGTTTGTATCACTTTAGACCCGAAAATATACAGACAACCCTATATATTCTTAAATCGCAGACTAGGAGCTTTCGATTGGTATATATTTTGTTTCATTACAGCCGGTGAAGTTGACCTCATTTTTAAGGTAATTTCGATCCAGTGGAAAGTATTGAAAACATTTAGAAAATTTCAAATCTTGGCTTGCTGTGAAACAAAAATGTTGCTATAAATTTTAATACAATATTTGAATTCAAAGAAAAACATTTTTTTTTTCATTCAGCGCTACTGCGTCATGTTATCATGCATTGAAATTTGAATAGTTCAAGAATCTCATGAACGCTGTATATTATCGAAAAGTACCAAGAGACCTTTTATATTGCTTTTGTGTAGTAGTATTTAAATTTACTTTCTTCGAAAAACTAAGTGGCGCACTTTTTTTAGAAAAAGGGGCCACGCATCCCCCTTTTCACGCCACTGGCTAATGCGATAGGACTAATATTCTAATACTCATAATATGTACTAAGTTTAAATCAAATCTATTCATGGACAGCCAAGATGTGTCAAAAATGTTTATTTTTTAAAACTTCATCTCCCTGTATCTCTAAAACAAAAGCTTGCATAAAAAATAATATAGGGTAAACTACACTCATTTTTTGATAGGGAATATATTCCTGCATTTTCCAAATTTAAAGTGAAATCACCCTGTATTTATATACACTCTATAGAGCAAATAGCCTGTGTCAATGCATCAGTCTGCTCGACAGTGAAAAATTTTTAGTTATATAAAGCACAGTATCATTCAACAATTCAACACGTCACGTGGTCCAAACAAGAAAGATTTCCTGACCTAAATCAAAACATATCAAAGTTAAAACTAATCCTTCACCTGAAAATATAGGCATTCTAAATGTTGCATTTTGTTTTGCAAAAATATTAAAAATCAGTACTTGACATACGAAGGAAGTCAGTGTATTTATGAATCATCGTTTTTCAAATCTATCATCAACCGATTATATGCACCTCAAACTTGCCTTTTTGCTAAAGCTTTCTGTTTCCACGTTAACGTCGTTTACTCAAAATACAAAATGCTATGACTGCAGCACATCGTTCTTTCATGGCTACCTACTAACCTCAAATTATGAAAATGTATAGGATAAAGTATATCGCAGCATATGTGTGGACACCCACGACACTAAGTTGCTAGATTGCATTTGAAACATCAATCTATACACTCTTTTGTATTCATATGTAGGCATAGTTGCAACAATTGTGTCAACGCTGCATATCCTGGGGGATGTATGCGTACCTTAATAAAATTGTTAGATGTAAAATATTTTTACGTACTGGATGCAAAATAATTGCACGTTCTGTAAACAAAATGTTCTTTTCGACTTATACAGAGTTAAAGCGATATTAAGTTATTTTGGAAGTATTGTATGGATATGTATATACAGGGTGTATCACATAAGAGGACCACTCCCATGTACTTCGCTTAATGTGCGAGATACGTCAAAAATCTGTAATTGTTTTTTGTTGCATTTTTGGAGGTCTTTATGCTCGTAAAAACAAATTTGAGATCCATTGCCAACTTTATGAGTAATAACAAAAAAACCTATAAAGTGCCCAAACTATAAGGCTGTCTAACTTTTTTATTTTAAGAGATAGAGAAAACTTATTGGTATTAAATTTTTATTGCAAAATTGATACCTTCCACCTAATATAAACAGATTTTTGAAATATCGTATGTGGTTCGCTGCGCCCTCTAGGCGGATAAAAAATTTTTTTATTGAAGCAGGCTATGGCCACAAAACATTTTTTTTCGTCTTTCATGCAATATACTACATGTTGCCCTTATCTTTTGTATTTATTTCATTTTTTTCAATTTTAGTTAAAAAAAATGTACCTAAATATTTTCGTTTTGCTCAAGATAATGTAGAACCTGTTTTAAAGACGTCAACTGCAAAAAAATAATAAACAGAATGTACTTTTATATGCAAAATACAGATTTTCTTATAATATTATTTTATTGCTTTTCACATTAGAAGCAATTGGGTCTTTAAAATTATTTTGACACAATGTAATAAAATAATATTATAAGCAAATCTGTATTTTGCATAAATAAGTACATTCTGTTTATTATTTTTTTTGCAATTGGCGTCTTTAAAACAGATTCTACATTATCTTGAGCAACACGAAAATATTTAGGTTAATTTTTTTAACTAAAATTTTAAAAAATGTAATAAATATGAAAGATAAGGGCAACATGTAGTATATTGCATGAAATACGAAAAAACAGACAATTTTTTGTGGCCATAGCCTGCTTCAATAAAAAAATTTTTTTATCCGCTTAGAGAGCGCAGCGAACCACATACGATATTTCAAAAATCTGGTTATATCAGGTGGAAGGTATCAATTTTGCAATAAAAATTTATTACCAATAAGTTTTCTCTATCTCTTAAAATAAAAAAGTTAGACAGCCTTAAAATTTGGGCACTTAACAGGTTTTTTTATTATTCCTCATAAAGTTGGCCATGGATCTCAAGTTTGTTTTTACGAGCATAAAGGCCTCCAAATATGCAACAAAAAACAATTAAAGATTTTTAACGTGTCTCGCATATTAAGCGAAATACATGGGAGTGGCCCTCTTATGTGATACAGTCTGTATATACTGATGAAATGAAACGCTCTTGTTGAATTCTTAGTGCAGACTAATTATTTAAATAGGCAAAAAAGGGATGGTTTGTTATAAAATGCACACTCTCTCCTATACCTAGAAAAGCGGTCAGACCCTATTGTCAGATGTCCTTATTATATATTTGGGCCCATTTTAACATATACAATTTTTGTATTTATTTACGTTATTCTACAATAAGCTTGAAATAGGTTATGAAAAGTATAATACATTATGTTTCTTCGAAAATACTAGGACAAAAAATTGGGTATATTATCTGCATGAGAAATTATTTGACCCGTATTTTTTTATTTTCCCAAATTCTAATTTTTGGTGGCCTTCAAATTGGGCCTAAAATTTTGTTTGTTCCTAATATCTTCAGAACCTCTAAGCCGATGGAATTTTGTATGGGGTTGTAGATAGTCTATCTGATCAGTATTAAGAAAGTTGTTTTATCATGTCACAGAGGGCGCTAGTTATGCCTAATGCCACTTAATTTTTTTAAGAAACTTTTAATTCCATTTTTTATTCTAAATTCTATGCCAGTGCATTAGAAGCACTGTTTAATTCTGCACAATAAAAATACTCTCCTTTTTTCATTTGAAGCTTAAATTTCCAGAAAAAGTTGCTAAAGCTGTGGTACTACCATTAACAAACTTGAAAAATTATGAATATATAAAATGAAAAAGGTGGCTAGGAATATAATACCAACAGATTGAGTGACTGATCTCCATTATTAAGCTGTTAATTTTTTTTCAAGGGATTTAAAAAATTACGTAAGTAAAAATAAAAAAAAATTAATTGTCTAATTCCAATTTAAATAGTGAAAGTTGTATCACTGTGAAAAACTACTATCACTTAAATTTCAAGGTTGCTAAGGAAATTATGAATGAAATTCAATATTTAACATCTTACTTGGAAGCCAATATATATGTAAGGAAGCCAAACAGGAGAAAAATGAATATAAAGTACCGACTTTTGGCTCCCCTTTTTTGTCCTATAATTCTGGATCATTAAGTGTTGTAAAAAGTATTTTACGCACGAATGGAAATTTTGTGAGTGCGTAATTTTCAACTGTCAAACTTGACATACGTTTAATATTTTTACTACTATTTTGAAAACGAAAACAGATAGTTTTTCGAAACGTCAATAATACGGAAGTGCGCGATAGTGATGTGATTTTTGTTATTTTTTATTTATCTGCTTTTTTCAGTGTGAGATTTTTTAGTTAGGCAAACTTAGTTTCAAAAATAACCCTTGACTGTTCCGTTTGGCGCAAGGGCTTATTTAATTAATTTTCATTATTTTTCAGAAGTGCGGCAAAAACCCAATAAAACTAAAGAAAAACAGTACATCTGATCATTTAAATTTGTTATTTTTTACTATATTATTTATTCTTAATATAATAATTATTTATAGTTACAGAACAATTATTGAAAACAAAAGGTATATCGGTTGTTTTGCTTGTTGAAGCATAAGTAAGTTTACGTTATTAGTTGTCTCAATGGAATTTTCATTAATACTATTAGTACTATTACTAGTACTTGCTGTTGCAGATGATATTTTAGACAAATCGTTAGTTTGATTAATTAGGGAATTATCCACTCCACCTACCCTTCAGCTATGGCTAATGACTGCCATCTGCCGTGTTTTTTAAATCTAATAAGGCATCACCCGCATCAACAAGAATACCGCGGAAGAGCGTCGAAAACAGTGTCTTGTATAAGTCGCTGCTTCTGGTAGTCTCACATAATGGCTATTTGTTTTGGAATCTTTCTTAACTTGGTAATATCAACACACTATCTGGTACATTTTCCGTTTTTATAGTTTACAAAATAAGGTAAATTTGGACTGTATTTACTGCAGAGCGAAAGTATATATATTTTTTAACCTTGGAGTAAAAATATTCAGATACCACAAAAGGACGTTGCCGTTTAGTTTTTGAATCTGGAATATTGATAATTATATTCTTCCCTGTATCTTGAATATCTGATGGTTTTATATTATGCAACTTTTGTTTCCTGCACGCACTGCTTATACCAATTATAAGAGCAAACTAAAAGACAATTTGAAATAAACTTTCATATCTAACCCAAGCAACACATGATAGTCTAAAAAACGTTTATTATACGAAATAATGGTTTAAATTTCGTTATCGTTTATTTAATAAACGTTTATGGGTAACATTTATTTTCTAAATGTTTTTTATACGTATGCTTTAAACGTATTTCTTTCAAACTTGTATAAGAAACACATAATACTTGAGTAATATTTAATTAAAACTGTATTTTGGTTGTAGAATTACATTGATCTTAACTTAATTAACTGAAAACGGTATTTACATTTTTTCATTCATATTATAGTTTTTTATATATGATTTTTAAACGTATATACTAAATGTATATATATTGTAGTTTTCATTTATGTTTTTTAAACGTATATACTAATTGTATATATAGGCAACGTTTTTTATAGGTATGTCATAAACATTTGAAAATGCAGAGACTATCTGAGAATTTATTTATTAGTAGCTATTCATTTCGAACCAATGCCAATGTTGTAACGACTACTTCCAGATATAAACATACTGATATGTTTGGTAAAAATTCAATCTTGACAAATATGTTATGTAAATATTAATAGAAGTTGATTTATTTATTTGTTTATAACAATCATATTTTCTATGACAATAACACGTTATAGAATAATTAGTAGGTACAAATGTTTCATTACTTTAGGTACACCAATACGTACACCTAGTGTAAATAAATCAAATACATGTCTATTATTTCTAATTTGAAGATTTGTTTGTTATGTGTGTGTTATATCTTAAACAAAAAAAAAACGTAACGAAATTTAATTTTTTAAATTTGTAATAAATAAATCACATGATTCCCCAGAAATTACTTAAGGCTTTGTATTTATCTTTCGAAACGCGTAAGGGAAATCGATATATAAAACCTTAATAGAAAACAAAATATCTATATTTTTTGGAAAAAAAAATTAAGTACGTAGGTTTACATCATTTATAAAATCTGGTACAATTCTAGTAATTTTATTTCTACGGGTTGGTACAATCGGCCTGATCAAAGTTAGCAATACTGAACTCTGCCGGCTGACATCGCACATCGCTGTTTGGACTTCGTCTTCGCTCCTTCGCAGTGCAACAAAAGCAAAATAATCGCCATTATGTATTTTTATTCCCAATTTGTTTGTAATCTGGAACTAGTTTGTGCTTACCGTGTAATAAGAATACAAGAAATATAGGTAGGTAAGATAATAAACGTTAGGTACACCCTCATTGAATTAATATAAGTTAGGAGTTATGTGTTGTAGATAAGTTCCGAATAGAAATAACTTTAAATTTTTCAATACTCATTGTATTCATACCTACGAAATGGGTAAAGAATTGTATTTGTGATGCCACATATCTACTTATGCATTTATACAGTTTTATTCACATAGGTTTTGTTTTATTTACTGATCTACTGTTACAAAATGGCCACCAATCCAACCTGCCTATTTTCATATACTTTGGTAACAAATGTGGATATATTATGTAATATGAAGCAATAATAAAACAGTATTTAAACAAAACAGAAAGAAAGACTGAATAGACGTGTGGAAAATTCTAATATCCTAGGCCTACAAAATGTTTTGCTTAATTTTAAATTTTTTGTAATTAAAATTTTGCACAAATGCTCAGTTTTTCATTCTGATAAATCTCATTTTAGCATTTTGTAGTATCTCATACATTTTACTAGTGAATAAAATTCTCTTAATTTCTAAGGCACACTGAATTTTCCAGATTTGAAATCATGGCAGAGTTTGTTTCATAAAAAGGAAGAGCTAGATCCTAGAAGACCATATTTCAATGACATGTAAAATCACCTCTCTGAGAACACCCTATATGTAATAAAATATTATAATAATTAATAAATCTGTGCAACACACAGTCTGGTAGTATTTTATACATATACTTCCCTCGCCAAAAATATTTTAAATGTTTTTTACCTATATGCATGTATGTGTGTGTATGTATTTTTTTCAACTTTTTTCAACTTCAAAAGTTTACCTATAAATATATACAAACAAAAAATATTTGTATATCATCATTCGTAACAAGGTAAGTTAATTTTTATTTTTTAATGGGCATCTAATGTCTCAAAAACTAACTGCATTCTTTTTTTTCCAGGACGTGTATTAGTGCCATTAAATCAAGTGTGTTATATGTTTTTCATAGCGTAATATTGCTTGATCCAACGAGATTCCATATATTTTCTAGTTTGAAAGATATACAAAACTGAAAATAATTTTTTAAATTTTTTGAAATTTCAAAATATTTATATACTCGTGAGAAAATACTATACTACATAATATTTTCTCACGAGTTTTCTTAAGTCTATTCTCATTCATCGAAACATATGGTTAAGTATATTGAATTTTCTAAAAATCTAAAAATTTGTTCTTTACACTTTCGTATGTCTCAAATTGAAAAAGATATTATTGAATTAAGCAAAAAACGCTATATATACTAATACTAAAAACGTTTATTATCGTTTTTATATAAACGCATATATTTAACATATGATACAACAAATATATATATTTTCCAAAATCGTATATTTCTAATATATAATATATGAAATATATACGTTTGTTGGATGTATGTATGTAGGATACTGTATACCATATACATACCATTTTTAAACGTACATATTTTATATATGATACACTAAATATATACGTTTTTCGTAATCATATATATCTAATATATAAGGTTTGTTCCTACATAGCAATCACTGATAGTTTACAGCACTGTTTTAATGCGCAAGTGCAATTCATGTACTAGTTTGATATCAGTTTCTAATTTCTTAGTTGGAACGATACGTTTAGTTCAAGCAGTAACCGTTAGGGGTATAGTTTGTTTGAAGTAATTTTCATTTTTCGGTCACTCATGTATAAGGAAGTGATAATAAATCTCATCATCACTAGAATTTGGGGTACTGCTGTAATTGCTAACTTGCTCCTTTTCACTAGAGTCACTCATTTTGAAAAACTACAGAATTGCGTACTTAAAAATCTGCAAATTACTTGTGCAACTATAATAACTTTCTCAAATAGCATTATTACATAAAACTAGTTACGTTCATTACCTAGCCTACCAAAAGTTGACTTCTGTTAGCGGTTAGATTCTATCTGCGCAGGCGTCTGACTAGAGGTTTCCTAACAATCCTCAAACCAATATGACTGTCAGCAAACAGTTTCCAAACCATCCACTTTTGTGTTGGAACAAAAAACCTTACAACTAGTTCCCGGATTGATTGTGTTGGAACGATTAAATTCGTACGGCGCAAACTCGTGCCAGTTTGCTCCTAGTTTGATGCTGTGTAGGAACAAACCTATAATATACGAAATATACACGTTTTTTGCGCGGACATTCGAACGTTAAGCGTGATATATACTACTCGTATAAACGAAATCGAAACGTTTAATAAACCATTTGGTGCTGCTTCGGAACATTATATTGAACTCAATATAAAAACATAAACAAATATTTATCATCTGGTGCATTTTCTAGAAAATCGTTTATGTTTTTGCTTGTCAAAATCTTGGATTTTTTGTATTTAAAGCCGTCTGATTTTCTCTTCAGGAGAGCTTGTAATTTGGAGTAGTTTGCAATATCGACATTGTGATTTATATTAATTGTGGTCTTTAACATTGAGTAAAATGACCAAAGTGAGGAAGGCTTCATAATTTTTGATAGTTATTGGAAATATCATTACATTTTCGGAAAATTATTTAACGTCGCTTTTATTAATCTCCATTCCATAAATTTTTGATAAGTAAATTTATATCGATATTCAGATTTCGCCGGTAACAAGTTGTTTATGGCAGTTTCTGCAATTTTCCTAATATTGGGTGGAGTTAATATGATTTAAGATTATGATTTTGAATAAGTTTCTTTGTATTTACCGTTGCTTAGGCGGTTGCTAGGAAAACTGTACGATTTTTTTACCAAGCTGTGCGATTTTTTTACCGTACGTAATAGAAATCTTACATTGATCGCAGACGATGTGTTTTTAAGTAGTGGTCGTAGGTAAAGTATTTTAAAATTCACTGACAACTTTAACTAATATTTGACGGTAATGACAATTAAATTTTTATTACAATTGGGATTTATCAAATTATTGTAATCCAGTACCTACTTCCTTCTAACGTAACATTCCCGTTCCATTCCATTTTTCGAAATATGCATGGTGTTTCTATAATGGGGATAGGAGCTGTTTGAGAAAAAATTATACTGTTTTGGTCATCGTTCAACTTGGTCCACATACAGAGAATACTCATTTTAGAAGCACCTTGTATTTCTTCTAAACGTATAAAGATATCTTTTTGACGGTAACAAAATTTAAATGAATATTTATTACGCCGTAGTAATACTCACTGACATAATGTACCTAATATATTTTATATTCCAGAAAAAATAATAAGATATAGGTTAATATATATTATATCAATAATGTTTGTACAAACTTTAAGTTATCGGCGAATATATAATAGAGTTTGTGGCACGTGTTTAATATTAAATTATGGACTTATATTTAAACTTCTCCATTCTCAAAGACGAGTGTTGTTTATATCATCCACAAGCTTATTTTTAATGAGCAATTCAACAAATTTCGATTACAGACTAAACACCAATATAAATCTGAATATTTTTTAATGGCAACAATAAGGAAATTTTAGATCAAGTAGCATAAGAGATAAATTGCGTTAAATGTAAATTGTCTTTAGAATTAATGGAGAGTGAATAATGTTCTCTGTTATTTACTCAAAGACCGGACATACAGTAACAGAATAAATATTATGTTATATGTAACCTCACATATCTGTAGCAGTAAATAGATAATGTATTAAAGCTGCTTCTCTGACATTGAAATGATGGACGATTTATTTTTCCGACTAAAACAGAAATAGTATTACCAGAAAATGATGAAACATATTTTTTTATGTTTGGGTCATTTCATATGCATCAATGAAATGTATCAACATTTTCGGTAATATATTTCGTGTTGAACAGTAAAACACGATGTAGAATATACGGTAAATAGATGTAAATGTAATGATGGGGTAACAACAGTATATTAAAAATTTAAATAAAAAATCTGTTTATAATTTCTAAACAGCTTGAGATAATTTAACCAAATTTGATGAGTATATTTTATTGGATATTTTTTTTGACGAATAATGATCAATGATACCCACACCTACGCCACTGGTAAGTTTCAAAAGCTGGTAATTTTTGTTTTACACCCACTGTCACACTAAATATATTAGGTTTATGTGGAAGAATAACGCACATTTAAATATTAAAATAACTTTAACATCAGTGTCAACACTTTGTAAATACTATTACGTTACAATATTATTCTGGGTTTACTATATGACTGTAGTTAACTGTAGTTGAATTGTGAATAGTGAGTGGTTAATGCAAAGAGATACACTTTTATATATATATATATATATATATATATATATATATATATATATATATATATATATATATATGTAAATGTATTATTTATAATATTATACAGGGTGAAATATATTTTTTTAGCAAATAATGTTCGATGACATCCCACACGTCCGCCACTGGTAAGCTTCTAAAGCTGGTAATTTTTAATTTCATACCTACTGTCATACTAAATGTGCACACCGAATTTGGTTAAATTGTTCCAAGCGATTTAAATGGACAATGGATGTCCTAAGACCCCAAATTTATATAACAAAGAACTCTTATTTTTGGCCACAGAATACTCTAAATTTGTCTACTTAAGAAACACCCTATATAACAAGGCTATTTAACGTAACTTTAAATATTTCCATGTTTGTGACATTCCCACTGTTACCAAATAGGCACTATTTGTAAATCGAATGTACGATGCATGCCATTAAGCTTGCACTATTACCACAGCATAAATAGACCAGCAATTTCACTCCACTGTCGGACCTTTGATCTAATGTCGACGATCAGGACCGGAATAAAAATTATTTATTTTATTATAAAAGCGTACTCGACTTGATAAAAATTGGGGGGAATTCAACGCTGGTTGGGGAGTAGTTATTTTCACACAATATTATTAATACCTAAAAATATATAAAAACTTTTACATAAAGAGAACACATTATTTAAGTAGGTATTGCCATATTTAATTTAAAATTCATTGACAGGCTAATGTCACTTCTGTCATCGTCGATATTTAATTTCAAATAATTTTAATTTACATAATAATTTTTATAGTTAGATATTTGACTCATCTTGAAGGAGGCCACCTGAAGAAGCAATCCTAAAAATGCAGAAATAGGTCAGATCTCATCTATTGTGGTTGAATATTCGAGCTTCTACTGTCAAAAGTGAAGTTAGATATTTATAGAGTGTTTTCATTGAACCAGGTTAGTAAATTTAGATAGATTAATTTCTTTAGATAATTATTGAATAAAGCTTTGTCTGTGGAATTGTTCATTAGCATACCTAGATGTTTGGTATCAAAGAGCATACATATGACTTCAAAAATCTTCAAAATAAAATCGGTATAAAAGACCGACAACATTTAAATCAGCTATTTTTAAAATCAACTATTTACGAAGTACGGTAGGAACAAGTTTTTCTGGATAACCGGACTATTTCAACGTCTGTATACAGTTGATCATTATAATTTTCCTCCTGTGTCTATATAAACAGTTCATCAGACATTAAGTACAATAATTGTTTAATTGATATCTGTTCATGATTACGAAACGATATGTAAATATTAGCATGAAAATGGAGCTTATTTTCAAAAAAGAAAATATTTTGAAACTAGTATAAGCTTATGCAAAGAATTAAGAAGGAGTCATATGGGTCATTCTTAAGAAAAGGGAAAATTGCTGAAACCCAATAAAAACCCAAAATACTTTTTTTATAAACGTATAAAACCCATTTTTCTAGGCATGCATAGAACCTTCGTAATGGCTTTAAGGTGGTGCTAACAAAAAATACAATTCGGTATTCGTTTTCACTTTGTTTTTTATAATTTAAATCAAAATTGTGATACTCCGAAGCTGAAACCACAGTACTGTTAAAATGTACTTCGTCAAATAAATTGATTTATGTAAAGGTTTCTGTTTTCCTTTTTTATCTATCTGATCAAAAGCGTTTCATACTATCTTATTTAAACACAAATTCAAGAAAAAAGAACCGCATTCCCACTCTAAGGGCCTTTTCACACGGACCACCGTGCAGCGCTTCTCGGAAGCGCCGTTGAGTGGTCCGTTTTGACGAAACATTATTTTAAATAAACATATTCACACGGGCGCGCCATGGTGGCGCGTAGTCGCCGACTCCAACCAAAACGTCAACCATAAATTAGTGGCTCCACTGAGCAGCGCTGCCCGTGTGGAAAAAAAAAAGAAAACTGGTGTATTAAATGTGTACCCAAGTTGTTAGTCAACTCCGACGCAGCCAATTTAATGAAAGAAATTCGATACAAGATGGCGAGAGAGTCAGTTTTTCATAAGTTGGCTGATCTTCAGTTGTGTTTTGTTTACAACCCAGAGGCTCAGGCTATGCGAAATATGCAATATTTATATGTTTTTTTAGTGGAAAAGTGTAATCCGGATTAGTACCTTTATTAGAATCAACTCCGTAGTTGTTTGCGAAATTGCTAATAAACTGATCAGAATAATTGTTTTGCAAAAATCGCAATTATAGTAATAATATTAAGAACCTTGCCAAGTAGCACATTTTGAAGTTATCTTTTTCGGGACATAATTTAATGTAACGGTTAAATCATCAACTCCGGCGCTTTTTGTGGCTTCGGAGTTGATGAAGATCTACGGAGCTGAAGATTAAGCACAATTTTACTACTTAAATGTCGTTTTAATAGACATAAAAAATCTGCTGAAGAACTAAAACGGAGAAAAACTGAGCTGCAAATATTGAGCCGTGAAAAGCTCGGAAACAATCCCGAATATGTCGTAAAAATCAAAATAAATCAATAAAGGAACTCACACACCGACAACAATGTATTAAACAAAGAACATGGAAGCATAGTACAGAGAAAATATGAAAGAAAGGCAAACAGCCATAACGCAGTACATAAATGAAACCGCCCCACCATCTACACTAGAACCCCTCTTATTCAATTGCAAGCCGAACCGAGTCGTCAGTCACTAACAGGTCGAAAAAAAGTTAAAAAATTAATTAAAATAGAGACTACAGCAAGAAAATATAAGAGTAGCTATTTTAAATTAAAGGAAAAAACATAGAGGAATAATAAAGTGACCAAATACTACATCGGAGTGGCTTAAACGGTGACAATATTCTTGCAAAATTTCTAAGGCCATAAGGTAACCCTGGTTACTTTGTGTTTCCATTAACAGACGATACGAGTAAAATTGGCAGAGAATATATTGAGATAATATTATCCGCACCCAGAATTTACAAAAGAAATCATTATTATTTTGGTATAGATTTTGATAAGTATAAAACAAAATTGTACTAGGTAGTAGTACAATAATCTTTATTATTTTTCATTATTTTTTGTTTTTATAAGTGGTAGAAGTTACGATTCTTTAATGATAATTACGTATAATAAATAACAAAAGTTTACTCTACTCTACACTACCTTTATCTATCTACCTCTTGCAACCTTCTCCTAACAAATAGTTGCACATTATATCATAAAAGATTTAATTATTTACATGCAATACCCCATAATTTTGCATTTATTACTCAATAAGCACTTTTAAAGTCAAGTCCGAAGTATTCGCCATCAACTCTGAAGTCGGTAATTTATAAAAAAAAACAAATATCTCGAACCATAAAAAGTATTAAGCTTAGTTGATAGTAATGTCTTTCGAAGATGTTAAATATTTATCAATTTAATTTTAAAATAATTTTATGATTCATTTAAAAAAAAATTTTTGATATTTCCCATTATCCCTTTTTAAGAATAACCCAGAAAAAAAATATTGAAGTTATAATATTTTCAACCTTTACATCGCTGGGCAACTGCAGTCTCTATCCAGGCGAATAATGAACTCCCATTACTTATAGTAACGTTTTTGTGATACGAGTAGTTTTTCGAGTGTCAAAAATGGCTTACATGTTGAGCAACTCGGAATTGATGGATGTCCTTTTAATTTATGGGGAAGTGGAAATGAGCGGGTATCACGCGGGTCCAGAGCATTCACGGTGCATTGTATCGGTGTGGCATCATACAAGAGACTCAATTATATCCATACCATGTACAATATGTCCAAGCATTAATATCAATGGATTGAACGGGGAGGACCGGTACCATGACCGCCACGATCCCCTAACTTTAAATTATTTAGACTTCTTTTTATCAATAACTTATGAGTTCAAAACGATCAAGAAGCAGAAACATTTGTGTTAGTTTGTAGAAACCAGATAAAATGGGTCTATGATTTTGTTGTTGCAACGTCAGGTTTGTGAAACTATTTTAGGAATTAAAAACACAAATTAAGCATATTAATAATTAATAACAATAGCGGCAAAGCAGTTGAATTTGCTGTATGAAATAGGTGTCATAAAATGTATGTCATCCTTTGACAATTCCTCATTTCAAGATATTTACTTCCACGTAACCACCCAACAACGAAACCGAAGTTTCATGAGAAAAGTATATTTTAATTGTAAAAGAGAGATCTACGACCAGGTACACTGAGTTCTGTATCAATATAGCATGTGTGGATGATCTAAGAAAAAATCATCGAATTTCAATCAGAAATGATCAATGAAATAAATTTCAGAAACTGTTGGTGTGAGTGTAGGATCCTTCCAAAATATTTCTAGACGCAAGTTGAATTATTGCAAATGAAATTTCACAATGACTCTTTTTTGTCTGGGAACTATAATGCCGGTAACATCTTGCAGTCTATCCGCGCGGTTGAACTATAAATAGCACGGTTCAAATAACCTTGTCTTTTCAACAGCTCACCCCCTACAATGGCAATGGCTTTCTCTTCTCAGTATCTCAATAACTACTGACAACAAAACTTAGTGTCATATTTCGAACCATTTAGTAAGTTGCCATTGATGCATTGGCGGATCATCGTATGAAGCAATAGAGGCCGTGCCTCACTGTAAAATTTGGCTTTCACTGTATATTTTAATACCCCATAATTTCCAATTCGATTGCCTACTACATTTATCAAAAATCAATGTAACGAAATAAATAATTGCTTCAATCTTAGCCCTCGTATGTTATAACGTACCTCTTGTTTACATTTCAATATCCCGCCGTTTCTGTTTCTACCCGCGTGGTGACTTCTTAAATATGAAAATTAGATGGTCAGCGCAGTGGTAAAATTTTAGGGACAAGGCAGGTAGGATTAATTTAAAGAAATAAAAAACAACTTCCTTACAAGGTAAGCCTAAATTTAACATAGAATAGGAACCTAATTTAAATATATATTGTCGATAGTTATTTATATTAACGAATCCCTCTCACGATATTGTTTTATCTCTGTTTGAAACGCCTTTTTCAGTACGTAATGAAGTAGAGAAACGATAAATTTTGAATAATCGGCCAACGCTTTAAAATATCCCGAATATGTAAACAAATTTCCGAAAATATCGTTTGATTGTTTACTACAAATGTATCCAAACATATTTGACATAGATAAGCGGAAAAACGAATTTTATGTTTTGTACAGAGACGAACAATTTTATAATTTAGAAGTTCAGAAAATGGTAGAAATGTTATACAAGGAATTTAAAATGATATTTTCGGAAACATACAAATTATTTTGCTTAGTTTTAACAATTCCTGCAATAAGTGTTTCAGTAGAGAAGAAATAAGATGACACAAGAGCGCTTAAACAACTTATCGATGATAGCTATAGAAAAAGAACTTCTGCAAAGTCTTCGCCTAGCGCCGATTATAAATAAATTTGCGAATTTAAAAGACCGACGAATAGACTTGTTTTATAAGAAGTGAAAGTATTAAAATATTTTTGGTAAAAGTGGCTTTGTTTTGTATGTAAATAGATAAGTAGTTGAAATTTGGTTTTTATATTTTTTTAGTGTTTTGAACACGTAGGAACAATTTTTTAAATTATTAGATACTGAAACATATATTTTTTTCTATTATTGATATTGCAAATAAAAATCGGAGTTCTGATGTTATTTAGTTTTTTAATTTATAGTTATAGTAAGGCTATTGGCGAAGACCTCCATAATAACAAATGGTCAACGCGTCAAGGAATATTACCTCAGGGGAGACGTGTAAATTTATTACTATTTAGGTATTATTTGGGCCTCACCTCTTGCAACTACCACGAGCCGCCACTGCATTGATGCAATGCAAACTTTTTCTTATTGAACCATGATCTTTACTGATAAAGTTTAAAGAGCCTAGAGAATAGTCCTGTCCAGTTAAAATCGAACGTTTTTTTCAAAGTAATAAGATGAAATCCTCCACAGAAGTTTTCACATTATAGCATTCTGCTTCACGACAATACTTAGTCTCATGTTGGCAATGCCGTAAAAGACTATGTTCAACGAAAGGAATGACGAAACTTAGTGCATCCATTCTAGAACCTAAATATATAGCCTTACAATTTCCTTAAGCTGAATACAGAAGCGAAGCTTTAATGTCTAGCTAAATTCGGATCTAAATCAGATGCCTTTATGTGGACACTATGTAGAGCAGTGTCGTTAGATCAAACACTTGTGTCACGGTATAAATGTACCGACAGATTAGAAATTTATTGCTAGATTAGTGAGACAAAGTGTATCTAAACGGTTAACAATTATAATATAAATTATCTACCTACTTGTCGAAAGAAAATAAAAGAACTAATAGAAATCCTACTAACCAGTCTTGAGTTGTGGGATACAACATCTATAAAATAGTAATGACGGAAAGTAACTTAGGATATTCTTCTTGGCTATTTGTCTTTGCTATCCACTCTTTAATTCGCTTGCTTGGTCCTTCATTTTTTAAATAGATTTATTAGTAAAAGGAGATGTAATTGTTGATATTTCGAAGCAATGAGAGATATTCATTCCAATTATTAATCTGGACTCATTTATATAGCGATTGCAGTTTGCATTAGTGCTTGCCATAAATTAATTAATGAATTCTAACATGTAACGGTTTAATTTTGAATAAATCGAATCATTTAAATTTCTTAAAATAGGCAATAGGCGCTTACGTCTTTACTCAAATTATTTTTGGCAAATTATATTGTATAATGTTAAATATTTATAATCAATTAATTAACCAATTAGCTGAATAATAAAGGCCTTATTTCATTATTTTTATGAATTCCTTATAATAATAAAAATATTTAAACATTTCATTTGTATAAAATATTGGGATTATTTCCCGTCAATTTTAATTAAAACTGTAGATAAACTTATTCCAAAGATCAAAATAAATTTGCTACTAAATAGTAATAACGTTTTATGAATTGTATTTGTTCATTGTTTTAAATATTATTGCAATATAGATTAAAAAATTTCTATATTGGTGGCCAATATGATTAAATAGAAATTTTATCTACTTCTCCTGGTTTTTGCGTCCAGTACTATCGCTCCCTGGACATTACCGTGCCCAGGATATCATTTAATTTTGTTTCATTTAAAAATGAATATCATTATTATTACGTATATTTATACAATCTAATTAACTTCATTATATTTTTTAATGTATCTAAGCTGCTCGTTGGTTAATTTGCAAATTCCTCAAATTTGAATACGTTATTTTCAATTCATATTATTTATATTTTAACTACCGCTGTTTCTTTTTTCCTAAAACATTTTAATAGTAATTTCACAGTAAAAGTTTAGTATCAAAATGTCAAATATTGGTAAGAAAAGAAATATGTCTGATTTCCTGTTTGGTCTCGTGAAAAAAGTATCTGAAAAAGAATTGAAGTGGTTTGCCTAATCATTCTGCGGGGATAAATCAATTTATTATCACATAATAGTGGATTTTCGTTAGCTGAGCTGCAGTAGGATACGTATTTTTGTCGGGTTTGTTATGCAGATTAAAATAAAACGTCTTTTAGAGAAGACACAGCTCTCAGGACTGTAGTTACCTTTCTTCTTTTAAAGCACGTGAAGTCAACAGCTTAACTAATCTAGCAAATTCAAGAACTGCATTCTATGTACAGAGCCACGTGACCAGTAATTTTGTTTGAAACTGTTATTTTATTTCCTTGGTGCTAGCAATTAAATTCTGGTAACTTTATAAGTTGCTACAAGAATAAGACCAAGGTTACATTAAAACAGAATATTACGCGGCTGTGATTGGTGTAATTTATTCTTGACATTTTATTCAACCAATCGACGATCGCAGCATATCGCGCGTGACACAACCGTTTCGCATTGTTCATTGTAAACGAATCATTAGGACGTGTGACGCAAAATTGACATTTCTGTATCTTTCAAGAGGGTTCGTCTTCCCGCTATTTCCAGCGCTGTTGCTGATTAATTTTATTATTTTCTAGTGTCTTATTGTTTTCGTTTGCCTCATTAATAATTCATACATATTTCAAACTAATCAGTTGTTTTCATAGCTAAACTTTTGGTACTTCGTCGTATTACTGGTACCTAAGTTGTAACAAAAACAAAATTTTGAGGTTAATAATATTCTTATTTCAGTTTCATTTTCGAAGTGGACCTAGAAATGAAAACGGGTTGTGGACATACTCCTTACAATCTTGCATTGAGCAATTTATGACCGAGTTCCCAATCGCAAACATTGACTATGACACATTCTCATACCGAAAGTGTTCTATCGTCGAACGATTTGAAAATAAACAATGCATTTGCAAAGAAAAATCTACAGGCAGACCAACTGTACTGACAGAAGGTATCGTTGATAATATACAGCAACGAATAACTCAAAGTCCTACAAAATCTATATTAAAATTGTCTGCTCAGACAGGTAATTTTTTTATTAAGTTTATGTAAATATTCACAAATTCATTTAGATTTCATCTCTAAAATATATCAATTTTGAAATTTTTATTTGGAACCGGTATGGAATTATAGTTAATAACAAAAAAATTGTATTTTTACCATTTTCAGTTGGAACATGTCACAAGGCTTTAAAAAACGGTTGCATTTACACCCATACAAGGTAACTGTTATGCAAGAATTACTTCCACTTGACTATGGAACACGATTACACTATTGTGAATAGTTTCAAGAAAAAATTAATCGTAACTTATTGAATTTATCATTTTTCACTGACGAAGCATGGTTTCATTTATCTGGTTATGTAAATAGCCAAAATTATAGAACATGGGCTGCAGAAAATCCTCATACATTTGTAGAAATCAGTTTACATCTCGTAAAAGTTGGTGTTAGGACAGCGATATCAAGAAGACGTATAGTAAGGCCTATATTCTTACGAAACTATAAATGCTGAAAGAAATTGAACTTTTATTTTAGAGCCATTTTTAGAGCAGTTACATTACAGTTATTATTATTATTATTTTATGGCAATCAACTGATTAGTGCAGGTTTGTGGCCAGGCATGTCTCCGGATTTAACTCGGTTGCATTTGTTTGGACATTTGAAAACATTATATTTAAGACAGCGATACACACTATCGAAGAATTAGAAGCTGCAATTATTCCAGAAATCAACAACATCACAGAAGAACAGCTACAAAATATATTTGAAAATATGCACAGGTGAAGGACTCCATTTTGAATACAACATGTAATTATTTTAATTTGGTAATTTTTATTTAAGTGGAAAAATATCCAAGGGAAGATAAATAACTAAAAAATGCCACAAATAAATTCTTTTAAACACTACAATATGTAATGTTTATAACCCAAATATTGTAAATAAATCTTAATACAGTAAAATACGTTTCTTTTACCCTGCAATAAAATAAAACAAATCAGTTGTGTTCACATTATATACTCTTTGTTTTCATAAAAATTTCAATTTGTTCATTAACAAGAGAAGATTGGTAGTTTTCTCTTTCTAATAAAGTTAAAAACATTTCCAACGAAACAAATAAACGTTCTTTTCGTCAGTAGCTATGTAATATTAAATTTTATGTATTAAATTTCAGTAGTTGAGCAATTTATTAGGTTATGTACTCAATTTTAAAAACAAATTTATTTACATTAGTAATCCCTGCAACCACACCGGTGATGTTTAGGCATTTTCTAGAAAGCGCTGCCAACAGAGCAATGTTGGTTGCATATGCGCGTAGGTCACGTCGCTTGTAATCATTTCTGAAGGCTCTGTATATGCATCTGTACTTTTTGTGTATAACTACAATTATTCTTAGCAAAGAAGTTATAAAACCTTAAGTTTAACATATATTACATTAGCTTTATTTACTTAAACTACTATTTCTTATTTTTTTACTATATATAACAATCTTATCAAAATCGTCTATCAAATAATAATATATACATATACATATTTTTTATTACTTTTTACGTTTACCATTTACAGTTTTCCTGTTGATATAGAAAATAAACTATACTCTCTTTATTAGTATTCAACTATTTATTTAATTTTAATACCAATTATGCCATTATTAGGGAATTTCACAACCGGGCATGACATCGTTCATTTTCTTTTATTATAGAACTTGCATATTTTGACCTACGTTGGACGCCATTAAAATTGACCCGAAATAATCCAAATATTTTACACAAATAAAATGATTAAATATTTTTATTATAATAAATTTATAAAACTAATGAAATAAGGTCTTTATTATTCAATTTATGATAATTAAATGATTATAAATATTTAACACTATACAATATAATTTGCCAAATATAATTTGAGTAAAGAAGTAAGTTTAGCTGCCTATCTTAAGAAATTTATAGTATTCGATTTGTTAAAAATTAAATGGCTTATCAAATAGAAATAAAACATAATTGATTGCCGAATAGTTTTTTCCTCATAAGTATGCAGGAAACAATTAGAAGTTTTATTAACTAAACATATTGTTCGCGCAGTTGTACATTTTATATGAATCAGCATTTTTAAAAAAGATAGATTTTTGTTCGACATTAATAATTTTGGCGAACTGATGAACATTTTTGTGTTTTATACAGATTCTGAAAATTAAAACAACGGTACTTTAGAGACCTGTGCCGATTTTCAGAGGGAATGGATCAGCATGGCATCTTTTATCACTTTGTTATTTCTTAAAGCCTTTTTGGAGCCAATGTTCGTAAGAAACTTTTTACTTGAATTGGCATTTCCTATTTTCAGTATAGCCATACATACTTATTTGAAGGACAAGTGATATGCAATGAATCGCCCAATAAAGTGTTAATTTATAAAGATCTAAATACCTCATCAATTTTCATATTTATAAATTATGTAAGTAGGTATTAAAAATTATATCCGCCTTTGGCAGTTTGTCTATCCGTGACTCGTTGTTTTAAATAAGATCGCCATGTAGAAGAATTAAATCAACAAGGAAATTTCTGTGAATTTCATCGAATTTTGATTATAATTTCTGTACACTATAACAACATAACATATAAGTTCATTATTATCAAACACACGGGCTATTGTTGTATCACTGTTAGCAAATTACGTTTAACGCAAAATGATAACGAACACACTACAAAACACACAAAAATGATAACTATAACACAATTCCTTTAAAACGCGTACGTTGGTTATCTAATGGATCTTTAAAGTATTAACTAAAGGTAGCGTGGTATTCACACACTGCTCACGCAACTTGCCACGTCGCTTATCGATGACGTACCTACCGTGTAATAGAGTTGCTTATTAGGGTAGGCTAGGCTTACAGAGTGGGCTTCAATTATCTCGGTTATTAAAAAACATTTATTAAAGCAATTTTTGTAAAATGATTTGTTATGCCTACTGCCATCAGTCAAAATTAATTCCCCACTTTCAAAATATACTTGTATCTTGACTTCCAAATACCTCTATGAAATGATCTAAAGATTGTCCAAGTGATTCACAGTGAAAAATCTATGATTGATTTTAAAATAATAAGGTAAAAGATGTGTGGCAAAGGAATCAGGTGACCATAAATCATGCAAAACAAGCTGCTATAATAAGTATGGAAACACGTTGTGTGTATGTTTACGCAAACAAGAGAAACGCATGCGACTGGTAAAAGAAAGTTGACTGAGTTTATATGACAATCAACATCATTTTCAAATTACTTGGGACAATTTCAATGACCTTACAAAATGTGACAAAATATGTGTATGAATCAATGATAATTTTTTACATACAAATATCGATCTTATAAAACTTTTACAATACAATATTTTGTCCTTATTGAAAATCGTTATTTCCATACATCAATTACAAATTTCAAGTTGGGTATTTTATTATCCTTATCTCTTTCACCTTTCTTAAAATAACTACTTAGACTAAATTTTGTTAAATAAAATATGTCACTATTAAATAGCAACAATCAAGTCATTTTCCTTGTCGATAAGTTTGTTAAGGAATGTCTTCCCGCTATGATTTATTTACCATTACAATTCAACAACAACTACATGCATAGATCGAATATTTGCCAAAGAATAAAAATGTGCTATAAATTGTTCAAATATTCGTACATGAATAATAGAAGCCGGAGTGTGTTCTTGTTTAGATTTATTGATTCAAGATTGCCAAATATATAGAAACATTTTCCAAGGAATATACAATTTGTGTCCATATACGAGAAGAAGAAATTTTAACACTGTTCATTCATTCATAAACGTGCTTTTCTGATTATTAAAATGGCTTTAAATAAATCAAGAGTATGAGGAAATAGGAAAACTTTACAGGAGTAAAAGAAAATAGGAAAACTTTAAAGTGACACATAAACACTAAAATTGAATACTATTGTAAAAAATGGAAGAACTCATTTGTTAAATTCTGTTAAAAGTTTTACGGCACAAAATTATCCAGAAATTTCCTGTTAGAAATCTGTGGAGTAAGTCTACATAATATGTCATAAAGACTATATATTTCACGAGTGAACTGAAGTCAATTAAGGTATTGTATCAGAAACACGAACTTTGTATTAAATTTGTTGAAGCATAAGCAGTAAGTCCAATATAACATTTCAAAAAGAATCTGTGAAAGTTTAAATCCAAGGAAATTAAAGAAGACGCGTCTTATATACGGGATTATTACTTGAAATTTGTATGAATTCATCTTATACAGGGTGTGGGGTTTATAGTGGAAAGAAATTAAAGAGCAGTTTCTAAAACATTTCTAATGGAATAGTCCTATCAACCAATCAGTATTCACATTTTCTGAAAACAATAAATTATTTAATTGTTAGTATTATTATATTATAAGTGTTCCATTGGCTCCATTAAAACTACAACTACAATTATATACAATAAAACTGCTAATTAAAAAAAACTTACACGTTATTGTTGTGTTGATTATCCATTGCCAATGTGGGATTTTCATTATAATCTAGGGCTCAACTTATTTGCCAAGAAAATAGAAATTTATATCTATTAAAAATTAAACTCCAAGCTATTCCAATTTAGAAAAATATATATAGATATCTACGCTGTAAAATGTATGTACAGTTATTGATATAATATACAGGGTGATTGGGGGCAAATATTCCAAAGGAGTGTTTAGGGGGTAAAAAATGAACAAAGCCTAATAAACATATGATCGAATATCAATGGTTACTGAGATAGCAATGAAAATATTTTTATTACTATTTTTGCGAAAGGAACTATTTGATATTTTGAGTAGATCATGCATTCTAAACCAAACTCACATTAGTGATTACTAATTATTGTCATACTGATTTTGACGGTTGTGATTCAAATGCTTATATTATAACTGTAACATTTATTTTTACATTGTAACATTCCTTTTATTATAAAATTAAGAATGTCACAATTTCAATATGAAACGTCTAGTAACAAGGTATTTTGCACATCCTGTATAATGTCGGTAGATTAAGTAAGTGTAAACCATATCCAGTGTTCCATGTAACTTTAAATTTCTTCAAGTTAGCCTAAACACTTTGTACGATAAATATTTTATTATTTATTTACTTACCATTACTGTGAACCAGTTACATCGATGTATATCGTTATGTTATATTTTTCTACTCTGTATAACACTCTAGTAATTTGTTAACAGTTTATTATTTAATTAGTATCACTTATTGTAATAAGCTTTGTTTTGGCAAAAAGCAAGGTTAAGGTAACTGTCAGAATAATTCAATTCGATTCGAACTATTGGAACAATGTGCTGAGATCTCGAACGAACATTAGCCCGAAATTACATAGAAACCGAACCAATCAGATTTCAGTGAGTTTTGTAGATCTTTGTAGCGTATAAAACCTACAGGAACCTAAATTCTAGTCCCTTTTTCGTTCTGATTTTGGTCGATTGAAGTATTTCCATATTACAGATTTAGTTATAGTGCGAAGCCACATTTTGAAAATAAATCTGAATTTTTTTGAAGTCATCAATAAGGATGGAGGTAATATATTTAATTAATTAAGATTATTATCGATAGTAGATTTCATTTTAAACAATATTTTATGTTATTTTTTGAAACTAAGGATATAAAATACCTGACCTGACCTTGATCTTTGCTAAAGCACATGCTAATTATTTTTTTTGTTTTCTTTTGTTATTTTTCTTAACTTTAGAGGCCAATAATTAATTAATTAATTAACAAACAA
This sequence comes from Monochamus alternatus, assembly GCA_037114965.1. Taxonomy (NCBI): domain Eukaryota; kingdom Metazoa; phylum Arthropoda; class Insecta; order Coleoptera; family Cerambycidae; genus Monochamus; species Monochamus alternatus. The sequence continues at coordinate 44,570,342 of CM073427.1, read as the reverse complement.
TTTAAATAAACAATTAATTAAACAGATAATTAATTAAATGAACAATTAATTCAATAATCGATTGAATTTCGAGAATTTCTATTTCCTAAGTTGGAATATTTTGTTTAACCGTTGCTGGAAAGTTTATTTGTTGAAAAATCAAAATTGAAATAAGAAGGCCATTCTAAAGTTTAGAAATCTAGATTGTAAGCGGCACTATCCAGGTACGAGAGGAAAGCTGCCCATCTCGGAGTCATCCCCAACGTTAACAACAACGGATGAACTTGTCAACTGGCTACAATTCCAATTCTGTATGTCAACTTCTTCTTCAATTCCACGTCTGTGTATCAACTGGTGGGCAAGTTAATAACTGTGTTTATTTTTTTATGTATGTATTTTATTTCAAACTGTTTGACTTCAGCAAAATTTATCATCCTCCTACAGGGGTGAAAAGGCAAACCGAACAGATTATTCTGTAGGTGGCGCCCAATTATAACATCTTTTTAAACAGTTTGCTAGTCAAGAACCCACGACTATAAAAAAGTGCCCCGACTAAAAGAGCAGCCGTCCGCAACATTGTACATTTATTGTTTATAACAAACGATAGGTAACAACATGTGTGTTTGTTTAGTCAATATTGAACACATATAATTTCGTAATGCCAGCCACATATAGTCATCGAGAATATGCCAATACTATTTTTATTTATAGGTTTAGCGCTAATTGTGCAGTTGCTTTCTGAACAGAAGAGTGCCTGATAGAAATGCATTCCAGACAGTCTTCAACAATGCACGTGAAACTGGAATGTTTCTCAGTGTGAGATTTACATCTTAGGGGCAAGCTGGTCCTGGTCTCGCAGTGGAAGACGAAATTTTAAATATGGTAGAACGTAGCCCGGGTGTAAGTACAAGGCGCATTGCAACCCGTCATCAAATTAATGAAACTACGGCACGAAAAAAATGATTTAAAACTTTTCCATATTCAGCGCGTCCTGAATCTTCAGGACGGTGATAATGATTTGCGGTTGCATTTTTGCAATTGGATAAACGCAAACCATACACTTTATAAATACATTTTGTTCACTGATGAGGCTCAGTTCTCTCGTGATGGAGTAGAATGTTCAGAATATAATTTGACAGGTCTACTGGACGATGTTCCATTGGATATTAGGTAAAACATGTGCTTTCAGCATGATGGTGCCCCTGTCCATTTTAGTCGTTTTATGATCAATCTGCCTTTGGGTATGATTTAAATCATTAATATACGCAATCAAAGTGAACATAAGAGAGACTAGTCGATCGGATTGTCAATTGTGCAGCACTCATAAGAGAAAATCAAGGAGCTTCGTGGCGGACGATAGTTTATTTGACAATTTAATTCATTAATTTCGGTTTATTAGATCTTAATCAATGTTATAATTTATAATACCTACAGAATAAACACTTTTCTCTACAATAATTTACTCGGGTAAAAATATTTTCATTATTTTCTCAGTAACCGTTGATATTCGACCATATCTTTATTAGGCTTTTTTGTTCACTTTTGCCCCCTGAACACCTCTTTCGAATATTGAGTTCACCCCCCCCCCCCAATCACCCTGTATAATAAAAGCAATTAATTAATAATAAAAACAATCTTAATTTATTTATGTCTGTTCCAAACTTCAACATCCTTTTCTCGAAACGGAGGGTATCATTCTGTAGGTATAAATCGCAGTTATGTGCGCTCCACAGATAGATACCTTACAATTTTCGTAAATGGCCTTTGTCAAACTGTTTGCTTGTGACATAGGGCGCAGCGAAGACGTTTAGCTGGATAAATTACAACTTCCACATTTTAGAGCGTCAGTAAGACGGTGGAAATGAGGTACAAGTAAAACCGTTAATAAAAGATGATTACAGAAAATATGCCTCGTAAAGAAAATATAAAAATGAAGAACAACTTTATTAATAGTCAATCTTAAATGTTCATAGAATAATATATAAAAATACTTTTCAGATTTGTCTGCAGGCTTTCGTGACGGTTTTCAACAGTTGAACAATTTCCTGGTGGGTTATCACGTCGTCAGTTTATATTTCTCAAGAGACATCGCACAGAGATAAATGTTACTCCAATTGTGCATATGAGCACTCCAAATTAATCCTAAATTCGTGACAGAAACAATTTATGAAAATAATTATTGCATATTTGGAGTAGTATCATGTGCATCTAAAAAAATTGTGCTATTTTACATAATTTGTTAAATGATACACACAATCCACAGCTCTGTTCAGTAGAAGACAATCGCGATCTTTCATAACTTCACTTCACCCAACTTGAATGGCATTTTTATTTAAGCAAATAGCAAATTTTATTAATAATTGCACACAAAATTCACCAACCTCTACCATGCGAAAATAATGACAAGGAGGAAGAGAAGTCGGAACGCGTGCATCTGTTCCAGATGCAGTCGACGTCGGGCTCGCCTGTATAGGAAAACCAACTCGAACGATATCGACTTATTTTGCCAAATTTTTAGCTGTGCTGAGTGTGCCGATTACAGTCCATCTGGTGTAGGCGCTGATTACTCCGGATGTTTATAAAAATGCAAATTTACTTATTGTTTATTTATGTTATTATTTAGCTGTTCTGTAGAGCTTGTCATTGAATAGACATTAAAACAAGGTTATTGACCTAAGTACGGTAGGTCAAGACTCGGGTTGCCGGATTGTTGATCACTGAATAGGCATGTCTCGGACCGTTTTTTTGTAGACAATACGAGATTTCTTTGTATTACTGACTGTATTTAAATACAAAAAACGTTTTCAATGTCTCTTAATAATTTAACCTAGTTAGTATTGGATTTTATTTCACTATTTATTAAATGAAATGTGAATGGTTTATTTTGATCAGTTGGGGTTATGTAATTTCAATATTAAATGTTTTTTTTATGTTGAAACTTAATATGTTAATTGCATGCTTTTAAAAAATAATTTATATTATTAATTACATATTACAATAAATAGATACTATAAGAAAATATTTAAATTTGATAACGTCGCGTCAGACCGACACCGAATTGCATTACATCCAGTGAAAGTCTGAAAAGGGGGTTTAAATAATGGTTTGAAAATATTTATTTTCGGCGTAAATATACATTCAATTTTGTTTTAATCGCGTATTCATATTATATTCACTTTTCCCTATCTGAATGACCCTGTATGCGTAACACAATAGTGTTATTAAATTTCATAATTTTTATGTAGTGTCTACATCTAGTGGTCAGTGGCGGTTCAAGGTTGAACCTAGATACGGCCACAAGCAGAGAGCGACCCACTAGTTTGGGTACTATGAAATACTGGGACCTATATCGCCATCGGCGATTATTATATTTGCAAGAGCTTAATTTCAGGAAACAACTACCCTACAGGCTAATATGCACGTATTACACCTATACAGGGTAACTCATAATTTCCAAAACAATTTTAGAAAGATGCGTCATGAAAAATGGAGCCAATAACGTAAAAATTGTAAAATCCTTATAGTTTCGGAGAAAAATTTATTGAAGTTGTAATATTTTCAACCTTTACATCGCTGGGCTACTGTAGTCTCCGCATTGTGCACTGTGCGCTCTCTCTCCATACGTAGCCCCAAGTGATTCCGAATATTGAAATCTGATTTTAGTGTTAACGTTTCTGCGATAGTGTTTATATTAGTTTTTCAAGTGCCAAAAATGGGTTACGTGTCTAGCAACTCGGAGTTGATGGATATCGCTTTAATTTATCGTGAAGTAAGACAAAATGCTTTAGCAGCTTCTCGTTTATATGTAGAACGATTTGCCGGTAGACATGTGCCAAATGCAGCTACTTTTACTTCAATAATGCAACCTGAGTGTGACACGGAAAATTTGCAACCAAATCGTGAAAGAGATAGTGGTCCAGAACGTCTACAGCCTATTGTAGCTCTGAAGAATGCATTTTAAAGATTGTTGAATTGCTGAAGATAATCCCCAAATAAGTACCAGTTAAACTGCTCAACAAATGCAAGGAATCAACAGTCAAAAGTGTGGCGTATCATACGCGAGGCTTAATTATATTCGAACCATGTACAGCGTGATAATACCAAAGGATTATTCCTTAGAAATTCGATTATATGAATTACTATCGTCACAAAATGCTGAAAATCCCAGATTTACAGCTGACGTGTTAGTTACAGATGAAGCTACTTTACTCGGAATAGGATATATAACATTTATAATACTCATGTTTGGGATTTTGAAAATCTGCATGCGATTCAACGGGATCATTAAATGGTTAGACAGGGATTGTCGATGATCGCTTGATTAGACTATTTATAATATCAAATCGAATGGATGGGGTTCAGTATCTCGAGTCCTTTCGAAATGATCTGCCTGGGCTTCTGGAAGATATATCCTTACCTGTCCGATTACGATTGTGGTTCTTGCACGATGTTGCTCCCCCTCATGTTTGACAACATGTTGGACAGTACCTTAAGGTCAAGGGGTAGGATAGATTAGACGAGGAGGACAGGTACCATAGTCACTATAAACTTCTGACTTAAATCCTTTGGAATTCTTTTTGTGGGGATATTTAAGCTGCTGTCAATAACGTATGAGTTCAAAATGGACACGAACCAGAAACATTTGTGTTAGTTCGTAGAAACTGGGCAACGCCCCAAATGTGTTTACACATCAGTGATAAAATTAACCACAAATTAATTTAAATAATTAATAATAATAGCGGCAAAAGGAGTTGATAATAGGTGTTATAAAATTTTATTTCTTTCTTTCCTTGGAAAGTTCTTTTAATATTTTAGCAGTTCATTCTTTATTAGACTTTGCTGCTGTGCTGGTTGTCGACTGCGTGCTGCTGAACAAGGTTAGTGGACCAATTTCCAGTGCCGTGCAGAAGTGTATTTTTAAATAAATCATTTTCGAACTGTTCTTTTTTACAAATTGTATTTGTAAGAGTGTCCTATAAATTAAAAAAATGTCATGTATTTAAAATGTGCAACTTTTATTGCTACACTTTTTTCATGTCGTGAATAATAATGAATAGAGAGGGGACCATTTTACGCGACCAACTTACCCGCCTCATAGATATACGTTTTAAGAATTTGTAATACAGGCACCTAGATTTTTTTAGTTTTGTGGTTATACAACATAAATTAATAATTAATTGGACTTAAAATCAGTTTTTGGTTTGTATAGAATAAAAATAAAATTAGTAATGTAACACTGGATTACGAAAAAGTGTATTTTTTGCGAATACGAAATATTTATTAATAATATTTATATTTAAAATACCTTTCAAAACAATAAATCTATCGATTTAACTTCAATGGAAGCGAAATTGCCTTCCCGTTTCCAGTTTCCATTACTTTCTATTCATTCAGTGGGACAAGTAGAAATAAATACCTACAAATTTCAAATACGGCTGCGTTTTCCATTATATATATAATTATATTTTTATAAAGATAAAGTCTATAGGTAATGCATTTTCTGAAAAAGAAGAAACTGAAAACTAATTATGTTTGTGCTGGTTTCCATATGGTATTTTGGTAATATTCAATTCGAGGTGTTATGTAGCTTTACTCCTGTAGAAACTTAAACATAGAGGGTGTATTCCTTATGGACCGCAAAAATAATTCTGTAATTATCAACGTTTCGTGGTTTTTATTACATCTTCAGGCTCTACAATTAAATTTCAATTAAAAATATTTTATTTTTAATTCCATTGCCTTGAGTTAAAGTTGTAATGTTATAAATAACTAAAATTGTAGCGCCAGCGTCACAACTGATAAAATTTAAAAATTATTACACAAATTACATTGACATTTAATACTTATTTAATTTCCCAAATACTACTTAGATTAGATTATTATTATTGCTATCTCTTAATATCTACGCCACTGATCGACAAATTTGTATACTATGACATACGCAATCATCTTGTACAGGGATATAATATATTTATAAGAGATATTTCAAAGAGACAAAATAATAGAGCCTGATAAAACATTGAAAAATAAGTGGGGTGTGCTCAATATACGTACGTACTAAAACCACCCATTTGAGATACAAGGCGTGTAAGATAATTTGAGAAAATCAAATGAATTGGATGCAACTTTTTTAAAGCACATAAGAGTATTTAATCAAAATTTTTGGTGGTACTAGATACGCTGACTGGTGTGATCACTTTTTTGTACAGTTTTTAAGTTAAGTTAGGTTAGGTTAGGTCACGTGATAGCCTGTAAAACTTTATTTTACACATAAAAGATAGTTACAGTACGTAATAGTAATGGTATAGGTTACCAGCTACCCAGATATGCTGTTGGCTTAGGGAAATGTTTTGGGAATGCTACCGCAGCAGTTATATATGCTATCCCGAAAACATTCTTGAAGCAACTGCCGAACAGAAAAAAACATTTTGGCAATAGAAATGCGTTGTCGAGAAACTGATGATGTTAAACCTAAAAAAATGATTCCAGTAGACTAGACCTAGATCGACTAGAACGGCTTAAAAAGAATATATTTTAGATTTAGTGTCCAAAAATCCAACTGCAGACACGAAAAGAGAGCTTATCTAGAGTATAAATTAAGGTTAGATGGTATAAATACAGTATGGAAAAAACTGAAACTAAATTCACGGAAATCTGATGTTAATATTCCTGCTCATTTAAGTAATGTTAATGATCTCAATAAGTATTATTGCACTTGTGTTCCAAATTTGCCCGGAGATCAAGACATGATCAATTATTATCTGAATAATACCTTTAGAGAAAATATAAATCCTTTTAATTTCTATACTGTCTCTGAAGATGATGTGCAAAGGTATTTATATAAAATTAAAACTGCTTCTCAAGGTTATGACGGATTAAATATCAAAATGTTATTGTATTGTTGCCCCTTTATTGTGCCCTATTTGACTCATATCGTCAATATATGTCTCACACAAAATGTTTTTCCGGATGCATGGAAACTGGCTCTTGTAAGACCGATCCCGAAAGTTAATAATCCCCAAGAATTTAAAGACTTGCGCCCTATCAGTATTTTACCGATCTTATCAAAAAATTTAGAAAGGGTGGTGGATTTACAAATTCGGGCCCATGTGGAAAAATTAAATATTGTCCCACAGTATCAGTCAGGATTTAGGCCTCTTCATAGTTGTGAAACTGCATTATTAAATATTGTTGATGACATTTTGAGAGTATAGATGAAAGCAAATTAACAGTCTTGGCACTCATTGATTTTTCAAAAGCATTTGATACCTTAAATTATGAGACTCTTTTTGCTTTGCTTAATTATCTTGGTTTTAGCAAAGAATCTATTCAATTTTTTCGTAGCTATTTACATAATAGATATCAAAGTGTCAAAATTGGTGAAGAAGTATCTACTCCTCTTGAATTATGTTCAGGTGTGGCACAGGACTCGATTGTAGGTCCTTTAATATTTATGTTGTACACATCTACAATACAAAAAGCAATTCATAAATGCAAACTCCGTTTATACGCAGACGACACCCAAATCTATTATTCATTTTCAACGAAAGATTGCGATTTAGCTTTACTAGATATAAATGAGGACATATCCAGCATAGTAAAATGGTCAAAAGACCACAGCTTAAGCATTAATCCAAAAAAAACATTTGTTTTAATTTTTGGCCCTAGAAAAGCACGCTTAGATTTTACCCAACGCATAAAAATTAAGTTTGGTGATGAAGAAATTTTACCTGTGAGCAGTACTAGAAACTTAGGATTAGTCATTGACCCAACCTTAAAGTTCAAGCTGCACATAAATAACTGCATACGTAATGCATATGGAAACTTAAAAATGTTATATAACAATAGGCACTATATCAGTAAGAAAGTTAAAACCTTGTTATGTGAATCTTTAGTCTTGTCGAAATTCAATTTCAGTGATACAATTTATGGACCTTGTATCGACTTTGAAGATGCTAGAAGAATTCAAGTAGTTCAGAACGCATGTCTTCGGTTAATATTTGGAATTAGGAAAAGGCAAAATATTTCTTATAAACTCAAAGAGCTTGGGTGGCTTAATATGGCTAACAGGCGGCTGCTGCATGCTGCTTGCTTGTTTCATAAAATAATTACAGGTAAAGCCCCGACATATTTATATAATAAGATATCATTTAGAAGTGATGTCCATAATATCAATGTAAGATTCAGAGGCAGGTTGTCTCCCCCTGCTCGACGTACTGAATTATTTAAATGTTCGTTTACCTATCAGATAACGAAAATATATAATAACTTGCCTAAATCTATAAAATCCCTAACCTTATATGCTTTCAAAAGAGCTCTAAAAAATAAATTGTTGGACAATGCTAAACAGTAACTGTTCTCTCGTTTATTTATTTTACCGTAGTGCTCTCCTCTTTTCTCCGTGTATATATACTAATATCTCTACAATGTAATATTCGCTATAACTCTCAATTATTAGTTATTGTATAATTAGTTAGTGCTTAAGATTAATAACAGAGATCATGTTCGCATGATCAGCTGATCTTCGGCATTTTTTTTCCAGATTCATGTACCTATCTACCTGTATTTATCTTATATGTAATACTCTGTAAATTTTGTGTAATGTGAATCGGAAAAGAAATAAAGTCCTTATTATTAACTAAGTATTTTCGTAAAATACAATGCATTACTTGACAAATGTAGCACCTTTTGCATGTGAAGAATATTAAAATGTCGATAATAGGGATGTTTACAATTTTAAATTCTGTTTAAACATAATAAAATAGTTAAAAATTACCTTAAAGTCACATATGAAAATTTTTCCAAATATCAAAAAAGTATTTACTTGGGAAAAATTCAAAAGAAATATCAACATTCCTCTGATCCCTCGAAACGTTCTATGGCGTCACACAGCGGAACAGGCTAACGCAGAAATTAGTGGTATGATTCATGTTGCTAAGACTGCATTTACTGGCATTTGCATACCGTTTCGTTTCGTACTTCGTTTTGTAGTATTTTTAAATTTTAATTAAGATAGAAGAAATTAAAATGGAATAATGTTTTCTAAATGTAGACTCACATAATCTGCCAATGTTAGCCATGTGTACAGACTTGTGCCGCCCCCTCTTCCGCAAAAGTCTTCGACTTCTGGGCTAATCTTCGTGATTAAAATGAGGGGTAGATATATTATTATTATTATACCATTACAAAAATGTGTAAGAAGTTTTACGGCGTAGCTTCTAACTGCTACGGTACTCCCAAAGTCAACAGCATATCTGTATATTCACTGCTACTTACTTTGGTTATTATTTTGTAGAGACGCCAAACAAATCAAAAGCAGAATATCAATATTCACTAAAATAGCAAATAATTGCTATTCAAACCAAAGAATAAGTAACATAGAAAACAAAATTAGAACACAAGTTAAGCTTGGCATACCAGCCATATATCACCCTGTATAGTTTCATATCTTAGTAAATTGCCCCAGACGGAAGATCAAATATCACATCATATATATGTAATAATTCGTATCACATAGCTATGTAGCAGTCTAGGAGTCAAATTTTATATCCGATACAATGAGCATATTATATTCTAAAGGCGCCTCAAGACATATTTCACATACGTAACGCTGGAAGTTACAAGAAATATACATGCTATTTTATAAAGTAAGAATGAAATTGTCATATAGGAAAATAAAATACTTGAAAAAATATTTGAAAAAAATGACTTAAATACTAATGCAGAGCCTGGTAGTATAGGAGCAGGACCTTAATCTATGTCAAGACATTATTTGTCATTTTAAATACCCTTCCAAACCAAATTTAGCGTTAAAAACATGTAAATATTTTAGTTATATTTTTTTTGCAATGTTTGCCTTAACAAAGCCCCCCTCCCCTCCTCCTAATTCAAGGGTTCCTAGGCTATAGTTAGCCTACTCAGAATATTGGATAATCCGGCGCTGATTCAGACACTGGCAATATTCTGCCAGTCCCTAAATTAAAATATGTGAAAAAAAGTCTAAAACAGAATTTGTTGCTGCTTTAAATAATTAAATTTAATTTATTTTAAAAAAAAAATAGCAATATGATGAGCCGTACTTGATCGTACCATTCAAAAATTTGTGTTACATCATGTATAATTTATGTTTAAACAGGTTGTCTTACGGTGACGGCCTATTAGAATATTTCAGAAACTACTTTGATTCGAATTTTGAAAATTTCTGGGGTTTTCGGGGATGCTCTGTTTAAAAATAAAATAATGCAATTCTTGTTGCACTTCCAGTAATACCAAAAGTCGTCATCGACTTGTTTAATCTAAATAGAACACCTTGTATATTACTGTTATTCTTGATAAGACTTGGAATTTTGAGTAGAATTACATACCCTATACCAAAAACCCAACAGTTCTGAAGTTCTTTGACATTTAAATAAATGCGTTTAATTAGGTTCGTAAAAACTTTTTTCGTGTTACATATAGACATGTAATTTTTGGTATACCATGAGATTTAAAGCTGTTTTACCTTTCGTATTTAGTAACAATTCTAAAATACTACACCAAGTATTCCATTTTCCTGATTACATTTTACTAATTTCAATAAGGGGAAACTTTCTTATTTCAAATAGAATATATGTATCATTTATGCTTCAAATTGTGTAAAACTAAATGTAACACAGAAAAAGTTATACAGATTCTTATAACTTCGAAATGGCTGAGTTTAGGTATATAGATATATATTTTCAAATCAAAATTGTCTTTTCCATTTAAAATAAGCAAGTTCATGGCGACTTCCAGTATAACCGGAAATACTACAAGAATAACATACAACATTCCCAAAAACTATGGACGACAAATTTTCAATAGTCAAATCGAAGTAGTCTCTGAAATATTCTAATGGGCCACCGCCGTAACACCCTGTGTTTAAAAATTTAATTTTCACAATACTGAAAATGATAATGATTATGTAAAAAATCGACTAAATTAAATGCTCAAATTATGCACCGTTGGTTGCCTGACAGTAGCCAAGGCGATTAATAAATTCTTTTTGGACATTATCAATAACTTCAGGAGGTATACGATGTATCTTGTAACGAATTCTTGCTTTTAAATCTTCTAAATTAACCAGTCTAGAAACGTACACTTTGCTTTTTAAGTATCCCCACAAGAAATAATCTAAGGGTGTCAAATCAGGCGACCTGGCTGGCGATTCGGGAACAGCTCATCTAAATAAGCACGGGCAGCTGTTGCATAATGAGGAGGTGCACAGTATTGTGAGAATTAAAATTTAAAAAATCAAAGTTCTTATTAAGTATTGGGCGGTCTGTTGTAAAGAGAAGTGTAAGAGCTTTCAAAATAAATATTGCTCAACCCCCAATGCCATTTAAATATTTTGGGGTGATGCTTACCCTTGCCTGTGGATGAAAACGGCGGAGTCAAAAATATCAGCAAAGAATGTCCCACTTTAAACTAAAATCGACGGGTCAGAGTGTTTTTCTATATTCTTGACACAGTTCCTGAAAATGGCTGGTTTCGTTTTCATTTGGCCGCCCTGTATTTATTAGATGAGCACTACTTAAACATCTATACAGCATAAATAAACTTGTGTTAACAGTTTCTGCGATATTTCATGGTCAAAATTTTCAAGTATCAACGCATGTTGTAACATATTCAATATTGAACCGTAGAACCCATTATGTGAGTTTCCAATGTTATAATTACCAGAAAATAAGAGTCTTGAATTCTCAACATTCCTTTATTTGGATGACCGGTTTCGAAGTGTCTAACACTTCATCTTCAGATCCCCGAAGCTACACAAAGACATTACAATTACTTAAAACCCCCAGAAAATAATTACAAAGGACTAATTATAAAAAACAACAATGGTGAACTATAATAATAATATAAGACCTAAAGAACTTTTCTCTTTATTCTATTAAGGATAACTTTAAATTATATACTTAACAATGATTACTCAAGATTTGTCAAAAACGTAGTTCCAAAAATATATATACATCTCGCTATATTAGTATTTGTACAATTCCAATAATTTTTTAAAAAACCAGATTTACAAATATACATATAGAACGTGAAATCGCCATGCACTGATTTTTTTTTTGTAACAAAGAAAAACAAATAAACACGCTGGTGTATACTACAACTGACAACCAATAAATGATATTCAGAAGTTCACAAAATGTCATCAGAGGTATTGCCAACTTTATACAAGAAGTAAACCTAAGGAATTAAATACACTAACCTTTTGTCTTTTGTAACTGTTGAGTTTTCCTCACATGAAAAACGTCAACCTTGGTTTACTTATCAATAATGCTATAGAACAAGAGAAATCTGCTTATTATCGTCAACGTTTCAGTCTTTTAAAGCATGATACTAAAATACTTTGGGAGGAACTAAAAAAGAATGACCTTACATGTTGCAAGAATAATGGTGTTATAAATGGATCCCGATGCTATTAATAATCATTTTCTTGACTTAATTCTCAATACTACTGCTAATAACGAATATGTACAAGGTTTTTACACCTCTGTTTCGACAACTACTGTTTTTGAATATTTACCTGTTACTGTCAACAAAATTGAAAATTTGATTTATAAACAAAAGCCGCATACTATTGGGTGTGATGGTATTTATGGTAGTATGTTGTGTACGTCTGTTATTGCTTTTCCTCTTATACATATAATTAATTATTCTTTCGAAATTGGAGTGGTTCCTTATCAGTGGAGAACATCAATTGTTACACCTATTCCTAAGAAATCGCAAGCTAAAGAATTTGCAGATTTACGACCTATTAGTTTGCTGTCAGTTCCTCTTAAAATAGCATAGCGAGTTATTTATAATCAACTTGTCTCTCATTTTAATTTTAATAATGTTTTAGCTCCTAACCAATCAGGATTTCATAAAAATTTTAGTACAGGTACAGTACTTGCGGCTGTAGTGGACGATGCTTTACGGGCTATTGATGTATCTCAGGTGTTAAGTCTCACACTGTTAGATATGTCAAAAGCATTTGATTCAGTAGACTTCAAATATTTACTGGCTAATCTATATTTCTATGGCATTCATGATAAACAGCACGGCTGGTTTGATTCCTATACTAAAGATAGAATGCAATTTACCAAAATTAAAACTGAAAATCGTAATTTGTTGTCTGAGCCTAGGAAAATAAAATCTGGACTACCACAGAGTTCTATCTTGGGACCTTTACTGTTTAGCGTATGTACTGCGGATTTTGTTTCATCAGTGTCTATACTACTTTGCATACGTATGCAGATGATTTGCAAATTTTGTATAAGTTTGAAATTGAGAACAAACTAACCGCTATTGACCTAATTAATTCTGACTTACACCGGATTAAAGACTAGAATTTGAAAAACAACGCTTTTCCTTAAATGTTTGGGCAGGTATTATCAATGATCGCTTGATTGGACCATCTATATTTCCAAATCGAATAATGGGGTTCCTTCAAAATGATCTGCTTAGACTTCTGGAAGATGTGGAAGGTCAAGATCTACAGTGAACCAGTGTCCAGTGTCGTGCGGAAGTGTATTTTTAAATCATTTTCGAACTGCCCTTTTTGATTTTTTTTTATATAATTGTATTTGTAAGAGTTCCTTGTATATGAAAAAAAATTTTTGAATCACACAATTTTCATAGCATTCCATCACCCAATGACGACATTAATAATACTTCAGATATTTATGAAAATAATTTGTATCTATATTAAAAATGAGACTGACAAATTCTATTTCAAGTTGATTGGTAATACTTTAATTTCTCAATTGTTAACGAAGACCAATGCTACTGGTTGTGATCATTCTGATAATCTTAATATAATGATTTTAGAGCTTTGTGGATCAACAATAATTAGTTTCATCAGTAATATTATTAATTCTTGCATTTTAAATAATTATTTCCCAAAAGCATGGAAAGAAGCTTAAAACTTGCTTCGCCTAAAGTTGATGATCTAATAGAATTCAAACAATTCACATCTATTAGTATCCTTACGATTTAATCAAAAAAATTTGAAAAGGTTATTTATTATCAACTTCTTGGATATTTTAAATCATACATACTTACCAGAAGAACAGCCTAGATTTCGCAATGATCAGAGTTGTACTACGGCATTACTTAAAGTTAATAATGACATTCAAAGCAACTAATAGTGGACTCAATTCTGTTCTGGTGTTATTAAACTTAACAAAGGCATTTGATACTATGCAGCATGATACGTTACATATATTATATTCTCGAACAAAAATGGTATAGGTCCAGAGACAAATAGTTAAGTTATATAAGAGTCTTTCTAGTTCCAGAGAAGAGAAAACTAGGGTTATAAAGGAGTCATTACTTGGTCCTCTGTTGTTCATTACGTATACTCACATATTTTCTAAATGTATTAAACATTCAAAAATTCATATGTACACTGGCTTTTTCTTCATTTCTTTAAAATGGAAAAAATTAATTATGATCTTCAAATAATATATGAGACATCAGTAAAACACATTGTTTTCTTGAATCCTACTAAATCAATTGTTTTCTTTTTTGATGGCGAACCTTCCTGCATATTAAAATTGATATTAATAATATTAACGTGACTATTATTCAATCAGGTAAAATATAAGTTATAATGTATAATACAATTAGATATAATTTTCACACAGATTTTATTTAACAGCAAAAGTAAAACTACTTTTATGTCAATCACTTATATCCTATCTCAAGTCGATTACTGTCAAGTATTTTCAAATTGCCTAATCTCTTATGATGTACATCGAGTGTAAAAAGTAAAAAATTCATGTTTAAGGTTTACATATGAAATAAGAAGATTTCATCACATGTCGCACAAACATAAAGAAGCTAATTGTTTTAATATGAAGAGTCGTTTTCGCCAGTACTCACAATTCACAGCTATTAGTATAACAATGACATTCTTAAAACAACTGATAGTAGTCTCGATTCTGTTACGGTGTTATTAGAATAACACCATTCATCATTATACGTTATACATATTATATTCTCAAAAAGTTAGATAATAGTATTTCTACTTCTAGAGAAGTGAAAACTAGAGTTCCACAGGAGTCATTACTTGATCCTCTCTTGTTCATTACGTATACTCACATATTTTCTAAATGTATTAAACTTTCAAAAGTTCATATGTATACTGATGGTTTTCAGCTTCATTTCCTGAAACGGACACTGTATCAGCAATGGAATGGAATTATGATCTACAAAGATCACTAAAACACGTTGTTTTTCTGAATCTTACTAAATCAATTGTTTTCTTTGGTAGTGAACCTTCCTGCATTCGAATAATTAAATTCATATTAATAATACTGATGTGACTATTGTTCAATCAGCTAAATGGATATTCAATAAATGTTTACCGCGTGCCTATGGAAACCCGGGATTTTATTTAACTGCAAAAGTAAAACTGCTTTTATGTCAGTCACTGACATCCTATCTCAAGCCGATTACTGTTCTCAAGTATTTTCAAATTGCCCTATCTCATGTGATGTACATCGAGTGCAAAAAGCACAAAATTCCTATTTAAGATTATACAGGATGAGTCATTAATAACTTTAACACCCTGTAGAATGAAAACGAGCAACAATTCAATAAGGCATGTTGGCTCAATCGTTTTATTTTGACGTTAACAATCTACCCTTAAGCTATTTACCGTTATTAATGACTCACCCTGTATATATGAAATAAGAAAATGTCATCATGCTGTCGCACAAACAGAAAGAAGCTAATTGGCTTTATATGAAGAATTGTTTTCGCCTGTACTCTCTGCGTTTTTGTCATAAAATGTGGTAAGAAACCTCTATATTTATAAACCATATTACACATAAGACGGATGTGCACGATATAAATGTACGAAAAAAAAGCTTAATATCACCACCACTCCATGAAACTGCATTATTTTAGACATCGTGTATCTACAACATCTACAGTGAAGTGGTTTTTAAGAAGATATTAATAAGGTATTCCAACTTGTAACTTGAGATACTTCCCTGCATAATTTAGTTAGGAACGAATTTCTCAATGAAAATTTTGATAAACGCAAATTTTGCAAGTTTCTTATTAACTTCCTATCAAAAATAGGAATAAAACCTTCGTATATTTAGCATAACGGACAAACATTCTAGTAATCCTATTATTAATATTTCCAGTGTGTATATTATATTTATGTCGTTTCATCGGTGTTATCGGCAGTGTACAAATATTTCAAATGACATCCTGCTCAATGGTGTGATGAAGCGAAAACATCGCTATAGATATTTTTAGTGATAAGGCCTAAATCAAAGTGATAAAATTAATTACTAAAGTTGCAAGCTATTGTTTGCCTGACAATATCAACAACTGATTAAATTATGTTTACTTGGTTAAGATCTATTAAATATTTGACATCCTTTTGAGAATATCCCTACAAATGTATTAAATAAATAAGCTATCTAATTACACACATTAACTAAAAAATCAAATTGCGCTACAAAAGTTGTCAGAATTATATTTGAATGCTCTAATTAAATGATACTTGACATAATTTATAGCACTTATGAGTTATATAGAATTTTTTTATTCCTTAACAAGAATGTGTGTCAATTCGTCAGTTGTTTCGCTGGAAGTTAACTTATTCAATTTCCAAAATAAGTGTTGAAATTGTGAAGTTCGCACTGTGCCTTCCAGAATATTCACCACTAACTGACAGATATGTAACAAGTTCAAATAATTTTTGCCTTAATGATAATTACATAAAAAGTGTGACATACTAATTAAAAACTGACCCAAAAAAATGTTGGCTTCACATAAACGTTAAGAAAGGTGCTAATATAATTCCTGATAAAATGTACTTTAATGAGACAGAGCTGAATAAGCCAAAGTAATTGTAGATTTATTTAGTACATTTTTTAGTAGTGTTTATCAAGCCTCTAATAACTCCTTAAAGCCTTCTTATAGTGTTTCTACTCATTCATGCATCCATTTTGATAAGCTCTTTAAAATTCATCTTTTGCAAACAATAAAGAAACTAAAACATAAAATGATGGGCATAATTATGTTAAATATAATGTTTTTATTGTTCCAGTCTTAACTTTAATATGGCAGTAAAAACCACAACTTCTCCAGATTGTTGGAAATTAGCTGGAGTTTGTTCACTAGATCGGTAAAACAGCAAATATTGAAAATTAATGTAGCATGTCAATACTTTCAAATTTCACTAAAGTTGTTGAGGCTTCATTGTATAATATTATACATTCATCAATAAAGTGGTTAATTTCATCTTGACAACATGGCTTTATGGAGAAACGCTTCACAGTAACAAACTTGGCATATTTTACTCAAATAATATCAGAAGCTTTAGATAGAAAAAAATCAAGATACAGTATACACCAATTTCTCTAAAGCTTTTGATCGTGAAGACCATAATATTTTCATAAATAAATTAAATGACATTGGCTTTAGTGATAGTGAATTTTTCACTTCTTATTTGACTAAGAAAATACAATATGTTCAGTATAATGGTGATAAATCTAAAGAATTTTATTCATATTCCGGGGTACCCCAAGAATCAAATTTGCGACCGTCATTATTTATTATATTTATAAATGATTTCAGTGATAATCTTACTTGCAATACATTATTCTATGCGGATGATCTTAAATTGTTTACTGAAATAACTTGTTTAGAGAGTCAATTATTACAAAGTGAACTGCACAAACTGATGAAATTGTGTTCTGTCAACAAATTGGATATGAATGTTTCTAAGGGCAAGGTAGTTTCATTCACATGGAAAATAAATTGCATAAAATTTTCGTATGCACTTAGTCATTCTGTCTAAATAATTTTAACAGAAATTACCCAGGAATTTGGAAATGATTTATACGTGAAAATCAGAGACCGGAAAATCAACTTCATTGAACGAAAACGTTATCGGACAGTGCACTGATTATATAACAGAGAACCTAATCTCCAGTTTCAGAATTCCTTCTGAAGAAGAGAGCGACATGACTTTCGAAACGTCAAACTACCAGAGCCGACGACGGAAATTGTTTAACCATTGGCAACTACCATGTAACCCTACAAACCAAACAAGGCAATTTTTATATATCGGCAAAATTGAGTCTTTACAGTAGATATCGTAAAATAGTTTTTCTACACCCGTATTATAACAATGCACTTATATGCCCATAATCCGTTTCATAATGATACCCATTACGATACCGATTTTTCATTACGATACAGATTTTATAATCCGTTTCATAATGATACCCATTACGATACAGATTTTTCATTACGATACAGATTTTTAAACAATAGAAACCCATAATTTTTCAATCAAGCATGCTGTGCATTTGACGTTTATCCTAGGTTCTTATGTAATTATTTTAGATGTCAAAATCAGTACGTATTAAATTTTCGTAGATACCTAGCTAAACTTGGATAATTTATCAAAATGTCTGATATCAGCGATATAGAAGAATTACCATCGACTCCTCCACACATATCGGAGAAAGCAGAAAATGCAGTTCGTACGAATAATTACTGTTACCTATTGTGTTCAATAAAAATATAAAATTTATGGTTTTTGATTATTTATCGGGTGTAGAAAAAATAGCGTATGCAACTCTCATGTAATGGTTATTAATACATGATCGTTGCATAATATACTATTAAATATTTAACAGTCACTTTTTTAAATACATGCCAATACAAAGTAGACAAGTGGCAGCACTTAATCTAACCGACTGATATGCATACAATTATACCCTTGCAAGTACGCGATTTCCAAAGTGATATTTTTTCAATATAATTGTGGTACTAATGGTATATTTACCAAAAGAATTCCAACGATTTGTTCACAGTAAAGTCTTTATAGCGGCTATATCACAGAGATGTAAATTGTTCAAGATGTCGAAGGGTTTATTTTCTTCAGATGATGATGATGACAATCCTTCGTACTGCTGTCGGAGTTTTCTGAAGTTCGTACCAACGATTAGTAAATATGTTGAGAATATGTTATGTTTTTAAAAATGTTATTATGTTCATTTCTATTACTTTATTGTTTGATGCTTTTCATATATTTGTATACAAGTTGCTAGCTATGTTGTCAGTTGCTCGTGTTTAAAGGAACACATAATATATAACTGACGAAGTGTTTCATTTTATCCATGATAAATACGATCAGTTTCAATGTATCATAAGTTTGCTTGATGGCGAACTCTGAAATGTTTTAATACAAGAAATTCTATATTTCGTGAATGGAATGACGTCATTATTTACAAAAGCTCCAATCAAAGAGATTTTGGGAGACCTTCAGCGACGACTTATCGCAGAAGCCAAACATCTAGTCTTCTAGTAGACTTGAAAAGTCTGCAGGTGGACCATCTCCTTTTCTAGAGGTCAGTTTTCTGAACAAACTGAAGGAACAGCTGGGTTCATCCTTAGTTCTAAATTTAAACTTTCGCCAAACAGGCCTTGGACTTTGTTAGTTCAGATATATATTAAAGTACACCAAATAATGGAAATTTCTTTAAAGTAATAGGAGTTTTGCTTTATTGTCCTACCTTCAATTTTCGTCCTAAAAACGATCCAAATATGCATAATGGAACAGTATCAAATAAAAAATATAATACATCTTGGATTTTATAAAATCTATTTATAATAAAAAATTAAATTTAAAATATACTTTTTATATGTTTTGTGAATTTTGACCTATATCCTTTACCACAAGCAAGCACCAATATCAGAAAGAGGGGTCAGTCATGTTTATGTAAACATCGGCACTCTCTTTGTGGAAATTTTGCCGATACCTAAGTTTGTTAGGGGCTAGGAATCTATATTGTTTTCAATAATGGCGACACAAATCATTTTCCGTGAATAACGTGTATTTTCAATTAAGTTAAGTTTATTGTAATATAAAATATTGGGATGTTTCGATGAATTCTATTTTACTTTCATAATTTACTGTATGTGTTTTATGTTTATGTTTATGTTTATATATATATAAACAATTTCTGTTTTTGCAGGACTTTGGTCAAGTTGGGAGTAATAAGTAAATTATAGTTTTTGACGAGCTTTTTGTCTTTTTCATGGCTACAGGAGATACACATTTATTAATTATGTAACATTACTAATAATAATTCATTGTTTAACTAATAATTTTGAACAATTTTTTAAATTTTATATAGAACTACTTACTAGTAAGTTGAAAATATTTGACAATCAGTGAAAAATTGCTAGTAATAATAATTGATCAGAATCACTCAGTGTTATCAATATTGGAACAATTATTTAGTTCATAAAATAATACAATAGTACTCAATTATCACATATTTTGAAAAGACCTAATTAGAACTAAAGTAAATATATATTTTTTAAATTATATAGATTAAAATATAAACTAGAAAAAACAATATAATTATATAGTATTTTACTTTTATGGTATTTAAAAACAGTAATACATAGTAATTCATAGACAAATACATAAGAGTAGGTAGAACTGAGACTAACAATGTCCAGTTTTTTATTCATAGAGTCTTGATCTTTAATAATTTCAACCATTTCGTTAAATGTTTGTCCATGTGTAAAATTCTTACATCATCAAAAGTCATATGATGTTCTGAGTCTAAAACGTGCTCTGATAGTCTCAATGCAGTTCTGCTATCGCTCTTATGTCATGTAACTCGAGCATTAAGTGATCTGGATGTTTGACCAATATATCTCAAATTGCAGTTGTAACCTGGGATGCTATATACTGTAACAGTTTCCTTTGTTGTTATCGTGTTATCTTTATCTTTTAATTTACTATATAACTTACCTATATATTTAACGTTTTTGTGTAATTTTTGAATTCTATTGGATATCTTTGACAAAATCTTAAGCTATAAAAGGTTTCATTTTATAATGAAGTTACCTATTATTGAGTGATGGACTATTAAATAATATTTCCTGTGTAGTTTTGAAAAAATTCTGATAATTTCTCTAAATTTTTATTCCTCAGGGAGGGATGATAAATATTACGCCGATTTTTCATTGCTAGAATAAGATTGATTGTCACTATGTCAAGTTTATCATCAAAAACTAAGAAAACGTGTTTGGACAAAGGAATGGTTGAAAAAAACACAATGATTTAAATTTATTACAGTGCATTCAAGCATGTGAATCTCCCGATTTTATCTATTACCTATCAGAGAATAGATTATCCGACATTTATTAAATGATTACAGTTAATAAGACTTAAGGTTTTTGGTCACCGGCAGACGTTTTGAGTTGAGGAGCTACATGTCCCCAACTACTGGAAAAATAATACCTGAAATATGCCGTGCCAGTAATTCACGATGGCGGGGGATATACAAGGTGATTATAAAAAATAGTACCAGAAATTTAACTGCTTTTTCTAACACATCATTTTCGATAAACAGGGTGTGAAGAGTTAGTTCTTGATGACGGTTTTTAAATAATATTTCCAAAACGCATTAAAAAAATTAACGAAATTTTGCACAAATGCATAATTTTTATGCTCTTTTTAAAAACCTAGAAAAGATATGAACAAAATTTTTTTGGAAAAAATTAATTAAAAAAAGTAACTAACTGTTTACATCCTGTATATCGGAAACGAAGTATTTTACGATACACGTTTACACAGACTTTTCGTTATGTTTTGGGGTCTAGAAAAGCAGTTAAATTTATGGTACTACGGGTATTTTTAGAATTATCTTGTAGATTTAAAAAGTGCTATGCAGGTTATTTCAAATATAGGTCTTTTAAAAAATAAATATTTTGGCTATTTCCAGAAATACCGGTAGTAGTGTTAACACGTTCCTTGGCTAATAGAGTTGGAGTGGGGATATGCTCTCTAGGTGGTAAACGAACTAGGTCAGTAGTGATGTTTTATTTATCGTGGGAGTGTCAATCTTCAAAAATTTTCAAAATATCTCATGTGTGAAGCAATATAAGTTAATGGATATAATTCTTATGTATGGTGAAATTTCACAAAATGCTTTGGCAGGTTGACTCTTGTATGCGGATCGGTTTCCCGATCGACACACGCCAAATCATGAAACTTTTACGGCAGTGGTGCAATGTGAACGTGATACTAGTTTTTTACGTGTAAGTCGTGGACGAGATGGTGATCGCGAATAAGTAGAAGGCAGATTGCTAGACAGGTACCTGGAACTTAATGTACGAAGCTCAGTTATAGCCATATCATATCCAGTGTTCAACCATTGTTACCAGCGGTTTATCCATTACGGTTTCGTGAGTTGTTGTTGCAGCAAAATTGCTGAAAATACCCAATTAACTGCTGACGTACTAGTTACAGAAGAGGTTTTATTTACTGAAAATGGAATACAAAACATTCACAATATACACGTTTGGGAACTCGAAAATCCACATGCAATTGAACGGGACTACACCGTTTTTCACTGAATCATATCGTAATCATATTGCCCAATCGTATGGATATTTACAATGTCTAGAATTTCTTCGTATTGACTTGCCCGCCCTTATTGAAAATGTACCCGTAGCTGTCCAACAATGCATGTAGTTTTTACATGATGAGGTATTTCCTCTTATTCAAAATTAGTGTAACAAAATTTTATTCACTTTAAAGACACGTCATTTTGGTTAGATCTAACTATCTTTAAGTTTATTTTAAAGTAAAAATACGGCAATCTTTTTTGCTTCAGATAAGTTCTGAATCACTCTGTATAGCATTCTTTAAAATAAGTTGGTTTCGGCATACGATAAAAATTCGATCCCTCTATAATTTGGATAAGTGTAGATAAAAAATATTCGATGCGAATTTGTTTCATTATCAATTTCACTATGATGTTCCATGTTTCACGTAAATTCTCGTAAAAACAAAGCCTTTAATCGTATTTAAATCCATACAAAACGGATAATGGAATTCTGCTTCCACGGAAATCGAATTTAAAATGTATCCCTTTTTTATCACAAAGGATACATTGCCATTTGCTACTTCGGGGTAGGGAAATAGAGAGAAAAGCTTGAAAATTAATTGCAATTTTCTCAAATAAATTTATTATCCTTTGATTCTGTAGAAATTCGTTTTTTTCCAAAATAATTGTTTTCTGTTAAATTGTTCATCTAATTTCAATGAATGTTTCTAAAACATTAATTTTCGAACCGAAGAGTCAAACTTAGCCAAATATTTTATCAAACAAATACCAGAGCACAAATGAAATAAGAATTAACGCTACGCTGTACCATTCATAATGGCAATAATTAAAAGATAATTAGTTGAAATGAATCTTACTTTGTTATTCTCAAATAAACCATTTGTTTTTTTTTTTCATTTATGACTATTCACTATACACATCATGGCTATCAAAACGATAAATAACCCTCTCAAATAAAGTAAAAGTTGATCATCCTATTTAAAATTTTGGACTATTATAAAAGATGGTTTTTGTCTACGTTGGAGACTCTGTTGGGAGAAGCCCTTGACTCAAAATAAGAATTCGATTTTAATTTTTGATTGTTAAAATATATTGACAAGCCGTCTGAATTACGTCACCTGCGATAGATTTAATTAGGCAGACTTTTAATACAAGATCTGAACTGAGATCGTCCTTGGCCCATCTGCTTACCGGATCGAATAGTTATTTTTCTAACAAGTGCGTAAAGTTACACTTTCGGCATGAGGTACAACATTTTTTTCTACAAGCTCATGAAAATAAATGGAAAGTTTAATCTTCTTAAATCTGTATTAATACGGAAACAAAAGTCATAACAAGAGTGAATAAAAATACATTGAAATACTGACTTATTATTAGTGATATTAATTCTAAACGTACAGTTAGACGCGTCATGTAAATTAATTGCAAGTTGGTATGTAGGTTAAAGTTAGCTGCTTCTTGGAAGAAGATTGATCTAACAAATATTGGGAAGAAATTTCTTCAGAAACAGAGTCAAATCGTGGCTGTTGATTACTGACGCTACATCTAGACAAGACATTAATGGCTATAAATTGCAGTTTGAAGATGATAAAGTATTCAAATGAAGAATTTTGTTAGACCTTTCTTTGTCCGATTTGTAGAGTCTTCTAAGTACCCCTCAGCAACAGAAGTTAATTTGCACCCTCCTAAATGTTTAATTTGTGTGATATCTTCTCCATAATCGGCAATAAAAGTGACCGAGGACCTAAAACTGTGACTCATGTATAGTTCCGGATTTTGAAGGTGTAAATAGGCTGTGATTCCGGAGGGTATTCTTCCTACTGAAATGTATTATTGTCCATGTTTGTATTGTATAAATAATCAACGATGTGGAACTCCTTTTGAACGCAAGCTTGTATATTTTCTGTATATATTAAAAAAAATATTTTCCTTATTTGTTTCTTTGCATATCGTGAAAGATCTGGCGGGATGATTTTTGGAGTCCTTGATATTGACAATTATCAGGCCTTCTTTAATTTCTACATCGTCGATGGTGATTTTCGTTATTTCCTCTCGTCTACAGGTACCAATCAATCCAAAAATCGTAACCAACTTAATTAATCATCAGGTAAGTTTTATCGGGTGCCTCATATTTTTTTACGTCCTTCTGACTAAAAATTGTTACATTTTTCAAACCAAATCCATCAATCTGTCTTTTTATAAAGGCAGTTATTTTATGAAATTTGCCAATATTTGAATTTTGTTTAACTTTACAAATACTTTTTATAACTGAATATCTGGACCATAACGTGTTTGCTTTCCATGATTTGGACATTTCCAAAAAATATGATAAATATACTTCCTCTTTTGTTGTTTTTACCTTTTTAGTATTACACCAATCAATAAAATATGAGTATTGCTTCTCTTATCTTTTTTTTGACTTCACGGGTAACAAATTCAAACTTATTTCATTAGCTGCTATTAAAGTTCTTCAGGAAGTTTTTCGTTTCATGAATTCATTGTTGATTTCATAAAATTGCAAACACAGATCGAAATTTACTGAAGATTGATATGTCAAGAGATGTCCGTCGCATAAACAATCAGAACCAAATGTTATTTTCAATTGCTAATTATAAATGTGTACGAGGGTTCTTCACAATAAAATATTTAATATATAGTAAATATATAATTTAATTTATTTATTTTGTTTTTTTTGTTTAAAAAAAATGTAAATTAGTGGATAATATCAAACAAATTTTCCAACTTTATGAAGAAACAACCTGAGATTTTCTTATTTTGTCACCACTTATCTAAATTTTTCTTCAAAATTATGCTCAAGTATTCCTTCAGGAAAAATGTTCCCGCAATCAAAGATAATATGTAAACAAATAAATCATAAATGAAATATGTTCATAGTTATCCTTAATTAAAAATACTGTAATTATTTTTTTCCAATATTACATTCACTTGCTTGCCAAATGAATTTAATACCAGTACACCAAAAGTACAAAGCATAAGGAGCACGTAAAAGTTAGGTTGCTTGCCTTTTCCTGATCACTGTTACCAGGTTGCCATGTATAAACGCTTGCGTTGATACTAGCAATTAGTGCAAATTTGCTTTCTTTATGAAATATACAGGGTGTTAAAAATTAATGGGTTAAATCTTTAATATTGTTATCTTTCTTAGTTGTATTTTTTATATATGTATGTGTTTATAATATATTCTTCTGGGTCTTCAAGTGTTGATGACCTTATTTATCCTCTTCATCAATTATGTCAAGAAAATCAAATCTTTAATATTGTTACCTTTCTTAGTTGTAATTTTTATATATGTATGTGTTTATAATGTATTCTTCTGGGTCTTCAAGTGTTGATGACCCTATCCTTTTGATTAATTATGTTCAAAAAATCAAATCTTTAATATTGTTATCTTTCTTAGATGTAATTTTTATATATGTATATGTTTATAATGTATTCTTCTGGGTCTTCAAGTGTTGATGACCTTATTCATCCTCTTGATCAATTATGTTAAATGCTATTTTCTTTATGTTGAAGATGAATCCTACTTTATTTAACTATGAGATTGATTTAGAAATTTCGACATGTGTTCTATAGAGCATGAAAAATATAGTGGATACCAAAAATTTTCTACCTAGGTTTGGGTACCCAGGTGGCTTTCATCTATAAAACCTTACTCCAGGGTCACGCTTGCGACCAGATGGTACTGATGTGTTGCATACATTCTTATGCAGCGTTCAGACCAAGTTCCAATAAAAACCAACGCTAACGATGGCACATGTGGCATGGACTTGTGGAATTGGGAGGTATTGGAATTAACTCGCCCACACCGATCCATATCAAAATTTAGACTTCAACTACACAGCGTTTGGAAAGGTTCAATTGAAATGTCGAGCGTTGAGGACGATTTATTGTTTGTTAGTGCGAGATTTATAATAACACATTTTTTAATATGGGAAAATAAATAAATAGCCCATTTTAAAGTTACTAACAAAACCTTTCGCTATTGTATTTTATTACACTAAATAGTGTATAGAACTGCCCATAAGTGTATTGTTTTCCTTAATTAACGTAAGATAATAATAGCTACCCAGCGAACGTTTCCAGAGCAAATTTTATAGAGAAATGTTTGTTCTAAGAATATTTTCTTAGTTCTTTAAGTTGCTTTGTAAGGCCTGCAGGAAATACTTATAGAATTGTTAAATAAACGTTCTCACAGGTCTTAAATAATTTTTATAACACAGTTACAAAGTAATCTCAAAAATTGTATAGCAGTTCTAAAATGCTGGCTTAGAATCCTGGTATAGAACAAATAAAGGCAGAACTTTAAAATCTTTTAATTGCATCTTTTAAAAACAAAATGTTTCTGTATTGCACATGTTAGAAATAATATGGATGGATCAATAAGAAACAATAAGATCGACCTAATGAACCTGCATACGAGTACTCACATCATTACGAATTTCTTAGTTGGTTTCTATAGAGTTCGTTGTTTGTTAGGGAGCAGAATTTTAATGCGGAAAAAGTTTTATCGTGTAATATATGGTACATAATGGTAATTTTTTGACGCGCCCTCAATTAATCTTATATTTCCTACGATCCTGAAAATTTAATAAAACAAATGTTTTCTAAATTGATGAATTTAACAACCAACTGTATATAAAATAGTCAGAACGTAAGTATAATCCTTATTATTGATATCATTTCACCTATTTATATTGTATATATTTTTAATAATGATTTTTTTTTCTTTCTTCACAATATGGTGACAGAAATAAAGGCTTTATCTTGTACTTCCAGTGGATTCTCTCTAATATGAAATGTTTATGTCAATTACAATGATTATAGAGCAAATATGCTATATATTATGTAAGCAACTACTATAACAGATCTATGCCATTTAATATCCACAATGTTTTATGATATTTCCTGAACCATACGGTTGACTACAGTTCCATTTACAATTTATTTGAGGCTTGTTCATATTTGTTGTTTTATTGAGGTTTTCGCCTCACCATGAAGCTATTCTATTTTAACAGTAGATTGAAAAAAATAATATATTGTGGTAATTTCAATTATTTTAATATTGTTAAATAAAGCTAATAAAATTCTTTAACTTCAACATATAGAAGTGTAAAAAATAAGGTTTGGAATGGTTTAAATTAAATATGTTACTAAATTTCTATAAGGAGAAATCAATTTCTATTAGTAATCAAATAATTTTTATTTATCATAATGAAATTTTCTTTCTGCGAGCAGATAATAATTTCTATAAGCCACGACCATATTATACAAATTTCACCATTATTCTTAAAATATTTCTACCTTTTCCAGTCATGTCTCGTCAGATAGGGGCCTAGTATCTATATAACTATATATATATATATATATATATATGGTAGTTCTATAGCGTTTTTTTATGGAACAAAAAGACTTGTGTTACTTATTTACTCTATAATGATTTTATAACAACTGTATTATTATTCTCTATAACTGCCTTAAAAAACGTTTTCTCTTAAGTTCGAAAGCAGCATATTTGTAATTTGTTGTCCGCAGCAGAATTGTAACTCTTACACAATAGTTCTATAATTAAATTATAAGCGACATTACGGAATAATTTTATAAGAGTGTCACAGGATAAGATATAATTCTATGAGGCACTATTTTGCATTGGTTTTACAGTAATTTAATAAGCACCGTTGCTGTAAAATTGTGTTATTGTAAACAATTATAGCGCTACATTAGCAGTTCTCTTATAAATGCTCTATAAATTATGCTCTAAGAACGTTCTTGCAACAATTTTAAAAAACAATTCAGTTTCCGAAGGCAAAATAGTCTCATGTGCCACATTAATGCAACAATTTAGTGTTCTAGATACTACTATAAAACATTAGCAGAATAGAAAACTCCTATTACTCTAAATTTATAGCACCATTTTGCTAGCTGGGTAACATACACGTGGCCCATCGGAAGCACGATTGAAAACTAATCAAAAACACTATCATGGCGTTGATATTTAACCATGTCACAACGTTTATATCGCGGCGACCAGATCGCAAGCATGGCCCTGCCCATGAAAACTGATATTGCGTGATACAAAATTTTAATTGGCATTCAATTATTTTTTCAGTGCCATCTAGTTTCTTAATTTTGGATGATCAGTTCTCGAGAAATCAAAGGTTCAAATCATCAATTTTACTATTCGATGCTGAAAATGCCCACCATCAACCTCCACGCAGTACCTACATTGCTCAAAATGTTTAATATTATGGAGCATTTGCGTTGAAGCAAGTTTTGTAATGATTCGGACATAAATATTTGTCTTCAAATGGCCCTAGAGAAAAAAATCTAATTTAACCATCATAACTATGTTATTGATCGGAAAATAAACCAAGAATATTTCGTGAGGTACACATTCAGCGTCCAGATAATCCTAATGTTTGGGCAGGAATTTTTGGTGATTCGCACTGTTTGTTCATTTTTTACTTTGAAATTTAGCATAATAAATGTATTTGGATCTGCTGGAAAACACCATAAATCTCACTTTAACTGACATACTTAAGCAAGACGGTCGTTATCATGTCGAAAACTGGAATGAACAGCAACTGAGTAACAGCAAACAACATTTTTGTCTTTATCGTATAATGAACTCAACGTTTTCAATCAGTAACACTATGCAAACAGAAACATACAGACCTACAAATAATGCCGTTTTTCTCAAGAAAGGTTATCTGTAGATCAAGAGACATTTTTTTTAGAATGATACTACCTTTTCAATGTTGCTGCCAATTTAAAAAAAATCGATCCTGTAAATTTTGCCGTCAAAAGGGAGAAAATTATCACCCAGTATATCGACTTCACTTAAGTTTTAAGAGATAATACACCATAATAGTTTAAATAAATGTTCTTAATTTCAATGCGATTGGCAAAGGGGTTATAAAATTATGAATTAAATTAGTTTTATTTTTGACAACTTTGAAGGCCCATAACCCAAGATCAAAAATATTTTATTTACTTAACTAAATTATTCATGTTTGCTAAGTATTAGTTGCAATAGATTAATTTTTATGTATTTTTTTTCTTATAGTACCAGAGAATTTTGATAGTCAATAATCACCAAAAACCCTAAATTTTCTTCGCTTTGCATTGAATATGAGATGCGCTGTAGTGAATAAAATAATGTGATTTATTTTACAATTTTTTTTTAACTTCACTTCAGGCAAAACTAAAGGGACTAAAATAAAAATAGATATTAGTCAATGGATGGAAAGCAAGTTACATATATTTATTTACTCTGGCACAATAATGTAACTTACTTTTGCTGTGTAGTCATAAAATTGTATACAGCTAAATGCGAGAAAGAGAATTTCAAAAGTATTGCACCTTTGATGTGGGTTTGGAACGTTCTATGTTTTTAAAACGTAATTAAAATTCCTGGATTCTTCATATTTTACTGTAGTTTATATTTTCAGAAAAACGTATATACTGACATATTGTCAGTCGACTGAATCATTTCGTGTTAGAAAGTGAAGAAATATTCTATCAATGCATTTTCTCAAGTAATTTATAAAATAAGCGAAAATCTTATGTCATATTTCTTAAACTTTATATCAACATATATATTAGTTATATACAAATTACACAAAATAGATGTAAACGAATTAAGTATTGGTATAAATGTTTAAGTATGTTTCCTAGGAAGATATAAACTATATTTTTTAAATTATCCATGCTTAATTACGTTCAACTGAATTATTTTTTGCTCTTGCACTTTTACTTTAAATATATGCATTCGAATCTATTAAGTTAATTCAAATTAATTTTAAAAGTTTGGCACAATGGAGTCATTTAGCATTTTTCTTATTATATTTTCTGAATGACTATACGAATTGAAAAAAATACAATACAAGAAACTTGTGACAAAAAGCAATGAAGCTCGACATATTTTTTGGACATAAAATAAATATGTGTTGTATTATTTATATAAAATCAGTTAATAAACAATGTACATTTTTATTATCGAGTTTATAGATTGTGGTCTAATAAAAGAAATCAAACTACTACATTCTAATAAAGTTACTGAAATTAATATGTAATTTAAATTTGAATAACAAAATTTTTAAATTAAATATTAGTCTACATAATTATTTTTTTTTAGTTATCTGTGAAATTGGTGTTTTTTTTTAGTTAGAAGACATCTGCAAATTTCTCTTTTATTTTGAACGTAAGTAGCATTGTCTCTGTAGCTTTTTCGTCTTAAATAGGACAATTTTTACGACATTTTATACATGTTTTCATATAAAATATTTAAAGTGAGAAAGGTTAAATTTGAAGGTTGGTTTACACAACTATAAAATTAGTAACTAAACTAAAAAATTCTGGCTACTTAGGTAGCAAAACAAATGTTATATTTTGTTGTAGCAACCAATTAAAAAGTAAACCAATGAATTTTATTATTCATTTTGTACATAATAAAAAGATATTTTTAGTTACTTAAGTATATGCCTACGTAATTTGAAAAACCTAGCTGCTACGATTTTGTTCTAGAACTTACCGTCACTGATAATATGGGTGGAAATTTCCATGTTTTATTATGCTCTTTTTATGTGATATTTAATGGAAATTTTTAATTTACATTATATATTAAGGAAAACTCAAGTGTATGTGCATGGTTTTACGTAATAAAATTAGGAAATTTCAGAAATAATATGGTAATACAATGTATTACAATAGAACTATTTACTTTTACTCAATTTGCTATGAAATTTTACGAAAGTTTTCATGTGATTTCTGTGAAAGACGCGCAGAGGCATATAAATGTTACCTCTAACCTAATGCGTTTTAGTCGAGTTGTTTAGGTGTAGTAGTAAAATCATATAATATAATATGGAATTCATGTATTCCTTTGTAATATTACAGTG
Source organism: Monochamus alternatus (assembly GCA_037114965.1). Classification (NCBI taxonomy): domain Eukaryota; kingdom Metazoa; phylum Arthropoda; class Insecta; order Coleoptera; family Cerambycidae; genus Monochamus; species Monochamus alternatus. Next base: position 44,539,027 of record CM073427.1, on the reverse strand, counting down.
TACTTATTTCATTTACAAAATTATTATGAAATTTTACATAAATTTACGCTGGTTACAAATTGCCAACGTAAAGTTAAGTGAAATTAAGGACAAATTTTTATCAGTGGTGTATTAAAATAGTTCAGTACCATAATTAACTCTGTCATTGCTAAAATAAATAGTCACGTTCACACATTGTGAGCTTTAACAGCAGTATGAGCTTCTGCTAATTTGCTTTAATACAAAGACCCTAGCTCGAGTTTGAAGCGGACGATTCTTGACCAGCTGTGAGAGGCACTGACGTCACGCCTTTTGAGCCGGCGCAAGCGTTTAATTCTTTGAATTTTTTTTTATCGACCTCAAATTTTCAGGGTTGAATTACTTCATAATACTGTATTAAAATGCATAAAATACTGTATCTTGAGATTTGACCAAATTACCCTATTCAGCTGAACCACAATTTATATGACTTTGATAAAAATGTTAGAACCATTCAAGAGAATAAATATTTTGACAAATAATATAATGCATATCATTTCGTTTCATTTTATTTTTTAAAGTAAGTATCATATTGTGATATATGATATGGTCATTATATGAATTTCTATAAATTAAGACTAAACTCAAGCAGATATCAGGAAGTATTTGGTTTGCTCTTAAACAACGCAGTCCGTGAAGTTATGTGTATCATGAAAAGGAAATCCACTTACTATATACAAAAATGTTAAAAATTCTACATTTAACGATGCGCTAATATGTATCAAAAACAAAGTGAAGAATTAATTTATTTTCTTAACATTTTGATGTAAAAACTAAAAAACAAACAAACCTGTCAACTTTTATTTTGAGGGAAATATACAGGCTGTTCAGAAGAAAATGTTCAAAATTATCTATAAAATAATTAGCAAAATATTATCAAAAGTCAAAATTTAATTTTTAACATTGACACTGTAAGCCGACAATCATAGGCTTTTTAACTGAAGCAAGTTGGATTAAATCGCTATATTTTTGGTCGAAGAATACAGCCACGAAATTTGAACCATTCTTTGTATTTTCTAAATGTACACGTTTTTATATATTTTTAGGTATTAATAATATTGTGTGAAACTAACTACTCGGTGGACAAAAATCCCAACCTGCGTTGAATTACACCCACAATATCTACCCATATATTCCTTATTATTAGCTTTTGTAACATTTTTTACTGTATTAGAAAGGTATTTTAAGCTAATATAAGTCAAATATCCTACAATTTCTATCAATGAAGTCATATGTATGTTCTCTGATACCAAACATCTAGGTATGCTAATGAACAATTCCACAGACAATGCTCTATTCAATAATTATCTAAAGAAATTAATCTAATTTACTAACTTGTTTTAATGAAACACTCTATAAATATCTAACTTCACTTTTTGGCAGTGGGAATATGACAATTCAACCACAATATATGAGATCTGACCTATTTCTGCATTTTTAGGATTGCTTCTTCAGACCTCCTTTAAATTGAATCAAATATCTAACTATAAAAATTATTATAAAATTAAAATTATTTGAAGTTAAATATCGACAATGACAAAAAGTGACAGCCTGTCAATGAATTAAATATGACAATACCTACTTGAATAATGTTGGTATGACTTCATTGATAGGAATTGTAGGATATTTGATTTGTATTAGCTTAAAATACCTTTCTAATACATTAAAAAATGTTACAAAAGCTAATAATAGGGAATATATGGGTAGATATTGTGGGTGTAATTCAACGCAGGTTGGGGCTTTTGTCCACTGAGTAGTTAATTTCACACAATATTATTAATACCGAAAAATATATAAAAACTTTTACATAACGTGAACATTATTCATGTAGGTATTGTCATATTTAATTCATTGACAGGCTGTCACTTTCTGTCATTGTCGATATTTAACTTCAAATAATTTTAATTTTATAGTAATTTTTATAGTTAGATATTTGATTCAATTTAAAGGAGGCCATCTGAAGAAGCAATCCTAAAAATGCAGAAATAGATCAGATCTCATCTATTGTGGTTGAATTGTCGTATTCCCACTGCCAAAAAGTGAAGTTAGATATTTATAGAGTGTTTCATTAAAGCAGGTTAGTAAATTAGATTAATTTCTTTAGATAATTATTGAATAGAGCTTTGTCTGTGGAATTGTTCATTAGCATACCTAGATGTTTGGTATCAGAGAACATACATATGGCTTCATTGATAGGAATTGTAGGATATTTGATTTATGTTAGCTTAAAATACCTTTCTAATAAAGTAAAAAATAAATGTACACATTGCAAACATTTCTACCTCTAAGTGGGCTTTCAGACCAAAGATGCATGCTACGTGATACTTTCTGAAAGCATGAAGCATACTACTTGTTTTAATACCTATATTATCACATGGATACTTTCATACCAAAGGAGCGTGGCATGGTGCGACTTAGCAACGGGCGACTTGCTACTAAGAGCATGTAGTATATTTTGCTAGTTTACCAAGTTTGTTATTGGAAGTCACCTTATCCTCTCACAATATTGGTGTACTCTTTTTCTGATTCACCATAAAATTAGCAAAAACTGAGACAAATAAACAAAACGGTAAGAGAATCCCATACTTTACCCTTACCTTAAAAATATCAGCAGCCTTTTCTCCAAAGTAAGCTCTATGAAAATTCGTTCCTGTAGATTTCATAAATTCAAGAAGCTTGTTGCATGTTTCTTTTTCGATCCTATAGTTTTTAAATTTATGAGAATGCATTTGTAGCTGCTGAGAGACAACAAACGCACTATATCAACATTGTCTCGTAAGTATAGATGAATCTATAACCTCCTTCTTATTTTCTTTTTCCTTCTTGTAATCACCGTAGCAATTACCACAATATCGTCTTCTTCCAAGGGCATTATTAAGAATACAATTGTTTAACTGAGCTCGAACTATTGCTATGTCTGAGAGGATTTGGTTGTAGCAGCATGCTATGCGACTTTGGCGTGAAAATACCATGGGAAGACCCATGATGCGACGTGCTTCCTGCTTCCAAGCAGCAAGTACCACGTGCAACGCCCGCAACATGCATGCAACTTTGGCCTGAAAGCCCACTAAGAGGAGGTGATAAAATGTTAAGTGGAAGGAATCATCTCTCCGATTTTTAAATTTTGGATCATCAATTTTTGACATTAACAAGTAATAAGGTTACACACGCGTACGATATTTTGCCTCAAGTCTTATAACGGCTCAGGTTGTGTGTCGAGTCGAATAAGACGAGGCTTGAATGAAGAATAGATTGGAAGGAAAATGATTTACTGAATGGTCACGTTCACCAAATTTGCCTCCGTTGATCTTTTTTCTGGAGCCGTTTAGACTGAGTTAAGATTAAATCACAAACCAGACTTATTTATTGCATTCTCACTTCTCCATTAGGTGACGATTTTTAGTACGGTCACAGTACATGATTTCTTGAAATGCATTAATGAAAATGCGCTTATTTTATATGAAGAACAAATCAAGAACAAGAGCAACAATTGTCTTTAAAATCTCATAAACATTTTATGTTAAAAAAGACGCAAAACTAATGAGAGTTTGCAACTCTTTTTAAACAACTGATTGATAATTCAACGAAATTTCATAAATATTTTAGAATGTCACATACATGAAATAAAATTTAAAATTGGTTAAAACTTCACGCACTGCATAAATATAGGTTTCATCATTTTTTTACAAATTATACTAAAGCAGATATTCAAACTGGTAATACTCTTGCTGGTAATAACCTAGTGCGTATTATATCCATCAGATCTTCAGCGTCATTAAGTTATTACAAATACTTTGTTATTCAAACAACTCCACAAAAAAGTCAAGCGAGGTTAAATCTAGTGATCTAGCTGGCCATTCGATAAATCTACGTCGTCGCATCACCTGTATTGTCTTACAGATAACGCACAATGAGATGGGGCTCCATCTTGTTGCAACCATATATTAATGTCAAATAAATTTGGATCCGATTCTTGAGGACATAAAGCTATTAACACAGTAGAAGGAAAAAGTTCATGTCTGGATCTGTAAATATCTTTCGGCCGTATTCGTTTCTTCAGTAAAGATGATACCTAGTAATATCCACCCAGACATTTACTTTTTGAGGACCTAGGACACGGTTACTAATAATACCCACCCAGACATTTACTTTTTGAGGGCACTGATTATGAGTTTTACGTACCCAGTGAGGATTTTCACCCAATAATTGCAATTTTGTTATTAGCCTGAGTCAAACCAGATTCTAGCGATGATCAGTCCCAAGCAAAATGCATTATTAAGAATGTACATGAGTTTTCTTATTTTGAAGAAAAACTTATATTTTAACGAGCCAAATGCTTCACTGGTAATATAACTAGTACGTCTTTAAAATTATCGTTACGTAACGTGGGACAATATAATTGGCAATAACGAGATGTGAACAAAGAGAACATATGTGATACATTAAAGTAGATAGATATAACATCAGCGGACAGGAAATCGATAAAATGATGCATTAGGAAGTGTCACTGAGAACATAATTTTTTATTTATACCTTTCAATGTACACAGATCAGGCCCTAGAAAATAGAGGTTATGAATAAATTGAATAAAATTGAAGAAAATTTCCAAAAATGAAGTACCTATATTTTGTGTGGCCCATCCCGATTTCGGATCTTCCAAAAAATTTACTAAAGTGCTTGTAGAACACGATGTTGAATTTACAGAACATTTATTTTACCGCGCAGGTGACTAGTAGTTGTACAAATTTATGTAGTACATATCTAAGTTCATGTGTTTTTTAAATGAGTATATTCGTGTTATGTAAGAAATATACCCATATTGTAAACGATACTACAGGAAACAACTACTCCGCGGACTAATGTCCCGACCGGCATTGAATTACCTCTGCAGTATCTGTGTGAACAGCCAAGAACCCTTGTCGGACACAATACCAGACATAGACCGGTTTCGGGCTTCTTAGCCCTCATCATTATGCCATAGGTGGGATGACCGACAATTGAACTGGTTGTTCCTTCATATGTATGTTCACATATAAACTGAGTGCAGGTGAGATATAGGTGGTCTGCTTACTTCCTGCTCGGCCTAAGCGGCTCGACTTACAGAAAGCGACCTAGATTGCAGCAGGTACTTAACGCAGACCTCTTGCCCTACGCGATGAGCAATTAAATTTGTAAATGATACTGCAGGAAACAACTACTCCGCGGACTAATGCCCCGACCGGCATTGTATTACTCCTACAGTATCTGTGTGAACAACCAAGAACCCTTGTCGGACACACCACTAGACATAGACCTGTTTCGGGTTTGTTAGCCCTCATCAGTATGCCATAGGTGAGATGACCGACAATTGATTTTCCTGTAAGTCGAGCCCCTTAGGCCGAGCAGGTAGTAAACAGACCACTTATATCTCACCTATACTCAGATTGACTCACATGTTTTAATATTAAATATAAACCAAATGTTCTAGCTTTTTTATTTATCACCTACCTATATAATAATAAACAATATACCTATATCAGGCGACGCGAGGAAGGCAGCTGACGTCACGCTTCTTAGCCTCGCATATAGGTACATTTCGTAGTCTCGCGTGGGTTGGAGGTTTTCAAATGCTCAAAAATCCTTATTTTTAAATTTTAATTTTAAATTTGGTAACATTATTTTTTATTATTATTTTTATTTTATAATATAACATATTCAGTTGATTTTAATAAAAAAAAACAAAAATTCCATGACCTGCCTATTGCTGACACCGGAGAGTTTTATTAGTTCATTCTCAATTCTTTCAAACCAACAATTATTTAGGAAATACATAATGGACATTTTATAGAATAGTTATTGGCAAAAATCTAAATTTATCTAAAGTAATGCGATTATTTTGACAAGCAAACATTTTAAGGAAAATTATTTGTCTCAAAACAAAATCAAACGATTTTTTTTCTCCTTGCAGTAATCATCCGTATGCCAAAGTAAAATTCTGTAAACAGTTCAATTGCTACCTCAAGCTATTCACTGAATATGATGATGATGTTAACAACTGAAACACAGTTGATAAATATAATGATATGTTTGATGATACAATGCAACAGTACCGGCGTTAGGCAAGTGCAAATGGTGCACAGCACGCGGGCCCGCGTTTGAAACCAGCCCCGCACTGGCAGGTTGTTTGAAGTCAAGATCCCTAAACAAAGGAGGTTGCCTATAAACTGCTGATTCCTTCGCTCCACTCGCCTACAAACTCATGTGTAGCGTCACTGGTATTTGAATCGAAAATGTCAAATATTGTTTGTTAACAAATTAAAAAGTTCCGTTTTGGTTATTATTTAAGTGCTGTTGAGAATACATACTTTTATGTCAAATCTCAAATTATGCTGCGTTATAATTCTGAAACACATTTTATATTGTGGATACTTGAAAAACCAAAATAAAAAATGGAAACTGGCGAATCTATTACTTTTTATAGTGTTTAAGAACCTTAATTAAGAAGAGAGCGGAATGCTAAGATGCAATAGATAAGATATATTTCATCTAGATAACCAAAGAATTTGCAGTAAGCATTTCCATACAAAATAATTAAAGAATATATGTTGTAGAAGAAAAATGAACGCAGCTTCAAAGAAATTATAATCTACATGGTATAATAAATCCTTATCGTGGTGTGTATTGCATACTGCTATTACATTAGATCAATCATTTTAGCAATTTTTTGCCTTAATCTGAAGTCTATATATCGCGCAATTGCTCTGTTCCATCACTACCAGTACACAGACACTCCTAAACACCAAGCGCAAAAAGATAGTGAGTGAACTTTAGCACACAGAAATTATTAAAACAACTGAAAATTCAAATATAACTAACACCGAGTTAGATGGTGAAAATCAAAATAAATACCATCGACGTCATTCCATTTCAAAAATACTGCAATGCTATTGGCCGTTTGTAGGTAACCTCCTCTGTTTAGGGATCTTGGCTTGAAACAACGTTCTGCAATAGTTTGGCGTTCGTGTATGCGTTGATTGTTTCATCACTCTCATCAGTACGCAATAAATTAGTAGTGCAATGCAATACTTCTACTTGAGGTTGGTATTTAATATTTAAAAAATACATATTTTTTTATAATAGTAATATTTATTATTGCCAAAGATTTTATTTTCTTAGTTATTACATATAATATTTACTTTTGCTTTGCTTTTTGTTTTTTATATTTATATCTTTTGTATATGTGAACTGATAACGCAGTTTATTTTTAGTTTTTTTGGGTGATGCAGAGTGAATTATTTCTTTTCCAACAAATCGTTTGCAAATTAGGCCCGCAATTTATTTTGCAACAGGCCCCGCAAAAACTAGAACCGGCCCTGCAATGCAACATCAAAAGAAACAAGAATTGGTATAACTATTGTATACTTTACAATTGTAGCAAAACATTCGATCTGTCGAAGGAAAAAAAACAATAGAGCAGAGGTTCTTATTTGTTTAGGTCTGAAAATATTCGACTTAGTATTTCATCCGTAGTGAAATCAGAGCAGATCCTTTATTCTATTTCTCAGAATATAGAATGTCTTCCGTACCGCTTCACATAAAATATTGATTAAAAAGGGCAACTAAGCTCTTAAGGGGAAATTTAAAACACTTCATACACAAAATGTTAAATTTTTGTTCCAGCTGCCTCAAGTTGAAACTTTCAAAGCTCACCCCCCGTATTACGATAAACATCTCAAAACTTTCAATGGACAATATTTAAAGCTCATGAACGATGATAAGTATCATTAGGAGAAATCACGTACTTTTATTGAATACTGAAAACTGAGATATTCTATTTCACTCACCTTCATAGCCGGAATTGAATTTGGCACAACTAAAATGTCTTCTCTATGATGCTATTGAATCACTCGATGTTATTTCCTGCCATAATACGTCCGAACTCAATATCACAATAGGTTTTATGAAGACAAGTATTGTAACTTACCGTAATCGAAATCCAAAAAAATTACTAAACTATAACAGTGGTAAGAAAAGTATGCATCAGAGGAAAATTGATATTTTATTTTTCTATGTACATCATCATTTATCATTGGAAATGCGATTTTCTCCCAATCGGTTGAATCAAAATTCGTTGTGTAAAAAGTATGTTAATCTAGCCAATCCTAGCTTAAAGTTAAAGTACAAATTTATCAAAATATGAAGCCGGCGCATCGAACCATTTTTATTATATATTTTACAAGGTTAATAAATTCTAAGAAATTTTTACATATATTTTTTTATAACTAACCGTTAAAAACTTATAAGCTAATTTTTATAAATACTTTTCTCTTAATTTTATAACCAATTCTATAAAGCAGCCATTGCAAATCGAACAAGTATGTTAAGCATGGTTAAAACAAAAATTAATGAAACCCAGATGTTTTACAAAAAGATGAAAATCTGATGGAACAAGATACGGAAAACAAAATGGACGAAAGGTAAATTTATAGTTTAGATTGAGTGTTATTTATCGCATTGTTTCCCAATGGCTACTTGATTTAAGGGAATCGACAAAAATGGCTTACTTAAGACAAAAGTATTTTAAAAACTAGCTTGTAACTTTTGAACGGTTAGGCATAGAAAAAAACATATTTTAAAAAATTTTCTTAGAATTTATTAACCTTTTAAAATATACAATAAAGAAGGTATGGTTCTGGGAAAAGAAAACGAAGCGTCGTGACGCCCAGCCCCAGTTTCATACATTGGTAAATTTCTACCTTAACTTCGAGCCAAGGTTGGCTAGATTATCATATTGTAACCTCTACGTTGACTAGCGTGAAAACACGTCATGTAGACAAAGAAACTTTATTGTCACTCTTGATTACACGCAGAATATCTGTCAAACAAATTTCACAACTGTAAACTCTTTACTTTGACGTTTATCAATCGCTTTCGACTGTTCAATATAAACTGAACTGTGTCAGCGAAACTGATCCGCTTATAAAAGTTTTTAAGGTTCTAGAAGTTTTCCGCGGTCTCGAGAATGTGTCCGGGTATGTTCCATAAAACATCAAAATTAAGACATCACAAAAATTATAAATTTTTACGTCAACAGGAACATAATTAACATATTAAAAAGGTAGATCAGCTTCCGCAACAATACTTTTTACATAATGAATTTTTATGCAGCCGTCTTGAAGAAAATCACATTTTCCATGATAAATAAATCATCCTGTACAAAGATAAATTGATATCATACATACATTTATCGGTATTTCCGCATCACATCAATTAATGTTTTCGGCATAGACATGGACACAATGTAACTGAATTCTGTTTGGAGAGGTTTTTTCCCGCCTACATGTTAAGCCTCGTACATATTTGTAACAGAATCTAGGCTACTGCGTTGCGAACAGAATCAATCATGTTTCTATGTTGCGCACAATCCAGTCAATTGTGTTTAGGCCCGTTTACACGCACGGTTTTTTCAGAGTTTTGGAACGTACGGTCTAATCGTAAACACCAAATATGTGCGTTTATACTCCCTGCAAGACATGCATGAAGCGCGTTCTCGACTCACCTGCATGGACTGCAAGTTTAAATTCGCATTGACATTTACACGCTTACTATTTTCTAACAAGTGACACATTTCATTTCTCGTTCATTAGTTAAAATATACAAAATATTGTTCTGGTCGAAGGATAATTTAGAAAAGTGTATCGAACTCCGCAGAAACTTTCCATGCTTATGGAAAATTAATAGTATAAAAATAAAAAATCTAAAAAATTGGATATATCTTGCAAGTAGATCTATTTTGACTCTATTCAAGATGCAGTGATGCATAGTGGTTCTGTTATAAGTGTGTGCGCAGCTTTATATTTAACGCAACTTTGCTTCACGATAGGAAACCAGATTGTACGACAATATTTGGATAGAGATATATTTCACTAAAAAGTGTAGAATAATTTTGTTATAAAGCAAATACAAGCTAGAATGCGTTTAAATATTCAATTGGTGAATTTAGGATGTTTATCGTTTCTCCTTTTTAATCAAGTTTGATTAGATCAGACTAGACAAAATATATGCTCTGCATGGAGCGTAAATTCTAATAAAACTAACCACTCTCTTTGAATTTTCAAGTTTGTGCTGCCCTGACAGAAAAATATTCATAATATTTTCACATGGATAATATTTTCTAAAGTCAACGATTAGTTTTGCCATCATTTTGACAATGTATAAGTGTTATCTTTTACTGTATTAGAAAGGTATTTTAAGCTAATTTAAATCAAATCTCCTACAATTCCTATCAGTGAAGTCATATGTGTGCTCTCTGATACCAAACATCTAGATATGCTAATGAACAATTCTACATACAAAGCTCTATTCTATAATTATCTAGATCTAGAAATTAATCTATCTAAATTTACTAACCTGGTTTAATGAAAACGCTATATAAATATCTAACTTTACTTTTGACAGTGGGAACTCGAAAATTCAACCACAATAGGCCTCCTTTAAGTTGAGTCAAATATCTAACTATAAAAATTATTATATAAATTAAAATTATTTGAAATTAAATATCGACAATGTTACTTTTTATTTTTTTAATAATGATTTTATCAAATATAGCTAATAGATAAAATACAACAAAGGAAACTGTTAAAAAAGCAAACAATTAAGAGTTTTAAAACTCGACTGTTACAAATGACCCGCATGTAGAAATAGTTTAAAAAAAGTATTCCCTTAGGAATACTCCATATTGAAACTTTGTAATGAAACTTGACCCACTTGATAGCTTCCGCTTATCAGGGAACTTTTGTACTGCCCATGGGAATCTTCTCATTTCCTCGAATACGTTTTGTACCGAAATAAAATTCTCATGGACAACCGGTATAACATGGCAAAAATTATTATGAAATTCAACTACAATGCAATAACTAAATCATTTCTATATTAAGCCTTGTCACACGATATTCGTGAATATTCAAATTATGCAGTTTTTGATTTAAATTATTAATGGTGGTACTACTTATGAATATGCATTTTTCATGATAAAACCATGTTTTTGTACACTTGAAATGTAATTTTACAATATCGAGATATATTAAATTTATATAGGGGCATCCGGAAGTCACCATTTTGACGCGTATTAATTGAGTGCATGTCCCTATGCATTTTGAATGTTGCTCGATTTTTAAAAATATATATATACACAGTTCAAAATTAATAATCCTGTAAGAGTTAACACCCCATATTCCCTAAACAAAGCTTTGCATGTGTGATAACTTGGAATACCCGCAATACATCTCAATACCCGTTTCTGGGCAATAAATACACCAGATGATAGGGTAGTATCCTCCAAAAACAAACACCGTATCTCAAGCGGGAGTTAACTTGAGCGTAGTACAAATTCATAAGCTGAGGCTTCGTCAGAACTGATTTTAAGTTTCTAAACAGGCAACACAGAGAATTTAATTTTGCTATTAGGCTGGTGCAGTGTTCTTTCCAATTTAGGCACTCGTCCAATGTGAAACCTAGAAAATTGACAGTTGTTACAGTATCAGACGATGGAGAATTGTACACCTGAACATTTAGTTCAGAACATTTTTTCTGATAATTATGAAATATATAATATAATGAGTGAGAGCCACACCAATTGCTAACTTTATTTAGGCAGTCCAATGCACTGTTTTATCAGATACAGTTAACAACGTATCGTGAGCGTACATAACTGGGAACGCAGCGGAGATTAAGGCATCAAGTTCACTCGTGTACAACACAAATAATATAGGTCCCAATATTGAGCCCTGTGGCACACCCACACCCAGCTTCCCTGTACTCTGAATTTATTCTTTGAACGGTACCAACTGAGGAACAAGAAATGAAGAGATCCATTCATAGGTCACCCCCCTTACACCATAGTCATCTAGCTTTTGTAATAATTTTTCATGATTCACACAGTCGAATGCCCTGCTGAGATCACAAAAAATCCCAACAGGGCACTCGCCTGCCATAAGTTGAATAACCTTTTCACAAAACGTGTTTAAAGCAGTTGTGGTTAATTTACCCGCACAGAACCCGTGTTGTTTATCGGTAACAATATCATATTTGTTAAGAAATTTTATTAATCTATCGTGAAAACAATGTTTTAATATTTTGAAAAACATGAAGGGACGGTCACTGGCCTATAATTTTCCACATTATGACACATGTTTCTTAAAAACAGGTACAACTTTTCCAATTTTCAGATAGTCTGGAAATGACCCAGTCTGAAACGACAAATTAATTAAATAACAAAGAGGTTTTACAATAGCTGTCACAATTTTTTTTTAAGATGAAAACCGGAACGTCATACGGTCCCAATGAATTTTTATTTTTTAATTTATCTCCTAATAAAATCAACAACTCGTCAGACGAGTACGGTTGAATAAAAAAAGAAGGGTGCTATTGATTTTGGCTACAAATGGGGTAATTATTATTAGTGCAATATTCTCAATCAACTTAAGGAGAGCATCTAGAAAATAAGCATTGAGAATTGAAGCTACAGACAGTGGATCGGTACACAAGTATCCATTATCTAATTTTATACTTATATTTTTTACAATGTTAAACTTATTGGACAGTTCTGAGATTACTCTCCAAGCGGTACGTGTTGGGTTATCAAAATTTGCAATTTTACTTTGATACAATACAATACGATACGATACGATACGATACGATACGATACGATACGATACGATACGATACCATACGATACGATACAATACAATACAATACAGTACAATCCAATCCAATGCAATGCAGTGCAGTGCAGTGCAATGCAATGCAGTGCAGTGCAGTGCAATGCAATGCAGTGCAGTGCAGTGCAATGCAATGCAATGCAACGCAATGCAATACAATACAACACAACACAATACTATACAATACAATACAATTTATTGAACCCCAGGTCTTACAATATTTGTCACACATATATTGTGTTGTATTTTACTATGCACCTGATTCCGCGTGAAATCGTGGTGTGCTAGAACCGTGCTATATATGTAATACCGTTTACAAGGGTTACCGGTCTGAACTTGAACACAATAGAACTAATCTATAAAACAAAAATTAAAACAAAATAAGGATAAAAACGAGCGATTTACTAGAGAATAGTCTTTATAATAACGTAATAATTTACACAAATAAACTCGAATTTTCTTTAATAAAAATTGTTGCTTTTTTCGAGAACAAATTATAGTTGTTTATAAACTCTTATTGAAATTGGAATAATATTATATATTTTTGGGCCAGTGAAATTTATGTGTGTCTTATATAGAGTTGAAAATGGATGTGGTACAGTAAGGATTCGATGAGTCCTTTGCCTTTGCACGTGAATGATTTATAATGTTTTTCACAGGTTCATTTTTATATATAAATTTTGCCACATAATAATATATAATGTCTTTAAACTAACTAACTAACAGAATTCCTTTTTTGTTCTACCAACTAATTCAGCATGTGCTTTTCTTGGGATTTAATAAAAGGAGTTCAACTCGGAATACGAAGCTCTCAAAATATGAAAGTCCTACAGTTTAACACTGGAAGTTCTTACAGCGTCATTTACCCACCACTTATGACTTTTCTTATAAAATTTCCGCCGAGGAAAACTTTTATTGAAGTGATATAAAAAAGTATTATAAAAACTTTCATATGCAATATTCATATCAAAAGTATTGTATACCATAGCCCACTGCTCTCAATAGATCTAATCGAAACTCTTCGATACTATTAAAGGTTCTCCGAAAGTGAGAAGCCTGAGAAGACCCCTCATCCCACCCGTAATTGATCTGAAACAGCACAGTTCTATGGTCAGATACATCAGGTTGAGCCGGAGTGTGTAACCCGAGTTGGCCACCATACCATCGGAACCAATCGAAACCAGATAAAACGTGACACACTCCGACAAGTCTCAGAAGAATCTAAATTAAGATCTCCGGTTAAAATTATATTAGCATTAGGTACAAATATAAAATCCAACATGTTAAAAATATTTTCAAAAAATATATTTAAGTCTCCACTAGGAGATTTGTAACAATTTAAAACAATCGTGTACATTGTGTTTACTTTCCAAGACACATCACATATTTCTAAATGTTTATCGTTACAGAATTAATCCAGATTAATTGTTTTGACATTAATATTAGTTTTAGTATGAATAGCAACGTCGCCCTTGTCATAAACACTTATACAATAGAAACCAGACAATTTAAAACCACTAATATGCTTAGTGTGAATAGAAGCAACTTTTGCATGGGTTTCGGTCAGACATAGAAAGTTTAAATTACTATAATTAGTATAATTACAGACATCAACCTCAATGAAATCAATTGCATCTTGATTAAGACATTGTACATTTAACAATAAGATGTCTGGGTTAAACAGGTTAAACAGTCTGGGTTAAATACCTTTCTAATACAGTAAAAAATGTCACAAAAGCTAATAATAAAGAATATATGGGTAGATATTGTGGGTGTAATTAGCCCACAGAGTAGTTAGTTTCACACAATATTATTAATACCTAAAAATATAAAAAAACTTTTACATAAAGGGTAAACATTATTCAAGTAGGTATTGTCATACTTAATTCATTGACAGGCTAATGTCACTTTTGTCATTGTCGATATTTAATCCCTAATAATTTTAATTTATATAATAATTTTTATAGTTAGATATTTGACTCAGCTTAAAGGACGCCACCTGAAGAAGCAATCCTAAAAATGCAGAAATATGTCACTTCTCATCTATTGTGGTTGAATTTTCGAGTTTCCGCTGTCAAAAGTGAAAGTTAGATATTTATAGAGTGTTTTAGATATTGAATAGAATTGTCTGTGGAATTGTTCATTAGCATACCTAGATGTTTGGTATCAGAGGGCATACATATGACTTCATTGATAGGAATTCTAGGAGATTTAATTTATATTAGCTTAAAATACCTTTCTAATACAGTAAAAAATGTTACAAAAGCTAATAATAAAGAATATATGGGTAGATATTGTGGGTGTAATTCAACGCTGGTTGGGGCTTTAGTCCACGGAGTAGTTAGTTTCACACACTATTATTAATACCTAAAAATATACAGTATGTCATTTGTTTTCGAGTAATAATGTCATCGATTTTTTTTTAAATGGCAACACCATATTTTTTCCCTTGATTCTGAAAGATCGTTTAATTCTCTCTCAAACAGTACTAAAATTTTGCCCTCTTACATAGAAAAGTTTTCGAGTAAATGACGATTGAATGTTAGAAAACGTAAATCAATTAAAATAAAGCAAAAACGTTATCAAGTTTAGTTTTTCGCACTATGCTCGCCCTGTACGAGATTTTTTGGACAACTGTTTTCCTGGGAGGTGGATTGGTAGACGTGGACCGATAGAATGGCCTGCAAGATCACCAGATCTTACACCTCTTGACTATTTTTATGGGGATACTTGAAGTCAAAAGTGTACATTAATAAACCACGTAATTTAGAAGAACTTCAAAATCGCATTCGGGACGAAATACGCAGAGTTACCCCAGAAATCATTCATAATGTGCAAGAAGAATTTCTTCACAGACTTGCGCATTGTCAAGAAGTTGATGGATGGCAATTCGAACATTTAATTGAAGTATAAAATTTAATCAATTGTATTTTATTTTACATACCTCAGAATTGTTACTTTTTTATGGATAAAATTTACGTTTTCTAACATTCAATCGTCATTTACCCGAAAACTTTCCTATGTAAAAGGGCAACATTTTAGTACTGTCTGATAGAGAATTAAACGATCTTTCAGAATCAAGGAAAAAAATATGGTGTTGCCATTTAAAAAATAAATCGATGCCGTCATTACTCGAAAACAAATTACATTTGAAAATCGCGTTTTACGCTAAAATATGTATTTTTTAAATTAAAAATCGACCTGTTCGAGGATTTTTCCCAAAAAATAATTGTTTCGTTTTTATTGAATTTATTCCATACTTTTGGCGCATACTGTATAAAAAAATTTACATAAAGGGTAAACATTATTCAAGTTGGTATTGTTATATTTAATTCATTGACAGGCTAATGTCACTTTCGTCATTGTCGATATTTAATTTCAAATAATTTTAATTTTTATAATAATTTTTATAGTTAGATATTTGACTCAACTTAAAGGAGGCCACCTGAAGAAGCAATCCTAAAAATGCAGAAATAGGTCAGATCTCATCTATTGTGGTTGAATTTTCGAGTTCCCACTGTCAAAAGTGAAAGTTAGATATTTATAGTGTTTTCATTAAACCAGGTTAGTAAATTTAGATAGATTAATGTCTTTAGATAGTTATTGAATAGAGCTTTGTCTGTGGAATTGTTCATTAGCATACCTAGATGTTTGCTGTCAGAGAGCATACTTATGACTTCATTGATAGGAATTGTAGGAGATTTGATTTATATTAATTTAAAATACCTCTCTAATACAGTAAAAAAACATTATATATAAAATTGACTTATAATTTAACGTAGAATCCAAAAATATAGATAACAATGGAACTTCTTCCATTTAAAATAAGCAAATTGGTGTTGACTTTTGTTATAATCGGAAGAGGCAGAAGCATGAAAATAATTATAGAAAGTAAGCTCTACTAACGTTGGTCAGTTACCAAATTTTCAGGACCATCCTGTATATATTTTTCTATATATCTATCGCAACCATGATGGTATACACTGCATAACACTGTTAAAAAAAAGTTGTTTAATAAGTTTTATACTGTTTCCTCTGGAAAATCAGAGTAACAGGTTTTTATAATTGCACAATTTTATAAATATTAATTTACAAAAATGTTTAAATCTCACTTTTAGTTGTTGAATTATAGTATTTACCATTTCTAAATATAGTCAACAGACACCTACAGTGTCCACTCTAATGTACTCTTTGTAGCTTTAAATACAAATTTATTGATTTTTCTTTAAAATAATTAAAATAATTTCTTTTTTCATTTATTTTTTTCTCAAATATACTAATGCTCTGAACACAGACGCCAATATCATGATTTAGTTTGTAAAAGTTCAGTGTGAGAATGTACGAGGATTAATAAATAACATTCATAAAGATAATAATGTCAATGAAGCGATCTGGACTAGCGCTTCTTGGTCATTAAAATACGCAATACCTAGGCGATGTGATGTCTAGCAACATGTGATGCAAAAATAAATATAGTTAAAATGAAACAAATTTTATAATTTTATTAATATGTGATCAAACTTAAAATGTATAGATTAATGTCGTTTTGATTCATGAACGCAGGGCAGGCGGTGCTTCCATCTCTTTCAGTTACCACGCGCCACTGTCTGCTAGCGAGGGTAAGCAGGTAAATCAGCCGATTATTTTTGTTTTTATTTGAATTTTTAAATTGTTAACAGTTATTTTTTCTAGAATCATGTTTTATTCATCTATGAAGAAATTTCAGCAGATGCCAACGATTCACACAACAGAATAAATTTATGCTAGGCTGAGATAACCAATTAATTTAAGCGTTCGGAAATGTCGAACAACTGAGCTCTATTTGGAATTGATCTATAATTACTTGATAGTAATCCATCTAATCTCGGGTTACCATCCTCTAAAAACGCTATTGGAATAAACCAAAGTAGCTCATAACTTTTTAATAATAATAATAATGTTTATTTAATAGTTAACAAATAAATACAATAAGAAATAATTACTGAAGCATAAACATTGGAGAAACCCACAAAAGAAAAATATTACCAAAGGCAATACCATACAGGAATCAGGAAATCAACAAATAATTACAAAAATTTACATAGTTTGAATTTAGGCAGCAACCCTCTAAGTTTTTTTATAACATTCTCAGCTTACAAATCCCAGCGTAGATGACAATCTATTATTATACCAAGGTACTTTATATTCTTGACAGATGTTATATTGTAAGTATAATTACCACTAATTGTTTCTAGAGTATTAAAATTAAGCAAATTAGGTGAATAACTTGTGAAAGGAACGAAGTGAGTTTTATCCATATTTATTGTTAGAAGTTTACTACGAAAGAAATCAACTATAATTTTAAAATCCATTTCAACCTTTTGTTTGAGGGCACTCCAAGATTCGGCTGTATAAAAAACAGCAGTGTCATCGGCAAAACTAATGATTTTTCCACAAGTGCTTAAGTGAAATAATTGATTAACGTAAATATTAAATAATAAGGGACCAAGTACAGTTCCCTGTGGGACCCCAAACTGTACATTTTTGTATTCACTCTTTATATCGTCAATCTCAACGCACTGTATTCTATTGCTTAAGTAACTACTCATAAGTGTTTTTGCAGTACCTCTGAAACCCACATTTTCAAGCGTTTCCAAAAGTTCACAATGACTAACAGTATCAAACGCTTTTTTTAAGTCAACAAAAATACACAGGGCTGGTTGACTTATGTTTAAAGAATTGTATATCATAGATATTAGTTGTGTCATTGCGTCTTGTGTCGACTTAGCTTCTTTAAAACCCAACTGATTCTCCGATACAAGTTTATACTTATTTATGAATGAAATAAACCTTACTTTCAACAGTTTTTCAAATATTTTAGCAAAATTTGACAATAATGATATAGGCCTATAGTTAGAGACATTTAATTTATCACCAGATTTATAGATTGGTTTTATTATGGCAGTTTTGGACTTTATTGGAAATATTCCCTTTTCTATACAGGTATTGTATATATAAGTTAAGGGTTCTATTATATTATCTACAATTTCTTGCAATGTTTCTGATTTTATATTGTCGATACCAAGAGATTTATTCTTCTTTAATTCTTTAATTATTTTTTGTACCTCATCTTTATTAGTCGTATGAATAACTATGGAATTAGCAAGAGTTGTTTTTTTTTATTTACAACAGTATATTTATATTTGGTTTTTATTTTGTTTGCAAGTTCTTTTCCAATGTTAGTGAAAAAATTTACAAAATTATCGGATATTCCTTTCCTATCAGAAATAACGTTTTTATCCGTTTTAATATTTTCTATAGCGGTTGCGTTTGAATCATTCCTATTTTCCGTTATTTTTTTCTGTAATAACTGCTTTTTGTAATAGCAATTAAATTTGCAAGTCTATTTCGATATTGTTTGTACTGATTTAAAATATTTATATTTCCCGGATATTTTTGCACTTTTTTATATAGCTCGTCCCTCCTTAAAACCGATTTTATAAGCCCATTAGTAATCCACGGTTTTCTCTAAGTTTCATTATGTTTAATGGTTATTACTTTGCTACAATCTTTTATATAATTTTGTATTTTGCTTATAAATAAATCAGTTGCTGTATCCATGTCAGCACAAGTATAAACATCAATAAATGATTCATTACTTAACCGGTCATTTAACATTTTATAATTTACGTATATTTTTTGTATACGATTAATAGATTTATTATGATTTATATTATTTTCAGACTGAAGAATTACTTGTAAAATTGTAGGATCATGATCGGTAATTTTCGTTCTCAATATCAGTGGTATGAAATTTACTTCTTACGAAAATGTGATCCAAGCAGGAGGAGGAATCACCTTGAATTCTAGTTGCCTTATTAACTGTAGGTAAAAATCATTTAAAATGTTTAGGTATTCTTGACAATAATCGTCGTTGTCAAGGATGTCGATATTTATATCACCCACAATTATACTAATATCTATTTTCTTTATGTTAGATTTAAGAAAATTTTCAATACTACTATTAAATTCATAAGGGCACGTAGACGGTAATCTGTATATACTTAATATTTCAATATTTTTATTTTTATACGTGAAGAACACTCTTATTGCTTTAACATTATTCAACATGACGATAGCTGATGTGAAGTTGATTTTGTTACTAATATATAACAACCCCATCATTTTTATTAATATCTCCTCCGTTATAAATTAGCTTATACTACGGTATATTGAATACGAATAACTTTTTTGTTTTGATTAATTTTCATGACAAGAATTACTTATAATTCTTAGTTTTAGTTTATTAATTAATTCTTCTTTTCATATTTATCACTTTTCTTTAATTATTTGTGGTTTTACTCACCGTATAATTCGATTTTCTGTAGGGTGATGTATTAAATAAAAATTAGATTAGTTGAGTACCACACTATCTACTAATCAATGCAATGTATGAAAATGGCAAATCGTTTCTTTTCTTTCATTTAAAACCCATTTATGTTTCAAGTTCGATAGATTTTTAATGAGACTTTGCATGCCTCGATATATTAAAATCCATTCTTCTCGAAAACTGTTGCCGAAATCGAAATTCAACAAGAATACATTTTTTATGAAAAAATCTGTAGAGCTTTTATTTTTGCTATGAAATTATCAAAGAAATGAACACAAGAAAGTTTAGGTATTTTTGAAGCACTATCCCCTCCCCCTGTTTTACTTGACCCTGGACAAACCGTGTTAATTTCTTTTTAGATTATCAAAAAGACCATACAAATTTAATTAAATTACCTCTACGTGTTTGGGAAATACTAATTGAAAACTTAGGAATTAACTTTTCACACCTTGTATGTTTTAGGATAAATGTCTATATACAGTTATCGTTTTATTTTGAGGTCTAGAAGACTCAGTTAAATATATGGTACTACTTTCAGAATCATCTTTTAGATTGTAGCTATTGGATTCAAGTATCAGACTTTTTGTTTAGATGAACATTTGTGTGGTTTAGCTATATTCTGTGGATACTGATTATTATAGAAATTATAATTATTATGTTTACAATAAAAAAAAGTATGACACTTGCATTGCGTGGTTAAAGTTCCAAAATTAGATGCATTAATGTTTTGAAGGATAAACTAAAGAGGACTGCTACATCAAGTAAATATTTCCGCGCAATACTGTTTTCTTGTGTTTGTTGACACAGTTGAGTTTTCTCAACCTACCGGAATAGTAAAAGGACATAAAGATAAGATTAAGATATTAAAATATTCATATAATTAACAATCTGTCATATTCATCACCAGCTGTATGATACGTTGATTTATGGCGAATCTGGGCAAAACTCTCTGGCTATGAGACGTTTGTACAGTAAACGCTTTAGCAATATGTCATTTTTAACACGTATATATCACATTTTATTTTACATTGTGAGAAAAGCTCTAAGAAAACGCAGTAAGAGTACGTTTAGGTGTACTTATAATTATTATGTACAAACACCTACCAATCCGAAGATGGCGTGAGAGCGACATTGTCACATATTCAACTTGTTTGCTGTCATAATTCTGTTACCGTTCGTCAGAGAAAAAAAATTGTAAAGTAAAATATGTTCTGTTTACATACAATTTATCATCCAGCAAAATAAAGTCATTCATATTCCGAACACCCTATATACGTACAGTTAAGCAAAATATTAAATAGTACTACTGGGCAACTCATTACAGTATAGGTGTAATGTTCGATTTACCTACCGCAAATACCCCCGGATAATACCCATTTAGCGAACAGTTTGAATTAAAATATATTTTTCTAATAAAAATATTTTAAAAATGCAGCCTTAAGTTACGTTGATATTTAAACACAATTCATTTAGGTAGCTATTATAATCCACATCATTTCAATTGCTTTTTCTGGAAAACTATTCGCTGATAGATTTTCATTTTAATTTATTTATTTAATAAATCCTTACCTTACAAGTATACACCCAATTACAAGGCAAGAACAAAGAGTAAAAAAATAAAACAATCTAAAAATTAATCGTACCAAAAAACAAGCATAATAAATAAAAACGTAAACTAATCTTAACTAAAAACAACAAAAATACAACGAAAAAAAATAATAAATAAAGAAAAACAAAAGGAGAACACACAACACAATCAAAGAAAGGTAAACATGAAATTGATAAATACAAATGAAATAATAATCAAACACATAAATTATTTATATTGTTAAATAGTTTAATTCCCATGAGTAAATTAGAATTATTTGAATTTTACATTTCTTACAATATAAAATGATAGTAAATCAAAACAGTTAAGACAACTGAAAGATAAGTGAACTTGAATTTTATTTATTATACGTTAAATTAGTCCATAGTTTTACGTATTTGAAAAATACACTGTGCAGGCAATTTCTCAGAATAAAATTTCTAAAAATTGGAAATACGGCATCAACTGGTACCTTAAAATTACATTAAATATGAAATATTGCTAAATTAAAGAAAATTTACACTAGATATATGAAACTTGTTACATGAAAGTAAAATTCAAATAAAATGTTAAATATTTAGGCATTTGCGTTACTTATGAACATTACTGAATCTCGCAGTATTCATATACAGGAGTAGGAAATATATTAGATATTATATATTGTTCAATTGCGTGCGCTTCCGACTACAACGGAAAGACATTGAGTATGTGCACAGTGTGTAGCGCTCTGCGTTGTGGACTAAGTTTCTATAATAAATAAGAACACTAAAAGTAAATGCTGATAACATTTCTTATATTAATGCCAGTTTTAAATTTTTTATAGTATTTATTTTATTCTTATCGTGGGATAGTTCATTTATAAGTCAGTTCTTGCGATAATTGTGCGTCTGACATAAGCCTTGTCGAGTATTTTATACTGAACTATATAAAAAATTCCATTTTACTATTCCAAGTACAAAAATAAATAGTTTTTAAACGCCACATCCATTTTAAGTTTGATGTTTGATTCTACCCCATATATTTACTATGTTTATACGCTACAGTTGCTCCTCTTATATTTCTATTAGTAAAAAAGAAGAAATAGCAATATTTTACTTGTACATATATAAATTTATTTTATTAATTGGTGACTATTAATTTTAGTAAAATTGGAACAGAGTTTATCCAGACCAATAAACTAAACGTGCTGACTTTTCGGTATCAAAGAAGTTATAAATCTACTAAATCTAGAAAAAAATTAGTAGAATTTAAGTTATGAGTTTACGTCTTTCATTTTTTTATATTTTGTGAATTAAAAATATATTTATTAATAATTTGTTTTTGTTATGTGTTCCTTTATATTAAATTAGGTAATAAATTTATTTCCAATCGTCCAATCTGCAACTGCAAACTTCAAGAAATTTTAACAACATCGAAAGTACTCGTCGGTACTTAAATATATATTCACAACGAAAAAAAAATTATTGAAATAAATGTAGTAAATAAGTATAGGTACCAGAAATACTTACATATTAAACTTTCTCATTAAAACTTGAAAGTTATTGGATTTTTATAAAAAAAATGCGAGGACATTTTGAGACCTTTAAAGTAGCAAAGTATTATTACACTACGGATTTATAAAACGCTTGCAAAAATTTACTCCACAATGAAAGAAAAGATGATGGAGCAGGCAGGGAATTACCAATTTTGAGGAGAAAGTTTTAGTTTGCAAATATGTGCCTTCTAGAGTCTATTTGAAATCGTGAAGTCTTCTTCTCGTTCGTTCAAAAACAAAGAAAAACCTTTCGTTAGACTGAACAAAATATTTAACAATACATATGATTTAATTTTTCTTTAATAATAATAATACTAATTTAATGTAGTAAATATTCTAAATGTGCTTCCTGAACCTCCTGACAATAATAAAATCTGTTTTTGCACTCTTCACGCACGATAAAGATTTGCCCCTCCCCCTTGAAACTGGTAAAAGGTTGGTAAGATGTCTTTGGGACAAAATGGGTCGATTTTTATTTTTTAAATAACTTCCTCTTTAGTTATCAACATTTATGTGGTACTTCAGGTTTATTCGGAAATGACGTGATATCTCATATTTTAAATGGAATACTAATATTTTTGTTACAGATATAGAATCTAAGATAAATCCTGAGTTAGATGATATGCACAATGCCTGTCAAACCTTGACAGATCATTCAAAAACGAAGGAAAACTTCTCATTAGACTGAATAAACTATTTAACAAATGCAAAACAGATTTTATTAATGTCAGAAGGTTCAGGGAGCACATTTACTCCATTAAATTGATACATATTATTATTCTTCTTGAAGAAAAATTAAATCATACGTATTGTTAAATATTGTATTCAGTCTAAAGCCTTGTCCTCATGGACGCGAAATTCGTGCGAATTATTTAATGGCGGGAAAAGTCTCAACTTTTAGCCAATTTTACTAACTGTAACTGTGTTTTCATAATAAAACGGTCATTGACTGTCCTGGTAGATTGTCAGAAGTTCAGGTTAAACTTACTAATCCCACATAATGATGAAAATAGCGATAATATTTCTGTTTTGCGAAATTCGCAAAAAGTTGACACTTTCCCGCCATTAATAATTCACATCAAAATCTGCGAAATTCTCGAGAATTTTCTAGAATTTCGCGTCCATAGGTACAAGGCTATACGAGAGGTTTATCTTCTTTTGAATGATCTGTCAAGGTTTGACCGGCATTATGCCGTATCATCTGACTTAGAATTTACCATAGATTCGGTATCTGTAGCAAAAATATTAGTGTTCCATTTAAAATAAGGAGGTGGCGTCATCTCCGGGAAAACCGGAACTACCACGAAAGCTAGAAGTACCTACCACATAAATGTTGACAACTTAAAAGAAGATTATTTCGAAAATAATGTTTTTCCCAAAGACATCCGTTTACTATATTGTCTGAAGCTATTTATTTGTGGCATAATTTTAGTTTCTCTTTAATTTTATTGGGTTTTTGCCACACTTCTGAAAAATAATAAAAATTAATTAAATAAGCCCTTGCGCCAAACGGAACAGTCAAGGGTTATTTCTGAAACTAAGTTTGCCTAACCAAAAAATCTCACACTGAAAAAAGCAGATAAGTAAAAAATAACAAAAATCACATCACTATCGCGCACTTCCGTATTATTGACGTTTCGAAAAACTCTCTGTTTTCGTTTTCAAAATATTAGTAAAAATATTAAACGTATGTCAAGTTTGACAGTTTGAAATTTGTTTATTTGCTTCCATAGAGATGTTAAATGATTTTTATTTTATTTTTACTTACTTCTTCTTGATACAACTGTAGCCAACAATGATCGATGTTTACTGAACAGTTTGACACACACTTATCTCCGTTCAACAAAATAATCGCGGTCTCTTTTAATTTTCTTTTTGTCGCGTTATCTTCCTTCTCTAAAATTTTTGCCGGACCCCATTGAATCACATGACCGTTTTCCCAAGCGTGTTCGCAAATTTTGGATTTTTCAAATTCCCGTCTTTTTATATAATTTTTATGTTCTTCAACTCTCATTCATAGGCCGAGACGTTTCTCCAACATAATGTTTATTGCATTCACAAGGTATACTGTAGATGCAATTTTTTTAATTTTATATATCATTTTTTGGACGTAAGGTATTAGTTGTCTGAAAAACTGTTCGAATATTAAATTTATTGCCGATTCTTCTTAACTTTTCTGATAATATAAGTAATACATTTAATATTCGAACAGTTTTTCAGACAACTAATACCTTACGATCATTTTTGTCAAAAACGCGTCCAAAAAATGATATACAAAATTCAAAAAATTGCATCTACAGTATACCTTGTGAATGCAATAAACATTATGTTGGAGAAACGTCTCGGCCTATGAATGTTAGAGTTGAAGAACATAAAAATTATATAAAAAGACGGGAATATGAAAAATCCAAAATTTGCGAACACGCTTGGGAAAACGGTCATGGGGTTCGGCAAAAATTTTAGAGAAGGAAGATAACGCGACAAAAAGAAAATTAAAAGAGACAGCGATTATTTTGTTGAACGGAGATAAGTGTGTATCAAACTGTTCACTAAACATCGATCATTGCTAGTTACAGTTGTATCAAGAAGAAGTAAGTAAAAATAAAATAAAAATCATTTAACATCTCTATGGAAGCAGATAAACAAATTTTAAACTGTCAAACTTGACATACGTTTAATATTTTTACTACTATTTTGAAAACGAAAACAGAGAGTTTTTCGAAACGTCAATAATACGGAAGTGCGCGATAGTGATGTGATTTTTGTTATTTTTTATTTATCTGCTTTTTTCAGTGTGAGATTTTTTGGTTAGGCAAACTTAGTTTCAAAAATAACCCTTGACTGTTCCGTTTGGCGCAAGGGCTTATTTAATTAATTTTTATTATTTTTCAAAAGTGTGGCAAAAACCCAATAAAACTAAAGAAAAATCCGTTTACTAGTTTCAAGGGGGCGCAAGACTTTATTGTCGCACTGTATAAATCATGACACCTCGTATCTAACTAACTACAAAATACTACAATGTACTTATGAAATATAAAGCGGCAGTTACATTATATGAGTGATTGGATCCGAACTGCTTACTTCAAAGGAAATTCGGAAATATAAACGTTTATTTGGAGACACTCGGTGTATCCTAAGTATACGTTTCCATTTCCGAGTTTTTATCAAAATACGCAACTCGGATCCGAACACTCCTATTATGTAAATGCCGCTTTACTTATTAAAATTTCTTAATATCATGGAAATTTTACTATGTACAGTTCATAACAAAAGTAAATATGCTTTTTAAAACTACCAAATATCAAAACTTTACAAAGTAAGTAAAATTCATGACAAAGGTAAATATACTAATTAAAATTACCCACCTATAAAATTTTACTAAAGAAAATTCAAGACTAAAGTAAATATACTAACAATAATAATATCGTCGGAAAATGGGTGTAACAAAATTGCCCATAAAAGCACAGAAATCACCTTTTACAGTGTACTTATCTATATGGTAAAAATTTGTGCATATAGGGTACTAAGTTCGTATAAGAAAAAAAAATCCTATGATCATACTCTCTAAAATGTACTTTTGGAAATATTTAAACTGTACATGTCGGTTTCTAAACTAGTACTACAATACTACAATAAAGTTAAAATAGAAAATTTTTATAATTCCACAATTGAAGATGAGATTTAAAAAATATAAAAACAAATATTGCGTTCTATAGAGAAAATACTTATAATGTATATATTATTTACAGGATTAAGGTCTCTTAGATCATATTTTAAAATATACGTTTAATTAATTTTTCACATTTTCAACAGTCTCAAAATTTTTTACATTATGGCACTATATAGGTACAAGAAGTACAGTTTTTATTGAAATATACAAAACACTATACACTATTTTTAAGGTAAAAGTAGTTGGAAAGAGGTCAAAAAATACAAAAAGACTTTATTTTACATCATCGACGTTTCGACATGTATGATGTCATCATCAGGATGCTACAAAATTACAAACAAATTAAAAAACAAAAATAACACAACATATATTATCAAAAAACAAAGCAGTACCTACCGAAAAATTTGTTGTCTTCTATTAGTCAAAATGAACATATGTCAAAAATGAAATTCAGAGAGACAAGTAATCCATTCATTTAGGAATTTAATAAGAATTTAATAGAATTTTTCTCTGGATTTTAAAGTATAACCGGAGAAAGACAGTTTACAAATGGGTTATTATCAGCGACACTAATTGAATTTGTTTTAGACAGGACAAAGAAATCTGTTAATAAAAACGGTAAAAAATGTGTATAAAAATTCATATTAACGAATATTGTACTTAAAATAATATCTAGTGTCAAATAAAATAATATACTGGGTCACAATTATTACTGTTCAATTCTTTTTATTAAATTAAAATACATATGGTTTAAATATTGAATGTCTTGTTGTTTATTAGTTACGAAGTCTTGATTTCTTTTTATTTTCACCATTTCACTAAACAGTCTTTTTTTCAATATTTATTGTCTTCCAATGACAGTTGTTTCCTCAAAACTAAAATTATGCTGAAAATTAAAACAATGTTCTGATAAACCTGTTTTATTATAATTGAATTCCAAATAATTTGGTCTAATATTTCTTTTATGTTCCGCTAACCTGTCTTTTAAATATCTGCTGGTTTGCCCTATATAAATTTTATCACAATCCCCACAAGGAATTCTATAGATTATGTTACTTTCCAGTTCCTTAGGTGTTTTTTTGTTTTATTTTAGTAAAATACTTTTTTATGGTGTTCTCATTTTTAAAAGTGATATTAACATCATTGTTGTTAAAAACCTTAGATATCTTTTCTGATAATGTTTTGATGTAAGGAATTTTATGATATTTGCTATTATTAGTAGCATTATTGTTTCCAACATTCTTATTTTCTTGTACGTGATTGTGATTGTAAAGAATTTTATTTATAGTTCTTACCGGATAGTTGTTCTTAATTAAGTATGATTTAATACAATGTAAATTTTTTTCATGAAATTGTTTATGAGACAGTCTTAGAGCTCGGTCTTTAAGATTTTTTATTATGTTAATTTTTTGCTTGAAAGAGTGGTTAGAATGGAAATTTAAAAACCGTTCAGAAAACGTAGGTTTATGATACCAATCAGTGACAATTCTATTATCAGTGGTTCTTATTACCAACAAGTCCAAAAATGGGATAGATCCTCATTTCTCAATCTCAACAGTAAATTTTAATTTAGGGTGAAAACTGTTAAAAACATTTAACGTTTCAGTAATTTTGTTTTTTGGTATTGACGTAAGGATGTCATCCACGTATCTCTTAAAAAATGGAACTTCAAAATTTAATTGATGTATGCATTGTTCTTGTAAATCTGACATAACAATGTCTGCACAAATGGGTGACAAACAATTTCCCATTCCCAATCCGTAAACCTGTCTATAATAAGTGTTTTCAAATTTAAAATAACTATTATCAAAAATAAAATTTGACATATGTTCATTTTGACTAATAGAAGACAACAAATTTTTCGGTAGGTACTGCTTTGTTTTTTGATAATATATGTTGTGTTATTTTTGTTTTTTAATTTGTTTGTAATTTTGTAGCATCCTGATGATGACATCATACATGTCGAAACGTCGATGATGTAAAATAAAGTCTTTTTGTATTTTTTGACCTCTTTCCAACTACTTTTACCTTAAAAATAATTGAAAAAGGTCGCTATCCTGGAACTATAATACTATACACTATATTACCGATAATCACACATTGAAGCAAAACTGATAATAAAAAATTAGAAATAGAGTTGGCAGACGCGACAATTTTAAGAGATATACAAAATAAATCCGATGCATTAACAAAAATAAACATTACAAACCTGTTTTGTTAAATTTATTGCGATTTTATTTATAGATCCCTGTAGTTATCGTCACTATTTTCTTTCTCAACAAATATGCCCGGTTATGTTTTGACAGTATTAAAAAGCATATCATTTCAAAGGATTCATATTGCATAAATCTTTTTGTCAGTCATATATTTATCAAAATGAAAGAAATTGTGAGGATTTCATTTAAATAATATTATTGTGTGTACCTATTGTTTCATCTAGAAGAATCAGCTGATGCAAAAAATCTAAAAAGTAATTATATTATAGAGAAAAACGCAGACTATAAAAAGCAGAGGAAATAAATAAAAAGCGGTTCGGTTCTTATTCATTCTGCAGGTCGGTGTTGTTTAATTTTCTTTCAAGTATTCGGATTACATATACTGAAATAATACTTTAATAAGATGTATGCAAGAATACTTAAACTTAATTTTTAGTTAATAAGTTTTTGCTATTTCTATGTAATTTTATTAGGCCTTCTTATACATTCGGAAATTTTGCTAATGAGTTACCACTAGTGTTTGTTTAATTGGGGATTCTTTATAGACAAGTCGTTTAGACTAAAAAGAGAAGCATAATTTTTCAGAGTGAGATATGATCTGGGTTAATGACAAACATTTTTTCTTATATGAACATAGGTCCGATTCGTTCTTATTTAGAAGCTAAAAGCATTTTAAAAAATATATTCATGTAGCGACCAACAATGGCCAAAATTTTAAAAATAATTTAAGACATAACTGTTATTGTTTTAGTTATCTCTTTGCCGAATTACAAAAAGAACATAAATTTCGTTATTTTCTAATACTTTTTATTCCAATTGCAAAAATACCCAATTAAAAATGCCACAAACAAATAACTACATACAATAGATTTACATAAGATTTCTAACCAGAATTATTGTAATAATTAAGCACTTACTGAAATAAAAAAATTGCTTCTTATTATCGGCGGTACGTGAAAATTATAGTGGTTATTTGTCCATAATAGTACATGGCGCCCATGCCATTATTTATTTGCTTTGAAAAATTAAGAAATGAAATAGAGATAACACCTGCACATAACTGTTAAAAATTTACTGATAAGTAAATACAGAAGTTTTTTTTTATTATTTTTTCGAAAAATTATATAATATTTTCCTAATGTTGAAGCATTTTGAATAATGAAAAATGTAATATTACCATAAAATTAAAATTTGTTAAGGTATAACTTATCTTTGTGAACATACAAATCATTCCTTAAAAAAATTGTAAGCTTCATTATAAAAAATTACCACTTAATATTTCTCCAATCAACTCCTACATTACATATATAGACTGTAACTGAAATATTTTGTCAGATTACAAAACAAAAGAAGTTTTATTCAAATTTGGCATGCTATTTTAGATCTAGATTATTCAGAAATATATGTATTATTATTATTAGCAAATAGGGACGTATGAAGAGTAACATTCTCTTCCAATTTTGTTTTATTCGAACTATTTATCAATAGTAAAATATACGATATTTTCTAATTAGTCAAACCGTATCTCAAAAAAGAAACGTTTCTGGATGCATGTCAATTAGAAACTTTTTTGTTAATTTGTGACATAAAATTAATTTAAAGCGATATTTCAGTTACATCCTGAATTATATTCATGATTCTATTTTATTATCTACATATTTTCACAGGTTTCGGTTTTTTACTGCCTTTTATGTTATAAAAATAGCAATAATTTATTTCTAGATAATCGCAAACCAGAAGATATTGTAATTATAAACTTGTCTTAAAAGTCTGAATTCAATCTAAGTTGTACATTCAGTTATCAAAATATATTATTTTTCTAATTGCTACATAGATTTATAAAATACAATACAGGGTGGTAAATTGAATTTATACGTATTTAGTAGAAAAAACAAATATCGACGTTAATATTGGATAATTATCCCAATATATAAAATATGTATGCATGTAGGTATGTTTAAAAGTATTTTAAAAATATATTTCACATCTTAAATAAGGAACATCAAACTTACCACAAACTTCAAATAACTAGAGAATAAACTCTGCCCTCTTGAAAAAGAACAATAGCCACATTATCACCCAACAGTTCACAAAACTTCAAACGTGTCTTTTGCCTTTGACAAACTTTACAGCGGTAGAAACGCGCGATTTTCCGTCGGACGTTCGAACTTCCCTGCCCGTTTATCCTGGAAAGCAGACGCACAAGCACTGAAAACTTGTTAGTGACACGCTCCACCTACAAAGAATTTAAACGAGATGCGCTCGCGCCAAATCATTTTCCTGCTAAGCTCCGGAGCCCTTTTCATTTATTGGGTGGAAATTCATTAATAAAAATGAAATGTAAGCTGTTCAAATCTGATGCGAAATTTTATTAGTTAATGAACTCATATGTAAATAAAGTCAAGGATTTTAAAATAATGTATTGTATTATCAATAAAAACCGAATTTTAAGTTTTTTTACTTAGATTTAGTGTATTTCTAGTATCAAAATATCATGATGCAATTTTCATGAAATATACCGGGTGTTCCCTTTAAGACTTGCCAGTGCTTATATCTCAGAAACCAGCGTAGCCAGCGCGACGAAATTTGGTATACAGTCAGTAGATGGCGCGTAGAATCTGATGATAACATCAATTCTTATACAGGGTGTACCATTTTTCAGCATTTCGATTTAATTATGATTTTTGGTAGTCAATCCCGCTAAAATTTATGTTTAAATTGAAATATACTTAATTATGAAAACATACTGAAAAATAAACATTTAAAAATTTTAAAATTGAACATGAAAAAACGTCTGTCATGCAAATTGTGTATAGCCTTGAGCCAGAAGAAACTAACATCGGTAAACGTCAAAACTATGAATTGTCATCGAATTGTCAAATATTAATGTCATAAAGTATTTTTTCTACACCCGTATTATAACAATGCACTTATATGCCCATAATCCGTTTCATAATGATACCCATTACGATACAGATTTTTCATTACGATACAGATTTTTAATCAATAGAAACCCATAATTTTTCAATCAAGCATGCTGTGCATTTGACGTTTATCCTAGGTTATATGTAATTATTTTAGATGTCAAAATCAGTACGTATTAAATTTTCGTAGATACCTAGGTAAACTTCGATAATTTATCAAAATGTCTGATATCAGCGATATAGAAGAATTACCATCGACTCCTCCACACATATCGGAGAAAGCAGAAAATGCAGTTCATACGAATAATTACTGTTACCTATTGTGTTCAATAAAAATATAAAATTTATTTTTTTTGATTATTTATCGGGTGTAGAAAAAATAGCGCATGCAACTCTCATGTAATGGTTATTACATGATCGTTGCATAATATACTATTATTACAAATAAATAACGCTAAATAATGTATTGAATGCAATTTACGTATACACAATGGCATTATTGAGACTTGTCGATAAAAATTTATACTTGAGTTGAGCCTTTTGGAGCATTGAGGTCGCTGCGCTGAACGTGAATATTGTGTAAAATAAATATGGTCTGAATAAGGATTAAATTTCATTTAATAAAATGTTTTAGTGAAATTTTTAGAAATAAAATAATTTTAATTAAATTAGCTTAATATATATCTCTAAATTGAAAATGCACGCGTTACCTTTTCGATAATCTTTCAATTTATATTTTCAAGCGTTTTAATAAATATGACTAAGATTCAAGTCTTTTAAGACTTTTTATTTCCTGTATCTACCTCCTAAAACATTGATTTTATTTATATTTAACCTTATTGTTGTCTATATATAACTAACAGTCAAAATTGAATAATAAAGATAAGTGAACGCAGTTTTTTTTAATTTTCTGGTCGCTTTTGGTAAATTTGAAAATCTGTCGTAAATAGCATTTTTTAGTTTTACATATATACATTGTATATCGTATATAATTTATACTAAGTCTTTAGATATTATTGGCTCTTATAATACTACTTTAATTTTAATATTTGCCTTAAGTCTGTTTAATAATTCTTTCCGAATTGAATATCGATTAAAAGACAGCGGTTTGTACCGCCTCGGCAGCAGAGTCGGTTATTGTTTACTAAAGGCTAGATAAAGCAATACATACCGCTGCTTTCGCCGTCTCGTTTTTTTAAAACGTTTTGATCACTGAATGGATAACGCGGCGCTAACTATGAAAACCGCTGTGTGTGTGTCATCTCCCTCAAATTGTGCCTATTTGGCTGCCCGCAGTACAGACTTTTTTCCTAAAAACGTTATCTTTTCAAAAATATATATTGTATTATTTTAATGTGGTGCGCTAATAAAAATATTTTTATTATTTATTTTTTTTAAGTTTTGTGATGTCAATTTTTGAATATTAATTTTGTTGAACACCTTGATATATTTGATGTGTTATGTTTTCTTAGTGTATATTGTGTCCTTGTTATTAAGCTGTAATTTGTTCAATACAAACCTTTTATTTAATTGTTTTCTGTTTTACCTTATTTACCTCTTTTCTTTAATTCTGATTATCCCTTGCTAGACACCGTTTCACAAAATCAAAACAGCAAAAGAAACTTAAACTCAGGAGTCGATACAAATTGTTACAGGGTTTTATTTTTGTAACATATAGTAACACATTTAAAGATTAATGTTTTTTGGTTTTCAAAATAAATTTGGTTAATAAAAAATATTTTCTTATTACTAAATTTCTCGTCTGTCAATTTCAACAAACTAATATAAGGTAGAAACTTTGTACTTATATTTATTATTGGATATCTTCCAGGGAGTATTTCTTAAAATGATATTACAGATTTCACTTTTATTACAGCGAAATGGCGATATTGGTGACAGATAAGATAATTCTTGTGAAATTTTATAAAATATTGTTGTTTTTATTGCTTGGATTAAACTTATTTTTGTACAGGTAAGTCCTGCGGGTTATTCTTTATACTTGCAAAGATTAGTAAGAAATAAAACCTGTTTTATTTACTATAACTATAGAAATTTTATAGTGTACCTTATTTATAAAGGTACCTGAGGTTGGAAAATTTATAATTTTCCTTTCTGAAAACGTCCTGTAGGGTCCTTTGGAACTGCAATTTCCCTGGAGATGGTTGAAAATTTTTATGTATTGGCAAAATAACTTTTCTGAAGTATGAAGACGTAAATTTCGCTGGTGAGTAGATATTTTCTTATTTAAACCTGTTTTTTTTTTTTTTTTTCTGGAATAAATTTCAAATTTTCGGGAGCTATCTCGCGTTGCTGTACCTTTTTCAAATCCCAAGCCGTAACTAATCAACAATTTCTTTGTTTTTCTTCCTTTCTGGAGATTTCCATGTTAAAGGTCCTTTCACATGAGTTTTCACAGTCTTTGGATGTCATTTTTATGCACTTTATCACAATACTTCTTATAACTAATACATTCTTATAAATGTCCTTTTGTTTTTATTGTACAATTTTATTTTTTTATTAATAAAAATACTCTTTATTTTGTATTTTAGGTCATTTACAAGGGATTCTTGCAAAGCCACCTTTAGCCTCGACAGTTCTAGAATGAATTCTAAAATTTGACATTTAAAATTATTTTTCATGATATGGTTTATTTTGAATAGATATATCTTCAATAATGTTACTCCTCTGCCTACAATAAGTATATCAGATTAATCTATAGACGTTCACCTTTCATTCAATATAAGCTGCTCTGGGTTTAAATTCCTTTTTCTCTATGTACTGAGTGATAACAATTGTCAACGTCATGCAATTTTATGAAAATTTATTTTATACTAGATAATAAAAATATAAAATTATTATTCTTATGATATGTAATATTATTTATTATTACTAAATTTATTTCCAGGATATCCATATTTACAATTCTTTTTATTTTTATATAAATCTACACTAATAATTATTAATTTTATTCAACTTTAGTTAGTAGTTCGGTCAGGCATTACTTTCGTGTGATTTTCTACATGCATATTTCAAATTCGTTACAATATGTATATATATATTTATCAGATTATAACGAAGTTGACCTGATAATCCTACCGCTACTATACGACTATTTCCCAACTGTAGTAAGAATAGTTTAACAACAATTAAATAATTGTAGCGGAATGTTAGCTTAAGCATTTATACAGAGTGAGTCAGAAGTAAGTAAAAAAAATTAATTCAAGACTCTTCTCGCTTAAACAAAGTTTTTATCCAAATAAATTTTGTTCTAACATGCCTCCGTACAAAGATATATGGCGTTGAAATTTAGGCAAATGGAATCACTATAGTGAATTTTTTTCAAAAAACTCTATATTGAGCCACTAACTAATATTGAAACTCATTTTTAGAAGATTAGGCCATTTATTTTACTACAAAAAAGTATTCTTACATAATTTTTGTAGCTTCTTTTGGAGTAAATCAACTATGGAAATATGGACATAAGTGCATATTTCCATAGTTTGATCGGTCAGTGGTCGCGCGGTTTAAGGCGTCAGTACTTGAATCGAGGTGACTAGATCGGTGTTGGTTCGAGCCCAGCTGCCGGTAGACCGTATATAAGCTATATTCGTGGAGAGGTTTGGCACCCTCTCTGCGGGTATGGTAGGGTGGAAGAATGTTGGCTTGGGTCAATGTGAGAGATTGATACCGGTTGATATTGGACTACCCCCCTAATTAATGAGGTTTTCCAGGTTTCCCTCATTCCTGCACTGAATAGTGGTTAGGGCCTACCAACGTAAGTCGTTCCTGGGCGCAAATGCGGCCTGCTTAATAATAATATGCCGCCCCCTCTCCGGCACAAGTCTCCGACTTCTGGGCTAATCCCTGTGATTAGAATGAGGGGTAGAGATATTATTATTATTATTAAGTATGTATTTTCAGTAAATGAATTAAATACCCAACAAATAAAAGCTCTTGCTGTGATTAAAAGTCATTCATTGTTACATCTAATAAATAATTGTTTGAAAACTTATTTACGTCTCTACATTTTATAATGAGTAATTTCATTACACAAAAAGTCGCTGACATCGTTTACGTATATGGTTTTTGTAATGGAAATGGTCTGGCATCTGTAACAGAATACCACAGCAGATTTTCTACTAGAAGAATCCCAGATCATCAAGTATTTTCATCAACCTTTGGAAGATTGAATGTGCTTGAAATTTCAAAGATAAAATATTACAGATCATGAGGAAGCTGTAATTGATGCAGTTTTAGACAACTCTACTATAAGTACGCGTAGAGTTTCTGTCCAGTTAGGATTTTCCAAAAGTTTTGTTTCGAAAACTGTACGTAGGGAACTATTACACACTTACCTAATACTATACAGCTGTTTAAGCTCTTCATCCTGGAGGTGCCAAACAACGTTTACGTTTTTGTGTCGTTTATTAGAAGCATTAACCTATTAACTTCGAATTGGATGTGAAATTCCTTGGACTCACACTTGATTCGACCGTTTACCGTTCGTAAAACACCGCCATTGTGAGACCAATGTTAGCCTATGGAGCTGTTGTCTGATGGCCGAAGTCCAATAGACGACAGCTAAACAAAAGCTCAGCCAGATTCAAAAGACTGCCTGCCTAAGCATAACTAGAGCTATGGGTACGACACCTACCAGAGCAATGGAGGTGATGCTATGTCTGCCACCTTTGGATATTTATCTAAAAGAAGTGGCTGTGATAACTATGCTTCGCCTTAAAAATATTGTTACTATACCTGATGTAGGATGTGGAGAAGTTAAGAGTAGCCTGTGGAATGGGGCCGTCAGAAAGGTGCCCCTTTTGCAGGTAGACAGTGACAGTATTTGTCCCAAGTTTATGTTTTTGACAGACCCTACACCGTGCTTATCAGGAATCAGGAGATCGCCAACGAAGATACAATCAACATCTTCACAGACGGCTCAAATATGAAGGAAGGTGCAGGATGTGGGATTTATTCCAGATCCTTATATATTCGATATCAGTGGGCATTGAATATGCATGCTGTCGTGGTACAAATGGAATTAGCATGTAAAACCATAGACAATCACTACTGATCTTACATAATCATAAGATAACACGTAGATCGATCAGCATGGGAATTCCATCAGGCACTGGTAGTGGTCTCAACCAACAAGAGCGTATTTATATACAGGGTAAAGGAACACGACGTAATAGTAATAAAGTAGCTGACAAGCTAACGAGTGCATCGGATCTCAATATTTTTGGACCTGATCCCTCCAGTACGCTTCTGTTGTCAGCATTTGTTGAAATTATCAAAGACGACAGCCACAAAGAGTTTAGGAAACATGGGGATAAAACAAATAGCTGCCAATTTGCTAAGGAGTATCTCTGCAAGGGTACAGCCAAAAAATACCTGGCTATATTCAGGTCATATCTTCGCCTGGTGACAAGTATTCTAACTGGACAATGTTGGCTATGGAAGCATCTCTATTACTTGAAGTGTGAAACACCTCTTTGTAGGGGTTGCGAACAGGAAGACGAAACAATACTTCATGCACTCTGTGAGTGCACTGCTATCTCGTCAATAAGAGAATCCGTGTTGGGAAAACGAAGGCTTTCTATGGCCTACATTAGAGAGATCCCCTTGAGCAACGTCACCACTTTGTCCTCCTTATTGGGTTAATTGGCGGCTCAGGTGGATTGTTCTCCTAATGGGGGGAGGTACAAAGGACCCAATGAGGGCCTAAGTGCTGTAGTCTTTCTGCTACTCTCCCCACAAATCCAGATTCCAGTTAATCCCTATTTTGTTTCGTCTATCATATGGACAAATGAAGTCATTTTTATGAGAAACAGCATTTCAAATTTTGAAACATTCATCATTATCCATTGAACAATCAGCATGTTAAGAGAAGTAAAAGATTCCAACACCGATTTTCTATCAATATTTGGGAAGAAATCTTTAATGATCTTATTAGAGTTATATTAGACAACAAATGTACTTCCAACAAGGTAATGCACCTCCTCACAATGGCAAATTTGTGCGAGTGGCTGAATAATAATTTTCAAGATAAATAGATTGGTCGATTTAGTCCTGTGAGCTGACCTCCAAGATATCCCGATTTAAATTAGCTAGATCTCTTTTTATGGGCATTTTTAAAGGAATGGATTTACAGCGAAGTAAATAAAACTCGTGGTAACTTAAATATGCATCATATGTCGCGTATATACGTCAAGCTTGTATTGCGGCTGAAGGATGATACTTCGAACGTTTGCTTAGTTTTTAATAATACTTTTGTTTATTTTCTGTATTGTTTTTTTTTTATTATTTTAAGATCATATCAGAATAAATTTTATTCGATTAATAAATTTGCTTGAGGAAAAAAATTCGTTTAAAGTTTTACACATAACTATGGCTTACTCCGGTCACTACTTTTAACGTGAAAAGTTGATTTACTCCTAAAGGTAACTATTTGTTGAAATTATGTAAGAATACTTTTTCATGGTAATTAGTTTTAATATTAGTCGGTGGCAAGACATATTTAAACAAAAAGTTTCACCATAGTGTATTTTTGCAAGGAGGCATGCTAGAACAAAAATGTACTTAAATAAAAACTTTATTTGGCGAAAAGAACCTTCAGTTAAACTTTTTACACCTACTTCTGACTTGCTCTGTATAAATAGTTTAACTGTTAGGAACAAATGAAGAAGTCGAAATCAGGATACAGCAAGTATGTAGAAACAGAATAGATTATATTGTACTTTAGTAATAACAAGATGTTCCTAAAGGTATAAAGCATACCAACAGTAAACTATATGAACATTATATTACAAAACAAACAATATATTGATTCTAACTATTAAAGTAATTAACAACTCCTACACAAATGGTACACGGTTCTATTATTATATTCCAATATAAAAGGGATTTTCTGTGAATGAGATTTTGGTCTCTCTCTAGTTCTTGCTGTCGCAGGACGTATCTATGTTCCAGGGTCGGCTCTAGGGAGTAGGCATTGTAGGCGACCCCCTTCTCAGTAAACACCATAGTTTATTATTCAAAAAAGATATGCTCCAACACTATAAAAGTGGTTTTAGTATAAAAAATTATATGCAGATAATATACCATTTTATAATGTTATGTATATTTAATACTGCTTGCGTAAGGGGCTCTCAGTACTTTTTACATTTACATAAACTGCAATCAATGTCTGAAAGCGACTCTAGCAAGCGTTACTTGCAAATATTCACAAGCCAATCAATCTACTGTTTACAATTTCTATAAATTCAAGTCAAGTCAATGTTATGTTATAAAAATAAGTCCCTCCACTGTTCTTTTTTCATTTACCAAATAAAAGTTTAATATTTTGTAAAACCTATATTTCAGCCGGTCCTGCTTCGTTCATCACTAATTTGGGAATACTAAACATACACTCAACTGATGTGGAAACTATACAATAAGACAAAGGAAGAGCAAAGCAATAATTGTAGTATCCTGGTAAATTTAACAATAACTACAACGTCTGGATAAATATTTAAACAATATTTCCTAAGTCTGTACCATAACTTTTCGAGGCATTGTTATTTTAGATCAAAACGCCTTATTAATTCGAGATCATAAAACACTAGATTTCAATATACAGGACATTACCTGATGTATATATATATATATATATATATATATATATATATATATATATATATATACCGGGTGTTATATTAAACACTTGTTCTGTATTCTAATTTCTTTTACAAAGCAACGTTCAATCTGAGGAATGTTTATGCATGTACGATTAGAAACAAATCTTGCCGTTTCATCGTTCAATACCTACCTTATTACGTTATGTTGTGTATATGTTGTAACAACAGTTAGCTTTCAACATTTTAAAGATATTCTAACAAGATGTTTTCATACTGTACATAGAATTATGAAATTAGTTTATTTTTCTTAATTTTATTCGTTTAGAAATTTTAAAACCCACGACAGACAACTGAATTTAATCTCTTCAAAGAATGTGAGTTACAGACTTCTTTATAATATTATCCATCATTCCATGTTTAGAATTATTTCCAAGAAAATGTCCGTAATATTTTTCGCTTATTCTTTCTGGTGTCTGCTTTAATGTAATTTGTGGCACTGCACACACGTAACTGAAAGATAAAAACAATAATTACAAATTATTATCTAGCTTTAAACGACTATTTGATAGGTACCTACCTACTGGGTATAGTACATTTGCAGGTGATTCTTCCTAGCAAAAACCAGTTGCTTTATTTCAGTTCTGTATCATGAAATACAGAAATTGTAGTTCATTGTTTACTATTTTACAGATGTAGAGTTCTTCTTAAACATAAGTACATAAGTAAAGTGCTGAAATATGTGGATTCAAGAATCAATCATTTCTAGGTTATGCTTTCGTAATATTTTTTTTTGTCGGGCTAGGGTAGGTTCAGATCTGACTTTCAACGACAAACACGTTCACATTATAATTAAAAGTTTTAGAAATGGTTTTGTTTGAATTTATTTGTTGCTAAATAACTAATCAATAATTATTACAGCAGTTGGAAAACAGGGATATTCTTTAAGTACTTACACAATTTTGTAAATTATTTTGTCATAAAAAATAAGTGTACCTAATTATTATTGTACACTGTAGTAACATAAAAAACAATTTACTGAAGTTTTATTACATTATAATGGAATAATTTAAAATTTTTCGCAGATATTTTACACAATCTTCACGCTGTAACTCTAGCTGTAGCGGGAGACTGCACCGGCATGGCGACCACAAAGCTCCAAAAGCCTCAACTCAAGTATAAATTTAATAAATCCATTATTTAGCGTTATTTACGTAAAATAAAATATTTCATGCCATTAATATTTGACAATTCAATGACAATTAATAGTTTTGACGTTCACCGATGTTAGTTTCTTCTGTGTAAGTCTGGCTCAAGGCTATACACATTTTACATGACAAAACAATGAAATTTGGGTACTTTTTGGAGGCGTTTTTTTTATGTTAAATTTTGAAATTTTTGAATGTTTATTTATCAGAATGTGTTCATAATTAAGTATATTTCAATTTAAACATAAGTTTTAGCAGGGCTGACAACCAAAAAATCAAAATTAAATCGATTTCTTGGAAAATGGAACACCCTGTATAAAAATTGATGTTATCATCAGATTCTAAGCGCCATCTAGTGTCTGTATACCAAATTTCGTCGCACTGGCTATGATGGTTTCTGAGATAATCGCACTGAAAGTCTTAGAGGGAACACCGGTATATATATGGTTGTAGAATTTCTCCGGGTTCCTTTCTGCGATGAATCTGAATCTTCTTACTTCTGCTTCGTGTTACTAAGTTCGGCGGTTAACGCGAAGCAGAAGTAAGAAGACCTGAAGATGGTAAATGAGATTTTACCGAAACGTTGTCAAACAAATGGTTCTTTTGAAGACCATGCAGATTCATCGCAGAAAGGAACCCAGAGAAATTTTACAACCACATATTATACCCGCGGAAGCCTACGAACTAAAATAAATATATATATATATATATATATATATATATATATATATCAAAGTACACCCAAATTCTCGTACCCCTGTACCAAATTTTCTTTTGTTTAGCAGTTGTGATACAGAGAGTTGTTGCCTAAATAAGAATATTTATAAATGTCACAAGTAAATCTATTGCATAACAAATTGTCAGAATCCGTAGTTTTGATGGCACTATGTAACATTTTTGTATACTTTTCTAAATTTAGCGTCATGAAAACTATTTGTTTTCCATAAAAAAATGTTTTATATATTTTATTTCAAAATTCAAATTCAATACTGTAGCTAAATTCAAAATTTAGCTACAGTATAACCATAAAAATATTAAGTATTAAAATATTAAGGTTGTTTTGGCGTCTTTTACATTATATTCAAAATAGACTTACTTTTTGTGAAACAAATAGTTTTAAAGATGGTTGGCTTGACCACAGTTTTTTGCATTTTTCTCGAAAACTTAGAGAAAGTTAGAGAATAAAATGTCAACGGAGATGCTGGCTACTAGCATTTTACTTCGTAAAAAGAAACTAATAATACAAGCGTTTTCGACATCACCAAAAACGTACCTGTGCCAAATTTGGATCAAACATGTTATTCTGTAATAAAGCTATATCCAAAATTTGATATTATCTACATATCTCAAAAATGAGTGACTCTAGGCAAATCCCACGTATTTTTCAATATTGTATCAGCTGCAACAATATTGCCATGTCTTTTTGAAACACCCTGTAGGTACTGCTGCGGATTCCATTAACTATTTCAACTTTAGCACACAAAAATACATCTGGGTAACTTTTACAGGATTTATGAAGCACCAGAGCTGGCTATGAATACAGGGAAAATGTTCAATCCATGAGTACTCTGTTCATGATTACTTGAATCCTGAATACAACAATCAAAGAGTACTTACATTTAAGTATTCATATTATATGAATACAAAGCTGAATATTTACTATGTTTAGATTAGTATAGATGTAATTAATTGCATTTAAAAGTAAAAATATAGAAGTAGAAACTCAAGTTACAGTACTAGTGTCGGCTGGTGCAGGAGGACTCTGGGGCACCGCCTTCCTGCAAATCTTCACAATAAAAAAAAATTTAATTTACAACGTTTTCCGCCCGTGGCATAATCACAGAGTAGGTTGTCTGTATATGAAACAAATTCCAGAGTTTTTTATATTACTCAACGTATTTGTTGTGGTGTAACATTTTGTAACCTACTTCTTTTTTCTTTTGTGTCTTAAGGTTGTAAAACCACACAGCACAAATTCTGTATTGAATATTATTGAATATAATGTATTCGAGTAATTCCCAGTTCTGTTGACCACCCTAAATATTCTCAAACTGTATGATTACTAGTAACTTCCAAATTAATCATCATTTAAAAACTTCTTCAGCATTTAGCTAATTTTGCACATGTATGTAAGCCTAACAGGATAACAAAGCGGCAAAAAATCTTGAATTTGTCTAAATCTTTTGCTTTTGCTCAGTAAAGGAAGTATGTGCTACCACCTTATTTACTGTCCCTTTTTTCTTATTACTTTTTAATGATTTTGAAATTTTGATTACTAGCCCAATCAAGTTCCAGTAAGATTATCAACCACTTTAAACGGAGAAATATATCTGAATTTTTACGAACAATTTTACCCTCTGATCTAGAAAAAGTACCCTTATTTATAAGATGGAAAATGTGGTTTATGAACAATGGTGCTTTACTTCGTTTTACAATAAATATCGGCATGAACAGAATTTTTTGCGACTAAACGATATGTTATCAATTGTGGAGACAGGATTTATTTTCAGTTTTTACCACAAAAATTATGGAATAGGAAAAAATATGAATATGTCTTTAACTGAGATATCTAGGCATTTGTGCAAATTGGGAATTAATATTAATTTTATCAACTGTTGCCAGTATCGAATTTTGAACAAGAGTATTTTTTTATGTAAAAATCTTTAGTTTTTATTTTTACTATGAAATTATTGAACAAACATACTAAAGATTTGGGTATTTTTGAAGTATTATCCCTTGTTTTACCTATCCCTGGACAAAATGTGTTAATTACTTTTCCGATTTTCAAAGGGGGCATTAAAAGTGATGAGATTGTGCCAAATTTCATTAATTATCTCTACGCGTTTGGGAAATATTAATTAAAAACCAGGAAATAAACTTTCACACGTATATTGAAAACAAAGTGTTTTACGATACATATTTATACAGGGTGAGTCAGTCATAATGTCATTAATTTTAAGTGAGATAGGGAATAATGAGTATAATATG
This sequence comes from Monochamus alternatus, assembly GCA_037114965.1. NCBI lineage: Eukaryota > Metazoa > Arthropoda > Insecta > Coleoptera > Cerambycidae > Monochamus > Monochamus alternatus. The sequence goes on along the minus strand of CM073427.1, from coordinate 44,495,198 downwards.
AATACACGATTAAAGAAAATCTAAATGCATATTTCCGCCGAAAACAAATATTTTGAAATCATTGTTTAAACCCGTTTTTCAGACTGTCACTGACCGCTCACAGCCTTAGTCATTTACAGCGATGGTTGTACTGACTATTTTAGAATTTCATATTTTTTTCTTGCTTATTTCAGCCAATAATAATTTAAAATGTTATCCAATGAAATCAAATAATTCTATTAAAAATTGTACATCACATAAAAACCCTATACTCAATGGATAAATTATTAAGAGAAGCTGAAAAGTGTTTCGTGTTTGAACACTAAGTAATAAAAAACCATCGACAAAACATCGATTGTTGACAAAAAAACTCTCCACGACCGAAATGGCACGCTTCTGATCTGATGCTCATAAAAGTTGTCGAAAGTGAATCTTGACCTACCGTATTATTCAGTAACCTAGTTACCTAGCTTTTGTACTGTTGTTTAATGACAAGGAGTAGAACTATTTTTTTTATCTAGATACATGAATAAATTTTCCTTAAATATTGATTTATTTGTTAATAAAAACAAATGTAGATAACAAATAAATGTTTTCGAATGTAAGGTCATTACAGTTTAATAATTTTAATATTACGGTTTCACTACGTTTTACGAATTTTTAGTATTACTCGTAAATACAATTAATTATACAGTTTGTAGTTACATACATCTAGCATAGAAATTTATTGTTTTTTAAGTAGTATGATACTAACCTGTTTAAAGATCGCCAGTTCGAGCAAAGCTACACTCATCTGTCCATAGCACTTTATTAATAAAATTAGAGTCAGCTGCAATTGGATTTTGATGCCAGTTGCAAAATTCAAGACGGCTGAGGAAATCAGCAGGTTCTAAAGCTTGAACTTTCTGAAAATGGTATGGGTTCAGTAAGTTTTCTCGTAATATTCTGCAGACCTTGAAATGGTTCTTGTAGAAATAGTAGGCTGCTCCTCAACTGAATTTAAAACAGTCTCTATCACATTTAAGTCATCTTGCCGATGTTCCGCAAATACCGGACGCGGTTTCACGGAACTCGTATCGTGAAGGCGTTGAAGCATTTGCACAAAGTTCGCACACTTGGAAAATATTGTTTGTTAGGTAAACAACGGCATTCGCATTTCGTAAACATTATCCGTATAACACTATCATTTCGGCATATTCGAAATTTGTAAAATTAAGTTGTGAATTTACGACGAATACACGAGACCGAAATAAACAAACTACTGCTTTTTCTTGTATTCTCTCCATCCCCCCTCCAAACGTGTGGTGTGATCCCCAAATTTGGGGGAAAGGAAATACGGGAAATGCAGAAAGTGCGACTAAATGGTGGAAAATTTGAATAACGCTGAATTGTTAGACGATATTATGTATGTAATACTGATGTGGCAACGATGTTTCCTTCGACATTCGATTGTCATATGGCTGTGCCATCAGAAAGTTTGTAGCGTACCAGGAGCGTCGTGTTACCGATTTTTTATAGGGTGATTTGTTTATTTTTTTAAATGTCAAGTAAAATTTTTTTTCGATTTTCTGCCTTTATTAGGCATTCCGAATACGTGGTTAAAATTAATGATTCACCCTGTATAGCCTTTTCGTCTTACCTTGAAATCAAGAAAACAGTTAAATTTATAAATTTTAGAATCATATTGTACCTATATACAAAATTTTTAATATCATAATTTCGTTATTACATTTACACGGTAGATTGTTGGTTATTTATTGCTTAAAATGTATGTTACAACTGTAATGGGAAATTACTACTTAAGAATATGCATTTTTCATATAAACTGTGTTTTTGTACTCACGATATGTAATTTTACAACGTTATTATTTTTAGAAAGAATCATGTAATTTTACATGGAGATTCGTGTAATACAATATAGATTTGGTACTTTTTACATTAATGTATGATGTGAACGACGTGTAAGTTTACAATCATTTTTAACAGTGTATACTTCCTGATTGATTTTATATATTTTATTACAATCGAGATTCTAACCTATTTATACTATATTATGAAAAAATTGTTAAATAGTGATAACAATAAAAACCAATCGCTATGCTTCTACAACAACTTAACATAATTAGCTTTTAACAACAACAATATTCGATGGAAAATAATAATTCAGTTCAATAATTCGATTACGGGTATAATTAACCAGTTATTGAATGTTTCACATAACTTAATTAACACAAATACCTGACACCTAATATCCGTCAACTATTCTCGTTATTATGAAATCATTTTCTGAATTAGATTGTAACATAATAATAGCAGGTACTAACTTTTGTCACATATTGAGATTATAATACAGTGTTATGGAAAAAAAATTCAGAAGTTGGTAGAACAAAAAAAATAGATTTTTTTCTGTGGAACATTGGTCAACAATCATTATTTGTTTTTCAAATGCGAATTATGTTTAAAGCATATCATTTCTAGAAAGCAATGTAATGCATTGAAATTTTTACTGTGGGTAATTTTTAAGCATGTTAGATGCGCCGGTGATGTTAGTTGTACACTATAATTAGATATATGAAGCTTATACAGGGTGGTGCCCCATAGACTAACTAGATTCTAGATATTAAGTAATGTCAGTATTAAAAAAGATACACTGTGTAAAAGCGAAAATTTTCACATTGATTTTTGTTAATATTTTGAAAAATTTTAAAGACTTTTCATTGAAATTCAGTATAGATAAGTTTTTTTAAGGGCATATCATATAGTAAGCTCACTTTAAATATACAGGGCGCTGTTTACAATGTAATATATACTCGCGTCAAGAATTCAGACGTCTTACGTCACGGCTGACGTTACACATTTGTTTTTATTGTCAACGTAATTTTCGATATTTGGTCGCGTTAAAAACAATAATTTTTTGCAATTTAGTTTAATATATAATGCAAACTTTTAGTGAAATATATAGTTTTATTACTATCACTTGCAGTTTCTTAAATATTTTGATGAAAATATAATGAATTATTCATTTGTTCGTATGACGTAAGTCGTCTGAATTCTTGTCGCGAGTATAATTGGATTAGACTTTTTTGTAAGTATGTTTATTGCAATTCTTTATAACAGGGATCAATCCCCAATAATGTTTAAGTAAAAAAGGTATACTTATCTCATTTCGATAAACCGCCTCGTTTTTGAAATATTCGAACTTCAATCTTTCAATTCAAGTTGACTTTATAATGAGAGTCAACGATATTCATTAAAACTAACTACAACAAACATTTTAAATAAATAGTTGAATCAAATGTCCACCATTAACATGAATACATTTTGTTATGCCACTATTTAAATATTGTCTTACTTTAAATAAAGTACCTTCCTTGTTCCAAATTGCATTAACACCATCATGAATTTTTATATATTTTTAGGTATGTGTGAAACTAACTACTCAGTGGACAAAAGCCCCAACCTGCGTTGAATTACACCCACAATATCTACCCATATATTCCTTATTATTAGCTTTTGCAACATTTTTTTACTGTTTTAGAAAGGTATTTTAAGCTAATATAAATCAAATCTCCTACAATTCCTATCAATGAAGTCATATGCATGTTCTCTGATACCAAACATCTAGGTATGCTAATGAACAATTCCACAGACAAAGCTCTATTCAATAATTATCTAAAGAAAATAATCTAATTTACTCACTCTATAAAAATCTAACTTCACTTTTTTGGCAGTGGGAACACGACAAATTCAACCACAATAGATGAGATCTGACCTATTTCTGCATTTTTAGGATTGCTTCTTCAGGTGGTCTCCTTTAAGTTGAATCAAATATCTAACTATAAAAATTATTATAAAAATTAAAATTATTTGAAGTTAAATATCGACAATGACAAAAAAGTGACATCTTGTCAATGAATTAAATATGACAATACCTAATTGAAAAATGTTCACCTTTTATGTAAAAGTTTTTATATATTTTTAGGTGTTAATAATATTGTGTGAAACTAACTACTCAGTGGGTGTAATTCAATGCAGGTTGGGGCTTTTGTCCACTGAGTAGTTAGTTTCACACAATATTATTAATACCTAAAAATATATAAAAACTTTTACATAAAAGGTGAACATTTTTCAAGTAGGTATTGTCATATTTAATTCATTGACAGGATGTCACTTTTTTGTCATTGTCGATATTTAACTTCAAATAATTTTAATTTTTATAATAATTTTTATAGTTAGATATTTGATTCAACTTAAAGGAGACCACCTGAAGAAGCAATCCTAAAAATGCAGATATAGGTCAGATCTCATCTATTGTGGTTGAATTTGTCATGTTCCCACTGCCAAAAAAGTGAAGTTAGATTTTTATAGAGTGAGTAAATTAGATTATTTTCTTTAGATAATTATTGAATAGAGCTTTGTCTGTGGAATTGTTCATTAGCATACCTAGATGTTTGGTATCAGAGAACATACATATGACTTCATTGATAGGAATTGTAGATTTGATTTATATTAGCTTAAAATACCTTTCTAAAACAGTAAAAAAACCATCATGAATCTTTTGAAAATAACAAGGATAAAAGTTCTTCTTTATAAACTAAATTTTTCAAATGACACCAAAATAAGAAATCTAAGGGATTACGGTCGGGACTACCAAATGGTCAAGGAAATTCGCTTCCACGACCTATCCATCTATGTTGAAAATGTTCATTCAAGAAGTTTCTAAATAGTAGAGGGAACAAGTGCACCATCGTGCATATACCATATGTCTTGCCTAACTGCTAGTGGAACGTCTTTTAATCTGACCTGGCAAATTATCTTGAAGAAATTTCAAACACGCGCCACCATTAAGGTGGGCTGGCAATTCATACGGTCCAACTATAAAGTCATCAACAATGTCACACTATTGTTTATGAAAAATTCATGCTAGAAATGTGTTTGTTTCGTTAAATGAGGATTTTCTTGTTCCCAAGTACAGTTATTTCTCCAGTTCAAAAAGTTGCAAAAGTTTCTTCTTACAGGTTAGGCAACAAATTTTCGATAGGTTTAAAATGATATGGATAAAGTCTTTGTTGTTGCTTATCTCTGGATTATCAACTACACTCACCAAGATTTGTTCTTCCAGATGATCACCATTTTTGGACGACCAACAGTACCGGCAGCAAGAGAAAAATTAAAAGAGATAGATATCGGTAAGTGTAATATGAATAGATCGAGGGTAAAATTCTACTACATTTGATTAAATATACAGGGTGTTCTATTTAAAAAAAATTTAGTGGTTTGAAGTTTGAAGCAAATTCGACAATAAATTCTTATCTCCATGTGTAAAATTAAACAGTTTTTAAAATACCTGTAACAAATGCAAGGCATTTCCCTATCTGTCTATATAAGCAAGCAACACAACACGAAAAGCTAGCAAAATTACACTATTTTATTTATAGAGAACACCCCCAAAACCCCAAAGCCTAAATTTTCAAAATTGAAATCGAAGTAGTCTAAAATATTGTAATGGACCGTCACCGTAAGGTAGTAGATACCAATTTTTAATGTTTCCAATTGGAAATAAACCTAAAAATTGCTTTTCTAATGATGCAAATGGACAAAGAAACATCATATAAGTAAACTGTCAAACTGTATTTACATGGAAATAAAAACAGATAGTCTTCTTATCCAATGGTGCCTTTCAATATTTTTATTTATCTGTATTTTTAAACCAGATATTCTTATTTTAACAAAAATGGATTCACAAAAAAAACAACAGGTTTTATGTTGTAACCTGAGGGGTTTAATTATCGTTACGAACAGTACTGTAGCGAGTATAGCGTCTATTGAAAGGGATCAAATTTATCTTTATATTCAATTTAAATTTATAGCATGTGGGATCTTTAAAATGTTGTTTACTTATAGAACTTTAGCTCTATAATCTACAAATCTACGGTTCCAAACTTACTCAACTGGTACACTTATTTAACTTGAGATTAAAAAGAAACACCACCTTTATAAAGAAAGATTTTTAATACCAATAGATAAATATAGCGTTAATAAAATTAAAAAAAAACAATTCTGTACAATGGGGTCCACGAACAAATCTAAACTACACATTTTATTTTTTGTACGCGTTAACGCGCTAAGAGCTCGGAAGCAACCTTACTAACTGAATTTATGAATTTAATCTTAATACTGACATCCCAAAGGGAAATAACTGTACAGAGGTACCTTTGGATATCATTCTATTCCATCATTGAACAAAGAAGGTGGTCTTGTATCCTAATTTACCTAATTTATATTGGTTCTTGACTATCTTCTTATATCTTGGCGGTCGCTGCTTGACTCTATAAAGCTGCAGTCCAAGTGAGGAAAAGCGTCATTTTGATTCTGTCCACACACACTGGCACAAAGCAACCAAAGAAAAAATACCATGTGGCATTTATACATAGTGTGGAAGAAAAGTATGGAATAAATTCATTATTTCTAAAACAACGAAGTTTCATGAATTTCCTCGGACACGTCGATTTTGCTTTTTAAAAAGACTTTTTTCTATACCAACGCATTTCCGACGTTCATCTATTTTTGCGTGATGACGTCATCGGATATTTTTTTAAATAGAACCTCTATATTTTTTCATCGAATTCTTGTAGAGCTTAACTTGCTGAATTCAAAAATGTATAATTTCAACATTTTATTTCTTCAACTTTCTGAGAAAAAAATAATAACCGATCCAATAAAATCGGCTTGAAAAAAATGTGAATATTCCCATTTGTGTCTGTGAGTAAAATGGATATAGTGAACTCATCGGCAGTATCACAAAATAAGGACTCTTTATTTTTAAAACAATTTAACAACAAGCAACTAATTAATTACTTAATAATTCAATTCTGGTTGCCTCAATCGTATTTGACCCCCTAATTTATTATTTTGTTTTATTAAATTGCATGTTAGAATATTACATCTTTTGATAGCAAAAACAACAAATTAAATCAAGTCACCTCAGAAACTGTTTCTGGCAGTCAAACAAAATAGACTTTACTTTGAAACAAATTACCAGCTCAACAATAACAACATAACGATTTTATAAACTAATTAATTAAATGTTCAAAAGTATGACCAGTGTAAAGTTGTAAGTTTCTTGCCGTACATTTTCCAAAATAGTTGGAGTAATTAACCTTATTTCGTGACGGATCCGTCGTTTCAGATCTTCCAAGTCTCTTGGCTTCGTAATTTCGATTTTAAATAACTTCAAAGAAAAAAGTCTAAGAGCGTCAAGTCAGGAGACCTGGCAGGCCATTCAATCGGCCTCCTTCGTCCTATCCAGTGATTTGGAAACATCTGATCCAAATAATTTCTAACATTTCGGAAATAGTGTGGCGGTGCGCCATATAGTAGGATTGGGTATATCTAGATCATCTTCGTTAAGGTATACTACAGTGCGGGAATTAATTCGTCTTGCAGGAATTCTAGATGTGTTTCCATTAAAGTTACTTTCGAAAAAATTAGGACCTAAGACCCTGTTCCCGACTATATCGGCCCAGACGTTAACCTTTTGTGGGTACTGGGTATGTGTTTCGATTGCCCAGTGTGGATTTTCATCTCCCCAATATCGGCAGTTTTGCCTATAGAGCATTTACATGTAGGCGGCGCTGCGATCAATGTTAGGTATTAAATCTAACCTCACAAATATTTGTTATTTAATTTTTGTTGTGTTTCAATTTGTGTAAAAAAAATAGTCAAATAACTGTTGTGTATCGCAGTGTTTATCTGTTGCTAATAAAAAAAAAGATTTCATGTTTCGTAAGTTCCCCAATAATGCTGAAGAAATGGTTAATAGCAATTGCATCCAGCAAGAAACCAACCCAGTACACAAAGATCTGCTCAAAACATTTTAGAGAAGATTGTTATACTATTACTAGTATGGGTAAGTACAAGCATTCATGATCTATTTTCGGTGTATATTTGATAAGGTTTTATTCTTATTTTTAGGACAATGAATAATTCTCAAAAAACAGCTGTTTTAACATTATATTTACCCGTACACGAAAATACGACACCAATATTGTAAACAATAATGAACGCATGAAACGGTACTTGAAAAGGTGAAAACAAGATGAAAATGTAGGTAAACTTGCAGATGGAAACAAAGTAGAAATGTGACACGAGTTCATAGACTACTAAACTGAGAAATGTGAAAATTACTTGAACGATAATAACGCCGGTAATCCTGAGAGTATAGCAAGTGCATCTAGTAGTAGCAAGTTATTTTACGATATGGCGATTCAAAATGTTATTAGTTATAAAAGAGCACAACTAATATCACTCAAATTTTTTAATGAAAACCATTTAAAACACCTATCAGGGTTTTCAACTTTTTCTGTATTGTACTTGTACTGTAATAAAAATACCAAATAAAAACTGCATATGTTTATTATTTATTTATGTCACATGTATTATTTAAAACACTGATTTTTTATATATTCGTATTTTTTCAGAAACTGGGTATTTAATGTACTTTTATTTACTAGACATATTACATGCAACATTTTTTCAACTGAGGGACAACTAACCATTTTTCTATCGATTCGTAATATATAAAATTTCAATTCTTTAAAAACAAAGAGGTTTAAATTAAGAAAATCTTTAGGCACTCCAACGTTAACAATTTCTGTGTTAAATAACGTTTTATTACGTCTCTTTACAAAATGCTAATGTAAAATTCAGATAAACAACGTTATGTGAGGTTAATATAAATAAAATTTAATATATCTTTTCAAGTGATTTTTTTCCTGTTATCTTTGTGTGTTTTCAAACATTTTATTGATTTACAATCACTATTTGACTTACACAAATTCAAATAGAAAATTATCGAATCATAAACTAGACCATAGAACATTAATATTATACCTAACTTTGACGCTAGCGCCCCTAGCGAAATTTAATGACACCGAGTTAATGTAAATGCTCTATTGACAGTTCCGTTTATGGTGAAAGTGGACTCGTCAGAAAATATTACATTTGTTAAAGACATTGGATAATCGTTACACATTTCCAACATTTGTTCACAGAACTGCACTCGCCTATCAGGGTCATCTTCGTTTAGTTCATGTAGCAATTGCACTTTATAGGGATGGTATTTATGATTTCTAAGAATTTTTAGAACAGACGAATGTGACATACCGTGTTGCTGTCCAAGTGCACGAGAAGTCACATGCCGATTTTCTTGAACGCTTAATAACACATTTAAAGTATTTTCATCATCTGCAACTTTGTTTCTTCCGGATTTAGGTAAATCACTTACATGGCCATGCTCCCGAAACTTTTTCTCAACTTTGCCCACTGTAGCTTGACTGATCTGCTTGTTAACATATTTCTAATTGAACATTTCACATACTCCCTGTTGGCTTCTTGTTTTATCACCACATCCTATCATAATAAGAATGTCAATTCTTTCTGTAACTGTTAAATACATCTTGCAAATAATCACTAATGATTTGTCACAATCAAATAAACGCTGCAGTTGACAGATGTCAATTCTGATTAGATTTTGTTTAGCTGCCAGAAACAGTTTCTGAGGTGACTTGATTTAATTTGTTCTTTTTGCTATCAAAAGATGTAATATTCTAACATGCAATCTAATAAAACAAAATAATAAATTAGGGGGTCAAATAAGATTGAGGCAACCAGAATTGAATTATTAATTAATTAATTAGTTGCTTATTGTTAAATTGTTTTAAAAATAAAGAGTCATTATTTTGTGATACTGCCGATGAATTCACTATATCCATTTTACTCTCAACCAACCCATAACAGACACAAATGGGAATATTCACATTTTTTTCAAGCCGATTTTATTGAATCGATCATTATTTTTTTTTCTCGGAAAGTTGAAATTATACATTTTTGAATTCAGCAAGTTAAGCTCTACAAGAATCCGATGAAAAAAATATAGGGGTTCTATTTAAAATAATATCCGCTGATGTCATCACGCGAAAACAAATGAACGTCGGAAATGCGTTGGTATAGAAAAAAATGTCTTTTTAAAAAGCAAAATCAACGTGTCTGAGGAAATTTCCTGAAACTTCGTTGTTTTAGAAATAATGAATTTATTCCATACTTTTCTTCCACATTATATAATATTTCCCCTTCCGTCGTTTTGTCCTAATGCGCGGGAACAGAACCAAAATTACGCTTCTCTTCGCTTCGCACCGCTTCTCTTCAGTGGGTGTACAGCTTAAAGGTTGGCACTTTGATCCTTTTTCTGGAGTCCCTACGTCTTTTTCCGTCGTTGCTAGTTGTATCAAAGTATCGATTATTCTCTTTCTGGTAGAGCTAAAGAGGCAGACTAGATGGTCGTTCTATTTTACGGATTACAAACGATTTAGAAATACTATTGCTCTGCTGACTGATATGTTCGAGAAGAAGTAATAATTCATAGTTTGAATAGCTTCACTGACAAAAAGTATATCTTAATTCGACATTTGGCTTTTGCTGAACTTATCTGATTCGTTTGATTGACAGATGTTAAATTTAATTTTCTTTTCGCAGAAACATAATATTCAGTCGTTACCTAATCTAGAAACTAACGATGATTTAACATAAACTAAATGAAACTATAAGCTCATAACTGGAATCTGAATATCTCTTGGATGGATGACATCCGATTTGAAATTTTCACTAAAACTTCAATATTCTTTTTTAATTTCCCCATAAACCAAAAACAATACATAGTGTGCAGTAAATCTACGCTTAACCTGAATATTTTCAGCCGTTATGACCAACTAGTTAATTAAATTGTTGGAGCGGAAGGTTCGGATTATTTGAAATGGGCACATGGGCTGAATTCTGGTAATCAATTATACTTAGATTTCTCGGGTGACTGTATTCACTTCTGTTCATAGAGAATTAACTTTCATACCCTTGGCTTGACCCTGAACAGTTATTTTTTAAGATAATCCTAAATGGCTATTTAATTACACTTCATATCATCAAATACCAGCAGATTATAAGTCCATGGGAACTCGCAAACTGTACATTATTTACATATCACTTCTGAAACATTATTGTACTTTGGAGAACTTAAATTTACCGATGATTTTTTCTATTTTATTACTTCTCTATGCGAAGTTGAAATTCAATGTATACAGGGTAATTAACTAAAAACTTCCCATCTTTTTCAGTTCCCCTGTAATTTGTCTGGGAAGTTTTAAGTGAATCACCTTGTATACAGTATGCGCCAAAAGTATGGAATAAATTCAATAAAAACGAAACAATTATTTTTTGGGAAAAATCCTCGAACAGGTCGATTTTTCATTTAAAAAATACATATTCATTGATTTTTTTTAAATGGCACCACCATATTTTTTTCCTTGATTCTGAAAGATCGTTTAATTCTCTATCAGACAGTACTAAAATTTTGCCCTCTTACATAGGAAAGTTTTCGAGTAAATGACGATTGAATTTTAGAAAACGTAAATCAATTAAAATAAAGCAAAAACGTTATCAAGTTTAGTTTTTCGAATTCCATATTCTTTTATGGATCACGTAGGTGAAAATCTTTGCAATGTGTCATTGTCACACCGACTTTCTAATAAGTATTGTAAGCGACATAAAAATTATTATTCAATTTAAAGTATTATGGCACATTTAACTGTTACTCAAAGAATTGAAATTTTAATTCTTATCGGATGCGGGAATATGACTAGAACTCAGCAGGAAGTTTGCGATTTATTTAATGAAAAATATCCAGATCGCCCTATCAGCCAATCAACAGTCAGTAAGGTAGAGTCTAAATTTAGAGAAAGTGGCAATGTTGTAAATATTCCAAAACCTGGACGTCTAAGCATTAATGAAAATCAGAAACAGAACATTTTGATAAGTATGGTGGATAATCCTCATAATTCTTCACGATTGGTTGCATTAAACAATGACACTAGTCAGAGCACAGTGCTACGTATCTTGATGAAGGAAAAATATCATCCCTACAAAATTCAACTTGTGCAGGAACTCAATGAAGATGATCCCGATCGCCGCTTACACTTTTGCGAAATTCTAATGGATTTATGTCAAGGAAATAGAAATTTACACCAGCAAATACTTTTTTCAGATGAGGCCACATTTTGTCTGAATGGTACAGTAAACCGTCAAACTTGCAGATATTGGAGTCGGGAAAATCCTCATTGGATGGCAGAGGCATATACCCAACACCCTCAGAAATTAAATGTGTGGGCTGGAATAGTTGACGACAGAATAGTAGGGCCTTTATTCTTTGAAGGAACCCTTACAGGACAAAGATATTTAGAGTTTCTAGAAAATGACCTTGTTCCAGCCCTTTCAGTAATTTTTCCTAACGATAATGACCCTGACATTCCTGACGATACCATATGGTTTCAGCAAGACGGTGCACCTCCGCACTATGCGCGCCCTGTACGAGATTTTTTGGACAACTGTTTTCCTGGGAGGTGGATCGGCAGACGCGGACCGATAAAATGGCCTGCAAGATCGCCATATCTTACACCTCTTGACTATTTTTTATGGGGATACTTGAAGTCAAAACTGTAATTTAGAAGAACTTCAAAATCGCATTGGGGACGAAATACGCAGAGTTACCCCAGAAATCATTCATAATGTGCAAGAAGAATTTCTTCACAGACTTGCGCATTGTCAAGAAGTTGGTGGATGGCAATTCGAACATTTAATTTAAGTATAAAATTTAATCAATTGTTTATTTTACATACCTCAGAATTGTTACTTTTTTATGGATAAAATTAAACGATCTTTCAGAATCAAGGAAAAAAATATGGTGTTGCCATTTAAAAAAAATCGATGACGTCATTACTCGAAAACAAATGACATTTGAAAATCGCATTTTACGCTAAAATATGTATTTTTTAAATTAAAAATCGACCTGTTCGAGGATTTTCCCAAAAAATAATTGTTTCGTTTTTATTGAATTTATTCCATACTTTTGGCGCATACTGTTATGAACAATAATAACAATTATTCACACATACAATTTTACAAATCTGAACTATTTTGTACAAAAATATATATTTGGTTGTTTTGAGAATTTGGGTGAGCATGCGATGCATTAATATACAGGTTGATATATTTTATTCGATATAAATTATTCAAGATGTCGAAGAATTCAACTTCTTCAGTTGATGACAATTCTTAGTTACCGTAATACAGTCTGGGTGTTGTGATTCGAACTGACGATTGATAACGATGCTGAGAATATCTTACGTTCTTATATTTTTATTTATTTTATTTTTTTATTTTTATTTTGCTTGCACTATTCAACAGGTCAAAAACCCAGTTAGAGAATAGGAAAACACACAAAAAAAGCATACATGAAGCAAATTACACAATACATAGACATAACACATTTAAACAAATATGAAAAATTATCAAACTAAACATCTAGATACATACAATAACAATTGCAAAACAAGGTTTTTCAGAGTTGAAATATTACAATTTATAAAATCTACAGGCAAGATAACTTCATTATATAAATCACACATATTAAGAAGTAGAGAGTGTTTCAGATTATTTGTCCTAACAGGTGGCAAATAAAACATGTTAAATTGTCTAGCTTCAATTATGGGAACATGAAAGCCCAACGTTATCAAGATGGCATTGCAGTCACTGACATTATTCATAACGTTGTAAATGGGAACAGATTATTAATCCTGCACCAATCATGAATGACATTTAGATTGTACTGAAGTTCAGCAGCATCATCAGCGTTTTTGATTATACTAAAAATTTTCAGATCATCTCCATACATCAGACAGGGCACAGTTGAGTTATTAATGATGTCATTAATGAATAGTCTAAAGAATAATGGTCCTAAATTAGATCCTTGAGGGACCTCCGAGGTGGCACATGCTTCAGCAGACTTGCAACGGCGATAAACAACATGTAGACCTCTTTTGAAAAGATAAGAGCTTAATAATTATCTAATTTGTTCAAGAGTATTGTGTGCTCAATTTGGTCAAATACCTTTGTCAGGTCAGTGTAAATCACGTCAGCTTGAAATCCATCATCAATGGCATTGGCTAAAAACTGTGTAATACAGAAGAGATTTGTAACAGTAGACCTGTCCTTAAAAAACCGTATTGCGCTTCCGTAATTAAGTGATTTATGTGATGAAGTATAAAATCATACAACAGCTTTTCAAAATACTTGTCAAAATTATATTATTCATGTCTATTATTTTATTGTTTTGAGGTTTTTTGAATCTAAATTCCTACTATACACGGTTCTAATAATAATTGTTCAAAAGAAAGTGCACAAGGTATCTGACATATAATATAACTTTAATTTATTTTTAAATAAACGTCAAAGAATTATTGCATAACACTCTGTTTCTGACAAAAATATCAAAATATTAAATGGTTTCATTTAAATAAAATGTATGAACATACTTGAATTTATAGGTATACATTGCTGTATAAATAAATCCATAAATAATTTAAAAAATTCATTTTCACAACGCCTTAAAACAGAGTTATTCAAATTGTATCTGAGATGTAACTGGTCTGCTACTTCCTACTTGGCCTAAGCGGCTCGACTTGCAGGAAGCGACCTACATAACCGCAGACCTCTCGCCCTGGGCGATGCGCCATTAAATCTATAAATGATACTGCAGGAAACAACTAATCCACGGGCTAATGCCCGGACCTATCTCACCTATCTAATCTCACCTATGGAATACTGATGAGGGCTAACAAGCCCGAAACCGGTCTATGTCTGCTGGAGTGGCCGACAAGGGTTCTTGGCTGTTCACACAGATACTGCAGCTGTAACTCAATGCTGGTCGGAGCATTAGCCCGCGGAGTAGTTGTTTCCTGCAGTATCATTTATAGACAAATTGTATCTGTTTACAGTTCATGTTCTACCACATTTCCTGTTTCTTTTATGACACATAATTATAATTTGTACAATTTGTAATTCCTTTGACATACTTGTATTTAGCTACCTATATAATAGGGAGTAGTTATATTTCATTTTTTCCTCTCATTACTTTGTTGTACCGGTATGTATCTTATATTTTTTGCACATCTGTTTTATTCTTGTTTTGTTCTGTAATGGTATACTTTGTCTTATTATTGATGAATTTCATTGTTGGGCAAATAATTTTAATAACTGAATAAACACCAATTACATCATTACATCAAAACGGAAATAAGCGTATTCAATGGCTATTGGGTAATTTGTCTACGTCTAAGTACTTTGTTTTGCGTCTAATATTTCAAAGATCATAATACCTTCAGAAGTGGTTTTCGACAAAAATTAATTTTGTTTGTTTTGCTAGAGATTAGGCCTAAATTTGTTGTATCATTGCTGTTGCATTCTGTGTTGATGAGAGATAGCAACATCGTATTTTTACATCTTGTATGTTAGAAAACATAGTTATGGAAGGATCTATCTTTATATTTTCTTGTTATATTTTAGGTAAAAGAATATTTTTTACTAACTGAAAAAGGACCCTTACGGCAGATGATGTAAGAGCACTCTGGTCATCGGAATTGCGTATCATAGTTCAAGGCGAGTCTCCTTCTCTCCATCTACTTAGCAAACGTGTCAACGAATATCGACAAAATATCGGCAACATCTAGAAGTTCCCATCTAAAAAAAAACGATATCTATATTTGTTTAGATTTCTGGAAAATGAAAAAAACTTTTATACCCTAGTCACTTTAAAAAGACATCTGCTTTTTAGCGAAAATCGCGTTGCTTTTTAAAACCTTTATATACCTTAAAATATTCGTATGCCTAAATATGACTTGTCTACAGCTACATTTTATCAGAGAAATAGTCTGAATTGAAGTGTTTACAAGTTGATTTAATTTTTTAACTTCTCTTTGGGCTGTCTTGGAAAATAAACAGTTTGGAAATTATTCCCAAATTATCTGTTACGCTTAGTTGTTATCAAAAGAATGATTTTTAACAAAAATCTTCCAAAAGTAATACAAAAGTTCCTGTCAACCAGAGTTCGATCTTATTTCGTTTCTTATACACAGACCATTATTTTTTTAGTGATTTGAATGAAATTTGAATGATTTAGAATTTTCAATGTTCTTTCAAATGTCAATGGAGTTTTAAGAACAATAATTCATTTTCAGACCGATAAGTATACATTATAAAATAAATGTAACTTACTGTCTATTCAACTGTGCTTTGTAAACGCTTGTTTAAAAACAAAAACCAATTATAATAATAATAAAAAATAGTAAAATATATTTTTTAATGCAAAAAATAAACAAAAAATAAATAATTAGTAAAGGGGCGAAGTGTCAGTATAAAACCCCAAGGAACAGTATAGAAAAAGAAACAGAATATCCGTAAATAGTAAATCCCTATTTATTAAAAAATTTAATAAATAGATAGCTTTCAATTTTTCATTGCGCTAACTTAAATTGATAATTAAAAGAAAAACAATGTTCTTATTATTATTAGTATAATTCTTAATTTTTAGATCCCATAAACCAACCTTTTAAAACACTAATTGGTCAAATTCTTTACCTTCACAATCTTCTCAGTTTCGATTTTTTTTGTCCTTGCCCTTATTTGCTCGCCGTCATCTGCAAACACCTTCTAGTTCTTTCCTGCTAATTCCTAACTCTCCGAATTGTCAGCACATTGTTTTGATCTGTTTTGGGACATTATTTTTACAGTTTTTACTTTTTGTGGTGTTTTCTCAATGATGTATCTCCAGTGATAGGTGAAATAGTGGTTATACCACCTAATTTTCTTTTTTTTCGGCCCTGGGATATTAGATTTTATAGGAACAATGTTGATTTCACTTGGACGTTATGCCTCTTGACTCTTAATATTTCTTTGTAAACATTTTTCAACTAACTAAAATTCTCGCGTCTCCTATTCTTTTTTTAAAATCAACAACCTTTTTCGTTTTTGTCCTCGTTACTACGCAACGACCACGGTATATCGATGAGAGTTTTTAATGTACTTCACACAAATTCACTTTACTTACATACTAGATTTAATATTTTCTTTTATTTTATATTTTGACATCTATCTATTTATTAAATTATGAAATTTTACTAATTAGTTGCTTATCATCTTGTCTACACTGTCAGTTTCAAAATTATTCTCATGTACATTGATTCTCCCTTTTTATATTTTTAGTAGGTATTCTAAATATGCTAAACATTGTTTTTTAAATTCTTTCCTTTTTATGCAATGGCTGAACCTTTTATTATTTATATTTCCTCTTATTAATATTTTATTTTCATTACAGTATATATTTTTATACATAGTCATCATGTCGTCAGAATTCTTTTCATTTCGCGCAGAACAAGCTTTTTCCTATATAAAAATTTACCTCTTGGAACTGTAGCCAGTTTTACATAGAGGTTTTTAACAGTTTTCTCAATAGGGTGAACCACATGTTGAAGAGTAGGAAGGGAATATAACACGTGCCTAATCAGTGTCTATAGGTATATGCTTTTGCAATAATAATGACACTCTCTCAAAACAGACTTTAAGTTCTCTTTTGAAGTTCTGAGTAGAAATTTCATTAAATCTCTATTGGTGAGTAAAACAAGTGAGAACTAATGTTAAAAGTTTAAAGTATATTTCATTACGAATACGTCAGAAGTTCAAAATAAATTGCAAAATTAATTTTAATGGGTGCACGTGGGTTTAATGGGTGTAATTATTATTGCAAACGATTGTATGTTTGTTCCTGCAACAATTTGAAACGGTAACAGACCGTCAGAAATATCCATCCAGCTACTTCTTCGTCGTAGGTAGAGACTGGCCACAGAGGCGCACACATTCCTAAATAATAAGTAGGAATATTTTTGGAGGGCGCTAAATTTGAGTCTTGCCCTGGGCGCTCATGGCCTTGGCTACGATACTGAGTTTTAGCAACTGTTCAAACGATTTACATAAATTGTAGAAAGGCCTAGATACTGAGAAGTCCAGCATTGAGCAACCAGTGACCACTAGATGTACGTATAGACATTTACATCTCGCGTACTCATCTGCTTTTGTCGGTTATGGCAGAAGCAACAAGCTCAAAACCTTTATAATTATGTCTTGTGGCACCATTGACAGCTAACCGTGGCTATTTGCTATATGCGTTCCAAGTGGTGATCGGAGCATACTCTCGGGACTATATTCGACCTTAGTTTGTTATAGAAAAAAATTCCTTAAGTGCCTCTTAAAGGAGATACAGACCCTCTATAATGGTTACCCAGCGATTTACCTTTTTGACTGTAACTTTTGAACCGACGAGTATAATTTAATGAAATTTTAATATTATATGTAAGCTATAAAGGCTCATAAAGCGATACTACAGTAACTAGATGTATTAAAAATGTACTCTACATTTGTTTCGATAAAATTAGCCGTTTTTGAAAAAAAAATTTTGTGTAACACGTCATTGAAATAATGAATCAGAATACTGCAATAAAACACCAGTCGTTTTTATGTCATTAAAAATGTGTTATTGACCACACTTGTCAAAATTGTCAGATTGATGCATCTAATCTATGGACAAGCACTCGACAATAATTGTGTTGAGGCAAGGAGAATTTATTTTGATACATTTCCAAATAGATCTTTACTGTACCGAAGAACTCTTAAAAGAGTTGGTCAAAGCTTACGAGAAAGAGATAAATAGTCAAGTGAAATTTAAAAAATGCTAAAAGTAACTAATCTTCTGCTAATCCATTTTAGGGAGTTTTTTACAGAATTGCTGAAAATCCCTCTAATAGTATAAGAAAGTTGTCGGTCCAAGTTCATGCGACAAAGTAAACCCTTTGAGAACAACTGCTACACAATGATTATCCAGCAAAAGTTGCAACGATTTAGGCAAAATCCAAATTTTATTAGTATTGTTCTGTTCACGAACAAAGCCGGTTCGTCCAAGACATGAAGAAAATCACCATGCAATAGTATAGACAAAGCACCAACAAAGGTTCATAGTTAATATATGGGCGGAGATTATTGGGAATCATCTCATTGGACCGCTGTTTTTCGAAGACAGATTAAATGATGCCATGTATTTGCGATTCTTGCAACAAAGCTTAAACGGTTTTAGAAAATATTGCCTTAGGAATTAGAAATCAGAAATGGCTTATGCATAAATTGCTAAAATGGGGATGTGCACCGTCCGCCCTATTTTCGCAATTTAGTTCAACAACAATTATTATCAAATACTTTTGGTTACCAATGGATAAATCCAGTTCTATTTTGTGACCACCGAGCTCGTCTGACATGACTCCATCGGTCTCCATTTTATGGAGAAATTTAAAGTGGTTTGTGTATCCGACG
This sequence comes from Monochamus alternatus, assembly GCA_037114965.1. Classification (NCBI taxonomy): domain Eukaryota; kingdom Metazoa; phylum Arthropoda; class Insecta; order Coleoptera; family Cerambycidae; genus Monochamus; species Monochamus alternatus. The sequence continues at coordinate 44,475,923 of CM073427.1, read as the reverse complement.
ACAGTTCACACCAGGGTAAAGCTGAAAGAATAACACACCACTTCAACGAAATTCGAGACAATCCTGTAATGTTGTTACAGTACAACAAGAAAACATCATTAATAAGATGTACTAATGACAATTTAATACGAATTATTAGTTATCGTGTCATTCGATTAGTTATTGTGTTTAAATAGCTTAAATTTCTAGAGTCAATGTTTAAACGTATTATACAAAAACTGACATTTTTCGAAAACGATTATTTTTAGCGAAGCAGATGTGGATCGCCTTTTTTAAAGAGGAATGACCAAAGTATTTAAAAAATCATTTTTCAGATTTATAAAATGACCAACGAGTGTGGTCGTGGTGTGGTGGCAACTCCGTTCTTGATTTCCCTGAGAGTGTAAAACATCTACTGTAGTATGATTTCATGACCCTATATAGTCTACATAAAATATTTAATTTTCATTCAATTATACACGTCGGTTCAAAAGTTAGACCCGAAAAGGTAAACTGCTGGGTATCCCTTACAGACTCTGTTTCTCCGATAAGGCACACATTATTTTGTTTTTTTTATCACAAACTAGGGTTATTTTGAATGCCATATGTTCACCAGACACCCTATACAGTATGCACCAAAAGTATGGAATAAATTCAATAAAAACGAAACAATTATTTTTTGGGAAAAATCCTCGAACAGGTCGATTTTTAATTTAAAAAATACATATTTTAACGTAAAATGCGATTTTCAAATGTCATTTGTTTTCGAGTAATGACGTCATCGATTTTTTTTTAAATGGCAACACCATATTTTTTTCCTTGATTCTGAAAGATCGTTTAATTCTCTATCAGACAGTACTAAAATTTTGCTCTCTTACATAGGAAAGTTTTCGAGTAAATGACGATTGAATGTTAAAAAACGTAAATCAATTAAAATAAAGCAAAAACGTTATCAAGTTTAATTTTTCGAATTCCATAGTTCTTTTATGGATCACGTAGGTGAAAATCTTTGCAAAGTGTCATTGTCACACCTACTTTCTAATAAGTATTGTAAGCGACATAGAAATTATTATTCAATTTAAAGTATTATGGCACATTTAACTGTTACTCAAAGAATTGAAATTTTAATTCTTATCGGATTCGGGAATATGACTAGAACTCAGCAGGGAGTTTGCGATTTATTTAATGAAAAATATCCAGATCGCCCTATCAGCCAATCAACAGTCAGTAAGGTAGAGTCTAAATTTAGAGAAACTGGCAATGTTGTAAATATTCCAAAACCTGGACGTCCAAGTATTAATGAAAATCAGAAACAGAACATTTTGATAAATATGGTGGATAATCCTCATAACTCTTCACGATTGGTTGCATTAAACAATGACACTAGTCAGAGCACAGTGATACGTATCTTGAGGAAGGAAAAATATTATCCCTACAAAATTCAACTTGTGCAGGAACTCAATGAAGATGATCCCGATCGCCGCTTACACTTTTGCGAAATTCTAATGGATTTATGTCAAGGAAATAGAAATTTACACCGGTAAATACTTTTTTCAGATGAGGCCACATTTTGTCTGAATGGTACAGTAAACCGTCAAACTTGCAGATATTGGAGTCGGGAAAATCCTCATTCGATGGCAGAGGCACATACCCAACACCCTCAGAAATTAAATGTGTGGACTGGAATAGTTGACGACAGAATAGTAGGGCCTTTCTTCTTTGAAGGAACCCTTACAGGACAAAGATATTTACAGTTTCTAGAAAATGACCTTGTTCCAGCCCTTGCAGTAATTTTTCCTAACGATAATGGCCCTGACAGTCCTGACGATACCATATGGTTTCAGCAAGACGGTGCACCTCCGCACTATGCGCGCCCTGTACGAGATTTTTTGGACAACAGTTTTCCTGGGAGGTGGATCGGCAGACTCGGACCGATAGAATGGCCTGCAAGATCGCCAGATCTTACACCTCTTGAATATTTTTATGGGGATACTTGAAGTCCATAAGTAATTTAGAAGAACTTCAAAATGGCATTCGGGACGAAATACGCAGAGTTACCCCAGTAATCATTCATAATGTGCAAGAAGAATTTCTTCACAGACTTGCGCATTGTCAAGAAGTTGGTGGATGGCAATTCGAACATTTAATTTAAGTATAAAATTTAATCAATTGTATTTTATTTTACATACCTCAGAATTGTTACTTTTTTATGGATAAAATTTACATTTTCTAACATTCAATCGTCATTTTAGGGCAAAATTTTAGTACTGTCTGATAGAGAATTAAACGAACTTTCAGAATCAAGGAAAAAAATATGGTGTTGCCATTTAAAAAAAAATCGATAACGTCATTACTCGAAAACAAATGACATTAGAAAATCGCATTTTACGCTAAAATATGTTTTTTTTAAATTAAAAATCGACCTGTTCGAGGATTTTTCCCAAGAAATAATTGTTTCGTTTTTATTGAATTTATTCCATACTTTTGGCGCAGGTAATGAGATATCAACTACAAATTCACAAGTTTGTCAAATGTATTATTGCTATCAAAGTAACTCTATAATAGTACGTAAATTTCAAATTCACTTCACATGTATTTATTGGCAGTGCACTTACAACTGTAAACACTGATACAGTTAATTGAATTGTTCAATCGACGATTGAAAAACATAAAACCATTTATAACCCTGTGGCCAGTTTACAAATAAATTCCAGTTGCAAAATAAATTATAACTGAAATGTTTTAAACACTAATATGTAATATGCATCTACAAATCTGTAGCCCATAAAGTTTCAAAGGTACAAAGGATTTAATCCTTTGATCATAATTTTATTTCTACGTAACTAGCGGCTAAAACAGTTATCCAGCCCATCCATATCTAATATTTTTGTCATTGCAAATAGCACATACTTTCCTACAAAGCATTCCATATCCAGTATTGTAAGCGTTCCTGCATTTGTTCAGTGAGATAAAAGTATTTGATGATTTATGTGACAAAACGCGTTCTTATAACGTAATTTTCTTTTAAATATAGCTGTTATAAAACAAATAAAGGCGAAATAGATGTCAGACGTTTATAATTAAAAACTTTAATGCAGTCCCTTATAGTAACTACTTATTTGTAAAATTTAAATAAGTAGTAGAGATCTCAAGAGTTCTAGTTCAAAATGAAACGTTATTTACAATGTTTAGAGCTCATTAGCAGCGGACATACGGATAAAGCCAATTATTTCACCATGTTTCTCAAAACATATTGCATAACTATACAGGGTGTTAAAAGAAGAGTGTAAAATATTTCAGGAGATAATAAGCAGAAAAGTCTTAATAAACATGGGTCCGCAAAATAACGGTTGCGGAGATATGGACCACTATTCGTTTTTCAAACATTTTATTTTATTAGGAATAAACCGACGAAGGAAGCTTTTAACAAACAAAAAACAAAGTTACAGAAGATGTTCAAAGTGCCCTCTGTCCATTTCCAAGGAGGCACGACATCTTCGCCTCAACGATATTTGAACTCTTTCGAAAACACCCTCCTTGGTTTGGATTTCTTGACACTTTTGATTAATCCGTAGCTGCAGCTCTTCCAAGCTATTTATAGGGGTACTAATGTCTTCAAATATCCCCAAACAAAGAAATCTAGAGGGTTCAGATCAAGCGATCTTGGAGGCTATAAAACAGGTCTGGCCCTTCCTACCCATCTATGTGGAAAAGTTTGGTGTAAATGCTCTCTAACGGCTATGGAAAAATGAACTGGAGCGCCATCATGCTGAAACCACATTTGTTGCCTCTGATTCAAAGGAATGTCTTCCAAAAACTCATACAGTGTGTTCTGCAGAAAGTTTAGGTAAGCAGCGCCTGTTAATCGATTTGGTAAAACAACAGGACCTAGAAAAAAGAATATTTGCAAGAAAACGAGGGTCTTCAGCATCATGACGTAGAAACCAGCGGCAAAAAACCAAACGTGCTTGATGATTATTTATTGGATTTAAGGCATCTTCTCGTTGCACATGGTATGGATAAAGCAGTTACTCGTGAAGGATTCTCCAAACAAGAGGACCACTAATTCCTACCTCGGCTGATATTCTCCGCACACTCGTACTGGATTCTGCTCTACCAGTGCTAGAATTTCTTCTTCTGCTCTAGGAGTGAATACCGACCTTGGTCTTCCGGATAAATGGCACTGTTTGCTCTAGGAACCGATATCACGCAATTTTTGGTGTATTCTTCCAAACACTGCACTGAGAACAACTGTCAAATACGTACTGTTTATTTCACTAAACATCAATCAACTATTATAAGAAAATACACAACGTTTTTGCAAAATAAAAAAAGGGGCTAAAAAGCATAAAACATTCCATATCTCCGCAATCGTTACTTTGCGGACCCATGTTTATTGAGACTTTTCTGCTTATTTTGGTTCATACTATTACCTCCTTAAATATTTTACACTCTTTTTTTAACACCCTGTAGAAATGTCATCTTCATGTAACTCTTGAGCCAGCGTCATCTTAAATGGATGAAACTTGTGTTTTTTCAAAATTCGATGAACACTGGAACGGGATACGCCAGAAGCTTGAGACACAGTTGTAATCAATTGCTTATTATCCATCTGTACATGACCCAAAACTGCCATTTCAACTGTTTCATTTCGAACTGGCCCAATTACTTCACGTTTCTTGTTTAAAAGCGAACCTATTGCAACAAATTTGTCAATCAGGTGTTTAACGTACTGGTGGTTTACATTTTTTTCAGGATGATTGGCATTCAAAATTCGTGCTGTAGCTTTAGCGCAATCGTGATTTGGATAATATATTGCAACAATTTCTACTCTTTCCGCGATAGAATAAACTATTTCGAAGACACGTTAATACTTTCAATAACGACTGAAACTAACGATTTCTTGGTCACAAGCAAAAAACACCGACTTTTTTTGTAGTACTGATTTTTTGTTACTTTGAAAAAGTCTGAATTCCTATAAACTTAAGTATCTTCTACTAATAACTATTTTAGTATCTAGTTTTATTTGCTTCAGCTTTTTTATTTAATTTCTGACTCTTTTGTAAACTGATAGACACGTCAAGCAATTAGGTAATGCGATCATGTGTAGTAGATGAAAAACTTATTAGTGGTGGGCATTTGTGTAGAAATTACTACGCGTAAGTTGGTTTGTCATCTTTTCGTTTGTAACCAATAATTCTGTCAAATCTCAACCGATTTCTAAAAACGGTACGTCACTGTATTCGCAATGAAAAGGGCTTTAAAATGATGTGCCACAAGTGGGGTAGTTTCATTTGAAATTTTTAAGTTGGGGTTGCTAGGCATTAGGGGGATGAACATATCGAGTTGGCTTGACTGTCAAAAAAGCTCCCCCCAAGAACAAAAATCGACGGCTCTCAGCGAATTTTTAAATATTATTCGGTTTTCCATTTATAGGAGGGGTCAAATTTTCGTTGGGATACCCTGTATAGTGGAAGAGGTTCACCTGACCTGACTTGAAAAATTAATTAATTCAGGTATGTCAGTCACATAGGTAAGAAAAAAAAGAAAACTCCTTATTTCTATTCAAGCTTTAGAAGCCTTTATCGCTTCTTCATCAAGAAACCACAAAAACGTACAATAATTATCAAAATGTAAAAGGAAAAGAAAATTAAAGGGACTTACGAAAAAGATTGAGATAAAACATTGACACAATGTCACAACTTCTTACATCACTTGTAATATTCAAACGACTATTAAAAAACTGGCCTATAAGCCAGGATGAACACACACAGATTACTCAAATATGTGTAAAAATTTTGGAAAAAAAACTTCTCTAAGCCCAACAGGTGGTCAAGGAAGTAAAGTTAGGTTAGAACAAACAAAAAAATCTTAAACCAATGAAAAAATTTGAATCAGCTACAGGCTGACCAACCCCAAAATAGAATAATTGAAAAATATACTAATGCCAACCTAACAAATTCATTGGCATTACTACCAAAATTGAACAAGAAATGAAAATAATTAAGGAGACCGTTCAAAACTCAATACTTTACAAGAAAATCCACAAAAGGGATACTGTATTATATTCAATACCATGTTCCAATTGCTATAAGAAATGTATAGGTCAGAGAGGTAGATATCTGAAAGATAGGATTGTTATTCACAAGAGTGATGTAAGAGTTGATAAATCTTTTTGTGCTTTAGCTAAACATGTAATTGATGACGAGCATTCTTTTTCTCACGATAACGTCAGGATTTTGGATTCTGAAGATAATTTGTTCAAAAGAAGTTTTTAGAGATGTTTCATATTTATACCGACAATAATTCTATTAATTTCAGAAAATATGTTGATGGCGTCAGTATGATCTATACTTGTTTGCTTACTCTTAATAATAATTTTAACAATAATAGTGACGTTGGTATTGGTCAGACCTTTGGCGACACCCAGTAGGGTTTTATATTTTTCCAGTATCCCCAGAAGAATTATATACAAGCTTTGTAAATTTATTTTCTATAATGAATCGTAAAGAATATTTAGTTGGTAGTTTAGTTTATATTTGATCATCCTCGTAGAGAGCAATATTTATTATCTGAAATTTATATAATACAATGAGCAACAATAACTTTCAATAAACTTCATTCTGTTCTCATTATTAGCTGTATTGTTAATTTACCATTATAGTTAGTTATTGTAGTTCATACTATACAAATGAATATCCTGTTATATTTATTCCATAAATTATTCAATAAAATATCCATAGAGGAATACTAAAATATGTAAATATGTGTATAGGCAGTATTGTGAATTCAACATTTAATAATATAAGAAATGGTAAATAATTGCAGAATTTAAAAAGCTGATATATGTTATAATATAAAAGAAAGTGAGTCTATGTTTCTTTCTGGCTTTTTCATAATATTAATTACAATGTCTTTATGTGCATAGTTTCTGAAGACCCTGTATAAACAAAGGAAAAACGCGGCACAATGAGGCGATTTTTAAGTTCTTATTTATGGCATATTCAATTATATTCGTTTTTTAATATACTGCAGTATATAATAACTTATTTTAGAAGTTCTAAATTGACTTTCATTTACGTTCGTGCAATAAGTAGTACAATCTAGATGCATCGTGCCTTTAAAGCAACTCTTCCGTTTTGTTTCGAACAATTTTCCATCTTAAACATGGCGTCGCATTTGGTAATTTTCCCTTCCGCACCTTCAGATTTTCTTTGTGGAATAAAATTTGTTGGGTGGCAAATGTAAACCAAGAATAAAAATACAACAAGAACGACATCGATATTCTTCATTAATAATTTCAATAGTTTATTAAAAAGAACTAAATTTAGAATGCAATAATGATTTATAAATTTATGCATCAATCCACTGGATAACTGATCAGCAATGAATAATTTATTATGTGCTTTATTTACATTAAATTTAAATACAGTTTTTATGAATCTGTTCTATATTCTCATTTAGAATGGTTACGAACAGGAAGAAAATATACTTTCGGTGTTTTAATATTAAAGTAATCAGTAACTAAATTTAACGTCAAAAAACGAACAACCAAAGAAGTACGGACTGCAATTAAGTTCTCTTTCTCTGTTTTAATATTAAAGTAACTAAATTTAACGTCAAAAAATGAACAACCAAAGAAGTACGTATGTTGTCTAAATGTTAATAATAATAAAAATCAGTGCCATTTCTTTTCAAAGTTGTTCTAAGAAAAACTAATTTAAAATATTCCATAATGAATGTGACTAATATAGTTCATTGAGAGCTGCCTGTAAAAGACATATTTCATTATCAGCCATTTATTAAGTATGCTTCTACTTTGATATCCAGAAGAAATAAGCAATTTTCATCATGACATGTATAACGATGGCATAAATCAGACATCTCTGCATTTGAATATCGAAGGAAACAGGTGTGAGAGATAATTACTTTTTTCTCATATGAATTGCACTTAATTTGTTTTAATTTTTTATTCGATAAGGCTTTGAAGTTAAATTTAAATTAGTTACTAATAAGATAAAATATTTGTTAAAAATAAATGCCAAAGTGCGCCCATCTTAATCTTAAGATGTCACAAATAAAATAACACTCAAAACTGATTTTTTCAATATTTTGTCCTAGGACATTTTTTTTATATAGGGCGTCTCCAATGTATCGTTCTTAGTTTTGATCTACTATTGCAAATATGAAAAAATAATAAGGTTCTCTTCTAGAACATTTTCCTGTATGACACTCCGTTTTCCTGATACAGGGTGGTCAACTTTAAAAAAAACATTTTATTTTTTGTTTTATCTACTAAATAAATATATATTTTTCTTTTACAGTTGGCATACAGTAATCACAATAAAAAATGAATATTTTGACATGAATAATTTTTTTTCATCTAAATCCAGAGTAGATATGGTGAAAAGTATTTTTCAGAACAAATATTAAAATTTTATTCCATTTTCTGAAAAAAAGTGCTCTTGAGGAAATTCACTTTGTTTTCCAACTATTTTGACTTTTTCTATGGGGTTATCCTATGAAATTTTCAAATTGCAACAATAGCATCGATTTCGAAGTCCATAGTGAGTATAAAACTGTGAGTGTATTGTTCTCTGTACCTCAGGGAAGCAACCTAGGACCTTTGTTGTTTAACATTTTTATAAACGATATAGTTAATATGATAGATGTTCAGTGCCTTTTTTATGCAGGTGTCTGATGCCAGATGAATTTATTAATGAGATTCACTCTGAAGCTGACTATGTTAGGTTATCTGACAATTTGAAAGGCGTTAACGAATGGTGTAATTTAAGTAATCTCAAGCTTAATGTCACAAAGTGTAGCGTAATGTCCCACTCTCTCAAAAAAGATCAATCAATTATGATTACAGATTAAATAATATTCTTATTAATAGACTAGAAACCATATCTGATTTAGGGGTAATATTTGATAAACATCCGTCTTTCAACGCGCATGTTGATAACATCGTTGTCAAATCCTATTGTATGTATGAACTTTTCTAATAGTGAAATTATAAAAATATAAAATGCTTATGTGAGGTCAAAGCTAAAGTTCGCTAACTACACTACCACAGACTGACCTCCGTTACCTTCACATTCAAGTTCCAACCCTTGGTTCATGATTTTTGTAATGTCAGCAGTGGCCTGAGGGGCCACCGCCAACCCGCGCTTTGCAGTAAAAATGTCATCGTGGTCAACGCACTTGGAAAACTGCCGACTTTACATTTTTATCCACAGTAGAGAAACATAGTTACAAAATTAAAATAAAATATGGTTTATGAATGACTTTAAACTAGGTTGAAACTGGACTGCTTTGGAGTTTTGAAATGATTTTATCTTTAATATATATTTACCCACAGACCAACTAGACTGAACTATAGGGCCAAGCCAGTAAAGCCTTCCGTAAGCCTAACCTCAGCCCAGCTGGCCTCATGCTCTCAGTCAGTGTTAGACATTCGTTGTGGTAACATCGCGATTATTTTGTAAAATATACGAGTTTTCTTTGTGCAATTATAGGAAAGTGCATTGTACACAATTATAATAGCCGATCAGATCGGAATAATGATGAAATTTCATTTTTTAGGTAAGTAATAATTAAAAATAATGGAACACGTTTTATGGCATTAAACGGCTCTGCGCAGGCGTTGTGCTGACATTTCCAGTATCGGCTCTGTGTTTTTTAGTGCCCATATGTTTAACAATTATTCTTAGCGAGGTGACAAGTATTTAATGGTTTCTTAAATAATATCATGTGGGACATTTTGGTGATGCGTGTACTGGCATCTTGAAACTATAAGAGATACGAAAATCGGCAGTTGGAGGAAAATTCTGTTGCTAACTTAATGACGCTTGCAACTAGATCTAGGTTTTGAGTTATTTTGAAAAAAGTTAATATGGCGTTATTCGTCTGTAACTTTTTTATTTAATTTATATTTAATTCAAATTTATATTTGCTATTGCTATTTAATTATAATTTATATTTGCTATATAATAATAAGTTAAGAATCTAATTAAGAAATTTACATTATTAGAATTTAGAACAGTTACGGTTGCGCGAAATTTTCATCAACTTAATTTTTTGGTATGGGCGCTATATTCAATTTGAATTTTATTGCAACCGAAACGTCGCATTGAAAATTTAAATATACAGTGAAATATCTTCGAAAAAATTAGCTGCGGAAAAGTGTTTTCAGATTTAACAAATCACCTAAATAAAAAAGTTACAGATAACTCAAAAACCTAGATCTAGTTGCAAGCGTCATTAAGTTTTTTCCCCCAACTGTCCATTTTCGTATCGCTTGTAGTTTCCAAGATGCCAGTATACGCATCACCAAAATGTTCCAAATGGTATTATTTAGTAAACCATTAAATACTTGTTACCTCGCTAACAATAATTGTTAAACATATGGACACTTAAAAACAGGGCCGATCCTGAAAATATCAGTACAACTTCTGCGCAGAGCCTTTTAATGCCATAAAACGTGCTCCATTATTTCTGATTATTACTTACCTAAAAACTGAAATTTCATCACTATTTGGATCTGACCGGCTATTACAATTGTCAGCAATGTACTTCCCCATCATTACACAGTGATTAGAACTTATTAGATCAATTTCTGAAAAATATGTAGATGTAAGAATAAATCATAAAACAAAAATAATCAATACCTTAAAAGGCACAAAGCAACAAGCATTAAATAAAGTAACACTATTTAAAGGGCGATAAAAATTTTAATATAACTAGAATTTTATTTTAAACCCTGATTTAAAAATATTTCACAAAACTCAAAATAATTAAATATTTTATGTTAGTTTATTAAAAATATATTCCTTCCTATTTCACATTACTTTAAAATAAAAATTATTAACTTTATTAAAATTTCATCAAATATTATAATAATATACATTTTACTGAATCAGACCGCAAACACTCCACTGCTTCATTGGTATAGTTGTATTGAATAGCATGGGTACAGTCTAGTTGGTCTGTGTATTTACCAATTATTTTCAAATGACTAATTTTCTATTAAATTTCCATTCTTGACAGTATGTGCTATAGGAATAGCTTGTAACTTCAATGATGAGGAAAAATCGTGCAAAAAAGGGAAATTATAAAGAACAAAAAAATATAAAATATTTTAAAATTTCCAGATGACATTAATGGAAATATTAAGAAACCTTCATAGTACTTCAATAATTTCTGATGATTGCATCTAGAATATGTATTTTACCTTCAGCAGTTAAAACCTAATTATACAAAGTAAAAGTTGGTACGAAGTAGATTTCATAGAACGTAAAAATAAAAATTAATAAAATCTATTTAACAAGTGCAAAAAGTAAGTGTTTATTGCACGCGAAATAAAATGAAACACGTCGAGTGCAATAATAGTTATTTATGCAACAAGTACAAAAAGTAAGTGTTTAAAAATTCTACTCGGCCTGACGGCCTCGTTGGACAATTTCCCGTCGCGTACAATAAGCACTTTTTGTACGAGTTGTACGAGATATAATATTTTTTCTACGTTCATGCAAAAATCAAAAATTTTTTATTTAGATGACACTAAGTCTAGGAAAATATGACGTCGATCTGAACGTTTATGTTTGTCATGATGACAAAACGCTGTAGTAGAATGACAGATGAATGCAATAAAAATGTTATTGCACTAGTGCAATAAAGAACCACTTTTTCCAATAAATGTAGTTCAATAAAGTTTTGTTTTTTGCATGAACGTAGAAAATAGTTATTTATGCAACAAGTACAAAAAGCAAGTGTTGTCCTACTGGCCTGACGGCCTCGTTGGACAATTTCACGTCGCGTGCAATAAACACTTTTTCTACGAGTTGCATACAATATTTTTTTCTACGTTCATGCAAAAAACAAAACAAAGATTTGATTTATATTAGCTTAAAATACCTTTCTAATACAGTAAAAAAATATGTATTATGTTATTATCTTTGTAATATACTGTATTTATATACACATCTGTATACCCATTTGCATGTTTGACGTGCCATAAATGTATGTATATGTATATGTAACATGGTCAAATAAACTATCTATCTATCTACCTATCTCTGCTTGTGGCCGTATTAAGACCCAACATTGAGTAGCCAATGACCACAAGCTGTAGATATTTTTATCTCTCGGGTAGTTTAGTTTTCTCCAAACTAATTTTATTCCCAGCGGTGCTTCAACGCTCTCTAACCCTGAAGAAAATATTTAAAAGTAAACATTTAAACTGAAAATTGTTTATTTTCACGACCTCTATTACGTCTTATTACACTTTTTTCAAAAACCATGTCTAGAAATAATTTATCAGCATTTATGTCAAGCAGAGTCAAAAATCAAGTGGTTTGCCTCGAAAAATATTCGTAATCTAATAGGACGTAACTCCAAAATTTATAACAACGCAACTTGAAAGTAATTAAAATAATTCCTTATAAACTCCTAGAAGTTGAAAACAACTAAGTTTGTAATTTACAACATTAATTGAAAGTTTTAGTAGTACTATTTAGGATGTCACAGCTTTACAAGTTTTAATGAATGGCCTGTAACTTTTACAAACCTTGGCAATAATAATGGCACTGGGAACATTCTATAAATATCTAAGTTTACTTTTGAAACTGGTTAGTAAATTTAGCTAGCTTTTATTTAAGATAATTATTGAATAGAGCTTTGTCTGTGGAATTGTTCATTAGCATACCTAAATGTTTGGTATCAGATAGCATACATATGACTTCATTGATAGGAATTGTAGGCGACTTGATTTATATTAGCTTAAAATACCTTTCTAATACAATAAGAAATGTTACAAAAGCTAATAATAAGGAATATATGGGTAGATATTGTGGGCGTAATTCAATGCTGGTCCGGGCTCTAGTCCACAGAGTAGTTAGTTTCACACAATATTGATAATACCTGGAAATATATAATAATACATCATCGCAAACAAGCCAAAATAATCTGACTTCACACGAGACGATATATAAAACAGTAGGTATCTAATTATTTGTAATCTGTGTTAAGAAAATCATATACTGTAAAAACAATATTGGATTAGATGCGTCTTAGTTACATGGTTTAACGATTTGACAGTAGTTGGCAATTTATTGTAAAGCCCAACATTAAGATCGCCGTATTTCTCACCGTAAAATGATCAAATTTGTGGTGTTTTTTAGGTATTGAAATCTCGAAAAATAAAACACGTAGAGCGAAAGTAATATCAAAAATAAAATTACTGGTGTTTTGTTTATCCACTTTTACTATTTAAACTATCCTCAAATAATATAATAACTTTTAAAATGCATTTGTATGACACACATTATTTCGCTATTCTAATCCCACATTTTAACAATTATTTTCACATACTTATAAACAAAAGTGAACGATCTTATATGCAGAACTATATAAGTTTATGTTATAACAATGTTTATATCTATAGCTAAATTTAAGAAAATACGTATTTTGAAAGATTTCAATACCTAAAAATTTGCTGGATAGATCGCTTTCTGATGTTATATATTGATATTACTTCGGTATCTTTGAATATTGGCAGATGGCATGAGATAACATTCTTGTTATTTGCTAAACTTTATATCATTCAGTTCTTAAATGTCTAAGATTACTTTTTAACTAATTTACTTTTATTTAAAATATTAAAATTTTAACAATTTGATTGATTGAATATTCCTACTTCACCTAAATCCTGCTTCTGCTCTTATACTCTAATCACAATAAATTTTAGGAAATATCTACAAAGTTTATTACTGATTTTTCTTCTAAAAGTCCTTATTCATTCAATTTAACTCCTCTCTCACTTCAATTTGTGCCTTTCCTGTTAATGGATATCCACTCCTTTTCTAATTCCTTATTCTGAAGTTCAGCTTCTAGTGACTGCTCCTCGTATCGTTCTTGTCAATCCGTCATCCGTGAATTAATTTTGTATAGTGATGTTCTCAGGATATGCTATGATCAGAAATAGAATTTGAATGACTTGCCTAATATGAATTGTTTAATGCCTTTTTTCCTTAAGTTGGTCTTCTTTATTTCTTATATAGTTTTGGTAACTGTTGGACTGCTCTTTCCTGTTATATCTCCAATTTTTAATTTCAATGTTCAATAGATATCTTCTTATTTCTCCTTTTACGTTTTTATAATTTTTTCCTATACAAGCTTCCCTCCAATCTCTATTTTATTTTTCTCTGACTTCTTGTTATCCCGTTTCCTCGATTACCCTTTTTTATTTTTTTTTTCATGGCACCCTTATTTTTAATAAATATTACATTCTCTTCAATGAATCAAATGAAATTTTTGACATTTTATAATACTTACCTATCATCTACTTAAATATCTCTTGAACTTTATAAAAAACTTTTATTTTCATATTCTATATATATTCTTCTTTTATTTTACCTTCCATTGAAACTCCGTTTTAATTTCACTATCATTTTAAAAAATAATCTTATACCTATTACAATATATATAGACAGGGTAAAGGCAAGATCCCAAAATTATTAAAATGTGGTTGACCATGTTGTCTGCCGCTCAGACCAGCTAGAACTCTAATCGCCTTTTTTGCAAAGAAAAAGTCTTACTCGTCTGGCCATAGTTATAAAAATACTGCACCACACAGACGGGAACGAAAAAATATAAAGTACCAAGAAATCAAAGTTTGAATTCTAACTACAGGTTTCAATTGACGTAGTAAAAAAACAGTACTTGCGAGTGACTTCAAAAGACTACCGACATGACCTGTTCAGATTAGACCATCATCCAAAACTATACCTAGCAGCTTTACTTGTTCACCTTTCACATTTGTTCGGTTTAAAGAAATAGTAAGCCTCTACTCCGCTTGATCTAATAATTGATTTAACAGTATATTTAACAGAAAAATGTCTCTGTGTGATATCAGCAATGTAGTATCATCAGCGAACAATATACATGTAATAGGTAATAATCATTATAAGTATCAAAAACAGAATTGGCCCTAAAATATATCCCTGTGGTACACCATGCTGATTCACTTTAAATTCGGATACGTTATTGTTAATTATAACACATTGAGACCTGTCAATTAGGTATGACTTAAAAAATACCAATAGCAAACCCCTCACACCATAATGCTCCAACTTACCCACCTACTATTTTGTGGGTAGTATTGAAAGCCGATTGCGATATTCGTAAAATAGAATATCTGGAAACAACTACTCCGTGGGAAAGATATATCGAAAGGTAGAAATGAAGATCATGAAAGTACGGATGCTGTAGCAAAACATCACATACCATTATGATAAATTCTTAGCAGCATCAATATATTGTCATAATTTGTTATTGACAATATTTCATCAATATAGGTATCGAGAAAGCCCTGAAACGATTAATAGTACTTGTTTTCTTTCTTTCTGATTTAAGTGGTATAACTTATGTGATTAAAGGATTGTTAATGTGAAAATTAGGTGCAATCAGTTGAGTGGTGGGAGAGCGATGCAAAAGAACAAAATATTTGATTTGACAACTGCAACATTTAACTTCATTGTTAATCCATCCTTATTGTTAACTAAAAAGTAAATTCTAACACAGGCACAAATAGAATGAATGGACATACTTAAAAGGCATTTATGGATACCTATATTATGTTCGAAAGCAGTAGCAGAAACAATAATGCAGGTAGGAAGGGCCGGACCTGTTTTATGACCTCCAAGTTCGCCTGATCTGAACCCTCTAGATTTCTTTGTTTGGGGATATTTGAAGACATTAGTGTATGGTACTCCTGTAAACAGCCTGGAAAAGCTGCAGCTACGGATTAATCAAAAGTGTCAAGAAATCCAAACCAAGGAGAGTGTTTTCGAAAGAGTTCGAATATCGTTGAGACGAAGATGTCATGCCTCCTCGGAAATGGAAGGAAGGCACTTTGAACATCTGTAACTTTGTTTTTTGTTTGTTAAAAGCTTCCTTTGTCGGTTTATTCCTAATAAAATAAAATGTTTGAAAAACGAATAGTGGTCCATATCTCCTCAACCGTTACTTTGCGGACCTATGTTTATTAAGACTTTTCTGCTTATTTTGGTTCATACTATTATCTCCTGAAATATTTTACACTCGTTTTTTAACACCCTGTATAGTAGGAACTAGGTCGTGGTTCGAAATAAATGTATGAAAAAATTTTATAATAATTTTTATTAAGATGTTAATTGTTGAGCGCCACCAACCATTAAGATAATGTCTGAGTTATTAAATTGTGGTTGTTCAAAAAAATAACTACCACTCGGACATTAATATTCAAAACTTAACAAATTTAAATTTAGTTTTAACAAACATATTTAGAGAGAAAAAATAGCTATTTTGAAAAAGCAATAATATCTTAATGGTAATAACTAAACACGTAATAATGGTTGCAATAATACCTTCCGTTGTATTCGGAAGAAAACTTCCTCCACTATCAGACGTTTTATTGGTTCATCAGAGTTGCTTATCAACTTAGACCCAATGCCCAATTCGAACCATAAATGTCAAATTTATGCCCAGCATTAAAATTCCAAAAATCTGAAATTATAACCTACTTACAATTTATCTCACATTGTTGGATAAACCTCCCCGTTTGACATTTTAATTAATAATCGACAAAAATATCAGTAATAATTCGATTTCCTTTAATTGGCAATTGACTCTGAATATATATAACTTTAAAATATGACTCTATTAATGGAATTTAATACGTGAATTTTTTTTTACGCTGTAACCTATAACACATCAAATTCTTTATTTTAATTAAAAATTCCTAATAATATGCTTCAAATCTGTAAGTAATTATTTTTTTATGAATTAAATAATCAAGAAAATATATTATATTAGATGGATGATTCATATAAAATGTGGTTACATATTTTTACCTCGTGATTTTGGAGTTCTTAAATCAAACTATCAGAGGTTCAAAAATCACGCTCGCTCCGCGTGCCTGCTTGCAGAAGAAAGGGCTAAGCATTTCGTTTCCCTTCAACAGATGTACTTATCATGCCTCCTTAAATGAAACCGTTATTACCAACCTTATAAATTTAAATATTTATAAGTGATCTGTACTAAACTGATTGTAAATATAAACAACTAGGTAATTAACTTGACGCGTGTGTGAAATAAATTATAACCGACTACCTGAATGAGCCAATAAGATCTGATATTAATTAATTATTCTTAAGCTATATTTCTGGAACTGATATAATCGTTGATAGAGACAAAATGCCTGCTGCTTGAGGTGATCTATAACAGAAAATAAATATTTTTAAATAAAGTTCTCAAAATAATATCTATAATTTACAGCAATTATTATAAACAATATTATAACACTGCAGATTATTAAACAGGGGAACGTACCATGTAAAATTGAACGTTGCAAATGTTTAAATCAAAAATAGAATTATGAATAGAATGCATCTACAGCATCATCAAGATTACTATGCCGCTCTAAAAATGTCCAGTTCTTGGCTAGTAGATCTTCATAAAGTTTAACAAAATTAGTCTTGCGGAAATTAAAATCATATTTACTGCATTTGACGGGAAACATATCTTTGTAGATACTAGCTTCAGTCAATTTAAAATGTAATATTGAGTGATGCTTATCCTCAGAAAGAATGACTTCATAAGGTTTATTCACTGAACACTACTACTTACTTAGTTTTAGAAAATAGTAGTGTTATAGCAAAAAAAGTGACTTAATAAACAATGAGCAACAAAATTTTATGCTACTCGCTTATATATTTTCGAAGTTATGAAAAAAATGTAGTTCATTTAACATATTGTACCCCGAAAACCAAGGATTTTCATGTTGTTAATAATATTTTATCTTATTTCGACCTCGTTCCTTTACCTTCCCAGATATTTTCCACTTTATCTGTAAGGCCCGCTATAGACTATGCTTGAATTTGCGATTCGTTATGTGCGATTCGTGATAGGCGAAGAATTCGCGAATAGTGTCTAAGGTCTTGTTCGTTAAAAATCCAGTCATAAAAACCCTACACACGATGCACAAATTCCTTACAAACCACGCATCGTGAATCACGAATTCACGCATAGTCTGTAGCGGGCCTAATAGAATGTATAAAGTTTTTGTTCACTCAAGTAGTGTTTTTTACGGCGTGCTAAAATATTATCCCATATTTTGTGATAAAATAGAATTTATTGAAAATTAAATGCTATGAAAATTTACTTTACTAACAAATATAAAGGAATTATTATTGAAATGTTTATTATTATTAGTGTAAAATATAGGTAAATTGCTAGTTTTGAAATTAGGTAGCATAAAATATATCTAGAGAAACTTATTAAAATATTTAAAGACAAAATTTTACAAATTCAAGAAGTTTGGCGGAAATCATCTCCATAGCTAGAGTTGGGGCTTGCATAAGGTCCAAGGCACAGGTCTCCAGTGGAAAAAAACCTCCAAAATTATATCAAAAGTATCACCAGGTAGAAATTCCATAATTTGAACATTATATCCAGTTCAGGTTATCAACGGCATCCTGGGACTTCTACGAATTCCAGAAAGAGGAAATCAACTTTGAAGCATCGTCTACAGAGAGTAAGAAAATTCATGTGTACACAAACAAAATTTTAGCTAGCTAGCATGCATAATAACCAATATTCAACTTCTCTGATGATAAAAGTAAAATATAACATATAGAGACTTACCTCTATAAAAATTTAAACCATATGAAAAGTTTAAACTTTAAAAATTCAATTATTAACTGTTTCACGAAATAATACCGTCAGCTGAGACGACCGTTTTAATTTGATAGAATTATATGACTTATGATAAAATATAGGCAATTTTCACTACACATTTGTATATTTCTAGTTGCATAAATTAAAATAGCATTACCAGAAATATAAAATTAAATGAAATATACAGGCATGTAACTGAAAATAAAAATAAAATTTCTTGTTTAAATATTAAGAATAATTGTTAGGAAATATTTCTTAATGTTTATTGTTTATTGAAACTATTTCTTATTTGAGAATATTTCATTTTTGTGCATGAATAAAAATAAATGTACAGTTCCATGTATCATTTTATGTAGACTGAGTGGTAGCAGATATAAGAACATTATAGATAAAGAAAGAAAGGTGTTAGTTACTCTGCTGGAATTCACTCCTGAGGTACAGAGTAAAATCAGTGCCAGGCTATAGAAGTATCAGGTAAAACAATATTATCTTTAATAAAATCAAAATTAAAATTTTCCAAAAAATATATTCTTAATAAATCAAACATATAGAAGTCACACATCAAATTTTACATAAATACAATTCTACACAAATTAAATAAATAACAAAACAAAATAAAACATTGGCGCCCAATAAAATCTAAAATCGTAAAAAATTAAACAAACATATAACATAACAAAAATTATGTATTCACATTTCAATAATTTATACTTATAAGTTGAAAAAATAATATCTCCCACCGTATAACAAAATGTCTTATCTTTTTGTGGCGCCAAAAATATCAGCTAGTATTCGCAGCTGAAATAACAATATAAAAGTTGTCTTCTGCTGATATTATTTTATAAAGGTGCATGAAAATATCATTTGCCAAGTAAAACCATCAAACTTTTAGTAAGTAGCGATATCAAATAAAGGTCATTTATATTCAGGAAATACAAGAAACTTCAACGGCTGTTCTTTCGATATTTCCTGGAAGAAAAATTTTGTATATTAATATTTATGTACCTACCACGCGAAGTGATGTCATATGTTATCGAAAGTTGATTTTCAAAAAGCACACTTTGATAAATATTCTTTTAAACTCTATAATATATATTTTATTAAGGCGTTGCAGTTACAGTATCCGGTAATAGGCAGGTTCGGAAATATTCGTTTTTTATTAAAATCAACTGAATAAGCAATAAAAAAATTATCATGGTAAATTTAAAATCTAAATTTAAAGGCAGTTTTGAGCATTTGAAAATGTCCAACCGATACGAAGCTACGAAATGTACCTGTATGCGAGGGTAGCATGAGTGACGTCAGCTACCTACCTCGCGTCGCCTGACGTGGACATTTATTACAGATACGCGGCCGATTTGGATAGTTTCTCGAAGCAAGAAGCGTTAAGTATTAAGAATGTGGAATTTTTAGATAGTTCTTTTCAGACCATAACGTAACATCCTGTGATATTGAACTCACTCATAATGAATCTAAACATGTCTTAAAAGTATTCCGCTCTTATAAGAATTTCAATTTGGATGTTTTCAGTTATGATGCCGCGAATATTAATTGGAATTATATTTATAACATTAATTCTATAATAGGAAAAGTAGATTTTTTTAATGAATATTTAATTAATCTTTTCGATAAGCATGCTCCTATAACGAAACACTATTTTAAACCTAATAAAAAGAGAGAACCTTGGTTTACCAATACGTTACGGGAAATAAAGAAAATTAAAGATAAAGCTTGGTTAAGATATAAGGAAAGTAGGAATACTGCACATAGACAATTTTAATGTGATATTCGTAATTACTATAACAATGCTCTAAAGCAAGAACGAATCAGATTTTATTCTCGTAATGTCAGCAATGTCAAAAATAATTCTAAGGAATTATGGGCAAAATTAAAATCATGGAGTATTGTAAACAAGTTAAATTTCGATCTTCCAGAAGATATCTGTGATGCTACCAAAATCAGCAATTATTTTTTCGATTCTACGCCTAATTTGTATGCTGATAATGAGTTTAACAACTCATTTTTTAATTCTAATTTCAAAGAAAGTCTCCAGTTTACTTATCATCCTGTAAATACTGATAAAATAGAAAATTTTATTCTCAAACAAAAACCTCATACAATGGGTCCTGATCAAATTTCTGGTAAAATGCTTCAATTAACTTTAAGATGGGTGTCAGCACCGTTAACGCATATTATTAATTCATCTTTAGAAATAGGCCAGTTGCCACCTCAATGGAAAATTTCTTCTGTTAGACCAATTCCGAAAAAGAAAAACTCTGAACATTACAAAGATCTTCGTCCCATTAGCATGCTTTCTGTTCCATTAAAAATCGCTGAATCTGTTCTGTTTTATATGAACAACTTTCCTGTTACTGTGCAGAAAATTTTATTATTCCTTCAAACCAGTCGGGATTTCAGAAAGGACTTAGTACATCAACACTGTTGGCTAATGCAACTGATGAAATTTTGAGAGCCATTGACAACTCTCAAGTTTCCTGTCTTACTTTATTGGACATGACTAAGGCTTTTGATTCTATTGACATTAATAATTGTCTAATTGCTAAGTTGCATTATTATGGTATTAAAGGAAATATTCTTTGTTAGTTTTGTAATTATTTGCAGTAGAGAACAATTTACCATGATATACATATACATCCTCTTCTATATTGACGTCTCAATGTCGAGCAGTGTGCTCAGGTGTCCCCCAAGGTTCTATTTAATATATTCACTGCTGATCTGTCTAAACTTTGCTTTAATTCTAAACTTAGTATGTATGCTGACGATATACAGCTTCTTTATAGTTTTCGGCCATCTGAATTATATATTGCAATAGAAGCTATAAACAACGACTGAAAACACATTTATAATTGCACTCAACAAAATACTCTATTAGTGAATCCCATTAAAAGCCAGAATATTCTTTTTGGGACATCTTATCAATTAAGACATGTAGATGTAGATGAAATAAGTATTAAAATTAATAACGATAACATCCCTTTTTGTAATGTAGTAAAGAATCTTGGTGTGTTTTTTGACTCTACTTTAAGCTTTTCTAATCATGTAACAAATATTTGCCGGAAAGCATATTCTTGCCTAAAACTGCTGCATTCCTTTAAAAAAGATTTAAATTCGCATACCAAGATCTTGCTTATTGAAAATATGGTTCTTTCTCACTTACATTATGCAGACGTTGTTTATGGTCCATGTAGAAGTAAAGCTGACAAACATCGTTTACAAAGAGTTCAGAACTCTTGCGTCAGATATTTTACTACTGTTTCACAATATAGTCATGTTTCTCTTTATCTGCGCAATTATAATTTGTTGAATATGTCTGAAAGGAGATTCATTCATATTGTTGGCTTCATTTTGAATGTAGTGAATAGCAATAGGCCTGCATATCTATATAGCAAAATTAACTGGAGATCAAAAAGTCACTCAAAAGATTTGAGGAAGGTTGAAAAAAAAATTTGTATTACTTCTCATAAGAGCGAAAGATTTAAATGTTCTTATATGGCTTCATACATTCTTAATAATCTGCCGGCTCACTATCACAATCTCTCGGTAATGACTGTAAAAAATAAGTTAAAATTGAACATACTTTCTTCTGCCATTGAACATTTCAATATTCAATTATTTTAAACTGAATTTGACATTCATTCTTTTATTATTTTGTTTGTATCCTTGATGGAGGTGTTGTAAATCAACTTGTTGACACACCTTCCTTTTGTAAAAACTATGCCAACAAGAAAGTGGCGTTTTGTCCCTAAATGGGCTATATCTCTATTAAAACAAAATTATATACGTACATTGTTTATTATTATATAGGTAGGTTATGAATAATGAGGTTAGAACGTCTGATTTATATTTAATATTAAATAATGTAAGTAAAATGTCAATATTTTTCTTAGATATGTACTAAATAAATTTTTACAACTAACTATATAATTTTGAAAATATGTAAATTTTTCAACCAAAAGCCAACTATGCAGTAAAATAGATATTCTGTAAATTTAACATCCGTATTCTACAAGCACATTAGTAATTTTTTTAGAAGATCCGAATTTGGGATGGATCACACAAAATATAACTACTCCAGTTTTGGAAATTTTCTGAAGCATTTGTAAATTTATTTCTGCAAGACATTTAAAAAAATTTCTCAGCTGAAATTAATGTATCTAGAGAAAGTTTACCAAAGAACCCGTTAGCAGTTTTACAGACACTTGTTTCATAAAATGTTGTTGTCATACCGAAGTTCAAACCACAATAAATTTTCACTTAAAGTGTGGTGTAGACAATTTGCATTTTTAATATATTTTTGTGTAAGAGTGCCTCTACAAAAAGACAAAACGCTCTGCAATTTGATTGCAGTCACTAACAATAGAATCGATCATAGTTCCATTAACTGAAAATTTTCGAATACCACTTGATAACAGCAGATATGATAGAAAAATGGGAAAATGTAGTTCTGCTTTTTTCACATCCGAACTACATACTTGTTCTAAAAAAACTGATAGTGGCGGCAAAGTCAATAGCAGATTTTTTAAAAATCAATAAATTTAGCTTCTATAAATTAGTTTAACCAAGTATACCTATCTATAAGTATGTAGGTGTATCTTTGTACCTACTTATATAATTTATGGTTATCTGGACAGATCATTGGCCGAAAAAAACAAAAACCGTAAATGACAGACGTATGACAGACGTGTGACAGACCGACTCCACCATAGTTTATGAGTTTTTAAAAACTATTGGTAATAAACACACTAAACACAACTAAATCACAAAAGGCACACAAATCATTAACAATATTAACAGGAAAGGTTTTGTCAGGTTATGTTTATATATTTTTCTGTCATAGAACATCTGTTTTTGCCGGACTAGCTTCATCCCTCCTGTACGCATCAGGACAGCGAACCTTTCTTTCTAGGGCCGGTCCATGATTTATAAGGTATATGGTCAGCACTTATCATCTAAAATAAGAAAATGCCACGACATAATGAATTTTCCAACAGTGAAATGCGTGATATGATTTGTGTTTTTGCTCAGTCAAATTATAGTGGACTTGGTGCAGTCAGAAGGTATTTAGAATTATACCCAAATCGAAGACAACCCAATCACAAACTGTTCAGACGTATTTTTATCCGCCTAGGCAGAACTCTGAACAAATTACTTGTTTTACGATAAAATAAGGAATAATTAAATTATAACTGTGCGTAATCAAGCGGAATATTTAAATCATCATTGTTTATTCAAATTTATATTACATGAACTGTTTACTTTATTCAATTAATCTCCGTTTTTTACATTTGGAGTGCTCATCAAGGTGATATGGCGTTGGTAGCTCGCAATCTCTACTCTATTTTTTTCAGTTTATTCAGTGTCTCCAGTTTATGTCAGGAAATTCTCTAAATCAATGTCAATAGGTTCATCAACATTTCAAGTTTGATCTTCGCAAGTGGTAAAAGTGATCGAACAACTTATAACAAGCTTACGACAGCCCCAATTGCCCTTGCACACACTTCGACAATTACAAAAGATTATCTGAGTAATGCTGGTGGCACTGCTTCTTTTTCGGTGGTTACTGGCAGTAAGCCATTGATAGTGCATTTCCAACCCCATTCCATTGGTTCCTTGAATTTCTTACCAGCTCTGCTTGGAGTGATAAACTCTACGCAGGCTGCCATACGACTGCTCGAATAGGTAGCAGAGAACGAAGGTGAAGCAAATTTTTACCAACTGGTTTTTGAAACAAAGAAATTGTATTTATGCATTAACTAGTGCCAGTGATAAAATGTAACGTAACGAGGCATCGCATGGTGTGGTAACAGCACAGATAAGTAGACCAGCAGTTTCACTCCATTTTCGGCACTTTGAACTGCTTTCAGTTTTCTGCGAAATGTGAATGCGATAGCGCATCCAATAGAATTTACAGAATCGGTGATCAGGACCGGAATAAGAATTTTTTATTTGAGCGTGAAAGCGTAGTTATTCCACATGAAAGTTTACATTATATCTATCCACATTATGCAATTATAAATGGGTAATTCAACATGTATTATATACTATCATTTACTGCTACTAACATACAGTGTGAGAATTCGATTTACTTCTTTGGACTCTTTTAAAAAAAGAGTTTAAAATATATATTATTGCACTACAAAACATTTTTATTCATTTACTTTCTTTTTTGTTATTAGTGATAATTACATTTTCTTGGTATTTTTTTAAATTTAAAATTTGACGTTTGAAGTTTAGTGGACAAATAATTTATTATGATTTTTTTTTTGTCTTAAAAGATCTATGTAAACCAGAAGACAAGTATTTTTCAGAACAGACAAATTATGTTTACTTAACTTTGAAAATTGTTAAATTGGAAATAAAAGTGCAGTAAAATGTAAATTTAGAAAAAATATATTTTTTATTATTTTGTTTTGAGACTTACTCTCATTATAGTGACTACAAGAAATATGATCATCTACATAATTTGAAGATGAACCGTCTTGTGCAGGAAACGTTGGAACAGCTTCTTTGCGTAATCTATTGCACGAATCGTTAGAAAACATATTATTTTAAAAATGTATTTGACATAGTTTGTATAAACTATTACTAATCCTGAGCAGCTTTTCGAATATATCTTCTCTATTAGAAACCTCTGGACAGAACTTTGCTCTAAAATAAAAAACTGTAGGTATTTGTGAAAAATATAAATATGTATATTTTAAACTTCACTTTCATGAGAAGTATTTATATTCCAATGTTATACTTAAGAAATAAGTTAATAGGTAAGGCAATAGCAGTAATATATCATTTATGGTTTGTACAGTATATTATAGATTACTTATTACTTATTTATGTATTTAGGAAATTTAAAGAAACTTAAATTACTAAATAAAGTCGATATATCATAGAATAGTTAAATAATTAAATTCTAACTGTACGAAATTAAGTGTAATATTTAAATCATCATTGTTTATTCAAATTTATATTACATGAACTGTTTACTTTATTCAATTAATCTCCGTTTTTTACATTTGGAGGGCGCATCAAAGTGATGTGGCGTTGGAGGCTCGCAGTCTCTACTTTCCCTATTTTCTTCAGTTTCCTCAGTGTCTCCAGTTTCTTTTGCTTCTTAATTCTTTTCATCCGATAGTTCAACTGTCAGGGAATTCTCTAAATCAATGTCAACAGGTTTATCAACATTTCAAATTCGACCTTTGCAAGTGGTAAAAGAGGTATTACATAAATTATTAGTTTCAATTCAGGTAGTTGTAATATTATGATAATATGTTATGTTGTTAATTGTTGTTGTTTTCTATCAAAATTGTATCCTTTAATGATTACATGAATTCTCTCGGACAATCCACGAGTTTTTATTTTTATTTTTTTTTCTTAAAAACGACGCATTGCAGTCCAAAAACTGAAGAGGGCTTTTATTTTTCAAATTGAACGGGGAATTTAAAAATAATTTTTATCTCGGAGAAAACCATAACATTTTTTCTTTAAGTCAGTGCTCGTGCGCACGCCACTGTTAAAGTTAGAAATTATGTTTATACTACAAAATATGCACCTTTATTAACAGTCACCACGTACCAACTTTCAGGAAAATATCTAAAGCAGTTTCGAAAATATTAATTATTTTCTTTTCTTTTCCTAAGACTTTAACACCCTGTATCTTTGTAGCGGAACATTTTTGGACCATTTTCCATGTAGAATCACCTTCTTAAATATTCACATATCATTTAGGAACACCCTGTGTAATAATCTGCTATTGCCTTTAGGAAGAAAAGAGAAAAAGGTGAAATGAATTCAATTTATTATCAGAAACAGTGTATACTTATTTTTTTTCGGTACAACGTTTTGTTGGATCCAGTATAATATTATGATAATTCCTCATTTCCATTTTTCTTTCTTTTCCTTTTGTAGGTTCTTATTTGTTGCTGAACCTTTACGGTCGTTCTAAAAATGTAAACGAGCCACAATTTCAATACCGCTGTTCTTTAAGTAGTGCTACTTTTCAACTACCTAAATCAGGATATTTTTCAATCGTATCCTACATACATATTTAGGTACATTAAATTAACATTTCTTTTGTACAAAGATTTAACAACGGACCCAAGAGTACTTGATAGAACTTTAAGAGATAAACGAACTGGTTCTTTAAAAATTGCTTTATTTTGAAAATGTAGGATATTAAAAGTTACAAAAAATTTTTTGTAATATTCATTAGAAAGAAATTTGGTAGATACACATTGAACCTGAATAGTACTGGATACTGTAAAATTCTTTGTATAATTTATTGCAATTTTTACTACTTTTATGAAGAGTTATTTATATATTTAACTTTTATTTTTTGAGAAATTTTATTAAACAAAATTTGTGTTGTGTTTACGTAAAATTTACAAGATATATTGGAATACTTATGCCATACAAAAATTATACATAATTTGAGTTGCTGTCTAAATAAATTTATACATATTCCAACAACATCAATATCAAACTGTGAAAACTGTTTAATTTTCTTATAAAAAAATTAGAATAACTGTATGTTACAAACACGGAATTCCAAGGAACAACTACTCTGCGGGGTAATGATCCGACCAGCATTGAATTACACCTAACTAAAGTCACTCGTCAGCAACCCGCCAACTAGCTCTCAGCAGTATACTATGGGTAAGGTAACCGATGAATAACCTGCTATAGATTTCCCAGGTGTAATTCAATGCTGGTCGGGGCATTAGCCTGCAGAGTAATTGTTTCCTAAAGTTCCGTGGTTGCAACATATCGTTACCACCGAATTGCGATAGAGGTCGCTAGCATTCAATAGTTTCTATTGCGATGTAGAACGCTTCGTGTCTGTGACTTGTCAATCCGGCATGGAGTAGTGAATGGCCGCTAGATGTAGCTTTGCCACTTTGCGATAAACTAGCATTTTGGCCTTATAAGCACAAGATAAATACCTACTATTTTCTCAAAACCATAAAAATTGAGAAGGCATCATTTCATTTTAAGGTATGGTCCTATTTAAATCTCAACAACGTCTCATTAAAGTAGTTTGACAATTGTTTAAAAACTCTTCAAATTTGTTTATATAATTACAGATTTTTCAGATACTTACGTTTTACAAAAAAATAAAAATTTATCAACAATTTATTTGTGTGAAATGCATGAATAATGATTTTAATTTCATTAACAGTGAAAATGAATAATTCATCAGATCTAAATACTGGAGAATTAAACTGATTGATTGGAAAATTATGTTACCTATGCACCAGTCAATCCTAGCTCTAAACCCATGCCGAAAGCTAGGAATACGACGTTTATATTTTTCAATATGCTAATGACGATGACGTTCAATCTGATCTTGTGGCAAAGTAATATTTCTGAGGTGTAACTAAGATTAATTAAAATCAATCTAATACCTGATTCAGTAGTGTATGAGAACAGTACTTTTTGATTTAGTAAAAACATAAATCCATTAGGCCCACTGATTATTGTTGCTAGAAGCAGTGCTCATCAACAAAAGTACAAAAATGCCATTCATTTATGCCAGAACGGATCATCTGATTTTCTTAATTAATTAATTTACGTTTTCTATAACTAAATTTAAAGTCACCTCTGAAACCTCCTCTTCCTCGGTAATTTCCCTTTCCGCCACACCAAAAGTCTCAAAGTTGAGTTTAAGTTCAACACGTCGGTCAGTTCGTTGAGATTTGCCCTTGGCACGTTTCACGGCTTCGCACGAAATCTTATCGAAGAACGACTTACTCTTGTCATAATAGACCTCGTGTTTCTCTTCCTGTTCCGTTTCATTCGCTTCTGCTTCATTACCAGAATCATCGTTTTTGTCCACGTCACCATTTATTTCACTCTTTGTACTGGAACTTCCAACCTCATCTAATTTGACCTTGCCCAACTTCACCACAAAGGTAGATAAAATAATAAAATAAAATGATAATAGATTAAAAAACTTGAATTTTTAAGTAAATATTTATAACCACTAATTTTCACCATTACCTACTATTAATATTTTAATTAACATACCCAGAAATATGTATGGGAAGAGAACGATCCTTTTTTGCTCCAACCAGGATACCGATGTTTTCGCGCCAATGGTTTTATTTTTCACACAATTAAGTATACATTCTGATACAGCAATCTTGTTGGCCACGGATTCCTCATTGTATGTCACTGTTACGAAAGAAGACTGCCAATCACCCAACCTCTTTACTGTTACCAAGTCTACACCAGAATTAACCATTAAGAATCTTCTGTGGAATTTTATAAATACTATTTATTCCCATAGGTTGAACAGTGCATTTCTGCTGTCGATAGTTGATGAAAAATTTGTTATGGGTCACGTTCTAAGGGTGATATATGTTTGTATAATCGATGTATTTTCGTTTATTTTGATGTATTTTTGTATAATATTTAAAACGTTGTCTACATATTTCTTACTGTCTGTCTTCGTTTTGGTGTCGAGAAGAAAAACAATCATTACAAATTGTTTATCGTCAATGTTTCCAACTTCTAATCTCTATACAAGTATGATACTTTTAAGCATTGCATAATACGACCATAAACTTGAAACCTGCATTTTCTTTGAATTTTTCGAAAAATATGCTTACAATACATTCTCATTTCTCGGTGATCTTTGCGTTCTTCTATATTTGATTTTTTTATTTCTTTTTATCTTCTAACGCTTCAGCCCGAATATCGCATAATGAATTCCTTTTTATCTTGTTTTCAGACATTTTTGGCTTTAACAACCACACAAAACGACACCAAAGAACAAATAAATGTTGAAACCACAATGACCGCACAGTAACAACCCAAAGGGGTGACTTTTAAGAGTTATACGCAAATGAATTTTATAGTTGTTTGTTGACACAGTCTAAAAAAATCTGAGTAAGTTAGAAAGAATATCTCAACTATACTAGTCGTGTCAACTATACAAGTCGTGTCAACTATACAAGTTTTCTCCACCAAATTGTGTATGACATTATAAACGTTATCACATTCCACATAATTTTTTTAGAAATTAGTAAAAATTGAATTATTGTAAATTATAAGCATTTTTCACGGTGGATGAAACAAAGCAATAAGGTACAATACCCAATTTTTAACGTTTTCGAGCTCATTTTCACCTCAAAAGTTAAATGGAATGATTCAATTTCAGCAGCATTACATTTTCGAACAACGCTAATAAGAACCTCCACCTCTGAGTTTTTTGTGTATTTTTAAATACGATTCTTTGTCTTAATTTTCAAATTCTATAGAAACCAATGCAAAAGTTTCCTAAATTTGAAATCGCTTCAAATAATTCTTAAATTTTTCTTTATGCTAAACGCTTCCATGTTTGGGCTATAGAAAAAAATATTATTTTACACACGACGATAAAATTCCATTATCGTCTTCCGAAATTAATATTTTTCGGTCTATGATAAAATAACATTTTACCGTCTTGTATAAAAAATAACAATTTATCTTGTATATTGCTATAGATCATAAACATCACTGATTGCTTGTTTGATTATGTTACCTCTTAAAACAACCTAATATAAAATATAAACAGTTATATCAATTACATCACTGTTCTATTTTTATGAGTTTACAAACAAAAATTCAATACTATGTCCAATATTATCAGAAATACACTTTTATATATGGAGCACAGAATCATACACCTTCTGACGGCATACAACAAGCTATATATAATGTTTTTTACACCTATGTAAATCCCACGCTGGAACAATAACGGCTCGAATGTGATCATTCATTCTGGGGATGTTATTATCTTCACTGAAGACGAATAGCCTCTGTTTGACTCTTTATTATTTTTTTTTAATTTCGTGTATATACTGCCTAAAATACAATTGTCATATCTTTTGTATAGAAACCACGAAAGATAAATGAGGATTCTGTGGCTACCGTGTTGTTTTCATATTATTCAGTCTGTTCATTTTTTTCCTATTGGCCTCATGTAGTCAACTTCTACTTAGAATATTAGTATAATAACTGATGTTCGTTGGAAAAAAATTAGTTATATTGTCTCAAATACGTTAAATTAGCTGTGAAAATGTTGTTAAAATTGTCTGTAATTTCTAATTGGTTGCAAGAAAGTCTTTTAAGTCTAAATACAGATAAAACATTTGTTTTACTTTCTCTGTTAGTGTATAATGAACTTATTTTATTTTGCTCACACTGTACTTAATTCTTTGACGCACGCGGTACTTTAAATTGCTTAGCGCACCGCGATTTTTGCAAACGTCACTACCCACCGTTCTGTATAAAAGTCGGCGAAATCGCCTTCACTAGCAGTGCTTAGCAGGCTCTCTCCTCGGCACTCAACCTTCCTCTACCCCAGAGTGCTTAGCAGGCTCTCTCCGCGGCACTCAACCTTCCTCTACCCCAAGGTGCTTAGCAGGTAACTTCCGCGGCACTCTACCTTCCTCTGGGTGTCCTGAGCGTTTAGCAGGTAATCTCCGCGGCGCTCGAGGTCTTGCCCGTATTCCGTCGACTCCGAGCGTTTAGCAGGAAACCTCCGCGGCGCTCGAAATCTTGCCCGTATTCCGTCGACTCCGAGTACTTAGCAGGTGTTACTCCGCTGTACTCGACGTCGTCCCCATGGTCTTCGACACTGGGTGTTTAGCAGGCTCTTTCCGCGACACTCAGCTTCTGCACCGTATATTCCTACCGCCCTATTTGTTATTTTGTAATTTTGTATTATTATTTCACGATTTATTTTATTGGGTTGGAGAATTATTATTTGTTTACAGGGTGACATTTTATTTTATGAAATAAATATTTTATTTTGGATACCGTCTCTTTTAATATTCCTGAACCTTGAACATAACTTCTCCACGGAATTAACCCGGATGATTAAAGTGGCTGTACTAGTTCGGCATCTGCGACCGAACACTGAAAGTACGTCACAACTGATGTCAATCAACCTTTAAAAAATGACATAAAGATCCATTATTTAAATTGTCAAGATGCTAATAAATGTAACTGTCATCTTATTTTTAGATCTAACTCAATTAAATATCTTGGAGTAATAGTTGATCAGCACTTACAATAGAACGAACACATAGATTATATTTCAAGGATTAGAAAATTAATGCATAAATGTTACCTTTTAAGAAATATTTTAAGCAGAAAACTTCTAATTCTACTAATCCTGTATGATTCACTAATTATTTCTATAATAAGATTTTGTATGACTGGTTGGGGTGGGACTTACAAAAATTATATACTTATATTGCAACTCAAATTACTATACTAAAAATTATATTTAAAAAATGTCGGTTTATATTCAATTTATGAATTGTATCATACAAATAATTTATTAAACCTTTTTGCAAAAAAACTCGTTTCTAAAAATGTATATTTTATCTTGGACCAAAATTGTATAAATTACTTCCATCTGAAATTAAAATGATAAAGAAAAGTTACATTTTTAAAAACAATATAAGAGATTTCTTAATTACTAATTTTAATAAATTCGAATATATTCTTAATGTTTGAAATATAGGTTCCTTCTTTTCTTCTCCTCAGATCCCATATGACATGCAGTATTTGTATCTAACAGGTGGTGCAAAAGTCATCACTTTATCGAAAGTTGTTATAATTTTTGCAAATGGCTGCAAATGTCAATTCTGCTTTGACATTAGCCGCCATGAAGTAATCAGATACAAAATACACGTCAACAAGACATGAATCGTTATACTCCTCAAGAACGCGAAATAATTGTTTCGATTTTTTGCGGAATAATTCGTCGGTGGTCTTGGCGCAGTGTGAATTTCAGTGTAGATTTCCCGGTCGTCCGACACCAACTGAACAAACACTACGGCGCTTAGCCGCTCGCCTTGATGAGTATGGGACAACACGAGATGCTGCCAGATCTGGCCGGCCCCGGAGCAGCCGTTCTCCTGAGAATATCGCGGATGTGGTTGAAGATGTCGCAGATGTTTCATGCAATTGGCGGTCTTTACAGAGAATTTTTTTACCGACTTGAAGATGTTCCCTTACAAAGTGCAAACAGTGCATCAGCTGTTAGTTGTTGACCGCCAAACGTGTAACCTACACTCAGGCCATCCTGAATCTCCACCACGAGGAAGACAACTTTTCACCGCACATCATCATGAGCGACGAGGCCTATTTCCATATCTGTGGATATGTTAATAAGCAAAATTATCGCTTCTGGGGCATAGAAAATAAATGTATAATCCACGAAGAGCCATTACACTCACTCAAAGTTACTGAATGGTGTGCTGTTTATTTTTTCGAAGACGCTGCAGGCTAAACGACTACTGTGGATGGCGAGCGCTACAGAGCCATGCTCAACGACTTTCTCCTTCCTCAATTCAATGAATTGGGACTGGAAAATATGTGGTTCCAACAGGATGAAGCAACGGCGCATACTGCGCAACGCACAACCGAAATCCTGACAGCTGCATTTCCGAGTCGCCTAGTTTCCCGTTTTGGCGATTTCCACTGGCCGGCAAGATCTCCCGATTTATCCATTCCAGACTTCTTTTTGTAGGGTTTTCTGAAGTCACGAGTCTATGTGAACAAGCCGCAGATTCTTGAAGCCGTCAAAGAAAAGATCCGTCAAGAATGCGAGAACTTATCGCCGGAGGTTCTGGCAAGTGTGATGGAAAATGCCATATGGTCATCACTTCTGGCGACGGTCACTTGGCCGATATCATTTTCTCGACTCTCGAAAAAATGTAAGACATCAAATAAACATAATCCAAAAGCAGAATCAAAGTTTTTCATTCATTTAAAAAAAATAGCCGAAGAACATCGGGTGACAACTTTTGCGTCACCTTGTATATCTCTGATTATTTTTATACTAACTTATATTAGTCATGTATTGAAAATATTATGCAAGTACATATGTCGCTTCTTCACAAACAAGCCTTGGGTTTAGGTGATGAGTCAGACTCATATTTTGTACTTATTTATTTGTTGAAAATAAATGCTACTGCTACTACTATTACTAATATTCACAATTACAGCGTCAATTTTCAAAATAGCTTCGAATAGAGTAGTTCTTAGAATTTTTGTTTAATCAAAGAAGAAACAGCTGCCAATGTTATTAAGTATGCACGTATGCTCCACAATTTAATTACAAACTACTATTAGATATACCCAAAATATCTGCCACTTTGGCATATATTTTGTCTTTCAGGATTTTATTATTAATAATACGATCCCCTATTCCATAGGGCTGGCCTTTCCTGTATTTCTGTAATTAGTACTTCAGCACTGTCTTGTACGGACTACGTTTTGATCACAAACTCTACCCACTGCTACAAAAAAAATCGGATTGTTTCGGATGCTGACACTATGCAGACACTGAGGGCGAGGCTGAAAGTAACTCTTTATGAAAGCTCTGAATGCTTTAATTTAATACCATTTCATGGTTTAAATTTAAACGCGATGCTCGGCACAATACGACCCTCGAAGCTCCCACTTTAAATATAAATTAACGCTGTTTGGATTAGTTCTTAAGTTGTCTGATAATTTACTACAGTTTTTTTAAATCTTATCGTACAATGGATTTAAATCTTAAGTGTTTGCGACTGCCTCAGGTGTTCTTCAAAAGCCTAATATTTGCCTATATTATTTTTGATATTTATTGATAATCTACAAAAAATTATTAGTTGCAAAAAATTACTTTTTGCCGATAACTTAAAAATTTATTGAAAAATTGATGGTGGTGATGAGTTTTTACAATCTCAAATATCATTAATTAAAGAGTGATGTGAAATATTGAAACATAAGTTGAGGTTATCCAGATATAAAGTGTTAAGTTACTTATTTTAGGAAACACGAACGCATTTTATTTCGTTACTCCTTAAATAATACAGCCTAAATTGACCTAAGACAGAAACAATGATACAGATAATCCTGAAAGTGTCAAATTTCTAGGCGTTTATTTGGATCCTAAGTTAATTGGAATTAACGTACTAGGTACTTATATTTGCAACAAAATATCTAAATATCTGTATTTACTTAGAAGCTTGATTCATCAAGTGTCTCTATCTACATTAAAAACTGTGTATCACTGTTTAATACATTTAATTATTTCATATGGCATTCTCCTTTGGGCCATGCTCCTTCTAGTGCCCATGTTTTTTCTCTACAAGGAGGAAAGGAATACGGATTATTTCAGGGTTGGGATACAGGAATAGCTGTAGAACGTCCTTTATTATTTTAAATATTCTTACTGTTCATTCTACTTACATATTCTAGTGTCTCGCTTTTGTAAAAAAAACAGCATGCATAATTTCCACTGCAGAAGACAGTATCACCATTATAATATTAGAAATCAAAATGGCTTTAGTTGTAGTTACTTTCGACTTCTGAAAACAAGAACAGGGTCTAATTATATGAGAGTTCAGTTTTTTCATAAATTGCCTCCAAATAAAAAACTCTACACTCTAATGTGTTTAAAACAAAAATATTTATTGAAATATGCCTTTTATACCTTCGCTGAATATTTTAATGCAAATTTTAATGATTTTGATTGACATTTTGATATTAGAAATGTTCTGCTTGGATAATTTTATTTATTGTTTTCATTATACATAGTTTATATGTAATAATTTTGTATACTAATTTTTGTAATGTTTTAACTTTTTATTAACGTTTGTTTAACTTTTATATGGTTTTATTATTTTCTTCATAATATGTAGTATTTTATTAATTTTTATCAATTTTGTATTATAAAATTATTTATGCTACATCATTGTTTATTTTAAATTGTACTGTTTTTTTTTCTATTGAATTTGGTTCCATTTTATCTTGTTTGACATGTGTAAACGCTTTGGTGAATGTAACACGAAAATTAAATAAAAAATTATGACTACTACTGACTTTTTATTTTTTTATAATAAACACTCTTAAAATCTCATTTTAATTAATACATTTTTTCTTGGAAACCTTAAATTTTTTTTAAATTTGACAAAAGTAAATTGGATCAATGGAAAAAAGTTATGATGGTATAATTTTAAGGGTGACTCACCCTCAATGAACACCTGGTGGTATTTCAACTTACTTGAACTCATAGTCAAAGAATAACAAAACTAAATCATGTACCAAATTTGGTAATTCCAAGTTAAAGTAATTCATTCTTTGAAGGCCTGTAACTCCAACTGTAACTTTGAATATACCTAGGTATATTTGGTTAAATTACAATATTTTGGACCCCCCTACATGCACCTGCTTTGTGTCGGTTCTTATGCGAAACACTCTGTATAAATAAGAAGGTAATGAATTATTATTAATTTTTTAAATTAAACAAGACATGTGATACACAAATATTTCATCCAAATTGAGCCAGCTAGAATGCGAAAAGACAAATGATCACATTTACGCTAATTAAAATAATATCTAATGCAGCAATTTTGTATCTTTTGAAGGGTCATATTAGCTTTTGCAGTTAATGCAAGCCAGTATACAACATTGCAGTAAGTTAACTAAAACATGAATAACAATACATCGTAAAAAATTTCAGTAAAATTTCACTCAAAATCAACACAATTGGTTGTTAAAACGAGTCCACGCCTGATTGTGTTAAAATAATAACGTAATTCAGTGAGTAATGTTCACTCAGTTATATGTTAGCTGAATAAATCGTTTATGACTAACTTTGAATAACTTTCCTGCTACAAACACAAAATTAAGTTAAATTATCAATATATTCCGTTTTCTTCCACAAACCACCTCCCCGACGAAAAATGGTGTTAATAAACTCATTTCTTTGTTAAATAATTATACAAAAATCCAACACCAAAATAATTTCGCTTACATATGAGTTTGAGATTACTCAAAGTTATTTTTTACAATGGGATAACTTTATCTATTTTACATATGGTGATTTAGAACTTATCTAAAAAAAATGTTTGAAAATAGGTACAGGAGATTTTTACAAATACAATTTTGTAAAAATAAAATCAAAAATGGCAGTTCAAAAATGATTTAAAGGCACTTCCGCACGGCACTTGAAACTTGTTCACTGTAAAACCTGAAAGAAATTATTTACATTTTACATCATCTATTTTAATGTAGCAAATTCAACTTCTTTTGCCACTATTGTTATTAATTATTAATAGAATTAAATTGTATTTTTAATTATTAAAATAGTGTGAGATACCTGATGTTACAACAAAATTTTGGACCCGTCTTACCCAGTTTCTACAAACTAACAAAAATGTTTCTTCTTCTTGTCCGTTTTGAACTTGTAAGTTATTGGCAGCAGCTATTATACGCTTGCATAAATCATTAATAGTGTCCACTTCATTCAATACAATATACTTCATTTTTAAAATATCCCTACAAAAATATGTCCAAATGGTTTAAAGTCAGGAGATCGTGGCGGCCCTGCTATTAATGCTTGGACACGCTGTACATGGTACGAATATAATTGAGCCTCGTGTATGATACACCACACTGCTGCAATGCGCCGTGAACGCGCTGGACCTCCGTTGTCACACCTGCATTTGCACTACACTTGCACTCACTGCACACCGTTATAAAAGTAGCTGCATTTGACACATGCTTACCGGGAAATCGTTCTGCTAAAGCATTTTCACTTCACCATAAATTAAAACGATACCCATCAACTTCGAGTTATTCGAAGTATTATTTTTAAAAAAGTTATTCGCAATATGTATATAAATTAAACATAATATTGTTTTCAAAATTTGCAAGTATATTAAAATTTTACATTCACTGATCTCGACATGCCTGACAGAAATGGAAACGATGTGCAAATAAATAAGAAGTATGTAATTGGCTTTACGCTATCAGTCGCCGGCAAATTCTCTCCCTCATATCAAAAATAATCCCAAGATTAATATAACTTTTATTTCCAGATCTGCTCTATTATCTGACATCCGCTTTGAGCTTAACATACGCTACTAAGTAGTTGTCACAGAAATCGATATCCCTGATTCTGCTTTTTGTGCCTCTTCGAGTATCACTTGATCCATGTTAAAATTATGCGATATATTCTGTAAGATTGCCTACCACAATATTTTTTAAACTAAGAAAATATTGGAAAATTCCTGGAACTTAAAAATGACTGCCAGTCCCAACAGTACAATTTACACTTGTAACAAATTATTGCATTTTATTACAAAAACAATGGTTTTACATTTATAAGATCAGTTGAGATGAGTAAAATATGCACGGTTATTTAAATAATAAAAATACCTACCTTATACAATACAGCATTTAAATACATTCCTTGGCCAAATTATGTTAATTTAATAAAACTTTTACAGATGTTTTGACATTTCGAGGTAGAAAAAAGTTGGTTTTGGTTTTTGATGAAAGATAAGATAAACCAAACAGATGCAAAATATCTGCTGCCGTTGCTGAAATTTTGTAAAGAACTGAAATAGCGGCATTAGAAAATTCCATCAAGCTACATTATTTCTCAATAGAAATAGCTGAAATTTGGTACAGAGAGATAATAATATATGAAAAATCGATTTTCGTTAAAGAACATTTCTATGGCCACTTGGTTCGGTTATGGAACATTCAATTTTTATTTTTATTTTTTCTTATGAGTGCCATATTAGATCTTGACAGTAACAGATGTAGAATTACAAACACGTCAATATCTACAACTACTATTTTACTTAAAGAATAACCAATAAAATTTAAAAAATACAATAATTTAATTAAAAAATCTAGTTGTTTCTGACGTTTGACAAACATTCAGATTCGCCGTTAGTTAACTTTGTTATTATTGTTGGAAGCCTTACTTCTCAGAGGTATTTAAATATTCCATTAAATTAGAAGTATTACAAATTTACAAACGGTTCAATAAAATGGCCTTGTTATTCTGCAATGGTGTTTCAATATTTAAATCGACGCTTTCCAAATATGGAATTGGATTGGCACTCATGAGCCTGTTGCTTGGCGTCCACAGTGTCCATGTCTCAATCCATTAAATTTTTCTCTTTAGGATAGTCCCAAAGATAAAATTTATTACAGTCCCTGTGAAAATATAGAAGACCTATGCGAAAGAATTAAATATGGTTTTAGATCTATTTCTGTGCGCGAAAATGGACGTCACTTGTAAGTACTTATGTAGGATTTATAAATTATTTATGATTTTGTTTAGATAAGTATTGAATTTGTTTTACATCAAGTACAACTAGATATTTTATCTAAATAATAGTAAAAGTCTTTATTAAAAAAAGTATTGTAAAATATAAAAACAATACAATAGACATTATAAATCAAAATAACAGTTAAACAAGTCGAGGAATTAAAATATGAAAAGATAATGTACACATTAAAAAAGGAAAACATAGGGCACAGAAATATAAAAATAAAAGAAAAAATAAGATGGTGGAAAGCAACTAATACTGTATTTCAAGTAGATGCCAAAACAGATAAAATTTGACTCTTTTACGAAAACCAGTAACTGAATCCAATTGCAATCTACTATTAATTCAGTAGCAGGCTTTGTAAGAATATAAAGAAGTGAACACGGCTGAACAATATTTTTAAATAAAAAAAACTTAAAATCTAACCATTAATGAAAGCACCAATACAATTGCTTAATAGTTTTAGAAATTCTACAGCTATTTTGAATTCTTGTATTTTTTAATGTTACCTATATGATTATATTGACGTGTTCGTAATTTTATTCTCCTTCTGTTACTGTCAAGGTCCAATATGGCGCACATAAGAAAAAAAGCAAATGAATGTTACATAACCAAAACTAGTATCCATAGAAATATTCTATGGGCGAAAATCAATTTCTCCTCTGTACCAAATTTCAACTCTTTCTGTTTCCAAATAATAACGCTAAATTGCATTGTCTAAAATAGGTATTTTCAGTTTTTTTACAATATTTTAGCAACGGCAGCAGGAATGTTGAATCTGTTTAGTTTGTCTAATTTGAGCTACCCTGCATATTTTATGGTTTCGGATATGCCAGTGGTGAGCGATGAAAAACGGACCACCCTGTATAACCCTTTTTAGAGATCTTTGACATTTCTAATCAACACCAAAATCAATCAATCCCTCAATGAAATTAGTTCCAACTATGTAATTTCAATCAACTCCATCGTTTTTCTTAAAGCATGCTACGCAACCCTTTCTAGTTAATATAACTGGAAAGGGCTGAATGCGTGAATTTTAGTACCCTGTCATTAATTAGAGTAACATACGGTCAGAAGTAATTCCAACTCTCCTTTTCAATCTTTGGTTAAGTGATAGTTCCAATATTAAATAGTGTTACATGAATAAAGAAATATAAAATTACGTATCAAGATTACACATATCATCAAAATCATTATTTATACAACAAAAATATTAAGCAACAAATTAATAAATTTCGGAAATAACGCGTTAATTATGAATGAAGAAAGTAATTTTAGCGATGCATCTGATTTCTTGCCAAAGTAATGGAGTCAGTGGAAGCATACAGCTTAGAACTTCTACAGTTCAAACTACTATACGAAAAAGAATATGAAGTAGGTATTATTTGATAGTTGGTTTTCAGAAAAAAAAATCTAAGGTGTCAGAATTCGTTGTTCTTACAAAGTAGAGAAGAAAAAATTATGAATGTGTCAACCCTATAGTGATTATCTCATAGTGAAGGCATTAGTGAAAGTGCTGGCTATAGGCCGAAAAAGGCAAATAGAGGAAGAGAGGAGAACTACATTTTTTCTTAATGATGTAAATGAAAAATTTACATTGACGAAAGTAGTTATGATTATGAGATTTTCAAACGCCTGTCGCCGGGATGAGCTTCCTAAAATAACAATACATGATGTTGAAGACAAGTATTCTTATATAATTGTTAAAATTCCTTATTCTGAGACAAAAATACAAATAACCTTTGTAGTTTCAAATAACAATGAGCACAAATTTAATTCAGCTGAAAGGCTTAGCAGGATAAGCATATATGTGTGCCCCCTGACGGATTTACTTTAAATTTTCTGTAAGAAGTCAGCAATAATGTTGGCTCAAATTT
The DNA here is from genome assembly GCA_037114965.1 of Monochamus alternatus. NCBI lineage: Eukaryota > Metazoa > Arthropoda > Insecta > Coleoptera > Cerambycidae > Monochamus > Monochamus alternatus. Next base: position 44,435,218 of record CM073427.1, on the reverse strand, counting down.
CCCAGAAGGTTATGTCTCAAAAAGAATTTTTATGGGAATTATGGGGGTTTTATGAAAAATAAACATTTTTTTTCTGAACTGGGTACTTGTCCAATTTTGATGCCCAAAAAATATGTCATAGGACTTGATAGGGCAACACTATAAAACAATTGCTGAAATTGTCTTCAAAAAAGGAACTGTTATAAAAAAAATTCTAAAATTTTCGGAAATTTCTTGATAGAATATACTGCAGATATTATTAATATCGTAATAAAACATTCATATTTTGACGTGAATGAGCTCTTTGAACTAAAATCATTAGCGTAGGATCTTCTTTACCCCTGAACCACTAAACTTGTACCGTAATGTTGAAAAATATTGTTTCAGTATAAATATTAAAATTTAATTTTAATGGTGCTTAAAGTGATATATATTTTCGTCAAAGCAACTATAGCATCGATTTCTTACATCATGTGCGAATTAGCATGTGATTATTTATTTTGCCAAAAAAATCTCCCAATACGATGTAGGTAATAGATTTTTTCTATTATACAGCGAAGCTGCATACACTTTTTTTCTTTAAAAAGGCCCAAAAAAATAGTATATTAAGATTCGTGATCGAGCTGACCAAGCAACTGAGCCAGCTCCACCAATCCACCTTCTCCCATATATCATATTTAATCAACTCATATCAACATGCTCTAACCGCTCTGTCCAGACATACATGCATGTATGTATTTGTGTGTATTTACACTTTTTTTGTCATTGACTTGCCATACAGTTTCATTGTAATCTAACATGGTTAATAAACAACAACTACAAGCACTTATTATGTTAAACCCTTTGCCATAAGTACATATCACTGCGCTCTAAAGCAGCAAAAAATTCTATATTTTTTCTTAAGTATAGGAATGGAAAATGAATAAGTAAATTATTTTTGTAAAAATTCTTGGACTACCTAATACTGCAAAATATACTGGCCATAGCTTTAGATTCTAAGGATTTAAGGACCTTTTAAAGATTAGAAAGTCCTCTGCATCGCTTTTAGTTGGGTCAGAGGTTGATATTTTGAGATTTAAACATTATGGTGGATGGCGGTTGCAAACAATCGCAGGTATTTTTAGTGGTGAACACGAAAATTGGAAACATCGAAAACAAATAACAACTGTAACATCATACAAGAAAAGTCATTTTAAAGTATTACCAAAATCATCGTTTGCAATTGATAAACAGAATCATAGTAATTGCACTATACTTCATACAATAATGCAAAACTTGTAAAAAAATGTATTGGATTATGATATTTAATTCATGTTTGCGTTTTGCGTTTTTAACATTCTGCCCCTGATATTGTGAAAAAATATATTATATATTCAACAGGCAAAACATGCCTTCTATCATGATGTGTAACTAACAGCAATTTAAAAATAAAATTTTAGTCTACTTCAGAAATGTTCAAAAATAACCAAAATAATATATAAAAAGCTTTATTTGATTTTCTGCATGACATTACTTGAGAAATCACTTCCTGAAATATTTCAGATTACTTAGAAAACACCCTGTGTCAGTGTTGCCACCTCTATTACAATTTTACTGGATCTATTACAATTTGATCATTTTTATAACTCTATTACCCAGACCTGTTAGTAGATCTATTACTATTAGAGCCAAATCTATTACAATTTTTATGAAGATCTATTACCGAAAAATTTTTCAGGGTGGCAACACTGCCCTATATAAATATTATATATATATTTTTTTCTTAATCTACTTTTTATTACAGAATTGTTTTAGAAGCACTGAAGGTTCCAACCAATAATGTGGATACTTGTTGAATACCAGTGGTGTCAATGGACTTCATGGAAGTCAGCTGGTCAATCGAATCTTGGTGATCTGCCGTGTTTCAAGTGCCTCCTGCATCCTTGTTGAGTAATATGGTCGAGCGTTGTCGTTCAGAAAAATACAACTTTCACTAAATTCGCTGCGTAATATTTTTAATATAAACCTGAATTGTAAAATATTTTCGTATAGGAATTAATGAGATGGGTTCGCATACTAATTGATTGTTACATCTATGAGCATATTTAAATGGTTTTATCCTTAACCAAGTCCTTAACACATGTGCACTATTAGCACAGCATATAACAAAGAAATGCCCAACAGATTCAATCAGTGGCGGTTGGTGAAATTTCAGGTATGTCAAATCTTAATAACCAGACATGGGACCCAAACCAAACTTAGTATATATGTACTGTGGCTATATAGAGAATTTCAGTAGAAGGAGAACGATTTTGCAGTTTGCGAAAAAAAGTTAAAAATAACGTGGGCCTCACTTAAGATTTCCAAATTGGCTTGTTTAAATTTCGTGAAACATTTTTTTCATAAACTAGACATAATTCAACTTTTTTTTGCAAACTGTAAAATCGTTCTTCTTCTACCAAAGTTCTCTATATGGCCACAGTACATGTACCCTAAAGTTTGGTTTGGGTCCCATGCCTGGCTATTGAGATATGGCATACCTGAAATCTCACCAGCCGCCACTGGCTTCCATATCTAATTAATATCTAAGATCATGAAATGCGCGATTGTTTCATTAAATGAATAACCTTCACGTCCCGGAAATATAATGCAGTATACGTAGCATATTCAGGTTAAGGTTCTACAAATCTGATAACATTTTGAAAAACATTGATAACAAAGTGACAACACGTTATATTTGAAACTGTATCTGATTTTTCTCCTAAATAACTACCTAACCTTTTTTGCTAGACTAAAAAAATTCACGCTGATGTTACCTGAACAGTTATCACTTTAATTCATGGAACTGTAACAATCATAAATTATACGCTAGAATTTCCTTTGTGTTATTATAATACAATATATTTCATGTTGTCAACTGCAATCTTAGGTATACTGAGAACTACAAAACCGCGTTGTATAAATGTCAGTATCGATTCAATGAAATTTTATAAAATAATACAAAATACTTATTTTATTATATACAGGGTGATTCTTTAATATTGCAAAAAATCAGGGGTTCTTTAGATAAAAATAATAAAAAAGTTTCCTTTAGCATGTGTCCGGAAACGCTTCGTTTCCCAGATACAGGGCGTTCATTTTTGTTGTAATCTACTTTTAATATTTGTTATTTCAAAAGTCCTTCAACAGATTTATTTGAAAATTGACTGGTTTATGTTTAATAATAGGAGCCATTTTTTGTATCATTAAAAACATAACACAAAATGCAAAATAACATAATACAAAATGTTACAAAATAATAATTTTAATAACTTTTGCTCTGCACTTATTTATTTCATTTTTTGTGTCAATAATACCATAATACAAAATGCAAAATAACATAATACAAAATGAAATAACAAGTATTAAAAGTAAATTACAAACAAAAATGAACGCCCTGTATCTCGGAAACGAAGCGTTTCCGGACACATGCTAATGGGAACTTTTTTTCTTATTTTTATCTAAAGAACCTGTCCCTGAAATTTTTCGCAATATTAAAGAATCACCCTGTAGATTATTATATAGCCTTTTAAACTTTTTCTTACTACTTTTTACAATTACCTTCTTGTTTCTACTTTTCATTAGTTTCATAGTACCCAGTAACAGTTTTAATCCTAACTTTATTTTTAGTTGATCAAAACAAATTCAATGAAATTGTAGTTTGTAAAACTACAATTCAGTTTCGCTTGGAAGCTTGCCAGCTCCGAAGTCGGTAGAATTTTCAATAACAGCCAAGATTTAATATCAGTCATGAAAGATGCATACTAAACAATTGCATCCGTAATTTCATTTAAATTGTTTTCATTATAAAATGCACTTTCTAGGTATTATAGCTTATTTAATGCACCTGTTTTATAAGTGTAACTAGTAGATTTCTGTCTTGCTGCTTATTTATGATATAACGGAACTCTTATATGGCCGTATTAATAGTCATCGGCTCAAGTTCACTCAAAAAAGAATCTTACGAGAGAAGAAACTCAAGCCCTACGTAATCTCCAAAAGAACACCGAGGTGCTTATCCTTCCAGCTGATAAAGGAAATGCAACCGTCATAATGGACACTCAAGAATACGACAGGAAGATCATGGCTTTACTTACCGACCCAGCATACGAACCTATCTCCACAGACCCTACCTATCTTGAGAAGACCACAAAAACTAAAATTAAAGCGTCAAACATCAGACAAGAACAACAGCTGCAACTTATCCCAAGAGAGAAATCATCGAGGTGCCCAAAACTCTATGGATTACCTAAAATCCACAAAGAAGGAGTGCCTTTGAGACCCATTGTAAGTTCCATTGGATCACCATTACAACATCTGGCAAGATTCCTGGCTAAACAGTTACAACCATACGCCGAAGAAGCGAAATCTTACGTCAAGAACGCAAGCCACTTCATCGAGCGTATTAGAAACGTAAAAGTGGATCCAGAACATCTGCTAGTAAGTTTTGATGTAGTGTCCCTAGTTACAAACATTCCAGTGGAACAAGCACTCGACATGATCCAGAGGAAATACCATGTAAGGGAGGATCTAATGGAATTGACGAAACATTGCGTAAAGAACACTTACTTTGTCTACAAAAACCAAAAGTATAGGCAAATAGAGGGAGCACCCATGGGATCGCCTTTGTCACCAGTCATAGCCAATCTGTTCATGGAGGAATTAGAAGAACAAGCAATAGAAACAGCAGAATATAAACCATCTATGTGGCTGAGATATGTCGACGACACCTTTGTCATATGGACACACGACGAGGAGAAATTACGAGAATTCTTAATTCATCTGAACAGCAGACATCCAAAAATCAAGTTCACTATGGAACTAGAAAAGGACCAACAGCTACCTTTCCTCGATGTATGTATAAAGAAAAAAGAAGATGGAGGTCTAAGCTATACGGTATATCGGAAACCAACACACACAAATAGGTACCTACATGCAGAATCTCACCACCACCCATCGTAGCTACAATCAGTGATCAAAACACTAATGACAAGGTCAGAACGACTCTCTGACGACGACCACAAAGAAGAGGAAATTAAAAACGTTAAATTAGCCTCCGACTACTGTAAGCAAGTCTTGAGATCATATCCGTGCTTAGAGTTCGACGCGTTCAATAGACGTAACTTCGGTTAAACTCGTGAAAGTATAACTCAAGCACTGTTTTTTAGTAATTTTTGGTATCTCAGCATGGCATTGTGGTAATTTAACTGTCAAAAACGTAATTTGACTAATTTGGCGCCATACACTGTAAAGGTTATTTAGCAAGTGGCACAAACACGTTAAAATATTGTTTTGTTTGTGTTGTAATAATTATATTGTAGAAAAAATGGAAAGAAAATGTTATACACAAAGAGAACAGATCCTATTAGCAATGTTGGTAAAAGAAAAAGGGGCTGCTATTGAAAATAAAAGAACAGAAGGCACCACCCTCCAAAATAAAAACCGTGCCTGGGAAGAAATAACCCATCATTTTAATATACAACCAGATAAACAGAAGTAACTGGAAAACTAATTTAGCATTAGTGGATTTTATAAATTTACGAGCATGTGTTCTATTGAAATAATTGGTATTTTACTTTACTTTTTCTGCAGTTTTTGAAGTCAGAAAGGTTTGTTTGTCTGAATATTTTTATTATATATTATTAAAAATTATAAAAATTTCAGAATGTGATGAAAATAACCATACTGTACAGCCTCCGCAAGCTAAAGATATAGATGAGGATGAGGTCTTCGAAACTAATGAAGCAGATAATATGATTGATAGCACTACTCCTGTGAAACGACGCAAATTAGGAAATAAAAATTTGGCTGTTCAACAAAAACTGGCCGAAGAAAGCACACTGCGCATACAAAAAATTAAGGAAGGAATAATACATCAATAAAAACTTCATGATTTGAGAATGCGAGCAGCTAAAGAGGAGTTGGCTGTGGTCCAAATAAGAAGAGAATATGAAGAAATAAAACTAAAAAATTTGAAAGCAGAATATGAGAGACAGTAGGTCTATTCCTTTGCACAGAAAGTGTAGTACCAGCTGCACTGAATAGCCCGAAAACGTTCCTTTGCAAGAGAGAATTGTATTTTACACCACACTTTTTTATTTCATTGCCCCAGTGTTAGTTACACTAGTGTAATTTATCTACACCCAGACCGAGCAGGAGTGAAATGCACTGGACATGCGCAGTCAGCAACCTGCATTATCTTTAACAAATCTTTGAAAGTTTTTTGAATATTTCACAATTCTTGTAAGAACCAAATAATCAAATTAAGTTTTATTTATCCTAAAATATTTTAAAAACTCTATCAGAATATTTAGGTACAATTTCTTCTACATATTGTTTAATTTAATTTCGTTTTTATCTTTTAAATAAAGAACTGATTAATGTTTCTAATGTTTCTACTTTATCACCACTATTATTCGAGTTAGCCGAGCTTGAATGAAGATCTACTAATCTATTGTCTAGTCATCATCACAAAAAACATCTTTGACGTCGATAATTAATAATTAGTTAGGAAACATCTTTCAAATTTAAAATATATCCTAATCTTATTACTGCACACGCATGGTTGTTCTCTGGCTACACCATCTCACACTTCGTTATTCCTTTGATTCTAGCACCACTTCTGCACTGCGCTGAACAGCTGATTTTCAACGTAGTGTAATTTACACTACACTGAAAAACAAAGGAAAGAACCTAGTGAGTGTTGAAGTTGGAAAAAATAAAGACTATACATATATTTACCAAAGCAGTGGGCATACATTAGCCATATTTTGCCAACAAAGTACCTAATTATGTCTTAAAAAACACCCTGTATTTTTTCTTATAAAACCCAAAATAAAAGACATAAATAACAAACTGCCATTATTTTTCAAAGTTCTACTTATCCTCAAAATGTAACTATTAAAACCTGACACCCTGTAAAACTTTTGCTAGGGCAATAGCAAATAAAAAGTTTCAAAAGCATTCGAGTAATTTTGTTTCAGTTTTATTACAAAAATAAAAAAAAAACAACACCGTACAGATCATATGTATATAAATATATAAAATAATATAGTGCGGAAATTTATTTATTTTAAAAATGTTGTACAATGAATTGCCTTCTGAATTCTAAACCGATGTTGTTTATATTTATGTTGTCGTTTACTGGCATTTCTTCTAGGGCAGTTTCTGCCAGATCTAGTAGTTTTTCATTTTGCTGTATGCTGATATTATGTAAAACTGCACAAGCACATATTGTAGCTATCATTGTCTGCATTTTTATACGAAGTACACGACTAAGGCAAGGAAATTTGCACACGCCAAATAACCTCTCGACAATATTCCTTGTGCTCTTGTGTACTCTGTTATAGTTCTTTTCCTGTTGATTCGTTGGATTAATTAATGGCGTTAATAAATATGGACGACATGAATAACCATTATCACCTAGTAACAACCCAATAATTTGACCTTGTTCAAATCTGACTCTAACTGAACTTCTGTCAAATATTACACTATCATGTGTAGACCCGGGATGTCTAACAACAATATCCATTATTTCCATTCTTGGTCCAGTGATCGCCTAAAATTAATTATTTTAAAACTGTAAAAATAGGGAACAATATATCTAACCTGGACATTTAGAGAAAAATATCCTTTACGATTTCTGAACACCTCGCCATTATCGCCTCCAGGATTTTGTATGGGTATATGTGTACAGTCAATACAGCCCGCAACAGAAGGAAATTGGTAAGTTTCATAAAAGTGCAATATATTTGCCCTCTGTTCATTTTCTGTAATAGGAAAGTGAACATATTGCCCTAAGTTCTCTGCGAACTTAATAGCCATCTTTTTTATTATGTTCGAAATAGACCCTTGACTTAGGTGATATATATCTCCAGCAACAAGCTGTAAAAAAGAGTAGAGTAATATAGGCATACATGTGTGGTAAGTACATTACCTGAAACTCTCCTGTAGCAAAAAATGTTAAAGCTGTAAACAGTTGATTAATGGGAGGTACAGGTAGACCTCTATTATTATGATCTACATATCCATCAGCAACCAACGGTAAAAGAATGTCTCTCACAGTGTTCTTACGAAACCTATACCGCTGTTTAAATTCACTATCACTGTAAAATTCGAAAGAACTAGGTAAATCGCGTAAATATCGCTTTGGCAAACGATCCATCTGTTCATTTTCCAATTGTTGTTCTATTACATCAATAAAATCAAAATAATCATCCATCTTTTATGAGAAAAAATGTAAGTATTTTAAAAAATAAAGAGCTTGCGGGTTTTATGGAGAAACAGTAGTGTAAATGACAAATGATATAGGTAAATGTTTTTATTTGGATAGATTACATGACATGCTAATTTGAGGTTATATTCGAAGTAAGACTATCTCAAGATACCTAAAACGTGACTTCAACTTGAGCTTAACTTAAGTCCGAATTTTATCTTGAGGGTCGTTTATTAATTCAAACACACTGACTTTGAGACCTGCTTAACCTAAGACCGTCTCAAGTTATGTCTATTAATACGGCCATTACTACTATGGATTATTTATCAATATACATCCATTAGAAGTTTATAGAGCAGTGAGCGTTACTTTCTGAAAATATGGATACCCAAATACGCTTGTTCAGCATTTATTTTTATTTCATAAGTCGAAAATACATGTGCGAGAATGGTACGTCGCACTAAGTCACTATACGCATATGCTCAGCGATTGAGCTCGACTCGATTTGTACTGCTTGTTTGATTCCATATGAATTCAAAAAAGAATTTTAAGTATTGCATAGTTACAAAATGCATACATATGAGTACAAATGCTTCGGAAAAATTATCTATTTGTTTGCCAATTGAAAAAAAGCAAAAAAGAGCATAGCAACGTGCAATGAATGCTGAGATTTGATTTTGTATCCGACAAAGGCACGAAATTTGGTTAGGCGGGTGACTTTATTGCCTGTTTATTCAGTAGTATAAAAACTTGTTATATGATGTTTTTATAATGCGTTTTTTGTTTTAAATATAATATGCTGAAAAGGACATACAAAATTATCTGCAATTAAAAACCATGTAATGTGGAAGAATATAATTGAAATGAAGAAACGTTTGTATTACACACTTGCAATGCCGTTGTAGAAGAATTATTGCGTAAAATTTCGGAATTTTGATCTATTGTGATTTTTCGGGTTATGACGACCTAGGTAACTGCCAGTAACAGAATTAACTTGCACATCCCTAGTCTTAGCTGAAATTCCTTGATCTGCCCTTGTTGTTCTTTGGCTAGATTTTGTGGCGAGCGGAACCTCTTTCATTACCCCTGAGCCCGCTCGCTCATTGATTACGGTTCCTACTCGTATTATTGCATTACGGCTGCCTACCATTGGTACTGCACCTCCGGTAATTGTGGTCTTCCAAAACGACATTTAGCAGCCTTCATATTTTGATAATTTAAATATTTTAGAGAAAACTGTAAATACATATATGTAAAAAACCACATTTTACTTTTAATATTTTTTTGTATCTATTCCCCATAAATATAAATTAGTCAAAGTTTTTAATCCTAAAATAAGTAATATATTTTTTTATTTTGGGAAAAGACCAATTTTAACTTTTTATACGATTACTTTGTAATTTGTGTAATTAATAATAGTTAAAATATAGAGTAATAATATATGTATTTAAATATTAGTAACCAAAATAAAAAATAATTTCATTTTATAAATCCTAACCTACACGAAACAGAATAAAAATTTTATGTTAATAATTTTGTACTTTATTCCCTTAATTTCTGTACTGATTTACTCTTTATTCTTATCAACGTAGTCCATAATCATAAACACATCAACTTTTGGTAGATTGTCAGAATCAACTTAACTAAATTCAACTTCATTTGAACATATTATACAGTATGCGCCAAAAGTATGGAATAAATTCAATAAAAACGAAACAATTATTTTTTGGGAAAAATCCTCGAACAGGTCGATTTTTAATTTAAAAAATACATATTTCAGCGTAAAATGAGATTTTCAAATGTCATTTGTTTTCGAGTAATGACGTCATCGATTTTTTTTTAAATGGCAACACCATATTTTTTTCCTTGATTCTGAAAGATCGTTTAATTCTCTATCAGACAGTACTAAAATTTTGCCCTCTTACATAGGAAAGTAAGAAAACGTAAATCAATTAAAATAAAGTAAAAACGTTATCAAGTTTAATTTTTCGAATTCCATAGTTCTTTTATGGATCACGTAGGTGAAAATCTTTGCAAAGTGTCATTGTCACACCGACTTTCTAATAAGTATTGTAAGCGGCATAGAAATTATTATTCAATTTAAAGTATTATGGCACATTTAACTGTTACTCAAAGAATTGAAATTTTAATTCTTATCGGATGCGGGAATATGACTAGAACTCAGCAGGAAGTTTGCGATTTATTTAATAAAAAATATCCAGATCGCCCTATCAGCCAATCAACAGTCAGTAAGGTAGAGTCTAAATTTAGAGAAACTGGCAATGTTGTAAATATTCCATTAATGAAAATCAGAAACAGAACATTTTGATAAGTATGGTGGATAATCCTCATAATTCTTACGATTGGTTGCATTAAACAATGACACTAGTCAGAGCACAGTGCTACGTATCTTGAGGAAGGAAAAATATCATCCCTACAAAATTCAACTTGTGCAGGAACTCAATGAAGATAATCATGATCGCCGCTTATACTTTTGCGAAATTCTAATGGATTTATGTCAAGGAAATAGAAATTTACACCGGCAAATACTTTTTTCAGATGAGGACACATTTTGTCTGAATGGTACAGTAAACCGCCAAACTTGCAGATATTGGAGTCGGGAAAATCCTCATTGGATGGCAGAGGCACATACCCAACACCCTCAGAAATTAAATGTGTGGGCTGGAATAGTTGACGACAGAATAGTAGGGCCTTTCTTCTTTGAAGGAACCCTTACAGGACAAAGATATTTAGAGTTTCTAGAAAATGACCTTGTTCCAGCCCTTGCAGTAATTTTTCCTAACGATAATGACCCTGACATTCCTGACGATACCATATGGTTTCAGCAAGACGGTGCACCTCCGCACTATGCGCGCCCTGTACGAGATTTTTTGGACAACTGTTTTCCTGGGAGGTGGATCGGCATACGCGTACCGATAGAATGGCCTGTAAGATAGCCAGATCTTACATCTCTTGACTATTTTTTATGGGGATGCTTGAAGTCAAAAGTGTACATTAATAAACCACGTAATTTAGAAGAACTTCAAAATCGCATTCGGGACGAAATACGCAGAGTTACCTCAGAAATCATTCATAATGTGCATGAAGAATTTCTTCACAGACTTGCGCATTGTCAAGAAGTTGGTGGATGGCAATTCGAACATCTAATTTAAGTATAAAATTTAATCAATTGTATTTTATTTTACATACCTCAGAATTGTTACTTTTTTATGGATAAAATTTACGTTTTCTAACATTCAATCGTCATTTACTCGAAAACTTTCCTATGTAAGACGGCAAAATTTTAGTACTGTCTGATAGAGAATTAAAAGATCTTTCAGAATCAAGGAAAAAAATATGGTGTTGCCATTTAAAAAAAAATCGATGACGTCATTACTCGAAAACAAATGACATATGAAAATCGCATTTTATGCTAAAATATGTATTTTTTAAATTAAAAATCGACCTGTTCGAGGATTTTTCCCAAAAAATAATTGTTTCGTTTTTATTGAATTTATTCCATACTTTTGGCGCATACTGTATACTGAAATATTAACAACCATACCATTTTTATTGCATTTTTGTATTTCACTATTTTACTAGGGCTTTTATCAACATCCCTTATTATGTCTAATCATAATAAGTTTCCAAGATTATTTGAAAAAAAGAATTTTGCATCGCGTAAATTAAAACTTGCAAACGATATTAAAGTTAAAGAAATTATTTTTGGAAGACAACTAACTAAAGCCGTGAACTATCCGAAAATGCTTAGAACGGATCCTAATTACATACTAGGTACTCACATTTTAATGTCAATTTTCGCTAAACTCGAACATGTATAACTTTTACCATATTATGCAAGGAAAAGGTATACAAAAGTAAGGAAATACAGGTTGAGTCAACCATAATGTCATTAATTTTAATCACGTATTCGGGAGGCATAATAAAGGCAGAAAATTTAACAAAAATTTTTACTCGACCTTTAAAAAAATTAACAAATAACCCTATAAAAATCTGTAACACGACGCTCCTGGTACACTACAAACTTTCTGATCACGCAGCCATATGACAATCGAATGTCGCAGGAAACATTGTTGCCACATCATGTTTATGTACACAATATCGTCTAACACTTCAGAGTGTTATTCAAATTTACCACCATTTAATCGTACTTTCTGCATTTCCCGCAGTTCTTTCCCCCCAATTTTGAAGATCACACCATACATTTGGAGGGGGAATGGAGAGAATACAAGCAGTAGTTTGTTTATTTCGGTCTTGCGTATTAGTCGTAAATTCACAATGCTTAATTTTACAAATTTCGAATATGCGGAAATGGTAGTTTTATACGGAGTGTGTTTACGAAATGCGAATGCCGCTGCTGCAGAATATCGGAGACATTTCCCTAATAGACAACATCCAAGTGCGTGAACCTTTGTGCATGTGCTTCAACGCGTTCTCGATACGGGTTCTGTGAAACCGCGTCGGAAACTTGCGGGACAGCGGCAAAATGACTTACATGTAATAGAAGCTGTTTTAAATTCAGTTGAAGAGCATCCTACTAGATATCCTAAAACAAGGTTGCAGAATATATTACGAGAAAACTCACTGAACGAGTATCATTTTCAGTAAGTTCAAACTTTATAACCTGCTGATTTTCCCAGCCGTCTTGAATTTTGCAATTGGTTGATCCTAATTTTATTAATAAAGTGCTATGGCGGATGGGTGCAACTTTACTCGAACTGGCATTATAAACAGGTTAGTACCATACTACTTAAAAAACCAATAAATTTCTAGACTAGATGTACGTAACTACAAACTGAATAATTAATTGTACTTACGAGTAATACTAAAAATTCGTAAAACGTAGTGAAAACGTAATATCAAAATTATTAAACTGTAATGACCTAACATTCAAAAACATTTATTTATTATCTACATTTGTTTTTATTAACAAATAAATCAATATTTAAGGAACATTTGTTCATGTATCTAGATAAAAAGTTAGTTTTACTCCTTGTCGTTAAATATCATTACAAGAACTAGGTAACTAGGTTATTGACCTAATAAATATGGTAGGTCAAGATTCACTCTTGATAACTTTTAAGAGCATTAGATCAGAGGCGTGCCATTTCGATCTTTTACAGTTTTTTATCGACAACACGAGGGTTTCTTATTACTTAGTATTTAAACACGAAACACTTTTCAGCTTCTCTTAATAATTTACCCATTTCCTAGAGGGCGCTTGCACGTGCTTTGTATTGAGTTAATTCACTAATACTTTTTTTAACTGTACAGTTAATAGAATTTATAAATTAAACTATAAAGAGCCAACATTTTTACGTAAAAACAGGACTCTTGTTCGATCTCGATATCTCAAGCCGTTTTCCAGATTTTCAGCATTGAATGTGTTATTGCACATTATGTCGATGGCTGAAAAATATTTAATTTACGAGTGTGCCTTGAATGTTACAAAATTTTTTACAGTAACAACTGTTAATGTTATCTACCTTTTCATGTGATAGCTACTTAAAAAAGACTTTTTTGCAATATGCAAGTACAGGAATATTTTTGTTTTACTCAGTCTTTTTCTAACCGTGATTTACGAGATATGCTCTGCGTTTATGCGTGAGAAAATTACAACAGTTGTGCAGCACTTAAAAGGTATGAAGACCTCTATCCAGCCAGAACCATTCCAGACCGAAAAATATTTCAAAGACACATTCAATCGTGAAAATCTGGAAAACGGCTTGAGATATCGAGATCGTCCAAGAGTCCCTGTTATACGTAAAAATTTTAGCTCTTTTATAGTTTAATTTATAAATTATATTAACTGTACAGGTAAAAAAGTATTATTGAATTAACTCAACATAAAGCACATAGCAAGCGGTTTCTAGAAAATATCTTGAAACTAATGCCAAATTCATATTTCCGGCTCCTAAAAAACTGATTATCCCAATTTTAGTATCGATGACAATCGATCACGATCACGATCACCATCTGACAAATAAAGCTTAAAGTCATCATCGATTCTTCGCATAAAATGACATCAGAAAGATCGTTAATAAAAAATAAAATTAAAATCGGGCCTAAGTTGGAATCTGGCTATACCCCATATGTGGGAATGAATGAAGCTGGATGTGATTTCAAAGGTCTGATTAATAAGTCTGAAATACCAAAACGATGTAATTTGGCTAATAAAATATAATGATCTATCTGACTAATCGACTTCATTGATCAATATTATGAATATATGCCATTGAATTATATGCTTACATTAAACAATTTTATTTCAGTGACATAGATTCAATGAAATTGGTCAATGAAGTCGAGTAATAAAAGCCTGCCTTTAAAGCAAATTTTCACTAATTGACTTTATTGATCAATATTACTGAATTTAATTCACCGACTACTCATTTTGTATCAGATTTCTTAAAGAAAACGATTTAATTTTATAAATATCTCACTTGGTTGACATCGAATAAGACCTCATTTACACTTACGTCAGCAGTATATTTAGTTTTAATGAGACATCGGTATCTATATCCCTTAATGAAGGGCTAAGGGTCGCCGAAGGGTTCAACAGCCTCTTATGTAATTAATAATTTGCGTTTGCTAATTTAGATTAACTGGGGTAGCAACAAGTCTTAAATAGAAAATTGATTGGATCTAGTGTAAACTCCTATCATTGATATGCTCGGTATATACAGTATGTCTGGGTTTTGGTGCTAATGTGATCATAAATTCAAGTCGGCTAGGAAATCGAGCGGGGCTATTTTTTGTAGGTGACGTGCTGCAAGATCACCAACAACTGTTAATTTGACATTACCGCGAACACCTTGCCTGCTACGATTTTTTTATATAGGGATTTTGGTCCTTATTTATTTATTTAAAAATACACTACCCTGGCACTCCTGACAGACAATTCGAATTATAAAACAGGGCTACAATAAAGAAAATTGCATAAACGGATACATTCAATGACCTAAAACACATAATTTAATCTTAGATACATTAGTATTATACAGTATGCGCCAAAAGTATGGAATAAATTTAATAAAAACGAAACAATTATTTTTTGGGAAAAATCCTCGAACAGGTCGATTTTTAATTTAAAAAATACATATTTTAGCGTAAAATGCGATTTTCAAATGTCATTTGTTTTCGAGTAATGACGTCATCGATTTTTTTTTAAATGGCAACACCATATTTTTTTCCTTGATTCTAAAAGATCGTTTAATTCTCTATCAGACAGTACTACATAGGAAAATGTTCAAGTAAATGA
Source organism: Monochamus alternatus (assembly GCA_037114965.1). Lineage (NCBI taxonomy): Eukaryota > Metazoa > Arthropoda > Insecta > Coleoptera > Cerambycidae > Monochamus > Monochamus alternatus. The sequence goes on along the minus strand of CM073427.1, from coordinate 44,419,724 downwards.
CGATTGAATGTTAGAAAACGTAAATTTTATCCATAAAAAAGTAACAATTCTGAGGTATGTAAAATAAAATACAGTGATTAAATTTTATAGTTAAATTAAATGTTCGCATTGCCATCCACCAACTTCTTGACAATGCGCAAGTCTGTGAAGAAATTCTTCTTGCACATTATGAATGATTTCTGGGGTAACTCTGCGTATTTCGTCCCGAATGCGATTTTGAAGTTCTTCTAAATTACGTGGTTTATTAATGTACACTTTTGACTTCAAGTATCCCCATAAAAAATAGTCAAGAGGTGTAAGATCTGGCGATCTTGCAGGCCATTCTATCGGTCCGCGTCTGCCGATCCACCTCCCAGGAAAACAGTTCTCCAAAAAATCTCGTACAGGGCGCGCATAGTGCGGAGGTGCACCGTCTTGCTGAAACCATATGGTATCGTCAGGAACGTCAGGGTCATTATTGTTAGGAAAAATTACTGCAAGGGCTGGAACAAGGTCATTTTCTAGAAACTCTAAATATCTTTGTTCTGTAAGGGTTCCTTCAAAGAAGAAAGGCCCTACTATTCTGTCGTCAACTATTCCAGCCCACACATTTAATTTCTGAGGGTGTTGGGTATGCGCCTCTGCCATCCAATGAGGATTTTCCCGATTCCAATATCTGCAACTTTGATGGTTTACTGTACCATTCAGACAAAATGTGGCCTCATCTGAAAAAAGTATATGCCGGTGTAAATTTCTATTTCCTTGACATAAATCCATTAGAATTTCGCAAAAATGTAAGCGGCGATCATGATTATCTTCATTGAGCTGCAAAAGTTGAATTTTGTAGGGATGATATTTTTCCTTCTTCAAGATATGTAGCACTGTGCTCTGACTAGTGTCATTGTTTAATGCAACCAATCATGAAGAATTATGAGGATTATCCACCATACTTATCAAAATGTTCTGTTTCTGATTTTCATTAATGCTTGGACGTCCAGGTTTTGGAATATTTACAACAATGCCAGTTTCTCTAAATTTAGACTATACCTTACTGACTGTTGATTGGCTGATAGGGCGATCTGGATATTTTTCATTAAATAAATCGCAAACTTCCTGCTGAGTTCTAGTCATATTCCCGCATCCGATAAGAATTAAAATTTCAATTCTTTGAGTAACAGTTAAATGTGCCATAATACTTTAAATTGAATAATAATTTCTATGTCGCTTACAATACTTATTAGAAAGTCGGTGTGACAATGACACTTTGCAAAGATTTTCACCTACATGATCCATAAAAGAACTATGGAATTCGAAAAACTAAACTTGATAACGTTTTTGCTTTATTTTAATTGATTTACGTTTTCTAACATTCCATCGTCATTTACTCGAAAGCTTTCCTATGTAAGAGGGCAAAATTTTAGTACTGTCTGATAGAGAATTAGACGATCTTTCAGAATCAAGGAAAAAAATATGGTGTTGCCATTTAAAAAAAAATCGATGACGTCATTACTCGAAAACAAATGACATTTGAAAATCGCATTTTACGCTAAAATATGTATTTTTTAAATTAAAAATCGACATGTTCGAGGATTTTTCCCAAAAAATAATTGTTTCGTTTTTATTGAATTTATTCCATACTTTCGGCGCATACTGTATATTGTGAGAATTCTCTCGACCGCTTTAAATATATGTACGTGTCGTAAATGTGCTTTGGCATTAAAGTCCAATTTGAGCTGTGCCGAGTTATATTTGGGATATAAATAGTGTGAGTCTTTGTGGTGGAGGAAAGGGACAAACAGGCGAAAAGGAAAATTTGAAAATAACAGAGTAAGAGTAAAAGAAAGGCAGACAATTTTTCGGAGGTTAGTGGAAGTAGGTCGTCAATAAGGTTCATTGTTGCTTATAAAGCTTGACAGAGAACCTCCGATTGGTCTACAAGGGCGACTCTGTTACACGGGGTAGGAAACCAATAATTTCGGAAATATACTAAACGGAATGTTAACGAAAACTGAGAAACCGGTGGTTAGTAAAAGGGTAACGAGGACACCTGAGCGAAGAAAGGAAGAGATTGAAATAGAAACCGAGGGTGATGCCAGTGGAGCGGATGAGAGAAAGAAAAAGAGAAGTATGGAAGAAGTAGCTGAGGTATTCAGTTGTAGTAAAAAACTTACACGATCACCAGTAAATAAAGGTGATACGAATGACAAAATTGAAAGGGTTTTGAGAATGTTGGAAAGTTTGACACAGGAACTAAAAGAGATGAGAAGAGAAGATAAAGAGTATAGAGAGGAGATAAGACAACTCAGAGGAGAGATTGAGGACATGCAGCAGGACAATAAAGATAAGATTAGAGAGGTAGAAGAGAGAGTAGAGAATAGAGATACAGAGAAAAGGAGGAAAAATATAGTAGTTCCAGGCCTACCTATTAGAGTAACACTGGATCAGAATCAGCTAAAAGTGCAGATAGAAGAGTTCATAGAAAAGTCACTGCATATCGATACAGAAGCTGTAACGAAAATAGGAGTTAATGTATGTTTAGTAGAATTAAAAAACGTGGAGGACAAGATAAGGATAATAAAATACAAAAGCAAATTAAAGGAGGTAGGAGCAGCTAAAGTCTATATTAATGATGATATGAGTAAAAAAGATAGAGAAATTCAAAGAAAACTAAGAGTGAAAGCCAAAAAAGTAAGGATAGAAGGAAAGGTAGAATGTCAAAAACTCGTAATAGATAATGAGGTTTCGAAGTGGAATACAGATACAAGCAGGCTAGAAAAAAAAGAAGCAAAAAACTAGATATATCACATAACAAAAAAGAAAGATTTTTGTCAATGGACACGGTTATGAGAAAAGGAAACGACGTAAATAGAACCAGGAACAGAAAGCAAAAAATACTAAACCAAGTTAGAAGGAATGAGCGGAGGAAGACAGAAAAAGACGAAAAGTAAAACTGCATGAAACAAGAAAGAGGAATGGGAACATGGAATGTAAGAGGATTAAGCGAAGAAGGATTAAAAATTCAAAAAAGAAAAGCAAATAGATACAAAATGGACATAATAGCATGAGACGCATATAAGGCCCGGCGCAAAATACGACGCAGTTTGGTGACGTGACGCAGCGTGCGTAGTTTTCACTTCGCAGGCAAGCCATATTACTGAAAAATGGCAACTGCTACTGCACTCATTGATTATCAATTTAGTTCTGAATTTGATTCAGAAGACGAGTTCGAGTGCGAAATGGCATCGTGTATCATCCAGATGGGTAGTAATAAAAAGTCAGTGAAAAGCTTGTACTTGAAAAAAAAACAAAAACTCATGGAGAATTTGCCTTAACTAAAGAATTTAGTGACGATTTTGTTCTCATTAATTTTTTTTCCATGTTTTCAAACACGCGCCGTGATTTCTAAAACTGCGGCAACTGCATTGCATTCCGCAGGATCAGGTTGAGCCAAAACTGCGTCACGTCACGCTGCGAAGAAATATGCGGAATAACTACTAGGGTTGTCCGTAAATTAAGGTCTCCAACAAGCTCCCCTAGCTTAAATTTCACTGGCTGGTCACTGCCTCGCTGTGACGGTCAATATTGGAAATTCCCTACTTATAGGAAAAATTTATCAATAAATCGGTTGGTAGGGAAAATATTCTTATTTTGTAGGGGGAAAAGAACTTTAACAAAATAATAAGTTTCGCAAATACTTACTATTTTACCATTTAAAAGAAAATAAGATTTTATGGATCATTTCTCATATTCGTTTGTAAACAATAATATGCCAACAGCGCTTTATCTTTTATACAGAATTTTAATATTTCTTACTTGGGCTTGGTCTATGGTTTGGGCAGGCAGTGTAGGGAAATTTATAGTAGAATAGGGGAATTTCATACTGCGTCGTAGGGAGACAAATTTTAAAAGGTTAACATCACTAGTCTTGGCTCAGCAGCCGTTAGCGATGAAAGAAAAAATCGACGCTCCTGCCAAGTGTGACTTGCGTTCGGTGATTAGATTTCTGTGGTTTAAGGGGTCACCCCCTATTGAAATTCATCGTCAGTTGACCGTTGTGTATGGAGAAAAGTGTATGGACACAAAAAATGTGGTGTAGAGTTCGCAGCCGGTCATACAAACGTGCATGACGAGGCTGGCCGCGGGCATCCATCAGTTTCGAACGAGTCAGTGACGAAATTTGAGAAGCATTTGCTTGTGAAAATCATAGATCATCCTCCTTACAGCCCTGATTTAGCCCCTAGTGACTACTATTTGTTTCCCAACCTGAAACAACACTTAGGAGGAATGAAATTCTCCAGCTACAAAGAGATGAAGGCAACCGTCGATACTTTCCTACACGAGTCGGCGGGAGAGTGGTAGGATGCGGGTATGAAAAATCTCCCAGAACAAAAAATGCATTGATCGTGACGGAGACTACGTTGAAAAATTGCTAAAAGTCCAAGCTTTCAGAGTATGTACTTAGTTTTGCAATAAAAAGATGTTTACTATTTGAAAAAACATTGGAGACTTTAAATTACGGACAACCCTCGTATTATTACTTAGATTCACAAAAACTCGCCGTGACTCACGCTGCGTCACCTCACCAAGCTGCGTCTCATTTTGCGCCGGACCTAAAGGAGGCGAACGCGTGAGAATTAGAGGATTATTTATTCTTTACGAGCGGAGACGAAACAAGGTGATACATAACAGCATTTTTAATAAATAAAAATATGAAGGATAAAATTATTAAATTTTAAGCGATTTCAGATAGGGTATATATGATTAAAATTAGAGAAGAAATAAATATGGAGATATTAAATTTGTATGCGCCAGCAGAAGAAAAAACAGAAGAAGAAAAAGAGGAGTTTTATGAGAAGCTAGAAGAAAATTACGGCAAGCTGAATAAAAATACAGTTAGCGAACGCAAACGCGAAAATAGGGAGAGAATGGATGTATGAAAGTATAGTAGGGACAGAAAGTAAACACCAAGAAAGCGATGACAATGGGCGTTGATTGAATTTGCAGAAGAACAAAAAATGAAAATACTGAGCACATTGTTTAAGAAAAAAGACTTATATAAGGACCTCTCCAGATGGCGCATATACGAATCAAATTGATCATCACGTACTTATAAAGTCAAAGCAGGTGCTTCATTTTCATACCAAAAGTTTGCTAATATCAAAAAGAACTATGTGCTCAATTTTCTAGCATCCACTCCGCTTCTTGATGAGCATCTGTTAGGAGCCCTTTTTTCATTAATGCCACTCCAAACATGCTTACACATCATTTTGGAACAACTTCTGTACGCTAAATTATTTCAGTGTATTTCATTCCGTGAATAATGTACAATTTTTTAAAATAAAAGTTATTAGGAAACTGTTGACATTTTACAGAAATAATGCCCGTTTCATATGATAATTCTTCTTTATGTAAAACAATATCTACAAGTATTTCTGAAAACACATCAAGCTATTGGGAATATGTCGAAATTAAGCTACCTTGTACAATTAGAATAATCAGTTACTTTTTTATTTTAGTCAAACTTTTCTCGATCTTATCTATATATGTACCATAAAATATTTTTTTACATTTACCCTACTTAAAATATGAAATATGTATGAATGATTAGCTGTTTCATATCAAAGCGGTAAACGATTTTTGCAATTAAGGGCTTGAATCCGATGCTTTCTGAATAGTAACCCATCGGTATTTAGTACACTTTGACACTGTATATTGATTAATACTGATGGTATTTCAGTATTATTCACAGGAACATCCGATATTGAATACACCCGCACCTAATCCTCAATATACAGCTTCTCATGCAAAACATCCAGGTTCTATATTCTATGACTAAAATTAAGGTAAATTAATTAAATAAGATCTTAAGGTTCTTATTTTGAAGCTACAGTATCTTCAAAATAAAAATAAACAATTCAACATTATTGGTTCCTAAATTGGAAATATTTTAAACAAATTTAATATATAGTTTTAGTATGTTGGTATTCATTATGTTTTAATTTGTTACTTATAGTATACTAAGGTATATTACACTAAAGTAATATCATGGTATATAAAAAAATACACTAAGAAAATGATAAAACACGAAAAAATATGTAAGAGTAAAAATGAAGGAAATTCAATAGTAGGTAGGTAAGATATATAAGAACCAAATTTGTTCGAAATATTATTCATAATATATTTTCGGAGAAGAAAACATAATAGTAAGTACCTACAGCGCCACCATTAGTTATTGAAAGCTTCAGAGTGATTCACTTGAAACTCCCCTGGCAGATTACTGGGAAACAAAAAAAAATGTAGTGATGGTTTGTAATAGCAGGATATTAAGGATTGTTAATGGCTTAAATTTCCAGAGTTCGGTGTCCCCATTTATTTTCTTTTTTTATTACAAAAATGCACATAGGCCAATAACTGTTCAGAGGAGAAACGTCAAATATAGAATACTACACGGAAAGAAATCTATGCTAATATCAAAATTAATACACTTATTCCAACGCTAGCTTAGTTACACTCACCGTCAAGTATTGCAATACTTTATTGAAACATTGACTTATTGTATAAGATTATACAGGGTGTTCCTAAATAAGTGTCGCAACGGAAAACTGTAAATTCCTCTTGAAAAAAGAAACATTTTTTCCACTTCCATTTTTTAAGTTCGCGTTTAGTATAAATTACATTAACTAACTCTTATATTTCATTAAGTAATTTCGGCCTTTATTAAAATCTCTGACTCAATTTAACTTCGTCATATACACATGCATTTAAAAGCGCATACTTTATAGCCATTTTGAGCAGCACCCTCGTATTTTCAATTAGATGAGTCGGCACAGATTTTTAACATGATGTACTCGACGAGATTTGTAATTTTAGTTCTTATCGAATTTTATGCCAGGGAAATAAGGAAAGTTAAATAACGACAAATAGTTAAATTTTAAAAATTGCTTTAGATGGTTTTCTTGGTTTGTTTATTTTTGCAATTCTTATTTGAGAATGCACCCAACCTTAAAACTTATTAAATCTGTCCAAATCATACCATCAAGGCCGGCACCAATATGTGGAATGTCAAGGTTTCAAGTCTGTTGAATTTTCACAAAAATCTGGCGTGCCGCAAGAATCTATACTAGGGCATCTGGACCCCATTCTAAGCGACAACGGATTAGAAATACCTGAATTCAATGAAACACACACACAAGAGAATAATTATTAAAATTGAGACAGAAATTGGAGAAGAAAACGTTAACTGATCTGAACAATCAAAATAAAATTTTGGAACCTACTAATGCCGAACTCTTCAAGCAGATAAAATTAATTCAGTTCAGTTAATTCGAATGAAACAAAAAGAAGCTCAGTGGGCTACAGAAAAAGAGGAACTGTCGGAAAAATTTAAACATAAAGATCAGTTGTTGCACAAGTTAAATACCGATAAAAACAAGTTAGAAACTCAGTTGAAAGAAATAAGAAGAGCAAAATCATCAGTGCAAGTAGAAGTACAAAGTAGCATAGTAACATTAACAACTGAACTGAAAGAAGCGAGAGAAAAGTACAAACTTTTATGCCATAGAACTATGTTGCACAGCCCGAATGAATGGGATAATAGAACTCTTGCTAAAGAACAAAGTGACTTCGGGGTTATATACCAGTGGAAGATTAAAAACTTGGGTAGAGCTAACTGGAGTGATATTCCCAACAGATCTTCGTCGTAAAGAAAGGATTTACCAAACTGTATTACCTCGAAAAAGAGTGCCAAAAGTTCTTAAAGCTCGTCATAGTGGTATAAGTGGCGTGCATTTTAAATTAAACTTGTAGTACTTCCACGTTAAGTAAAGATGGTTCTATAGTGGAGTAACCTGATCGGGGTGATCAGTTCTAAGAGGGGGCAATGTTACGGAAGCTGACCTACCTTTTAGTTTGTTAATTATGTTCATGTTTACGTTATAATTTATAATTCTTGTGATGCTTTTATTTTGACATTTTCTGGAATAGTCCAAACTATATTTTATTTGAATCTCGACACGTTCTCGATGTCGCCGAAACTTCGAGAGTCCTAAAAACATATAGAAGTGGTTCGGTTTCGCCGCTAGAGTTCAGTTTATATTGAACAGTCAAACGCGAATGATTGAAATGTCAAAGTAAAGAATTTGACAGTTGTGAATTTGTTAAAGGATATTTCTTGTTTAATCAAGAGGGACAATAAGGTTTATTTGTCTACATGACGTATTCCTACGCAAATAGAGGTTACAATATTTTACATTTTATAGAAGCTATGCCTTTCCGGCAAGAAATGTTTTCCTTGTTACATTTATTTCTTACAAAAAATGTTACCTATATACTTTATACCAACTACTACTAAGATCAATCAAATAAATATTCATGAAAAAGACATGTTACATTTTGTTGTTGAAATTTACAATTAAATTATATAATATTTAAAATTACAGATATGTGAATCCTCTATTCCCTCATGATCAAAAATATATTCACTTTTCTACTGTAAAGGTCAAATTTTTTATTTATTGGAATAAAACATTTTCTATTAAAAAACATTGCTGGTTTTCGTATTATTAAATAATTCAGGGTGTATAATAAATCAAAATTAAATGAAATAAATGTTCAAAATGAATGTTCAATTCATTCTAATGATTCGTCATTTGGCAAAAAAAACCCAATTGCAAGAATTAATTCAGCTGCCAATTGTTAGTGAAAGCTTTAGGTTTAACCAAATCCCATTATATCATTAACATAGCGCATCGTTTAAACATTCGAGATTAATTAATAATGCATTGATGGTAATCGCTATTGTATGATTTAATTACAATTTGCAATTCAAAGTTTCATTTGACGGGTACAGTTATCTATATAGGAACTAATTTAAATTGTGCTATACCGCAAAGAATGGATATGTGTTTGGTTAATATTTCACATCATCTTATTATTAAAATAAAAGTTGAAGTCGTTATAAATCAATATTAATATAATCTGCATACAACTGGATAAAAACTGAATTTGTATTAATACTTCTTTAGCTCAACGAAGTAGTGCATTTATTTTTATTCTCTGAAACACGCGTTAAATACTCGTATGTTCAACTAAGGATATAGTTTGAGAAGAGAATTATTTAAGACATAAGTATAAATTAAATAATAATGGTTATATTTTTACCTCTCATTGCAAGGATTAGCCTAAAAGTTTTAAGAGGTTTTTGTGGTAGAGTATGCAGCATACTATTATTATTCACAAGGTTGCATTTGCTCCCAGAAACAACGTTGGTAAACCCTTGCGATCAATTAGGTACTGAAGGAAAAAGAGAAACTTGAAAAACTTCATTAATTAGGGGAATTGTCAAAACCCAACCAGGATGAAACTCTCACATTAACCCAACCCAACGTTCTTTCATTCTATCGTACCCACAGACCAATATTTAATCGATTCTAAGTACTGACGTCGTTATGACTTTTTGTAGTATGACTATTATTCTGTAACTTAGCAGTTTGGGAATAATTTTTTTCTCTCTTCCGCAAAACTATTACAAATGTAATAAGATGAAATAATCAGAAAGTAAAAATTATTAAAGTACTACTAAAATAGTTAATAGGTATATAAAAATTGGTATAGAAATTACAAAAACCTAAAAGATTTGAACATTTACACAAAAAAAAGCCTTTGGTATTTGCAAAATACATTAAAATCTGTGTAAATTTACAATGGAAAAAATTAAATGTAGTTGAGAAAATGAAATAAGGCATGCAAATGATATATATACCCTTTTATACAATATTATATATTATATTGCTTATCATTTAGTTCTTTGCTGTAACATATAGTTACCAAGATTTGCATTCATTTCCTTATACAGGATGATTCAGAACTTATCTAAAAAAAATCTGAATGTACAGAGGACTCTTACAAATACAATTTTGTAAAGAAAAAATCAAAAAGGGCAGTTCGAAAATTATTTTAAAAATCAAAAAGGGCAGTTTGAAAATTATTTAAAAAACTGATCCACTGTAAAACCTGATAAGGCTGCAATCTGCGACCGAACAAAAAATGGAAAGAAATGCTCAAGGAAGGAAATAAATAATATTTTATAACGCCGATTTTATACAGCTAATTTAACTGCTTCTGTCGCTATTTTTATTAATTAATAATAGATTTAATTTGTGGTTTAAATTAATAAAATAGTTTGCATACCTGATGTTACAACAACAATTTACGCCCATCTTACCCAATTTCTACTAACTAACACAAATGTTTGTGCTTCTTGTCAGTTTTGAACTCGTAAGTTATTGGCATTAACTATGATACGTTTCCGTAAATCATCTATAGAAGTCGAAACCACAGTTTATATAGTTCGTCGAGTGAAGGTTCCAGAGTGTGTGGCTAAATCGTAGCTAAATGCGCAATGAACACCAATGAAATTAATTTGTACACGATGAAGTGGGAGAAAATCTATTTCTTGATCGAGCCCCTTGAGCGCGCGAACGTGCGCGCCGGACTGTATGATAGACTGTGTCGAAACGATTTAAAGTTAGGAGATCGTGGCAGCTATGGTACCGGTCCTCCTCGTCCAATCCCTTCAGGTGTTAATGCGGGAACATGCTGTACATGGTACGGATTTAATTGAGCCTCTTGTATGACACGTCACACTGCTGTAATAGGCCGTGGAAGTCCTGGACCTCCATCTCTTCCACGATTCGGTTTTAAATTTACCTCGCGTTACCACTACATTTGCACTCACTGCACACCGCGGTAAAAGTAGTTGCATTTGGCACATGTTTACCGAGAAATCGTTCTGCTAAAGCGTTTTCACAGCGTAATAAATTAAAACGATATCCATCAACTCCGAGTTACTGCTATACACGTAAGCCATTTTTGACACTTGAAAAACTAATGTAAACACTGACGTCACAAAAACTTTAGTGCTACAAAAAGTAATCGGATTTCAATATTCGGAATCGCTTGTTCCTGTTCCTACACACCAGCCTTTTCTAGTTGTGAAACGGCTGTAGAGCGACTTGCTGCAAACCATTTACTATCTGCGCACTTTCGATTTCCACCTTGGCAAGCTTTTGTGAATACGGGATTATACAGTATGCGCCAAAAGTATGGAATAAATTCAATAAAAACGAAACAATTATTTTTTGGGAAAAATCCTCGAACAGGTCGATTTTTAATTTAAAAAATACATATTTTAGCGTAAAATGCGATTTTCAAATGTCTTTTTTTTCGAGTAATGACGTCATCGATTTTTTTTAAATGGCAACACGATATTCTTTTCCTTGATACTGAAAGATCGTTTAATTCTCTATCAGACAGTATTAAAATTTTGCCCTCTTACATAGGAAAGTTTTCGAGTAAATGACGATTGAATGTAAAGTAAGTAAGGTAGAGTCTAAATTTAGAGAAACTGGCAATGTTGTAAATATTCCAAAACCTGGACGTCCAAGCATTAATGAAAATCAGAAACAGAACATTTTGATAAGTATGGTGGATAATCCTCATAATTCTTCACGATTGGTTGCATTAAACAATGACACTAGTCAGAGCACAGTGCTACGTATCTTGAGGAAGGAAAAATATCATCCCTACAAAATTCAACTTGTGCAGGAACTCAATGAAGATGATCCCGATCGCCGCTTACACTTTTGCGAAATTCTAATGGATTTATGTGAAATGTGAAATAGAAATTTACACCGGCAAATACTTTTTTCAGATGAGGCCACATTTTGTCTGAATGGTACAGTAAACCGTCAAACTTGCAGAAATTGAAGTCGGGAAAATCCTCATTGGATGGCATAGGCACATACCCAACACCCTCAGAAATTAAATGTGGGGGCTGGAATAGTTGACGACAGAATAGTAGGGCCTTTCTTCTTTGAAGGAACCCTTGCAGGACAAAGATATTTAGAGTTTCTAGAAAATGACCTTGTTCCAGCCCTTGCAGTAATTTTTCCTAACGATAATGACCCTGATATTCCTGACGATACCATATGGTTTCAGCAAGACGGTGCACCACTATGCGCGCCCTGTACGAGATTTTTTGGACAACTGTTTTCCTGGGAGGTGGATCGCCAGATCTTACACCTCTTGTGTATTTTTTATGGGGATACTTGAAGTCAAAAGTGTACATTAATAAACCACGTAATTTAGAAGAACTTCAAAATCGCATTCGGGACGAAATACGCAGAGTTACCCCAGAAATCATTCATAATATGCAAGAAGAATTTTTTCACATACTTGCGCATTGTCAAGAAGTTGGTGGATGGCAATTCAAACATTTAATTTAAGTATAAAATTTAATCAATTGTATTTTATTTTACATACCTCAGAATTGTACTTTTTTATGGATAAAATTTACGTTTTCTAACATTCAATCGTCATTTACTCGGAAAGGAAATAAATATGGTGTTGCCATTTAAAAAAAATCGATGACGTCATTACTCGAAAACAGATGATTTGAAAATCGCATTTTACGCTAAAATATGTATTTTTTAATTTAAAAATCGACCTGTTCGAGGATTTTTCCCAAAAAATAATTGTTTCGTTTTTGTTGAATTTATTCCATACTTTTGGCGCATACTGTATTTGATGCTGCCAGATTACAAAAAGCAATCGGATTTCAATATTCGGAATCGCCTGTCTAGAGACTACAGTGGCCCAGTGATGTAAAGGTTGAAAATGCTACAACTTCAATAAGGTTTTACTCGGAAATTATAAGGATTTTATAAAAAAAGAAATTACGATTTCGATTCCATTTTTATGACGTATCTATTCCCAAATTCTTTTAGATAAGTTCTGAGTCACCGTGTATATTGAATTCCAAATCCAACTTAGTTTCAATGTGAACTATACCTTTGAACCGCTTACTTTGAATAAACGTTGTTCGTTCTTATAAATGTATTAAGTTATTTGCAACGTTCCCGTTCGGCACATACTTGATTCGCAATATCTTATAAGCATGGAATCCAGTATACTAACGACGTGGGTGTTTCAAATTGCTCAACTCACTAGAGCATTTGATACTATTATATGTATATGTCAAGCAGAAATGTTTCACTTCTAGGGGCGGAACGTTGTCAATGTAAAATTAGAAATACTAAGGAAGTGGAGTTATTTTCAATATTTGTGATAGGCTGGCTATGATTAAAAAAAAATACATGTTACACTTGATGTTTAAAATTGTTAAAAACAGTAAAATATACTTTTTTAATAAGAACTAATTTTATTTTTCCACCTTTAAATTATATAAACATATTAAATCGTAGTTTTTAAAAATATGTTACTTGCTTGGGCGCAATGAGCATCGTTTACAATTATTTTTGCATTCACAATCTTGGATCGCAGGAATAAAGTAAATTGTGAATTTTAAAATTGATATACAGAAACATTATTCCAATCCCTGTAAAAATATGGAAGACTTACGCGATAGAATTTCTGTTGCTCTTAGGTCTATTTCACGGAGTTCAAAACGTTGTGTACAACATTAGATTGAGCTTGAACTGAAGTATTTAAGTATGTAGGACAAAATATTTGTGTATTTTGTTTGGTTAATTATTTATTTTTGTTACGAATTACTTATAAACAGTAAGAACTCAAATATATAATAATTGATTATTTGAAATTGAAAACGCAGTTATTAAGTAATATTTGCACCAGCACCAGAAATAACTCCTGTTGGTATAGCCTTTTCTATCTTTTCTTGTATGACCTGTGGCGGTGAAGTTGGTGCCTCTGTTTCTTCTAACTGTCGCATCCTCTTTATAATCCTGTTGTGGTGCTCCCCATCGAGCTGGAGGTAAGGTTTGATAGATGATGCATTGGCGTGCCCCGTTAATTTCATCAGTTCCTGTTCCTACACACCAGCCTTTTCTAGTTGTGGAACGGCTGTAGAGCGACTTGCTGTAAGCCATTTACTATCTGCGCACTTTCGATTTCCACCTTGGCAAGTTTTTGTGAATACAGGATTATATTCGATGCTGCCAGAATAGGTTTAATTGTTCTTCATTTCTTTCTTAAAATAATCGATTTTACCATAGATACCTTCTCCTCCTCGCCAAGATACTATCTGAAAAACTTTCTTCTTAAGGCGATCTCGGGATCTCGGGTAATCTCATCATAGCTATCTATAACAGCATTCCATTCATCTAAAGTAAGTGCTTCTGAACTTTCCTTCCTCTTTTGGGGACAACTTTTCAGGTTTCGTCTGTTTGCATTTTTCCACACGCATGCCTGGCACTTTGGAATTCTATATCTTCAAATGGATTTATCTTTCGTTTATGGTTAGTGAATTATAATTCCTGTGGATTTTTCGCTGTTGAATTCCATATCAACTTAATTGTATACTCTTTATATTCATCGTCATTTTCTTTACGCATATTCCATGCCCAATCTTTGAGTATTTCGGCTAACACGACAGTTGGGGTAGTCGCATAAAATTCACAATTCTTCTACCGACAAAAAGACATAAATTGTCTCCAGACACACTCTTTACTGTTTTTGGTATTTTTTGGGACTTATGTGTCCACTAATTTTCGTAATGGAATTTGACTGAATCTTACGTCAAATTTTGACACTCTTATACAATCGAATTAAATAACTGTTGATATTTTTTATTTACCTTAGACGATCATAATGCATATCATGTTACTAAATTTATGACTTTTTATAGATGGAGTAATATATGAATGAAATAATCGTAGATATCCCTTTGTATCAAATTTCAGCTCTTTCTGTTGTGAAATAATGACGCTGTATAGCGCAAATTTCAGTTTATTCACAATATTTCAGCAACGCCAGCAGAATACTTGGATTTATTTGGTTACTCTTAGTGGTCATAAAAAGGTCTAATTTTTTCCTCCGGTTCCCTAGATGCCAATGGAGAGCGATGAAAAATGGGCCACCCTATATACGTACATAATTAAAAAAGTACCTACTTACTTCTGAGAGTAATTAAAATTAACTGTGTTAGTAGTAGTAATCGGCAAGCGTCTAATTTCTTGTTTGTTAGAGATGAACGGAAAAACCAAACATTTGGTCAAATAAAAACGAGTTAAATAAATGGACGGATTTTCTACGTCGTAAAAACATTATTGTTTAAAATTGTTATTTAAAGATTTCCCAGCAGTACAGTTATTTCAAGTAAATATTTACTTACTACAATGTTGTAGTCTCGCCTTTTATGTACACACATGAAAATAAATTTAAAAATCTAGGAACTCATATTATAGATAGTAATTCTTAGTAGCAGGATCGTGTATGTTTTTGTATTTTATATTAATTATTAAAAAACTTATTATATTAAATTAAATAATGAAATATACATTTACATAAAAGAAAAACGTTGGTTTTGAGAGCTGATTTTAAAGAAAAATAAAATGGATATTTCATAGTTTTATAAAAAGTTTTCAAATAAATGCTCCATCCAAAAGAACCCGAACTAGTTTTAAACAAACAGCAGAAATGTAGAGACGTCCTTGAAAAAAAATTAAGGAAATAGCTACTTACTTTATTTATTTACTTCACTTAAAATACTTGATCACAAGAACGCTGCTATAAAGCTTTACCAGATTATTAAGCATAAAACTTTTAATATTTAAAAATAACATCCTCTTACAGGAACTCTAAACCTGGAACGCTGTTTTCTTTTCCAGATCAATAAACATTTTGTGAGGTAAAACACAGAAGAATGTATATTATCTAAGAGTTACCTTTTATTTGTTTTGATTTTAAATTATATTCTTAGTTTATCTAGGAAATCTATTTTTGTAAGATGCTTAAGTTGTGAATGTTTCTTGAAAAAATCTGTATTATTTTATAAATAAAATAATAATCCATCAATGATAAGAGTCAATTAAATATGCATTAGCAATTATGGTATAACAAATTAGTAGGTACACTCGAAATCTTTTAATAGTGCAATATCTTTTTAAACAATTTGAAAATTTTAAGCCATAGTTGCGGATTTATTATTTATATAGTATAATAGTATAATTTATATAGGTATTTATAAATTTCGCTAGTTATGGCATAATAGTTATTTATGCAACAAGTACAAAAGGTAAGTATCTATTAGTAGGACAACACGTCGAGTGCAATAAGCACTTTTTGTACGAGTGGTATGCAATATTTTTTCTACGTTCATGCAAAAAGCAAAACTTTATTGAACTATATTTAGTGGAAAAAGTGGTTCTTTATTGCACTAGTGCAATAAAATGTTTATTGCATTCAAATAAAACATTTTTTTTAGTTTTTGCATGAACGTAGAAAAAATATTGTATGCAACTCGTATAAAAAGTTGATTGCATAAATAACTATTTATAATAATTTTAATTAATAATTTATTCAACGCAATTTGATAATTAATAAAGGTACGAAAGTATATACATACCATTTTATTTCTAATCAGTTTCATGTTTAATTGATTTACATAAATTGTAGAAGGGCGCAGTATTGAGTAATCAGGGACCACTAGATGGAGACACTTACATCTCGCGTACTATTGTCTTTCTGTCGGTAGAGTAGAGTGATTGTTTCTTCAATTTTTGCTTTTGAAATTATCGTAATCGCCAATGGCGATTAGCAATCCACAATGGGTCACTCTCTGCTTGTGGCCCAGCATTGAGCTAGTCTCTTATTAAAACATGTAACTTGATGTTACAGAAGTAACAACTTATGGGTTCTGTGCAACCTGTAATAATATGTAAGTAAATCTGTAACTTTACTGTCGCTCATACAAAACTTTTAGGCCTGTGTTTCACAATCTCTAGAGTTCTTATGAATTACTTAGTCACATTCATATACCTAAAAATATACTACTACTATAAAAAGTAAAACAGAAAATTAACTGCGAGCTTATAGAAATTTACAGGTTTTCTTACAGATTGCGCAGAATTGGCCCATTAGTGTTTGAAACAACCGCATATGTAACATAGTTGATGTTACTATAGGCAGTAACGCTCTACACACGCTCTATGTACTATGAAATAGTTTCAAGTGAGACAACCACACTGTTTACGACTCGACTGCATTTATATACACCTTCTAGAAGGCACACAAACAAACGGTTGATGCTACAATCAGACGTGCATCATGAAACATACGTTAAGGATACACAGAGCCTACACCTTTACTGCATGTGTGTTGCATTATACAAGCACAGCTTGTTAGAACACGTTCACAGGCGTTGGATTTCTTTCTGTAAAGGCTTGCTGCTAATAAGTAACAACTTAGCGTTTGAAACAACTGCGTTTGTAACACAGTTGATGTTGGCAGAGACAGTAACACTCTTTATGTACTATGAAGTGGTTTCAAGTGAGACAACCACACTGTTTATGGGTCGACTGATATGATTTTGTGATGTATATAATTTTTTTTTTATTTGGGCGCCAATGTTTTATTTTATTTTGTTTTGTTTTATTTATTTTTTTTTATTAGTGTAGATTGTATTTATGTTATATGTGAAGTGTATAAGTGAATAAATATAATGTTTTTGTTTTATAAATTTAATTTATGAATTTATTTTGCTAATAATTTTTTTACCTGTACTTTGCTATACCTGGCTATGTTTTTCCTCTTTTCTCAGGAGTGGATTCTAGCAGAGTAGCTAACATCTTTTTTTTTAATTTAAATGTTCAAATATCTTTAACCACCCAGTACATACAAAGAAACAATTATTTTAAAAGATAGTACATTAACTTTTATTAAAAAACAGCAAAATGATAATTCCTCAATTAAATTAGAAAGCATTCAACCTAATGAATATTAAAGAATATTTTTACAGTTTAACATTTAACAAGTTTGATTTTTCTTAGATATTGCCTAATGTGTTTTTCTTGTGTTTAAAATTATATGAATCTTTTTACTGCTCTTATGCAACTAGAAATACACACAAGTGCAATGGAACTTGTCTAATTCTATTTAGCAGTAAGTTCTGGATTTTGACGTCTTTAGCTTCTATTTGTACCTTACAACGTTTAATGACTGGAATTTATTAGTATAAGCTTATTAACTGATTGAAATCTAATAGAAGGTAAGGAATTAACTGTTGTATATTGTTATTAATCGTTTAGAAGTTACTTTTTGTTATTTATCAATTTGCGTTTGATCTAGCTAGATAACCTTGTGTCATTGTCTGGTTTTTGAATTCATTTTCTTTATGTACTGTATGTTTTTGTATCGTCATGTCCAAATTTGATAGATAAAATTTTAAATTGAATTTAATAAAATTTGTAAAATTTTGTTATTTTAATATATTAATAGGCTTCTTTCGATATGTTTATTTAAGATAATTTCAACAATAATAATTTATCTATATTTTACATCAATAACAGTAACATTTCAATAATAATTCTTTATTTTTGTTGCTTAAAATGAATTTCATAGTATTTAATTCTTATGCAATTTCTGTTTTATCACAATATATATATATATATATATATATATATATATATATATATATATATATATATATATATATATATATATATATATATATATAACCACGTGACTGAAAACGCGATATCATTGGTGTGACATCACATGCCGGACAACGCGGCCGTCTTGCTTATGATTTCGTAGATATACGTGCAGTGTTATGGTGTTCGTGATGGCATTTTTGTGTCATCGTTAATGTAAATACTATGTAAGGTAGTTCTGTGCAAACGATGACGGAAGCGGGTTTTGTGAAAGCACAATCGGACAATTTGCCACGAATGTATTCATTTATACTTATAAACTTCATTGCTGCAAATCCTAACTTCATTAGTGCAGAAATACCTAAGTTAAAGTAAGCAGGTGTGCCTATCTTCCTTTTTTAACATTACAATAATTGTTAGTGGTGATGTGGTGAACTTGTGGTTAGGTATTATTAAATGTAACTTATTTATTTGTTTACAATATAGATCCACTTGTGAAAATTACGGCGACAGTTCTATTGGTTACGTTCATGTTAAATGAGATGGCAAGCTTTGCACAGAGAAGGGGACAATTCAGAACATTGTATTTATTCATTGTTACTATTTAAATTTTCCATAAAACATAAAATAATAACTTTTAAAAAGCCTTTGTAAGACACACTTTTTTTTGCTATTCTATCCTCACATTTTTAAAATTATTTTTACATATTTATAAATAAAAATGAACAATCCTATATGTAATACTAAGTACGTTTATGATATAATAATATTTACATATACAGTTAAATTTAAGATCTTAAAATGGGTCTTGCAAAAACAGTAGGTAGTGTTTTAATTTTGTTTTATTTCAATTCCAATTATATATAAAGTAGCCTTTGAAGAAATCAAATGCAACAGTAAAAATTTAATTATTGACTTAACAATAAATATCTTATAAACGAGCAATAATAATAAATCTACTCCCAATTATAAAGATTTGACTGTCATAATTTTAACAGGCGATAATATGTATCAAAACAAACAAAAAATCCTATATAGCATGAGTTCTAATCTCAACTGTTTCGAGAAAAAAAAATCAAAATATCCAGTTTGATACGCAAACGTTCAATTAATTTAGGAATCTCTTCATAATTTTCTACATAGAATATCATAAAATACAGTGTTTATTTAAACTGCCAGTAACAGCTGATATCAATATATGGGCCCGCCCATATATTGATATCAGCTCGTATTGTTGGTATTACGACTGTTACGGTCGGAACCGTTCCTCGGATAATGGTGGTCTTCTGAGAGTAGCCGCCTCTGTAACTGGTCACATTCTATGATTCCAAACTTTACTTTTCCGGAGTTAAAAAAATAAATTGCTCACTCCTTGTATATATGGCATAATTAATAAGTATATGGTAATCGCGTCTAAAGTGAAATAATCAAATAATACAGAAGTGAAAAATAAAAATGATCTCCTTCCGTCATTTTCTTTTATTCCAAAAGAAAAGCTTAAAAATTTTTAAATCAGCAATATAACCTTATTTTATTTAAACTTCAACCTCAACTCGATCTTAATAGAATCAATTAAAAAACTTTGGCTTACGTTACTCTACATTACACGTAATTCATATTCCTAGGTGTTAATAAATTGTCTATAGGAAAAATTATTATATCAGTACGCACCGTAAAACTTCAACTTGTTAAATCCTTTATAAATATTAAACACAACAGTACACAGTAAGCCACTCAAATTTTCGTTTTCCACCCAACTGCTTCGCCTGTGTTTGCATTATAAAACTTCTTATCTAAACTTGGTTCATTTACTCCAGATCTCACAAAATTTATTAATTCTGTTAATCTTAAGTCTTTAAACATTTTCACAAGTTAGCAAAATGAGTTTTGAAAAATTTATCCTAAAGTACCAAGATGTAAACAATAACATAATAATGATGCATTTACACACATTAAAAAATAACACTGAGTAACCTCAAACTCATTTATGACTGGAATTATTTTGAGGTTGAATTTTGAGTAATTAAACATTTTAACAATGGTGACCTTAATAACACAATTTTTGGTAAGAGAGATGGTTTTCGAAAAAAACCTCAAAATATTTTGATAATGTAGCTTGTGTTTTTAGTAACACATAGTTTAGCAAGCTAACTCAAACGTTATCAATGTTACTCATATAAGATTTATTTAGCTAACAAATAACTGCATGAACATTACTCAACGAATTGTGTTATTATTTTACCACAATCGAGTGTGAACTCGTTTTAACAACCAATTGTGTTTACTACAATTTTTTTACTATGTACTTTATATTAATATGCAGTCAGAATAAATGTATATACAACTTATTTTTTAAGTATATGTCAAAAATAAAAATCATGGTCAGTAATTTTTTTTTTCGGTATAAAACTTTGACCGTTTAGACACTGATTTTTAAAACTGAAATTTATTGAGATTTTTTGACCTAATTCGCTGTCATAATTCGCTGCTATAAAATATGTAAACTATCGGCTTAGTGGACAAAGGTATATATGAGAATTAAATCAACTTACTTTAATACAATTTTGTTATAGACCTAAGAAGGTACTTTTTTATTTATTTTCTTATTAGTTGGGTAATTGTACTCAAAAATGCAAATATGTAATTGATTTTTAAGTTAAAGGTACTGGGTGTTCCGAGCGCCTGTGCCACTATATCATTCGTTTCAATTTTTTTTTAATTATACAAGTGCTTGGAAAATAATTAGTAATTTGGAATAGTCTTCATTTAGTTTAAAAATATGTATACCTACTTGTTGCATATCGGCAAAATGCACTACACTTAGAGAAAACTGAGTTTAATGTAATTGTTGAAATCAATACATAGGTACATTCTAACAAATTAAAAACTCAAAAAGTTATTTCAGTTAATAATGTCGTTTTTATAAAACAGCACCGGCGTGTTTTTAAATTAAGTAGCAAAAATGAGACCACAAATTCATTGGGTGAAAATAAATCGAATCGATATTTATAGATAACTTCTTAAAAAATCCAAATATTTACATAAAATTTGTAAATCAGGGGTTTTTGCGGGCGAGAAATTCAAATTTGTTTCTAATTTTGACGTCACTAGTAGAGGGCGTCACTTATAGCACATCATGTTTCTTTTAAAAAGCAGAACTTTATTGCTACTTAGTGTATCCATCTGGCTATTAAAACAATCGATTCTCCTACCTGTTATATCTGAAAATGGTATACCTTGTTGAAGCCGTTAGGAGTAACAGTTTTCGAAATAATCCTCTTTGAAATATTCAGTGCATCGATTGAATTAATTGACCGAAGGATAAGAAACAATGTTAATACATCTAGACTGTTACAATATTTCGAACAAAATTCACGAATCTTATACGGCAGGCTAGCTGGGAATTGAATTTGGATAAATCAACCGTTCAACGAATTTTTAAAACCAATGGGTATCCTGATTATAAAATTTACCATTTGGAGTATTTACCTTAGCGCCACATTGAAAACATACTTAATTTTATAACTCAAATTGTAGAAACTGTTGATCAGAACCTTTTTCGGGACGTTCTTTGAACGGACAAAAATTTATTTGTCAGTAATGGTTTGCCAAACAGGCGCAACGAACACAACTGCTGCATTGAAATTCCACATTGTAAATCCAGTTCAAAACCAAGGCCATTTTGGAGTAAATGTATAGTGCTGCATCGGTACCTTATTTTATCAACATACATTGAACAGCATGAGTTATCTAAATTTCCTACAAGAAGAACTTCCTGCACTTCTTGAGAATGTTTCTTTGTAGTTAAGGAGAAACCTTTAGTTTCAGCACGACGGAGCTCAACCCCACAAGGCCAGGATTGTGCAGCAATATATGGATAACACTTTCTCAGAAAAATTGGTTGCGATTACACCTATTCAGTGGCTCTTTGATTTTTAGGTGGTATTTCTTTTTGAGACTGTTTAGGACGACCGAACTTTTTAACGGGAATACAGATAAAAATTTCTAATAAAAGTTTATTAGAATGAAAAAGAGATTTTTAACAGGAAACGAAATTGTGTATGTTTCTGGAAAAAATATAATTGATGACGTCATTAGTCGTTTCTGTCAAATCCCAAATATAATATTTTCTTTTGAAAATGGATAACACCACGTCTCCTAAATTTTATTTAAATTTTTTGCATCCTCACAGTAGGCCATACTGTCGAGTTTGAGGCATCCTGTACAGAGTAGCCAAGTTATATCCATGAATATTATAATTCATTAAACTAAATTCTTTACGTCATTCTTATTAAATTAAATTTGTATTTGTTTAATAAATTATTTATTGCAATCTTTAGAATTCCCAATCAAGATAAAATGTAAATATCTGAAAAATAAATACGTACAGTACAGTACATTACACTGTAATAAATATTTAGGATTAGAAAAAATTAAATGATCTGAAAAACTATTAGTAAAATGTATTAAGAACATTTTTTTCTGATTATTAGTTAAAATTCTAATATTTCTACTAAAAAACAATTACTTTATTATTTTCGTAAAAATGAAATGAAATAAAATGATTTATTTACATCAAAATATTAACCTGTTTCCCAGTATTGTATTAACATTCCCAGAAACATGCATGGGAAGGGAAGATTTTTTTTTGCTTCAACCAGAATACCGATGTACGGTATTCTACGTTGTTAAGTATACATTCAGATACAGCAATCACAAACCTAGAAAAAATATATACAGCCTCGGTTTATGATATAGGTCACGTGACAGGTTCCGCGTTGCCTAGGGTCTTGCGGTCTAGAAAATGGATATTTTATTTGCTTTATGTTGGCGATTTTGTAAATATGATGGCTGCATTGCAATATGAAATTAACTAACTTGCTGTCATTTTAAATGTCATTAAAGAATGTGACCAATCACAGTAAACAAATGAGCTTCACGCTACAATACAACCAATGTAAATTGGCATAAAAACCAAGTTTTAGCGATTCTGGACCTTTCAGGGCAGCCACGCTGGCACAGTCTATACTTTTTTAGGTTTGTAACAGCAATCTTGTTAGCCACTGATTCCAAAATGTATATCTCTACTTCAGAAGTAGAACTGCTTTACTGTTACCAATTCTGCGCTAGAATTTGCAACCATCGCAGCTACAGAATTCCGGACGTAATATACAGTATACATAAAGTATACATTTCTGGATTTCGCAGCTTTAAAAACAGCAATCTTCTATGGAATGTTATAAATGGTGTTTATTCCCACAGATTGAAGAGTGCATTTCTTAGTAAAGTAGGTACTTTATCTAAGAGTTTTAGTAGATGAAGGTTAGCTATAGAAAAAAGAAAATTAAACATTCTCCTAGATATAAATTGTTTTATATATTTTTAGGTATTATCGGCATTGTGTGAAACTAACTACTCTGTGGACTAAAGCCCCAACCAGCGTTGAATTACACCCACAATTTCTAGTCATATATTCTTTATTAATAGCTTTTGTAATATTTTTAACTGTATTAGAAAGGTATTTTAAGCCAATATACAGTATGCGCCAAAAGTATGGAATAAATTCAATAAAAACGAAACAATTATTTTTTGGGAAAAATCCTAGAACAGGTCGATTTTTAATTTAAAAAATACATATTTTAGCGTAAAATGCGATATTCAAATGTCTTTTGTTTTCGAGTAATGACGTCATCGATTTTTTTTAATGGCAACACCATATTTTTTTCCTTGATTCTGAAAGGTCGTTTAATTCTCTATCTGGATTTCGCAGCTTTAAAAACAGCAATCTTCTATGGAATGTTATAAATGGTGTTATTCCCACAGATTGAAGAGTGCATTTCTTAGTAAAGTAGGTACTTTATCTAAGAGTTTTAGTAGATGAAGGTTAGCTATAGAAAAAAGAAAATGAAACATTCTCCTAGATATAAATTGTTTTATATATTTTTAGGTATTATCGGCATCGTGTGAAACTAACTACTCTGTGGACTAAAGCCCCAACCAGCGTTGAATTACACCCACAATTTCTAGTCATATATTCTTTATTAATAGCTTTTGTAATATTTTTAACTGTATTAGAAAGGTATTTTAAGCCAATATACAGTATGCGCCAAAAGTATGGAATAAATTCAATAAAAACGAAACAATTATTTTTTGGGAAAAATCCTCGAACAGGTCGATTTTTAATTTAAAAAATACATATTTTAGCGTAAAATGCGATTTTCAAATGTCATTTGTTTTCGAGTAATGACGTCATCGATTTTTTTTTAATGGCAACACCATATTTTTTTCCTTGATTCTGAAAGGTCGTTTAATTCTCTATCAGACAGTACTAAAATTTTGCCCTCTTACATAGGAAAGTTTTCGAGTAAATGACGATTGGATGTTAAAAAATGTAAATCAATTAAAATAAAGCAAAAACGTTATCAAGTTTAGTTTTTCGAATTCCATAGTTCTTTTAGGGATCTTGTAGGTGAAAATCTTTGCAAAGTGTCATTGTCACACCGACTTTCTAATAAGTATTGTAAGCGACATAGAAATTATTATTCAATTTAAAGTATTATGGCACATTTAACTGTTACTCAAAGAATTGAAATTTTAATTCTTATCGGATGCGGGAATTTGACTAGAACTCAGCAGGAAGTTTGCGATTTATTTAATGAAAAATATCCAGATCGCCCTATCAGCCAATCAACAGTCAGTAAGGTAGAGTCTAAATTTAGAGAAACTGGCAATGTTGTAAATATTCCAAAACCTGGACGTCCAAGCATTAATGAAAATCAGAAACAGAACATTTTGATAAGTATGGTGGATAATCCTCATAATTCTTCACGATTGGTTGCATTAAACAATGACACTAGTCAGAGCACAGTGCTACGTATCTTGAGGAAGGAACAATATCATCCCTATAAAATTCAACTTGTGCAGGAACTCAAAGAAGATGATCCCGATCGCCGCTTACACTTTTCTGAAATTCTCATGGATTTATGTCAAGGAAATAGAAATTTACACCGGCAAATACTTTTTTCAGATGAGGCCACATTTTGTCTGAATGGTACAGTAAACCGTCAAACTTGCAGATATTGGAGTCGGGAAAATCCTCATTGGATGGTAGAGGCACATACCCAACACCCTCAGAAATTAAATGTGTGGGCTGGAATAGTTAACGACAGAATAGTAGGGCCTTTCTTCTTTGAAGGAACCCTTACAGGACAAAGATATTTAGAGTTTCTAGAAAATGACCTTATTCCAGCCCTTGCAGTAATTTTTCCTAACGATAATGACCCTGACATTCCTGACGATACCATATGGTTTCAGCAAGACGGTGCACCTCCACACTATGCGCGCCCTGTACGAGATTTTTTGGACAACTGTTTTCCTGGGAGGTGGATCGGCAGACGCGGACCGATAGAATGATCTGCAAGATCGCCAGATCTTACACCTCTTGACTATTATTTATGGGGATACTTGAAGTCAAAAGTGTACATTAATAAACCACGTAATTTAGAAGAACTTCAAAATCGCATTCGGGACGAAACACGCAGAGTTACCCCAAAAATCATTTATAATCTGCAAGAAGAATTCCTTCACAGACTTGCGCATTGTCAAGAAGTTGGTGGATGGCAATTCGAACATTTAATTTAATCAATTGTATTTTATTTTACATACTTCAGAATTGTTACTTTTTTATGGATAAAATTTACGTTTTCTAACATTCAATCGTCATTTACTCGAAAACTTTCCTATGTATGAGGGCAAAATTTTAGTACTGTCTGATGGAGAATTAAACGATCTTTCAGAATCAAGGAAAAAAATATGGTGTTGCCATTTAAAAAAAAATCGATGACGTCATTACTCGAAAACAAATGACATTTGAAAATCGCATTTTACGCTAAAATATGTATTTTTTAAATTAAAAATCTACCTGTTGGAGGATTTTTCCCAAAAAATAATTGTTTCGTTTTTATTGAATTTATTCCATACTTTTGGCGCATACTGTATATCAAATCTCCTACAATTCCTATCAATGAAGTCATATGTACGCTCTCTGATACCAAACATCTAGGTATGCTAATGAACAATTCCACAGACAAAGCTCTATTCAATAATTATATAAAAAAAATCTAGCTAAACGATTACATAAAGAGTAATATTTTGTTATTAATTAAGTAGGTTGTTATCATGTTTAAATTCATTGACAGGTTAATCGATATTAATTTCAACTAATTTTAATTTAGTGGTATAATAATTTTGATAGTTAGATGTTTGACTCAACTTAAAGGAGGCCACCTGAAAAAGCAATCCTAAAAATGCAGAAATAGGTCAGATCTAATCTATTGTGGTTGAATTTTCGAGTTCCCACATTTTCAAAAGTGAACTTAGATATTTATGTTTTCATTAAACCAGGTTAGTAAATTTTTTTAGATAATTATTGAATAGAGCTTTGCCTGTGGAATTGTTCATTAGCATACCTAGATGTTTGGTATCAGAGAGCATACATTCCTTCATTGATAGGAATTGTAGAAGATCTGATATATATATATATATATATATATATATATATATATATATATATATATATATATATATATATATATATATATATATATTAGCTTAAAATGCCTTTCTAATACAGTAAAAAATATAAAGTGTTTTCTGACCTCTACAATTTTTTATGATCTGTCCTGAACATTGTTCAGGAATTTGTTATTCTGGTATAGTTTTATCCAAATTATTCCAACAGATACTTCCAATTTTTGGTTTTAATTTCTTCCAAGCCATGCCACCCGATACTATTCACTATTTAATAACGTTGTAAGTTTAGTTACATCCTGTAGAGGATATTAAAGATGAAATGATTATATTTGAACAGTTATGCCACCATCACATCAAAACTCGACTAAAATGGAAGTCAACACTCTGTAACAAATTAATAATTACGAACGATTAAGACAAAAGAAATGGTACAAAATTTTGCGTTCCAGATATTTTCCACTTCAGAATTCAATTAAAGTTTCCTCACTTAAAATCTTATTTGTTCAGAGTTAGAAGTTTATCAAGTGAAAACACAACTCGCGTAAAGGGATACCAAATTATAATCAAATTATATTAAATCAAAGCAGATTCCGAGATGATGTAAAATGTGTTAATAAAATTAATTTCTCATTACATGGCAAATATTAAACTGAGATTATCTTAGGCAGGCTACGTAAATATAAATATTCTATAGCACACAAAACGTCAGATGACAGTGTTTTCATTTTATTTTATAAGTACATGTATTGTGATAAACACAAAAATAGAAACGTCATGCATTAAGCCAGACAAGTTCTCTGTACTACTCAATTAGTAAAATTATATCAAGAACGGAAGATGAGACACACTGTATTTAAAAAATAAAATAAATATTATTTGTGAATTAAATAACGCAAATGAAATCAAATGCAGGATTAAGAACAAAGAATTATCAGTAAATAAATAAACTTTTTTAAAAAATATGAGTGATGTAAATAATGTAGTAATAGGTTAAGTTTAGGTTAGTAAATAAGGAAGTGAATAATTTAAAAAAATAAGTGAACCATAAACGTTCTTGAAAACGAAAAAGTAAAATAAAGTGTATGAACTGGAAAATCTTCCACAAAAATAATGTAAAAACAAGACACATATGAAATTACCTTGACAACAAGAGATACCATAGATAGGTTTGGAAGCGATGCCATAAGTTTGAAGAGCGAATATCGATTTTGAAGCTTGGGGTTCTGTAGGAGGCTCCAGTAGTAGTATCCAGAGAAGGCGTCCAAACTCATCTGACACAACACAGGAAGAAACTGTTTAGTAAGTAAATATATATTTAATAATTGTATTTATATTTCAAAAGCTTTTATTAATTTATATATTTTATTAATAATAATTATGACTATCAATAACATATCTTAGCAACTATTACAATATTAAAAATAATAGTGGGCTTACAAAACATTATGAAATAATTATTTTATAAACATCTCCCTCTTCTAATTGGAACCCTTATTTTTCTTAATAAATTTAGAATTTCTCCTAAGTATGTTATTATGATTATCCATCTTAACTAAATAGGATCGCAGTGTTTCACATTTGTCAAGTACAATCCCTGGATACCAGTATTTGGTTATAATATCTTATATAAACACCCTTTCCCCTTTCCGAATATCTTCTCTAATGCTACTATTACTATCATAATGGATTTTCTGCGATTTCTGGATATCCTGCATCCTAGCTACTACATCACTTGGTACCAAGTTGGGTTTTAATTTTTCTGGAGACATTGGAAGCTTAGTTCTCAATGTTCTACTACACAGTAATTGTACTGGAGAAAAATTTAGCCCTGCTACTGGAGAATTACGATAATTCAATAAGGTTAGTTCAATATCAGTGCCTGATTCATGGGATTTGTTTAACATAGTTTTTGCAATACCTACAGCTTTTTCAGCTAAACTATTAGATTGATGATAATGCGGACTACAAGTTTGAATAGTAAAATTCCAATCCTTTGCAAATTTTCTAAATTCATAAGAAGAAAACGGTATATTATCAGCAATTAATAAAGCAGGAATTCCTAATCTACTGAAAATAGTTTTGAGTTCTTTTATTACACATGAACTTGATTTATTATTTATTTGACAAATTTCAATCCATCTAGAAAAATAATCAACAATTATTAGGTAACTTTTTCCTGCATATTGAGCTATATCTGCTCCTATTTTATAAAATGGTATATTAGGTATGTCATGATTAATCAAAGGTTCTTTGATTTTGGATTTGGAATATTTCTCACATACAATACAAGAGGAAATTGTTTCTTATATCAGTTGATATCCCTGGCCAATAAAAAAAATTTTACAATACCATTTATTTTGGTTATTCCAAGATGCCCTTCATGTAATAAATTTAACATAAATTTTCTCAGAGATTTAGGTATTATTAATCGATTATTATAATAAAGCAAATTGTCAGACAATTCGATATCATTTTTTAATTTATAAAAATGATTTAACTCACCTATTTCATTACATTTTTTAGGCCAATCAAATTTACAATAATTTATTATTTTTGATAAAATGTCATCTTTACAAGTTTCTTGTTGAATTTCTTTTAATCTGCAATCAGAGATTATGTTTCTGTAACAGCGTCTACAATGTTTTTCATTAAAATATCATTTTCTGTATGTGTTTGCACACCACACCTTGAAAGAAAATCTGCAATATACATTTCTTTACCTGATAAATATTTTTTCTGAAAAGTATATAGAAGTAGTGTTAATCTTAATCGCCTGATCCTATTGTTTTGTATTTTTCCAATATCTTTAGATAATATAGAAACTAAAGGCATGTGATCAGTATAAATTGTTACATCCTGATGCCCATAAATATAATTATGAAATTTTTGGCATGAAAAGCAAATCGCTAAGAGTTCTTTCTCAATTTGAGCATATTCAATTTCAGCAGTATTTAAGGATCTAGATGCAAAGTATACTGGTTTATTATTTTGCAGAAGGCAGCAACCTATAGCATCTTTAGAAGAATCGCATTGAATAGTTATAGGTAGATTTATATCGAAATTAGCTAGTACTTGATTACTACAGATAATATTCTTTAACTTATTGAAAGCATTACTTTGTCTTATAGACCAATTCCATATTATATCTTTCTTAAGTAATTCTCTTAAGGGAGAAATAATTTCTGATAAATTTGGTATAAAGTGTCTGAGGTAATTTATCATACCTAACATTCTTTGTAATTAAATTTTGCAAGTTGGTTTCGGCAATTTTTAATTACATCTATTTTAGCAGGATCTGGATGAATCTCATTTTCTGAAAAAATTACACCTAAGTATTTAATATCTTTTATGCAATATTGAAATTAAATTTTATATTATACTGTTTAGCTCTTTTAAGTATTTCTCGTATAGTTATATTATGTTCTTCTATGATGTCTGTAGCAATACATATTTCATCAAAGTACATCGTTACTCCTGGTATATCTCCAAAGTATTTGAATACTAACTTATGGAAAATTTCTGGTAAATTGCACAGGCCAAATGGGGCTCTTAGAAATCTGTAAGTACCAAATATTGTACTAAAAGCACATAACCGACTAATCCTCATCTAATTTTATATGATAAAAGCCATCCTTAATATCAAATACACTGTAATATTTTTTATAAGCTAAAGTAAGCTAATTCTTCTATAGTTGGAATTGTAAATCGTTCCCTAATAATATATTTATTAAGATGCTTCGGATCTATACAAATTCTTAATGATCCTTTAGGTTTTTCAACAATAACTATGTTAGAGACCCATTCAACAGATTCATTAACTGGAATTATAATTTTATTTTTAACTAATGACTCTATAGATTCTTTAAATTTATTTTTAATTTTCATTGGTATTCTTCTTGCTGAACTAGCAAATGGCACTGCATTTGATGATAATTTCAACTGACAAATATCAGGAAAACAGCCTAAACCTTCAAAATTTTCTTTATTGTTTTCATATAATATTGTTTTATCATATAATCTATTGCTATCTAATGTGTCAATTCGTTTGATTAATTTTAGTTTTAAACAAGAAGCTAGTCCTAATATTGCAATACAGTCGTTTGCAACTACAATAAATTCCACTGTGTGAATAATATCATCAGATTTTACTTTTACTAGTATTTTGCCTATTGTATTAATTTTGCAACCCCCGTAAGCTGCTAAATTAACCTGACATTTTTTATATTGTTTTGTAAACCAATTATTTTAACATACTTATAAGGTAATATATTGACATTAGATCCTGTATCCATTTTCACTTGACTTCCACATTTTCGATTTTTAATAATTTGAACCAAGATTTTACAGGTAGCGGGCTTTGAACTATATCGATACGATAATAATTTGATGATTCTTCTACTTCATTTACACACTCATTTGATACATTCTTGTTATCAGATTCTTCAACGCTTCAACGATTCTTCATTGCATCCACTGGTATTATTATTTCGTTTTGCTTTACATACAGTAGAAAAATGATTAAAACGGGAACACAGATTGCATTTCTTTTCAAAAGCTGGACAATTGCCTCGATCATGTTGTAGACCACATCGATAACACACAAATTTAAACTTGTTTTGCTTTCTAATTAGGTTATTTTCACGTTTGACATTGGCGACTAATTTGTTGTTGACATTAGTTTCTGTAATAATTTTTAAATTTTTTGTGTCATTTCTGAAGTTTTACATAAGTTAATAATTTTTTCCAGTTGATAATCATCTCGTAAAAGGCGTTCTTGTAGTGATTTTGACCAGACTCCTAATGTTATTTGTGCTTTTAATAATTTATTTTCTTGATTTTCGAAATGGCATTGTTTTATAAGATATTTTGGATCAGCGAAAAATGATTCACCTTCTTGTTGTATTATTTTTAAAAAGTGATATACATTCATTATCATATTTTCTTTTGGTAGGCAATGATTTTCTAATACTTCTAAAATTTTGTTGACTGTTTCTTCATCATCTTTCAATTTTGTAATTGATTTGTATACTTTTAAGGCTTCAGTGCCTAGTAAGTTTTTTAGTCTTGCTACTTGTATTTCTCTTGATTTTTTTTATAGTTTCTGTTGCTATAAGGTATATTGTAATTTCTTCTTTGAATTCTCTAAAGTTTTCTGCTACATTTCCATTTAATTGTAGTTGTCGTGGTTTATTAAATTCCATTTTTCTTTCTTTCAATTGTAATGTAGGTACTTTTCGTCTTTAGTACGACTGCGCCATGTTTAGTTATAAATATATATTTAATAATTGTATTTATATTTCAAAAGCTTTTATTAATTTATATATTTTATTAATAATAATTATGACTATCAATAACATATCTTAGTAACTATTACAACATTAAAAATAATAGTGGACTTACAAAACATTATAAAATAATTATTTTATAAACAGAAACAACAGAGAAATATGACTCAACACAGTATTTGAAGCGAGGGAAACGCGAAGCTAAGTAGTCAATCTGGAATACATGGCAAATGGAACAGGGAACTAAGTGAGTAATTATTCAATTTGAAAAGAGACTATGTGTGATAATAAAAGATTTAATAAAGACGACAACATTTTGGTATAAAAGACACTCAGAGAGATATTTAGCTAGACAAATCTTCTTAGCAAAGAAAAAGACAATTTCTAGTTAAGATTTTTTATGTAAATGTGCCAATACACAAAATTTGTTCAATTAATTTAACTTATTTAATTTATTTAGCTTTCAAAAGGTTAAGCTCCTTAAATTTAGGTAATTAAGAAATGATATTTGACACAGTTTTAAAAAAAGTTTATGAATGAGCAAATTTGTTTAGTAAATATTTGTGCAATACATACCTTTTGTTCCGATTTCATTGAATTTTATTTCACTTTAATTCACAAATTGCTCTTATTGTTGCAAGAACTGCCAAATGAGTCAAAGCTCATAATTAAAGATAAAATTTCAATTTAAATAATAGTAATCAAAAATTAATGCTTATACAGGGTGAGAAAAAAAATATAAAAAGTAATACTCATATAAGTACAAGACTATGGCGTCCAATGTTTTCAAATGAAAATAAGATATAATCGGACTACTGATTTATTTATTTATTTAATAAAAAAAATATATTACATTCAATATTTGCACTTAAAAGAAGTGCATAACTGAAGCTAATATTGGAGCAGTTAGAAAGATAAAGGTAAGTTAAAATATTATGTCATAGTTATTTGATGGAACATAGAGCTAGCTAGGGAAAAACAGGGTACAAATTAAAAACACAACAATAATATAAACACAAAATTAAAACACAACTATATTAGTATTATTAAACCTAATGGTGACCTCTGTGAAACTAACACAGAAGCAGCAGAACTTTTGTCGGAAAATTTCACAAAAGTAAGCACCGTTGAAGCTGATGGAAATATCCCTATTAAAGGTAAAGTACTTACTATTTTCCTTGATTAAACCTCAATTTAAATTTAAATATTCTCCATTTAAACACAGTGAACGAGAGGTAACTGTACACAACACCGCTACATGACCAATATGGCGTAGTGACGTGTGTTGGATCAGCTGATATACTGCAGCTACACAACCAGTCAGGAGTAGGGATATAGAATACAATTAAATTGGGTGCGTGTTAAGTTTACACAAAATGGTGTACTTTTAACACACAACTGGTTAATATTACACAAATTTGGTATATTTTATTATAATACTAGTAATTTTAACACATTTTGTGTAAAACGTACAAAAAAGCCATAGTGTGTAAAACTATTACCACGAAATTTTTACACATACTAAATTACACACTGGAAAATCTCGCTTACACAGCAACTTTTTTTACAGTGTAAGTATATAATCTCGATCTTGAAAAGTACGTAAATATTGACTGATAAAAAAATTATTTAATGGAAGATTCATACATTCATACATTATACAAAATAAATGTTATTATTGGCTCAAAATAATCTTTTGTACAGTATTTATGTTCTGCCTAAAACATAAAAGTATTTCTATCTAATTTACATATGAATATTTGATACATTGTTGCGAAAGTTACTCCAAACTCGGTAATTCCATGCATATTATCCCTATGGTACGCATTTTTCAGTGTTGTATTTATTTATTCTCTAAAGCATTTATATTTACAACCGTCACAAATTATGAAATAAAAATATTAACGATAAAGATAATCCCTATAAAAAATGGCGAATGCGCCGATGTCACGCAATGCAACATATAATTAATTCTCTTTTTTTCGAATTTTGTCGAATTCACATAAACTATAATTTCATTAACAAATTATTTAAAATATGAAGTTTGTGATGGTTTTGCTGCTAATATTATAGAATTATGGGAGTAATATAGGAAGAAAATATATATATATATATATATATATATATATATATATATATATATATATATATATATATATATATATATATATATACGTAAAATTTCTCCGGGTTCCTTTCCGCGATGAATCTGCATGGTCTTCAAAAGAACCATTTGTTTGACAACGTTTCGGAAAAATCTCATTTACCATCTTCAGGTCTTCTTACTTCTGCTTCGCGTTACTACATATCTATATCTCAAGTCGCATAATAAAAAAGATACAGGGTGTCAAAGTTAAAATTTTATTTTCGATATTTGTAAAGAAATCTAAATATTTACATAAAATTTGTAAATCTATCTATTCTGAATACGATTCTTTGCAGAATTATCTAAACAATAATCGTAGATAAAATCACTGAAATTAAAATTAGACAAAACTAAATATCCACAAATTTGCTTTTTTAAAGAGGTTTAAAATGTGTCTATTGGAATACAAAAGCTTTAAAGAAGTGAAAGAATTTTTAAATAATTTCTTGATGTAATCTCTATAACAAAAATCTGAATCTAAAATAATTCCCAAGTTTTTAGTAGTATTAACAAAAGGCAAACATAAGTTATTCAAACGAATGTCTAAATTATCTTTTAAGAATTATGTGCGGTTTTTATTTCCAAATAACATTAAATGTGACTTTAAAGCATTAAGTTTTAAATTATGATCAGCAGAAAGATTATATAACGATTGTAAATCTTCACTGATAAATTCAGATGCATGTAGATAATCAGAATGATGAATTTCAAAATAAAGTTGAGTTTCGTCAGTGTAAAGTTGAATGTCACAATTTTTTAAAGACTTCAAGAAATCAGCAGTGTATAATAAAAATAGCAGATGTCCTAAGACCGGACCCTGTGGCATACCAACAGAAATATAAGATAAGAATTGATCAATAAAACTGAATTATGAGAGAACCCCCAAAAATTTAATTAAGCACGCATCAAATCATGATTAATAGTATCAAAAGCTTTAGAAAAGTCCAGTAATACAAGAATACAATTATTACCCTTATCACGCGATTTAATAATATCATCGGTAACTTTGAATAAAGCCACAGAAGTACGAAACCTTTTTCTAAAGCCGTATTGACAAAATAAAGGTTTGTGTTATACAGGGTGATTCAGGTTTAATCTTGATAACTTCAGGAATCGATAGAACAGGTTAAAATAATGTTCATTTGTGATATAAACTTATTTCCTAAAACGCATCGTTTCCGAGAAAGAAGGCGTTGAAGTAGGAAATTTTTTCTGGTTTTTTTCCTCATAACTTTTGAACCACTTATCCAATTTAAGTGAAATTTGGAACACAAACACTCCTTATGATCTTACATAAGCTTCTTAAGTTTGAATTGCCTACCCCTCTTAGAAGTGTATGCTACCCCCCTCTTACTTTATTTCAAAACTACAAAAAAGATAGTTAATTTCAATAAAACATCTACGCACCACTTTGACCTGATTAATTTCGAAACTTTTTCGTCTTCTGTTTTTTTTTTCGACGTTTGGTCTTGTTTCTGAGATATTCAAAGAAATTGGTGACAGTGTAGAGCACCAGCCGCGTAAATTTCATTTAACGTTATAGCAACCCATGAAAACAAAACTCAGTGATTTGTGTAAACTGACGTTTTCGGAGCCGGGATAACCGAGGTGGCTGGGAGACGACTGCTCGTGGAACCAGTCTGGATCAGCTATGTCGATGTGGGTTCGAATCCCACTGTAGTACCATGGATGTTTGTTCTCATCGGGAGATGCGCAATAAGTCTATAGGCTACGGTGTTTCCGGGGACACTGTCGGACGGCTTTCAAAAAAAAACTGACGTTTATGAAAATCATTGTCAAAAGTATTATTTAAGGAGTGTTCTTAGTGTTAAGAAAAAATGCCAATAACCTCAAACATAAATTTAGTAACAACTACTTATTACAAGATTTACAACAAACTTATCAACTACTAAAAAAATTACAATAATTGCTCAAAGTGCATTCCTCCAGCCTCAATACACTTTTGGCATCGACGAACTAGTGTATTAACCGCAGCTGTTATTTGAACAGGATTATTTTTTATGTCATCACAAGCATGTCCAATTCCTAACGGGTATGTACTGGCGTATCATACACAATTGCTTTTAGATGGCCCCAAACGAAATAATCCAGAGGATTCAGATCTGGCGAGCGCGGAGGCCAAGCCACTGGTCCTTCGCAAGGAATCTACATATTTGGGTGGTTGTTGGGTTGCCGTCCAATCCATCGACGAGAATAATTCTCATCCAACCACTGCCGTACTTGCCTTCCGTAATGTGCAGGGGCACCATCCAACTACTGCATCCAGTTCCCTTGGCGTAAATTTAAGGGGACATTGTCAAGCACGTCGGGGAGAAAGTTTTGCAGAAACTCATGAAATAAATCCCCATTTAAACGAGGAGGCAAAATATGCGGCCCACAGAGGTCATTACTTAAGATACCTATCCACACATTTACACTAAACTGCTGCTGAAATGAAGATTGTCTGACACATCGAGGATTGACTTCACTCCAAACGTGAATGTTGTGGTAATTCACAATTCCAGCTTTTGTGAAATTAGATTCGTCGGTCTATAAAACCTTATGCAGAAATTGTGGATTAATTTGTGTTGAATCTAAAACCCATCTACACAAATTTAAACGTTTTTCAGCATCTCCTGGCAACAAACCTTGAACTGGTTGGAGATGGAAAGCCCTTTGATGATCTTGTTTGAGTGCTCTCAGTACTTTTGATTGAGATAAATGGAGTTGCCGAGCTGCTCGGCATGTGCTTAAAGTTCTATCGATATCAAAAAGATTAAGAATTCGCTGATTATTTCTGGGCGGTACATTACGATTGATTATGATCATTGTAGCGGCACAAACCATATTCCGAAAATCGACGATGTACATCTACAAAAACTTGTGCATTTCGAATTCTTCTATTAGGAAAGCGTGTTCGGTACTCTCGAACTGACGCGTTGGAATTTCCATCACAGAAACTATAAACATAATGTATATCGGCATATTCAGCATTTGTAAACGTTCTTGGCATTTTTTCTTAGCACTAAAAATGCTCTTTAAACAATACTTTAGACAATGAATTTCTAAGAATATCTCAGAAACAAGACCAAACGTCGAAAAAAACAGAAGACAAAAAAGTTTCGAAATTAATCAGGTCAAAGTGGTGTGTAGATGTTTTATTGAAATTAATTATTTTTTTTGTAGTTTTGAAATAAAGTAAGAGGGGGGTAGCATACAAAATACACTTCTAAGAGAGGTAGGTAGTTCAAAGTTAAGAAGCTTATGTAAGATTATAAAGAGTGTTTATGTTCCGAATTTCCCTTAAATCCGATAAGTGGTTCAAAAGTTATGAGGGAAAAACGAGAAAAAATTTCTACTTCAACGCCCTCTATCTCGGAAACGATGCGTTTTAGGAAATAAGTTTGTATCACAAATGAACATTATTTTAACCTGTTCTATCGATTCCTGAGGTTATCAAGATTAAACCTGAATCGCCCTATATAACGATTAACTTGATCAGAAAGCAATTTTTCAAAAATTTCGGATATAGCAGGAATAATACTTATAAGCTTCAAATCTAAAAATAAAAGTAAATTATTATTTTGAGTTTATTATTGGGTTTTATGAAATTA
The DNA here is from genome assembly GCA_037114965.1 of Monochamus alternatus. Lineage (NCBI taxonomy): Eukaryota > Metazoa > Arthropoda > Insecta > Coleoptera > Cerambycidae > Monochamus > Monochamus alternatus. The sequence continues at coordinate 44,381,758 of CM073427.1, read as the reverse complement.
GGGCAAAACTTTGACATGATGGGGTTAAACGTTAAACTCCCCGGTTTCGGATTCAGCGACCCTAAAAACATATAATAAACAAGGTCTGACCTCCAGATCTGAGATTTTTTTTGTGGAGCTGTGTAATCAATAAGTAAGCTATAAAGTCAATATTTCGTTCATATTTTTTTCTTTACTTACACATGTAAAATTAATTTCTCAACCAGATCTGACATTTTTCATAATTTTTGGAGAAAATATTATTCTTTATTTCAAATCAACAAAAATCGATGTTAAAAAATTGTTTTGTTTCCTGTCAAACTGCAAATTAATTAACTCACACCCACTTTACAGAAAACAATGAAAAAATAATGACGATATCTGGAGATAATTGATTTTCATTAAAAACTTCCATTCATTATGCAGTGGAACAAAGGCGAAATTAATTTATTTTTTATGCAGTTTTCAGCCGATGAACTCAAAAGGCTTCAGTTAATGGAGGTGGCTCAGGGTTAAACCGCTATGAAAATAGGAAACGTCAGACAACTGAACATGTAATGTTAAATTTAAGGCATCATAATGAAAGCGTAGGAGTTGCTAACGTGTGTGTGTTTATGTGTTCATGATTTATCTTGGGCAGGTAAATCTCATTCACATATTAGTGAATTAGAGAAATATCTAATACCGACTTTGTATTCATTGTATATTGATTTAATTATGTTCATACAGTGTGTTTGAACTCTCCATCTCTTTTCCACTCCCGGACATGTATAATAAAGATATTATCAATAATATACGAAAAAAGAGAAGTTCTTAAAATATACAAAACTACGAATTTGAATGAATATTATCATGAATTTAAAAATTCAGATTAATAAATGAACACTGGTGTACTGCTAATGATATCGAATATGTAAGTATAAAAAATTATTATATGACTTCTCAATGCTGCCGAGGTGATCCGTATAGTTGTATAGCGATATACATGGTGAGTAATTAATAATGGTACGTAGCTTAAGGGCAGATTGTTAACGTCAAAATAAAGCGATTGAGTCCAACATGCATTATTCAATTGTTGCTCCTTTTCATTCTACAGGGTGTTAAAGTTGAAAAAATGTTTTCGATTTTTTTGCTATATTTAAGAACGTCTAGACCGATTATGTTGAAAATTTGTAGTCTTATGTTTTTTGAGGTGGCAATTATGAATATGCAAACAGTGTTGAGATCAGAACTAGAGGGCGCTAGATATACTGTAAAAATATTGATGTAAAAATATGTATTTTACACTTTTGAATCGAAACTATTGAACTACCTAAAAATAATATAAATAAGCCCTCATCTCCGCCACTTAACAAAAAATTGAAATCCAATCATTTTACTTGATGCCAACCTATGAGGAAGAAATTATTAATGTTATTAAATCTTTAAAAATGGGTAAGGCGCCAGGCGGTGATAAAATAACATCAGAGACTATGATTAATTTAGCAGAGGAGATAAAAGCTCCATTAACACACCTAATTAATGAAATTCTTCAAAAAGGAATTTTTCCAGATCAATTCGAAATTACTTTAGTAAAACCAATCCATAAAAAAGGAGACAAACAAATTATGTCAAATTATAGACCCATATCATTAACAACTAATTTAACAAACATATTTGAAAAAATTCTTAAAATAAGACATAAAATATCTTGATAAATATAATATAATTTCAACTAAACCTCCTTTTTCCCTCCCTAAAATGGATTTAGGGAGGGAAAAAGTACGCAAAATGCAATTTCTAAGCTTACTACTGAAATATATAAGTCGTTAGATGAAGGAATATGCTATAATATGCATATTCCTGGATCTTGCAAAGGCTTTTGACACTGTAAACCATGCACAATTGTTGAAGTCTTCGCAAAATGTAGGAATAAGAGATGTACCCTTCAAATTGTTTAAAAGCTATTTGACAAACAGAAAACAGCTGGTATCAATAGGCAAACAGATATGTTCGGAGGAAACTATTACGTATGGGGTACCCCAAGACACAGTTTTGTGTCCTATTTTGTTCATAATATATTCAAATAATTTACTTATTCAAAATATAGCTGGTACAATAATAAGTTTTGCTGATCATACGGTTATTTATTATCAAGCTGATAGTTGGGAGCTTCTAAAAATAAAGGTAGAGCAAGACATAATAAATATTATAGATTGGTTTAATCTTAATACTTTAACAATAAATTTTGAAAAAACCAAATTTGTACCATTCGCTTCGTACAAAAATAATTTACCACAGTATAACAAAATTACAATAAATAATTACAAAGAAGAAATTGAAATATTAGGTACGGATCATATAAAATATTTAGGAGTCACTATTGACAAATTTTTACGTTGGAATAATCATATTAATAATATTACGCACACTTTATAAACCTTGTTGTTCAAATTTAATTATCTTGAAAAATTCCTCGAAGTAGATTATATGAGAATATTATATTTTGTATTAGTTGCATAAAAATGCAGTATGCAATTCTTGGTTGGGGAGGTGTCCTTGACACGCATCTAAAAAAATTAGAGGTATTGCAAAAACTATTTCTAAAAATTATTTATAAAAAGAATTATACATACCCTTCAGATACTATTTTTTCGGAGAGTAAAGTAATGGATATTCGGCAGTTATACTTTCTCCACTTAGTAATTTATATTTATGAAAATAAAAGTACACTAAAACTGATTGACCACAACTATGATACGCGAACTAAAACCAAGGAATCAGTTAGAACACAAATAACTAAGAGGACTATTGATCAATGTTCGTATTCATATTTAGCAGCAAGAATTTACAATTTTCTGCCATTGCAGCAAAAGCAACTTCTCTATCAAATAAAAAACATAGGTTTGTTTAATAAGAAATTTAAGAGATTTATTTTAGAAAATGATAGATCAGTTGTTCATAACGTTTTGGATCCTAAATCTAATTGAAACAGGTAGAAATTGATAATAATATAAATTAGTATACAAATCAATAATATTAATAAAATAACGGTGTGGTATATACAGGTGTTCAAATGTTTTCCTTATCTCGTTTTCTCGTTTACAACCTTATAAGTGGTTAGAGTATAATACATTTTGTTGTACAAGTTGTAGACTATAATAGTAAATTTAAGTTTTCATTCATATTAGGTAGGCAATACTGATCCGGTAAATTAATAACTTCGTAACAAAAGAATAGCATAACCACGCGCGATTTCGATCTTTGTCGTTTTTCCCGTTTATTTTTTTTTGCACTTGACATGTGATTAGCAAGCAATAGCAATGTATTATTTCTCTATTAATGTAAAATAAGTGAAACAATAAACACTATTACTACTACTACTACTACTACTACCTTCAATTCTAAATAAAAAAGGCTTGTTACAAATCGATAAACTCAACCGTAAAATCCTAATCTGCCAAGATAAGTACATTTTCAGCAAGAGTTCTCTATCTACCATGTCCATTAAACGGAAAAAAACTATTAAAATTTTCTAATTAATGACTTACTACTGTTTCTTGAACATATTCCCTTAAATTACCCTGCACATTACCCCCGACAAATAAACGAATATCTTAATAAATATTTTCCGCACCGTTGGATTGAATGCGGCAGCGAAGTTCCTTGGTCTGCACGTAGTCCTGATTTAAATCCGATGGATTTTAACTTTTGGGGTTATATTGAATCTTTACATTACAAAAACATTATTAATAGTCAAGAATAACTTTGGGAAAAGATTCAAGAATCGGTTAATATTATCGAGCAACATAGAACTTTATTCACCGTCAGACAAAATTTAAATAAGAGGCTAACTAACTCTAGAAATGGCTCAGGCGACAATACCATTTGCTCAGTGACATGTCTCAATAGCTTTTATAAAGAACAAACAAATAACAAAATTAAAGGCAAGAGAAAAGAAACATCACTATTAATTATTTTTAACAATCTTACAACTAACGTTTTGATATTTATTTTTTTAATTTATATTTTTTTACATTATTTGCTTTATTACCTTTTTCCAGTTTTCTTTTTTTATTTATTTATTACATTTTTTTATTTGTTTGCTGCCTTGTTTTAAACATGTGGAACGCTTCATGATTTACGTGTCATCTTTGCGCAGGGGTAATCTTCTCTGTATCGTTCCTATTTTAGTACCTATATATACCGCCGAAGTGAGTACAATAAGAGGTTAAGAAAGTGCATTGAAGTCGTTGATGGTCACTTCGAGATTCTTTTATGATTAATAATGTGTTAAGATATTCATAATACAATGTTCAGTTGTTGTAGTGTTCGTCTTATTGTTAATTCAGTTTGGATATCTTAAAACTCCTTAATTTTCTAATGTAATCCCCGCCGAATCTCAAAGACTTAAATCGCCTGTTTCTCGAATACGGTTGAGTTTATCGATTTGTAACAGGTATACCTTTTTTATGTAGAATTGAAGGTAGTTCAATAGTTTCTTATTTAGAACTTCAAAAGTGTAAAATACAAAAAGGAAAAGACATATTTTTTCATCGACAGTACAGTATTATAACTAGCGTTCCCTAGTTGTGACCCAACACTGTTTCGTAATTGCCACCTCAAAAAACATAGGACTACAAATTTCGAAAACATTTTTTCAACTTTAACACCCTGTAGAATGAAAAGGAGCAACAATTATTGAATAAGGCATGTTGGGCTCAATCGCTTTATTTTGACGTTAACAATCTATCCTTAAGCTATGTTCCATTATTATGGGCCCACCCTGTATGCCATTAGGGATTTCATCAGTTGTACTAATTTGGAAATTATAAATAAACCTTCTGTTCAAGGTCACTTCGGGGTATCTGCGATTGATTGTAATAAATTTTATCTTATGCCAATATATAGGCTGCTCAACGGTGATTTTGATCTGTTTTCGGAGATATTACATCTATTTTTAATACAGTGTGTCCCGTTTTTTTTTCAGGTTAAGATCTCTGGAAATGTAAGAAGGCTGTGGAATTTCGGCAAGCCATTTTTTTTTTAAATTAGTACCCTGAAGAGAGGTTATATTCTACTAACCATTTTATTGATTTGACAAAAGTCTGACCTACTACGATTTTTTGAAAGGGTCGTTTTTCAGAAAGTGATATGAAAAGCTGCTCTGAAAATTCAAATGATGCAACTTCTATTATGAATGTTTTCGCTCACCACAAAAGACTTGTCAGAATTATGACTGGTTTGGGTAACAGGGATGAACGTAGAGATCAATTTATAAAATTGAATATATTATCAATGCCTTGTATATACATATTTCAGTAGTCAGTAGCAGTAGTTTTGTATATAAAGCATAATTCGAGTGACATTTTGACTGGAAATCAGATACTTTCACATGATAGAACAAAAAATAATTATTATATAAATTTCCTTAGGTTATCTAGAACCAGAAAAGGTACAAGTTTTATAGGTATACGCCTGTTTAATGTGTTGCCGTTTTGTATAAGAGATCTGAATATTGCACAAATTTAAGAAAAAGATAAAATTATTTCTACTAAGAAACGCTTTTTATGACAGAGAACAGTTTTTTGTAAGTGATTTCATTTTAAGTTATTTAATTATTTATTTGCCGTTCGTATTAATTTAGATTTAGTATTGACTTGTAGTATACTTGATAGAATGTGTATGTATGCGATACTAAAATTATTTTAACTTATGTGTATTTCTTATTTTAATTTCAACTAAGGTCCACGTTGCTACAGTTTCATTTTAGCTTTCACTTGTATTTATAATTTTTATCTAGTGAATGTTGACAGTTGGTTCTACTTGACTCCTTCCCTCCCCTTTTTGTTGTGACGTGTGTAAACACATCCGTGTATTGACACAAAATTATAAAGAAAGAAATAAATACAAAAAATAAATTACGCTACTACGGATTCTCATTTCCGAATGTCATCATATTTATCAAGTAGATTTCAATATGTTACACATAATGGTGTTCAGTCTACTATGTCTGAAATAAAACATGGAGTTCCACAAGCATCAGTTTTGGGTCTCCTACTTGTTCTCATTTATATTAACGATTTTCCTAATATCTTTGACAGCGAAGTTTTAAGCATACTTTTTGCTAATGATACCAGTATATCAGCTTCAGGTACAGATTTATCCACTGTTCTCAGGACGCCAAATGCTGGTTTGCGAGTAATAAATTTACTGTAAATGGTACTAAATCAGAAACAATGATTTTTAGTCTAAAAAACATAAATTGTGTTAATAATCCGGAATGAGTTACATTTCTTGGAGTTTTCTTAGATCCGAAGTTATCTTGTAATCATCATATTGAGTACATTTGTAATAAAATATTTAAACATCTTCATCAGAAACTCAAAAATATGTCCCGATGGTATTTTATTTTGATGTTATTGCACTTTGAAAGCCAAAAACAATTAGACGATTTTTAACAAATTTCATGCCTATTTTATGGCATGGCAGTAATTATACAGTGATGTCGTTTCTAAGTTCTTGTTTAAAATTAAAACAAATGCCACTAGCCCCGATGGAATTTCCTTAAAAATGTTATTTATTACACCCTATTTAAATGATCATATTATGTTTATAATTAACAAATGCAACAATTCCCTAGTATCTGGAAAAATGCTAATATTATTAGGTTCTAACATTGGTAATCCATTCTCATTTTTTCTATTTAGGCCATTATCAAAAGTTCTTGATAATCCTCTGAGTTTGTCCCGTTAGATTATAGCAAGTGCTTTGATGTTCGTAATGTGGCGCTCAATTTTTTTAGTAATTATTTAACTTATAGACGTCAAAGAGTATGTCTAATGCGTCTTCAAAATTTCTTTCTATAAGTAAAGCGGTTCTCCAGGGCAATATATTTAGGCCCTTGTTATTTTCCGTAAGTACTTCTAACTTGTCACGCTATTTAAATTTTTGAACCGTTCACCAATATGCTGATGATACGTAAATATATTATCCTTTTTTCTATAATGAACTGAATGTTATCATTTCCAACATTAAATCAGCTTTAGATATTATTTGTAAATTTTCCATTGGCCACGGTTTAATTCTTAATGAGGTAAAAACTCAGTTGTTTGATTGTCATCATCATCATTTTAAATAATCCTGTTTTTCAAATTAATATAAATAATGCAGTTATAAATCCTGTTAACGAGTGTAAACATCTTGGACTTATCATGAATGTTGGTTTTAGATTTAAGAGTTATATAACTAAATTAGTTCAAAAGTGTTTTCTCAAATTAAGGCCATACTATTTCAGAACATTAAATTAAGGTTGACTGATAACTTAGTTTTATCTTTACTATCATATTGTGATATTGCTTTTTTGGTCTGCTTTACTGCAAGTTGATAAAAATAGCCTTCAAAATATACAAAATGCCTGTTTGCGGTTTTTTACAACTTAAAAAAATATGATCATATTTCTGGTGTTCTCAGGGACTCTGGTATACGTTTGAAGAACGACTTAAACTACATTTCGCTTGTTTGGTTTTTAAAGTATTACATTTAAATACGCCAGAATATTTAGCTAATAAGCTTGTTAAAAACTGTGATGTTCATAATCGTATCACTCGTAACAATAAATTATTAGTTTCCCCTCGACATAGTTCGGTAATGTTCTATAGATATAGACATAGATTCTCTTTTAACGCTTCTAATATCTTTAACTCTTTGCCTCATGATATCAGAGGAGGCAGTAGTTTTCACGCATTTCAAAGATTCATTATATAATGATCAGTCGTAATCTTTATTAATTAATTTAACTAGAAGGTTTGCTACATACAGTATGCGCCAAAAGTATGGAATAAATTCAATAAAAACGAAACAATTATTTTTTGGAAAAAATCCTTGAACAGGTCGATTTTTAATTTAAAAAATACATATTTTAGCGTAAAATGCGATTTTCAAATCTCATTTGTTTTCGAGTAATGACGTCATAGATTTTTTTTTAAATGGCAACACCATATTTTTTTCCTTGATTCTGAAAGATCGTTTAATTCTCTATCAGACAGTACTAAAATTTTGCCCTCTTACATAGGAAAGTTTTCGAGTAAATGACGATTGAATGTTAGAAAACGTAAATATAAAAGTTGTAAATCTTTTTATTACTTACAACTTTGCTATTTAATTTTTTTCCATAGGACTTGTAGTTTTGGCGGTAATCAAGACAAACCGTTTTTTACCCTTAAAAACTCACTCCCTTCCACTTCCTGACCTCAGATCGCCCGTAAATTATTTTTCCTCTCATTTTTGTTGTATTCTTTTCCTTTTCCAATAGGTTTCATTGTACTATTATTTTTTTTCACTTTTTACCATTTTCAAACGATTCAGCACTGGTCTATGTAATGTTCTTGAGGAACACCCTACCTATGCTTATATTTATAGTATAAGATGGTTATTGCTAAGGAGCGGTGCAAATTGGACAAAACAACAACTATATGAATGTAAGATTGATAACAATGGTAAAAATAAAAAGAAAAGGAAAATGACTTGTATTTTGTATTTTTGTTGGTTACTAAATGTTTTTCTTTCTAATTTGTTGTAATATTGCTCAAGAAGATGAAAAAATAAATTTTTCGAAACGTTAGCTTGAAATTCAACATTGTTGTTTTATTATTCTTGACCTAAATACCCACTAGAGGAACCAACTCTTTGCAAATTTTACGGAAGGTCATTATCCTACACTCATTATCATCAATCATCATTTTTTTATTCCGTTTCCAGTTACACCTTCCGAACCGAAACTCCGACAACGACCACTCTCCACTCCGTGAAGTCAGTGACCATTGCGTCCGTAAATCGTGTGTTCTAAGTAGACGTTGCGAGCCAAAGATGTTTGCCTTCTGCATTCTGCTGGCTAAAATCTCTGCAGAATTTCAGCAAGTCGGTATGATCTTCAATTCAAAAAGCAGCGTGTGTCTCATTCCACCCAGGATCCCTATAATTAGCACCACCATTTTGACAGAGTAGTCTGTGGCAGACCATGTTTACTATTGACACCCTGTCTCATTTTTGTATTTGTTTATGTTTGATTAAGTAACAGCAAATTACTATACGCGTAAAAGAAACTGAGTTCGGTTGGCAGATTTCCTTTTTGAACCTATCGCTGTGAGGATAATCAATTAAACGTTATCTCTTATGTCGGTGACAGCTAAGTGGCATCATAAACATAAAAACTCCGTCAGAGTGTCACATATATACGATCTTTTTGTTATTTTAAGACATATGTTCGCCGTGGTGTCTAGTTCTTCAACGCCACACATTTCAGACGCTTTTAAGGGTTATTTTTTGTTCGCCAAAAGCTTTACAGATAAAATATACTTGTACCCCAACAAATTAAAGTACAGTTTCAATTTTTATTTTCTGAGTGAAAAATGTCACTTTTAATTACCAGGGAATAAAATTATACTCAATCTTTCGGTTAGCGTATATGCTCTGTATTTGACATTTCTGATATATAATAGTTATTTATGGTACAAATATGTTATGTTATACAGGGTTAACTGTGAACTAAGTACAAATATTTTAAGAGGAGGTAGAGAAAAATAAGAATTAATGGAATCGACTATCAAAAAATTCCAAACTTTATAAAGCGAAAAACATTTTTTTTATATTAAATCCTTATTTATCGCTGACTCTGACCTTCTGTGAGTCTCGAGGTTATAGATATATGCCACAACTCAAAGGTGTCAAGAGTACCGACAGAGCACCGTGTTGTCATGTGTATCGGTTTACGTCGCTTTGAAAAAAAAATTATTTGCAAAATATAGATAATTATTTTATTATTTAATGACAAACACGATATGGTAGCACAAGGAGGTAGCACCTAATTTACTGATATTTACATCCAGGATTAATATTTGAAGAGATTTCAATAATGTTGAATAATGTCATTTTTTGTTTCCTTGTTTATATTAAAACTTGTCGTTGCAAAGATTGTTTTCCTAGCTACATCTCGTTCTTTGGGGATCTTTCCTTCTCTCAACCGTATGTACACAAATGCATAAAAACTCTGCCACACGTTTACCGCCAAAGTGTTATGAGCAGTTATTCTTTGTGGTTAAAAGAGGATTTGGCATAATATTGTCACAGAATTTGCCCCAATTGGACGACTATGGTATCGCAAAACGCTAGATTGTCCGAATCGCTCTACGCGATGTTGGTAAACAAATGCCGTGTATCGAGGCGCAACTGGAAAATTGAGAATCAACGAGAATCGTTCGTGAAATGGATCTAGAGCTGCTAGAAAATACCTGGAATATTTGTTTGGTCTATAAAAGAAGAATAAACGGCCGAGTCAGGTAGTCTTGAATTAGAGTTTTCATTTAGATGGTTTAGTGAGATCAATTGGAGATTCAGAGCTATTTAGATAGATAGATGATTAATTAAATAGTGTTTAGTTGAGTTGTAATTAGTATTCAGTAGTATACAGAATGTTAATAAATATCAGTAAAAATTAACTGTTTGTTTTTCTGGTAAAAGAAAAAGTCGGGTTAAGAAACCCGTGACAATATTATGTCTACCCGGTAAACGTTGCCACACGATAATATGTACTTGTCACACTTCCCATAAATTATACAAAAAATACTCAAAAAATTAAGTTTGCGAAAGCAAGTGCTGAAAAATTAATTCAAACTAATTATCGCATACGATATCTTATTTGTGACAGAATCAGATGCGAGTTTCCTGTATTGACTCGATCTGCAGTCGCCATCTGTATGTCACTAATGCAAAATGTACTTCACGCCGATTAATTTTTAAACTTCTTATGTTGCTGGGTAATTAAATTCTGTTAAAACTAATAATAGTGCTGGCCCTTTTTGATTTTGTGTTATAAGTGGATATAAAAAAATAGATATATAAACAGGTGATACAATTATATCATAATCAGTTAGGACCTGTCACTAGCGTACGGCAGTTTTTCGTCGGAGAGCAATAGGGATGTGGATTATTATTTAAGTTTATGGTATCAACCTGAAAAAAATACAGGGCGCCACGTAACTTAATATTAAGATTCTTGAATGCTAAGTTACGGAAATAAAAATCATCAATAAAAAAATGTATGAAGTATAAACTGTAGAGTGAATGAAATAGATAAATAGAAGGAGATAAAATTTGAAACTTACTTATTTCAAGTTCTTAAACATGAACATGATTACTAAATATATATATATATTATATAAGTAATGTACCAATCTGGTAGTAATCTAAAGTAGTAATTTAAAAGTATGTCAGTGTCATTTGTGACAGATTATGCTGTAATAAATACAAAGGAAAATGTATATTTTATTAGAAAAGTTGAATTAATAGCGTCGCATGTTCATAGTACTATGTTGTGCGTTATATTTAAATTTAAGATATACTTTTATTTTAAAGATAACTTTCAAAGCATAAAAAAATGTATATAAATATACCTATATAATATGTAAGTAGCAATAATTAATGGCTTATCTGTTTAATCTTGGGAGTGAAATAATATGTTGCTCCAAGGGTTGTAACAAGGAATTTTCGGAATCAAAATGGAGGTGATCCAGTCCCAAGTTTTTTGTCGGCGAGTGTATGTCCGTTGCTCTTACTCAGGATATTTTGGCTGAAAAATTTTGCAACTGATGACGTGATGTACTGATTCCAATCCACAAGAAGACCAAAGAAGACCAATGGCAAGGGTGAAACTAAGGGATACTTCTCAGAAAGAGCATCCACAGCACAAAATGAAAGATTTTTAAATTTACGGCTTTTAACAAAACCTTATCTTAAAACTGATCCTAAAACCCTAGAATAAAAAAATAGAAACAATTAGGTACCACTTACATCTATAGTATTAATTTTTTGTATAACTCACCTTCTGTTGAAGGGTTTGGATTACCGGAAAAAAGTCGCATAACTCAAAATTGTTGGTGATAACAAATCTAGCATATAGACTTTGTTAAGTGTAGGTGGCTTCTTTCAGATCCCATAAAAATGGTTCTCTGTTCTACTCAAGGAGAAGTAGAGGCCATTTTTGATGATCGATTTTTAAAAATGAATTCTTGATTGTTTATACTATGAAATAATTAGGGCCAGCTGATTAAAAACAGCAACCAGGAAAGCATAATTTTGGAAAAACAGTAAACTGTGTATGTGCATTCAGAAAAAGAAAAGTAAATTGTGGCGAGACTAGTGGAACGAAATAGAAAATATCTGTAAATGTGATAACGTTGGTAATATGAAGTATCTAAATGCTAATATAAAATGCTAAGCATGTAAACCAAAATTGTAGTATTTTAAAATTGCAATAGCAACAATATTAACAATAATTAGTACTATTTTACACTATAACATCCTGAAATGTTTACAGTGTTCTGTAAACATCTCTTAGAATATTCATTCTAAGCTTTGATCAGTGCTCTTTGATGTTTGGAGAGTATGCAACAATGAAAAATGACAGTTGTCATAACCGAAACCTGGTTCAATATTATTGATTCATTTTTAGTTTTAAACGTTTCATAGTAATTAAATAAAGGAATCTATATCGGGTACAGATATTTCCCCATAACATAGTTCGCCCTATAATGTGTACTGTTTGTTTTTCTAGAGTCAAGGGCAGTCGTACTCGATTTTAGATTTTACACAATTATTAGACTGTTGCGATGCATTCTCTTTTTTCTTACTAGGTACTCCTTATATTAAATTTCAATAATCTTAAAATAAAAGGGTATTTTATTTAACATGATCTGTGTATTATATTAGTGGATAATTCTGACAGACCTATAATGAGTGAAATTGTAGTTTTGGCAATGTGCAACGAAGGAATGAAGAACGAATGCAAAATACTGTAAACTGTTATCTATCAGATACTATTATTAATAAAAATTATTATTTACGTCTTTTCTACATTTGACAACGTTGTGAAAAACGACAGGTAGGTAGTTGACATTTCTATGCCATCTTGGACGATGATTGTCATAGGCGCCGATTTTTCGGAGAAAAGAGGGTTTTGCCCTTTCTTTAAACAAAGCTAGAATTCCGAAATCATTTTTTATTGTCTTTTAGGCCTTCCTGAGCACGTGGTTAACATTTTTGAAGTTAGGGTTAACAGGGTTAACTATAACTAAGTTCAAAAATGTTAACCACGTGCTCAAGGAGACCTAAAAGACAATATAAAATGATTTATATATATATGGTTGTAAAATTTCTCCGGATTCCTTTCCGCGATGAATCTGGGTCTTCAAAAGAACCATTTGTTTAACAACGTTTCGGTAAACTCTCATTTATCATCTTCAGGTTTTCTTACTTCTGCCTCGCGTTACTACGTTCGGCTTACTGAAAGATGTTTGTCCACTTGGTGAGTTATATACTTTGCTTTCGTTCCGGTGTGTGGTTTTCTTCGCATAGCTGCGCGTCACAGGTCTTGCGTTTAATTATGCTGTGGGTTCTTGTGTTCTGCTTGGCCTACTCTCAGCGTTGCGTATCACTGGTTTATTGATCTTCTTGGTTTCCAGGACAGGTTTCCAAGCTGTTGGTAATCTTTAGGTATCGTCACGTGTATTGAGACTTTGAGGATGTTTTTCAATTTCGATCGCTTCTCTAATTATTCTTTTTGCCTTATGCTCTATTCTTGCTAATACCTTGGTATTATCGAAATCAATCTCGTGGCCGGTGTCTTTTACATGTTAAGCTAATGACGAAGTTTTTTCATTTTTCTGGACAGTATTCCGTTGTTCTCCTTTCCGGGTTTGAATTCTTCTGTTAGTTTGTCCAATGTACGTCTTCTCAGAGTCTCCGCAAGTAACTTCATATACTCCTTGGTCTTCTAGAGGAATGTTTGTTTTGGCTGATGGTAGCATATTACCAATCTTCCTGTCCGTGTTGAAGACGGTTTCTATTTTATATTTCTTTAAAACCCTGCTTATTTTGTCGGTAGGAGTTCAAGGCGTTTGAAGTTTGATGAAATTTAAGCACGTTAAAGTTATAAATGAAAATGTTTTGCTCGCTTACATGAACCACACAAGAAATTTGGCGCATTATCGTTATGGGTCCAGTATTCAATGCTTAAGTCAACTCTCTAGCTTTACAAAAACATTGATGTCTCTAATAAACTTCTAAGCTTCTAAGATGACTAAGTCAAAAGATCATAAGCCAAAAAAAAATAAAAAATCTTGAACGCCATGATATTAACAAGAAGCATATTGAAAGAAGCATCTGATAGCGAATTTTTGCTCATGAAAACGTCTTTAATTACAGGAACTGAGGGATCTTGCAGATTTGATGAATTGACTAATTTTGGTGTGGAGTGTGGTTCAAGACAATGATTGCTATTTGTATGTAATTATATCTGATACAAAAATCAAGAAATCTCGGACTTTTCCATTAATGGAGGAGATAATTCGAATAAATTTTATAGAATTAGGTATGCAAAAAATCCCACCCATAAAAGATTTTTTGTATTTCATGAAAATGGCAAATGTATGGCGCAAGGCGTTGGAATAAAAACTTTTTCAAAAATACCATCAAAAATTGCTAAAAGCTAACCATGGATATTATTCAACAATAATGCCCATTTCCAGAGATATAATTTTAAATTTGCAGTGGTGGTTAGAACAAAGTTGCAATGATCTGAAGAATTTTAAATTAATCTCGAAATATGTACAGACCGCCAGTGACGCCAGTTTATCTGGTTGCCGCAAAGATACTGATGGTGGACTTTATCTTGTGCAGGTAAACATCAATTCTTGGAATTCCAATATTTTTTGGATTGAAATGTTTTCCCGACAATATGCGGCAATATAGGAAATTGTAAGATTCTAATAAGAACTGACAAATACAATGTCATGTCAACAACATGGGTAGTGTTCAATATATCAAACTAAATGCCTTATTGAGCATATATCTGGCAATGATGCGAAGCCAGCAATTTGTGGATATTTGCATCTTACATTCGCTTTCGCGATAATATCTGAGACTGTGATCTTCTTATTCGGAGATTTTCAATGATAATTCGAGTCGGTTTATTGTTCCAGAAATTGATTTATTGGCTTCAATCAAATGTTCAAGATTTAATTCCTGGCTATGAGATCCTGAACCAAAGGCAAGATGTCTTTACGGTTAATTAGATAAATTTCGACTTTTATGCCTTCATTTAGTCTACGAGTATTGCAGAAAATTTTTACTGAAAAGGTAACAGGTATCCTTGTCATTCCCCTGTGGAAATGGCAATAGTGGTATCTATTATTCATTATTGCTGATCTTTTAGTTTCCTATAGTTGAGGACAGCATCCCATTTTAAGAGATCTTATCCTGGCAGCGTAACAGCGCTCAACTTACATTGAGCAGCACAGCAACTTATTACTTCATGAAAACTTGGAGACAATCAACACATCAAGAAATTATTGAAAAATTTTTTAAACATTGACCGCCTTAGCCTCGATATAATTTTACACTGAATCTGCAGCATATGCTAAGAAATACCGAAAGGATTGTGAATTTACCCTCGAATTTCTTTCGAGCAAGTTATTAATCTTATTGGCTCTCACTTAAGGTGAAAGAATCCAAATCATCTCTCTGATTAAATGATCTAATATAAATTAATCTAAGCCTTGCTTAGAATTACTGTAGCTAACCCCAACTTATATGTAGCCACGTTAATTGAGAAATACCTACTACATGGTAAACAATTGTGTAATATTTTCGGACTGGACCCTCATATAATTATGATCGAACTTCAGGTAAGTTCTTTTGATCAGTAAATTTTCATCCTTCCGCGCGCGGCATCCGTCCATTTCTTGCGACATGCCTTGCACGGTAGCATTGCGAGCTTTAGACTCAAAAGATCGAAGGTGAAGGGTAAAATTGAGCTTGTTTGTGCGCCTTAAATCGCAGCCAGTAGTGGAAATATTTTGTTAATCCGTATCGGCGTGCGATATGTCCTATTTTTTTAGAATGTGCACATAAATTTATTGTTGCTAGCATCTTGGCTTGGTATTATACTTGCAGAGCCAGTAAAACATAAATACAATTCAATAAAAAAATATATTATTTTAAAAATATGACAAGCAAAGAGTCGGCCTAGTGTTTGTTGGTTTTGCCTCTACTCTTATTTTTATAATAACAATGAACAGATTCTTTGGTGGTAGACAAATATGTCTACCACCATATGTCATATTTAATTCATTAACAGGATGTCACTTTTTGTCATTGTCGATATTTAAATAATTTTAATTTTTATAATAATTTTTATAGTTAGATATTTGACTCAACTTAAAGGAGACCACCTGAAGAAGCAATCCTAAAAATGCAGAAATAGGTCAGATCTCATCTATTGTGGTTGAATTTGTCGTGTTCCTACTGCCAAAAAGTGAAGTTAGATATGTATAGTGTTTCATTAGCAAGTTAGATTATTTTCTTTAGATAATTATTGAATAGAGCTTTGTCTGTGTAATTGTTCATTAGCATACCTAGATGTTTGGTATCAGAGAACATACATATGACTTCATTGATAGGAATTGTAGGAGATTTGATTTATATTAGCTTAAAATACCTTTCTAAAACAGCAAAAAAATGTTACAAAAGCTAATAATAAGGAATATGGGTAGATATTGTGGGTGTAATTCAACGCAGGTTGGGGCTTTTGTCCACTGAGTAGTTAGTTTCACACAATACTATTAATACCTAAAAATATATAAAAACTTTTACATAAAAGGTGAATATTTTTCAAGTAGGTATTGTCATATATAATTCATTAACAGGATGTCACTTTTTGTCATTGTCGATATTTAACTTCAAATAATTTAAATTTTTATAATAATTTTGATAGTTAGATATTTGACTCAACTTAAAGGAGGCCACCTGAAGAAGCAATTCTAAAAATGCAGAAATAGGTCAGATCTCATCTATTGTGGTTGAATTTGTCGTGTTCCTACTGCCAAAAAGTGAAGTTAGATATTTATAGAGTGTTTCATTAGCAGGTTAGTAAATTAGATTATTTTCTTTAGATAATTATTGAATAGAGCTTTGTCCGTGGAATTGTTCATTACCATACCTAGATGTTTAGTATCAGAGAACATACATATGACTTCATGATAGGAATTGTAGGAGATTTGATTTATATTAGCTTAAAATACCTTTCTGAAACAGTAAAAAAATATTGAGTAAAAGTAAATAGTTTAGATTATTACGTTGTATTATAACGTTATTCAAGAAATTTCCTATTTTTATTACATAAAAACACATATACTTGATTGTTACTTAATATAAATAATGTAAATAATGAAAATTAAAAATTACCAGTACATACTATGTAAAAAGAGCATAACAAAACATGGAAATTTCCATCCATTTTTATCAGTGTAACATTATTAGAAACTTCTGAACCCCTCCAAGTTTTATTTGAGCTTTTTCATATCGCATTAATCATATATATATATATATCATAATGTATGTAGATAAATTATGGCAATATACAGTAAAAAAAATTGTATACGAGAATATGTACACACAAACAATTCATAACACTCGGATTGTTAACTTAATAGCCTGGACGACTTACAACGGTGTTTTGCATTGTAAAGTATGCCTCTTGGGAAGATACATTATAGCGTTCATCAATTTTAAACTGCGAAGAGAATATGTACCTTCCTCGTTGCGCATATTTTATGTTTATAATAATGTTATAAATTCGGTAACCAACAAATAAAATAAAAAAAGCGTTGTTAGTTGCAAGCAAATATTATATATTTATTTGCGGTTTTCTAACGCATTACGTTAGTCAAAAATCTTTTTAAATACCTTTTTACGTTAATACTTAAGTGTGTGAAGGTATAATTAAACAATTTCCATATTCGTAAATATGTATGTACATTTGTTCGTGAACCGTCTTATAAAATCTTTGTTAATTGTGTGATTTTTATTTAAATTGCAGAGCTTAATGACCTACATTTTTTAAAAGAAAAAGAGCCACAATCATATAAAATTTAAGACCTGCTACGTCAGGTTTTATGAGTAAAATTATAAAAATTCATGCTAGCGGTTTTTTTATTGAAAAATCAGTATTACTTAAGAACTTTTGATAAAATTGGGTAAACGCTCATTTTGAAAGATGCTGGATTCAGTGGCGTCACGGATTTTTTTCTAAAAAAATCAGTAATTTTTAAATTTTGCTTCTAAAACCTGATGTATCAGGCCTTGAATTTTGAATGAATGTAGCTCTATTTGCTTAAAAATATACAGTTCATTAAACTCTACAATTAAACAAAAATCTGTTGGAGTCGTACAATTAATAAGAATTTAGTAGGGTGAATCGCAAACAAATAGATCACACTGTAGGTATGTATTAGGTAAGTATTATTATAATTTTAGTTGTAATCAATAGGCTTGTTCCATTAAATTTATTTTATATTGTTTTTATGTGTATAGTACATGATACTTTTATTATGCCCTTAAAATATAATTTACTTTTTCATTTCATTTTCCAGATATAAGAGGTTGAAATCGCTAGTCTCAGAAATAGTGGGCCCGCTGGTGACGACTCTAAATTAGAAGATCTACCGTTAATACTCGATCACATTAAAATGTGCTAGATTGTTTCGTTGCTGTGTTGTAAATATTTTAGTATAATATGTTCAATTGAAGTTGAACTTAGTAAGCTGATTCTGATAATCTATCAGTCCATGATTACAGACTACTTTAATAAAGAAATACAGAAATGAAGAGAATAAAGTACAAAGTTAATTTAGGTTAGGATTTATAAAATGAAGCTATATAGGTAACCAAATTAATATTTATTTAGTTACTATTATTATTCTATATTTTATTTATAATTGATTAATTACCTAAAGTACCGAAGAGGGATCCGCTCTGCACTAATCCTAGTCTGAGAACAACAAGGGCAGATCAAAGAATCTCAGCCAAGAGTAGAAATAGTGACCGCAAAATCCGCCCGTTTTTGCGTAGTGTGTAGCAAGAACGGAGAAGGTTGTACAGAGGTCTCCGTGAGCTTAAATTGATCGTCATGAAAAATCTAGGTGAGCATAATTCGATTTTTCCAATATTTGCCCGACTTACTCCTACTTAAGCCACCCTTTAAGTCGGGGAAAACTGGTCAGAATTTCGCAAAAGATCGTATCATTTGTCGGGTAGTGGGGGAAACAAAGTACTTCAAGAAGTGGATATCATTCCCCGTCTGCTATCGGCAATAAGGGTGGTTACCACGCGGGGGGTGTTTTTCACCTTGAGCATTTTTAGGAAGGCATTCTTGATGTTACCCTTGCCATGTGGAATTCCGCCAATTTTTATCCAGATTTTGATGACCATTTTTTGTTATCTTTTTTTGGGGTGGTTTCCACCCCTTCAGTAGGGGTAACTGATCAGAATCCGACAGAAGAACGAATTATGGGGGCATGTATTTTATATCATTTGGAGTTATAAAGAAGAGTGGCACAAAAAAGGCAGTTCATGAAGGGAACATCATGTGCCGCCGGTTTTCGGCAATAGGGGTGGTTTTACCCTCACGCGGGGGGTGTTTTTCACCTTGAGCATTTTTGGAAGAACATCCCTGATCTCTTCCTTACTATTCAAGTTCCCTCCAATTTTTATAAAGAATTGATCGACCATTTTCCACCCCTTAAGTAGGGGTAAGTCGGACAAATATTGGACAAATCATCTAGATTTTTCTTGACGATCAATTTAAGCCCACGGAGACCTCTGGACGACCTTCCCCGTTCTTGCTACACACTACGCAAAAACGGGCGAAAAAATGGGTTTTTTTGCGGTTACTCTTTGCAAGTTAATTCTGTTACTATACATTAAACAACAGCTCCGGTTGTAGAAGCTTTAATACCACTATTCCAAATGAACTTGCCAAAAATTCACATAATAATTCTTCTATAACGACTTTTTGTTTTTTTGTGTTAATAATTAAAAGTGTGTAATACGAAACATTTCTGATTTCAATTATATTCTCCCACATTTAATGGATTTCAAACAAAAATAATTTTCTATGACGTCTCCAACCTATATTTAAAACAAAAAATACTAAATAAAGTAATCCTTATAACAAAATATTGTGGGTTTGTCCACAAATGGCCACATTGAGCCAAAATACATGCTTCAGATCTTCTTGAAATTGCAGATCGAACAAGTTCAAAAATTCTAGGAGTAGATCTTATCACATCACGACTAGTTATAATTTGTCGACGTAAGGGCTCCTCAGATTCAATATGAACCTTGTAAACTAATGTCTTGAGATGTTCCCAAACAAAAAAACTCAATAGGGTTCATATCGAGTGATCTGGATGGCCAAGGTTGATCTAGTTCTGGAGTGCCTCGTCCAATCAGGTTATTACCGAATGTTGCATTTAAAAATTCACGAGCAGTCAAACTAAAATATGGGAGCCCCGTAGTGTAAACCACATTATTTGTCTTAGTGCATAGCATCTTCAAGTAGTTGAGGTAAAACGTTTTCTATAAAATGTCTATAGGAGGCACCCATAAAAAAAATAAAAGTTCTTGGTAAAAAGTAAAAAATACTCTCCCCCTACAATCAGAGAAAACTGATGTTAAAATTAAAATTTCATTATGACATTAGGGTTTTTAGATCAGACCAAACGTGTTTATTGTGGAAGTTCATTATAGCATCCCTAAAAAAATTAGCTTCGCCGGTAAACAATAATAATGATACCGATAACGATAACGATAACGGTAACGGTAACGGTAACGGTAACGGTAACGATAACGATAATAATAATAATATATCTACCCCTCATTCTAATCACAGGGATTAGCCCAGAAGTCGGAGACTTGTGTGGGAGAAGGGGCGGCATATTACTATTAAGCAGAAACGACTTACGTTGGTAGGCCCTAACCACTATTCAGTGCAGGAATGAGGGAACCTGGAAAACTTCATTAATTAGGGGGGTAGTCAAATATCAACCGGTATCAATCTCTCACATTGACCCAAGCCAACATTCTTTCACCCTACCATACCCGCAGAGAGGGCGCCAAACCTCTCCACGAATATAGCTTATCTAGTCACCTCGATTCAAGTACTGACGCCTTAAACCGCGCGACCACTGACCGACCCGAGAAGAGAAGTATAAAGACAATTTCAACGAGTAGAGACAATTTAGAATATAAATAGGGAATGTAATAGCCCAAATTCCTTCATTATCTTGTAGTAGCATTGTTAAATTTGAAATGGTTAACCAAAAGACAAGATAGAACAAGTTAGGTTTTTAATAATTCTTTTGTACCTTTGCAAATGTTGTGGAAATTATCACTGCAATACATTTATTCAAATGCTTAACATCATCCATTTTATTTGTTTTATCTCATAAATAAATATTAACCAAGTGAATCGCCCCTGAGAAAAAGAGCTCAAGCTCCATATAATATACCGGGTGACCAAATCAATTAAAAATAATTTAGAGACTGGTTTATGGGTTGCATCATGGGTATTTTTTTTAAGTAAAACTACACATAATAAAAATTTAAATCTATACTTACCTTGATTTGTTGTGCTGTATTTACAACTCTATAAATATTATTTACACTGTGAGAAAGGAGTAAGAATAACTGGTAAGTACCAACTTTGTATACAAATAACTGCTAAGCCGGCGTACATGACAAAAAAAAATAAAACCAATGCAAAAATTAAAACAAGAAAACAAATTATTATTATAAAAATATATTTGTTTGCAAATACTCATTAACCCACACCTACTGATACCCCTTTTATATATATACCTACTGTCATACTAAATATGCACACCGAATTTGGTTAAATTATCTCAAGCGGTTTAGTAATTAAAAACTGATTTTTTTTTTAATTTTTGATACGCTGTAGCTGGACAATGGCTGTTCTAAGATCCCACATTTATATAACAAAAAACCCTTATTTTTGGTTACTGAATAAGCCCATGAATGTTTGACCTCTACCTCATAAGGCACATTGACAAAATACACTCACCGGTAAAAAAACCGGCCACTAAAAACTAGCCTCAATTTTAAAGTTGGCTTCCTCGCAAACTGCTCATTTGATTTTGATGATTTTTTTTTTAAATTGCACATTGATTTCTCAGAAAGGGATGTCGGAAATTTGTTTCCGAGGCGTTCGTTTTAAAACAATGATCTCCAATAAAAACAGAGATAATGTCGTGATTAAAAAAAACAAAATGTTCACAAAAGATGAGGCTACAGTGTGACTCCAGTTAGCAACAGCGACTGTAGCTGCTGCACCCCACAGAGTGTTACAAATTTCGGGAAAAAAACTTCGTCTTTTTGCTGCACCCCGTATATGCTCAAGTTAAATTCCTGAGAAATCAATGTACAATTTTAGCCAACTTTAAAATTGGGGCTAGTTTATAGTGGTCGATTTTTTTTGCCGTTGAATGTATATTTACTTTCGATTATTAAATTACAATTAATGTGAAAATTGCATACAAATAATAGCTTCCTGCAATGTGTATTCCTAGCTAGTGATTGGCAATTTTGGTGAATGCGCCAGTGAAAATTAAATTTGTAAATCCCACAAAATCAGAGCATAGCGAGTAGCTTTTGCGACCAATATTGAATTATTTCTTTCTGATGTCATTTTGGTAAAAATGAATGAAAAACTTTTTATTAAATTTTCTTATATTTTCAAGAAGCAACGTGAGTTTAAGGTCGTTAGAGGAGAAGTGACGCGTTCCAAAAGGGGCATTTTGATTCTACGTTCGTACAGTAATAGGGCAAAGCAGCGTGCTCTTTAGGCGGCGGCTATAGAAGATTCGTGTTCTGATGGATATGTCACATCTCCCACGAAATAAATAGGAATATACCACATTGGTTACACTGTAGGTAGGTATACGTATTATTGATGGTAGATTTGTACCAATTCGCCAGAACTAGTTATTCATCAAACACGTTTGATTTTTCTTGTGTACTTTTTTTGTAAATTGTGTACTGATAAGTTTAGTGTTTCAAACTAGGTGTTTATGGTACATAAATTCTTCTTGATTAAAATATTTTTTCTAATCTTGACATTTAAAGTAACATCTTTTGTTATCGAAACAAGTGTCAAAGCATTCTACTTTATGTAACTAGTGATACAGGGTTAACTATGACTAAGTACAAATATTTTAAGAGAGGATAGAAAAAAATAAGAATTAACAGAATTTCCTTTCAAAAAATTTCCAAACTTATTTATAAAGCGAAAAAAAATTTTTTTCGTTATTATATTAAATCCTTATTTAACGCCGCCAATGCGAGAATCAGAGTAAGTAACCAGCAAGCTACCGTCATGCAACAGTCGGCAGTCGGTCCAGTCGAGTCGGTTCGCTGTCATGCTATAATTTAATTCATGTGTTTACGTTGTAGTTTTGTGTTCTTCTTCAGTTTTTAGTGCCTTATTTTAATTTAAAACGTTTTATAGTTAATAAATAAAGGAATATGTGTCGGGTACATATATTTTCACACAATATAGTTCGCCGGTTTGTTTTTCTAGGTTATGGAACAAGACTGCCGCGGGTGTTAAACGTTTTCTGTTATCTATTAGAACCTACCTACCAACCCTTTTTTCGATTTTGTTATAATACATAGGCATTGTATCTAACAACTGTACCTACGGGAAGTGTGTTTATCGGTAATGAGTGAAAATGTAGTTTTACCAGTTTGTAATCAAATAATGAAAAACGAATGCAAAATACTGGAGCTAACTGGATTAACTGTTACCTACCTATCAGGTATTATTACTAATAAGAATGTTAATTTTTGTCGTTTCTGCATTTAGAAATACTGCAAACGACCGCATGGTAGTTGTTGACCGATGTAATGCCAACTATGTATCTAAGCCATAAGCTATCTCAGTCTATACTCATCATAGGCGCCGACTTTCCGTAGGAAAAAAGGGTTTTGCCCCATTTTTTAAATATCGAGCTAAAATTCTGGAATAACTTTTTTATTGTCTGTTAGGGGTCCATGACCACGTAGTTAAAATTTTTGTACTTAGTCATAGTTAACCCTGTATAATGAAAGCCATTGTGCAACTGGTTTCGAAAAGTTCGTAATGACACTAATTGCAAAAAAGAATTAAACAAAATACGATAGAAAAATAATAAAGTAACTTTTAATTAAGTCAGTAATATTATAAATAACACTTTATTAATTACTTAATAATTATTATTATTTAATTATAAATATTCACAACTCAGTTGGCACAGTTAGTGAAACCAATTCCAGAAGAAATCTTATTTTTGTCCTTTTCGCAGTATACCTACTAACTAATCAGTAGGAAAACTCAGCTTTCCTGCGTTTTTCAAAAATCCGCCATCTTGTTGGCGACTGACAGTTATTACTATAATTTCTGGTGTCAGTTATGTTTTTTGAATTTTTGACATTATTACATGGTTATCTACTCGTTATCGTTATTGTACTTATATTCCAGCTTTTTATGTCGTGTTAAGTGTTTAGTTTTATTACATCGTTATTGTACTTATATTCCAGCTTTGTATGTCGTGTTGAGTGTTTAGTTTAGGGAGTAAACCAGACTACAAGAAAAAAGCGGGAGACCGAGGAAGCGATGGAGAGAGGCAGTGGCAATAGATCTAAGGGAGAAAAATATAGAAAAGAAAGGCGAAGAACAGAAGGAAGTGGAGAAGAATAACGTAGCTCTGGGCCTTAAAGGCCTGTAAACAGCTTTATATATATTGACACAACATTCATTGTGTATTAAACTTCGTTTAATTCTTAACTCTCCTTTCTACAACCCGCCCTGAGCAGTAGAAGATCGACGAGGAGAATTTGGGAGTTGAAAGTTGTAGCGAAAAAGATGAGAGGGATACCAGGTTAGACGTGGGATAGCTTAATTGAGAATGTCTTAAAGAAGAATTAAAACATAAAAGGAAGCAAAGGATTTAACTCAAAACAGGAAAGAGACTGCTTTCATACATGGATGAAAGAACCCACCCCATACACCTAATAGAGTAACGGGGGTTTTTGGTTATGTTACCTATATATATATTTTGTAAACCTCAAAATAAATTGTACCTAATATACACGTTTTAATTTCATTTCGTACTTTCCTAAAAAAAATAATTAGTAAAAATATAAAAATTACACTGGGCTTAAGTTTTATAATCTGCTAAGAAAATAAGGTAAACGTATACATCTTGACATAAGGCAAAAGTACCACAAAATATAAAATAAAACTACACTACTAGTCGACCTAGTTTCCATGTTTTCGCAATTTTTGAAATAAATTTATAAAATGCATACCGGTTTTATAACCAAATTATATCTGATAGAAATCAAAATTAAGAAAAATCTGACCAAAACCTCAATTTACATGAAACTACACTCGATTACAACAGTTAATTAAGAATTAATGCAAAAGTATTAAAACTACGAAACAACTGGTTATGTTTACGCCATATTATTAGCTATTTTTTCTAGAGTGGTGGTATTTGAAAATTCCCTAAATCCATGGGTCCGCGTCACTTGTTCGTTTGTTCTGTGGGATTTTCTAGAGTGGAGGTATTTAAAAAGTGCCAGACGTATTTCATTCATAAATTGTCTAATATTCCGTACTGATTGATTAGTATACTGTGGTCCTTTTATATCTCTCAGGGTGATTACAAATTCACGAATTATACTCTAGTTTTTGTATTTGGAATATTTACTCGAAAATACGTCTCCTCATCTTATAACATCTTCAACACGTAAAAATGTTAAATCATGTACCGGTTAATCCCACAACCAACACAACCTAAAGCAAAAAATGCGACTTAGTAAACTGACAGCTAAATGAAGCAATTATTAGTTACCTTAACCATTAGAAAATTATTGTCACCCACCTCCGTCAAAAACTTCGCAATATTTACTTTTGAAAAAACGTTTGATTTATTAGCATGGTATCCATCGCACTGCTTTTTAAAAAATCAAAGTATTGTATATTTTAATGTCTATACCTTTTTTTAAAGACAGCTCAGTTCTCAACATGGAGTATACTGTGTCCATAGCGTAGAAACTTTCAAATTCTTCTTACCTTCCTGTGTTTATAACAATGCAAAAGATACAGATCACCACTTCAGATGGGCCTAGCGAAAATAGTATGTTATATTTTAATTCTGTTTTATTTTAATCTCAATTATATACAGGGTGATCAGAACTTATCTAAAATAAAATTATAATGTACAGGGGACTCTTACAAATACAATTTTGTAAGGAAAAAATCAAAAAGAGCAGTTCAAAAATGATTTAAAAAACTGCTCTTCTGCACGGCACTGGTCCACTGTAAAACCTGACAAGACAAAGCGTGCAATCGGCAACCGGACAAAAAAATAAAGAACTTCTCAAGAAAAACAATTAACACCTATTTTATACAGCAAATCTAATTGCTTGTGCCGCTATTTTTATTAATATAATTAATTAGAGGTTTTAATTAGTAAAATAGTTTGACATACCATATTACCATAAATTAAGACGATATCCACCAACTTCTAGTTGCTATACAGGTAAGCCATTTTAAGAACTTGAAAAACTAATGTAAATATTCCCATCACAAAAACGTTAATACCTAATATAAGTAATCGGATTTGAATACGCGAAATTGCCTGACTAGAGATTACAGTATCCCAGCGATGTAAAGGTTGAAAATGCTACAAGTTCATTAATTTTTTATTGGGAAAAGGATTTTACAAAAAAATTGTTTACGATATAGTAAAGGATCTTGGAGTATTTTTCGATAATAAAATGTCTTTTAATAATCGCATTGATATGTTAGTTAAAAAATCTTATAGACTACTGGGGCTTTTAACATGGAATTGTAAACCTTTTGTCACGATCGCTCCAATTAAATATGTCTACTGTTCTTACATTTATAGTATTTTAAATTTTGCATGTGTAATTTGGTCTCCATATTATCAATTTTAGATTAACAGTATTGGAAATATTCAAAATAGGATTGTAAAATAACTTAACTTTAAAGTCAGTGGAACATAATATGATATACCTCAAATTAATACCGTTAGAAAACAATTTAATTTAATTTCGCTCGAAGACAAAAGATCACACTGTATTATATAAAATTATTAATTCTCGCTTTGATTGTCCTTACTTATTATCGTTAATTTCTTTACACGTTCCGTCTCATTCCACAAGAAGTAACTATCAATTTGAAAGTGAGTTTTATAGAACTAATTCAGGACAAAATACATCATTTTCTAGAATGGTCAGCACATACAATTCTGAATTTAATCATATTGACATTTTCTGTTTTAGCATATCGGTTTTTAAGAAAAAGTTAAAAATGGTATCTTAATTTATGGCTTTTTATTTATATTGTTTTATTTTCCTATCTTTCTTAAATATTGTAATATTTATTGGGTGTTGTACGTATGTTTTAGTTTAATTAAATTATTTTTATTATTTATTTTTAATTTTAATTTTATTATGTATTTAATGTCAAATTTGAATATTAATTTTGTTGGGCGCCTTAATCCTTTTATGTATTATATTTTATGAGTGTATGTTGTGTTTAAGCTATACTTTTTCAATACAAACCTTTTACTTTAATTTTTTTTTTAATCTCACCTTATTTATACAATTTTTTTATTTATCCCTTGCTAGACACAGTTTTACAAATTAAGCAGCAAAAAGAAACTTAACTCAGGAGTCGGTTCAAAAGTATGCAGGGTTTTTATTTTTTAACAGGTGGTAACACAAATAAAGATTAATGATTTTTGGTTTTAAAATTAACTTTAAAACAATAAGGAATATTTTCTTATTAAGACTACTCCTCTGATGATAATTTTACCAAACCACTATAAGTTAGAACTTTGTTATTTAATTTAATTAAAATTTTAGAAATTATACTAATACATATTTTTTAACTTGTAATGGTGGTTGCATTACTACAGGAAGTATTTATTTAATATGATCATACAAAGTCCTAATATATTACTAAAATAATAATGGCGGTTCATGACAGATATTATATAGTTTCAGTGAATTTGTGAATATGGTCGTTAAATTTGCTTGGATTAGACTTATTTTATACAGGTAAGTCCTGTGGGTTATTCTTAATACTTTGCAAAGATTGAAAGAATTGAAATCTGTTTTAATTTACTATAGCTATAGAAATTTAGAGTGCATTTTATTTTTTTAAGGTACCTGATGTTGGAAAATTTGTTATTTTCTTTTCTGGAAGCTGGAAAATGTCTGGAAACTGTCCTGTAGGATTCTATGGAACTGCCAATTTTCCTGGAGATGATTGATATTTTTCTGTATTGGCAAAATAACTTTCCTGGAGGCTGGAGACTAGTAAATTTTGCTGGTGAGTCGATATTTTCTTGATTTATACTTGTTTGTTCTAATAAAATTTGTAGATTTTCGGGGGCTCTCTTGCGATGCTGCTCCTTGTTCTAAACCTAAGCCGTAACTATCAACAACTTCTTTGTTTTTTATCCTTTCTGTAGATTTCCATGTTAAAAGGTCCATTCACATGATTTTTCCACAGTCTTTGGATGTCTTTTTATACACATTATCACAACACTACTTATAACTAATACATTTTATAAATGTCCTTTTGTTTTTATTGTACAATTTTAATTATTTTTTAATGAAAATAGTCTTTCTTTGGGTTTTTTAGGTCATTTACAAGGGATTCTTGTAAAGTCACCTTTACTCTTGACAGTTCTGGAATTAATTCTTGTAATTTGACATTTAAATTTATTTTTTATGGTATGATTTATTTTGAATGGAAATATCTTTCATAATGTTACTCGTCAGCCTATTATATGTATATAAGATTAATCTATAGACTTTCACCTTTCATTTAATATATGGTGCTCTGAGTTTAAATTCCTTTTTATGTACTGAGTGATAACAATTGTCAACGTCATGCAAATTTGAGAAATTTATTTTTTTTACTTGATAATAAATTATTAAATTATTATTTTTATGCTATGTAATATTATTTATTCTTAGTAACTTTATATCCAGGATATCTAAATTAACAATTCTTTGTAATTTTTTATAAATTTGCATTAATAATTATTAATTCTATTCAACTTTAAGTTCGGTCAGGTATTATTTTCATTTGATTTTCTATGTGCATATTTCAAATTGTTACAATATATTATTTAACACATTTATTTTTCATGTCACTGTATATTATTGTAATGTTAATATATGTTAATACCTATTACTAATTTTCTTATATATATGGGCATATTTGAGTTGTAAATTTATGGTTTATATGTGGATATATGTTTTGGGTTTGACATGTTTTGTATCTCTATTGAAGTATTGAATAAATAAATCTATTCCGATTTCTTTATAGATAATAAAACAAGTACGGTAATTTGCAACAGTATCAATGTAATCATTGACTTAATAACAAATATCCATTAGTTTAAATAACAAGTGTGTTAAAGGAATTTTTCTTAATTATACTATATCATTTTCCATAATAAAATTCATCAAACTGTAAAATGTAACTTTTTTCATTTGAAACAGCTAATAGAATGCAGTATTGTTATATTTTTCTAGCCAAACAAGAGGTTTCTTAGAAATTCAATTGTCAACGTGCCTCATTATGACAGCAAGCGACATTGGTTTTATAAGCTATCCTAAAATAAGCGATAAACGAAGTAAGGTGTAACAAACAATGCATATTAAAAATAATCTGACTTGTTTCTGCCTTGTAAAAAATAAATTCATGAAGAACAGAAAAACAAAATTTTGTAGTTAACAGTAACCTTACAACCACAGATGCAAGAAGAACAATAACCGATGTATTTTAACGAGCATACATTATCGGAACATAATCTAGGACTGGGATTGCATGAAAAATATACTGCTAACTAACCGTGATTCTGACAACGGTTACTTGCAAAAAAATCCTTGTTTAAAATGATAGCTTTTACATAGAGACAGACAATAAACAGCTATTGCAGCTATTTTTAGGTGACAAATTAAGTTTTTTTATGAACTATTACCAATCGCTAGCTTAAATTAATTTGTCATTATCGTAAAGTTGGAGGTTATTTTGCGATTGTTCATCAATGGCTGCTTGTTCGTCAACAACCATCACTATACCTCTGAAACGGTACTATAAAGCTTCATTCACATAAGATTAGTGCGGTTGCATTGGTACTGCAGAAAAGTTATTAAAAAGGGCGCCGTATTCTTGAAATGGTGTTTTCTACAAAATACAAATAATTTTAGACATTTAATAACTGAATAATCTAGGGTTTAGCAAATAATAGGAATGTTAACTCAACCCACCTGCATATATTCAAAGATACTGAAGTAAAACGGCGAGAAATACGGGTGACTTTTGTAACGTTCAGATAAACTTAACAGTAACGCCTTTGTACTGCAGTTGTATGGCAGAAGCTAAAAGCATTTTAGCTTTTACCAATCCTTTTCCAACAATCATACAAGGACCAATCAGAAAACTGCTTTTTTGACAGTAAACAGAAGATTGACATTTTTGCAGGTTAAGTTTTTAAATTAGATTCTAATTTAGATATTTAATTCAGAATTGATTTGTTTCTAAAAAAATGTATGAAGAGGACTGTTTGGTTTAGAAACAGTTACTTTTGCTGCTCTTATTCGCAGCGACGTCAATATGTATAAAAACTATACATGCAAAAAAAATGAAAAGAAGAACTCGGAGATGGTGGGTGCGACCTATTAACCGCAGATAGCACATGCAAGGTGATTTCTATAATTTATTTAAAGAAATGCGAAATGAGAATGCCGATTATTTTTTCATTTCACCCGAATGACAGTGGCAGTGTTTGACGACTTGCTGAAATTAGTGGGGCCTCATTTAACCCACAGTATACTAGTTTACTGTGATTTAACATTCAAATAGACCATCTATTCCTGCAGATTGTAGGCTTATATTTTATCTAGGGTAGGCTTTTAATTATTATTCGGCAAATGATAAAAACCAACAATTTCCGTAGATAGGGACGTAGTTGACAAAACATAAACATAACCTCTCTGAAGGTCAAGAATCTTGAGTTTTTGCATGTCGTCAACTTACAGCGAATAAATTCCCCAACTTCTTAAATTTACAGTAATTTTATGTGAACAGAGTAAATAATATTTAACACCACACAATTACAATACAACAGTACAACTGCAGTGCCATTGCACTAACGTTTATCTGAACGTTACTTTAGTTATCTGCGTGTTTTGCATTACTTAATTCAAAATCAGCACAAACAAGACATGACAACATTTCAGATTTGTGGTTACACAGTGTGAATATTACGAATCTTTAATAATAATCACCCAATATATGCAAATATATTGGGCAAATATTCGTAAAAAATAATAGTAGGTTAGCTGAAATGAAATAAAATATAATCCAAACAAAGTTTGGTCATTTGTTAATTCAAAAAAAGAGTCAAAACAACATTCCTAATGCCATGACATATAATAATATTATTTTAACTGATTCCAAACAAGTTTTGCTGACTTCTTTGCTCCTTCCTTCATTACTTCTCAAAACTATAACCCTACAGATGACATTTGTAGTAATGCGAATGCAAATACGCTTTTTCTTCTGAAGAGGTGCTTAATGCCATTAAGCAGTTAAAATCAAAAATGACCATGGGACCTAATCTCATACCTACCTTTCTGATTAGAGACTGTGCTTTTGTTATGGTAGAATCTCTTCATATTATGTTTAACTTAATATTATCGACGCATACATTCCCCGATTGTTGAAAAATTTCTAAAATCTGCCCTGTTAATAAAAATGACGTCACAAGTTATCGGCCTGTTACGATATTATGCAATCTCATCGTAAAGTTAAAGTTTTTGAAACTGCTTTATGTAATGTTTTATCGTTTCATTTTAAAAACATTATTTTACCAGAACAGCATGGCTTTGTAGAGGAATGATCACTAATTTAGTATGTTTAACACAGGATATTACTGAGACCTTTGATCGGGCAGATCATGTAGACGTCATTTATACAGATTTTTCGAAAGCGTTCGACCGTCTTGACCACGGGTTACTATTATGTAAATTGAATACTGCTGGGGTGTGTTCCTCATTGATGAGACTTATGACCTCATATCTTACTTACGCAATTTGTTCAAATTCCAGGAGCCAAGTCTACTAAAATTTCCCAAAGCTCAGGAGTTCCTCAGGGTTCTGTCCTGGGACCTCTAATGTTTACACTTTTCATTAACGACATGGTTTCTGATTTGATTGTGCGTTATTTGTTGTACGCTGATGACCGGAAAATGTTTTGTTGGGTAGATAATGAACTTGATGCCCTTAATTTGCAGCAAAATTTGGATCCAGTAAAATCTAGGTTCACTGTTAATAGACTAACTCTGAACGCCTCGACGTGTAATTTGATGACTTTTAGTCGGCAGCTGAATAAAGTTTTATATGACTATGTACTTGATGGGTTTGTCCTTCAACGGCCTGAGCTAGTTAAAGACTTGGGAGTATATTGCGAACCCAAGCTAAACATATTGAAAACGTGCTGGAAGCCGCTTAAAAAAATATGGGTTTTATTGTTCGTAATATGAATTTCCAGAATTCTAATACGCTGATCTTATTATTTAATACATTCGTTAGATTTAAGCTTGAGTATGCATCCTTCATTTGGGCACCGCTCTATGCAATTAATATAATCTCAATCGAAAAAGTACAGCGTCGATTTTTTTAAATCAGCTGCATTTTTGCTAGATGGTCATTACTCGCCGAGAGGTGTTCCACAAGTGTCATTTTATGAACAATTTAATATGAACAGTCTACTGAACAGACGCAAAATGGTATCTGTGGTATTTTTGTATAAAATTTTGAGCAATACAAAAAAATGCATGAACTTAGGAATGATAAGTTTCCATATCCCTATAGTAAGTACGCGGCAACAACAACTCTTACATATGAGAAATTATCGCACTGATCTATATAGAGCCTCCCCAGTTTTTTAAATTGTTAATAATTACACCGAAATTGACTCACGGTTGGATATTCTCTGCAGGGCTGTTAATCAGATAAAGAGTTTGTATAATGTACTTGCTTGATTTTGATTTTTATGTATTGCTCTTATTATGACATATTTATTATTTTAACATATTGACTTGGTTAGATTTTAATATACGTTCCTTTCTGATATGTATAGTGTACCTACTTGATTTTATCTGTTGCTTTTATTGTTTTAACATATTTATCATTTTAAAATACCATTTTGATACATTAGTTTTTTTGTTTTGCTTACTTGTTTGTTTAAGTACAGGCATGTTTGTAATTTATGCTTATTGTTCAAGTTGTTTATGCGCATTTTGTTTCTATAATTGCTTTATTCTTTGTACTATTTTGTTTCTTTCCTTATCCTGTAACTAGGCGACTTGCTCATTGGATATTGTACTGAAAAATAAAAATAAAAAAAAATAAGATGAAACTGCTTTCTTTTGAAATACCTACATCTACATCTACAAATATGTCAAAGATACAAACGTTGAATTAAAATAGCTTGCTTTAAAATCACTGCTAAGGGCATATTGCACAATTTGAATATTTTAACCACGCGGTTACGGTTTACTATTCCATAAATCAATCGGCATGAATATAGATATTACGGTACGCAGTTACCTGAAAATGGTAACGTTCGGTGCAACTTAATCAATCGCTTTGATAGCGGTAAATAACTAATACGTATATTTTACCTTTGATCCCGCCTCCTTTATATTTTACGCAAATGGGGGTAAAACGTATGTTTTGTGTGCTACATTTCTGTAAGATTTTTCTATAGGTTAACTAAAAAAACTTCATCGGGATTAAAAACGTGGGCATTTCAAATATAACGAGAAAGTATGGAGCCGCTTTTAAGCATTTTCCACTACACTCTCGTTTTGAAACTACCCTGGGAACATGAAAATTAAGTCTATAATAGTATAAAATACTAAATAAGCAATGCTACGTCTGTCTTCCAAAGACTTAACAGAAAATTTATGTAAAAGCTCATCCTGGGAAATGCCAGTTTGAGAATAAATTCCGTTAGTTGTAAGAGATAAGAATTTTAAAGTATGACGTTGAACCCTTTCTAAACTGTCCATATTCCAATTTCGACCTTACTAAAGTTGTATAAAGAAGTTTCAGCAGATTTAAACGTGGACGTGCACCTAATAATAAATCCAAGTGCTTCATAGGCTTTAGATGTAATATCCAATAGGTGGTCATTAAACGATAATTTATAACAAAATACTCCTAGATCTCTAAAAGCTCGTGTTCTTTCTAAGAAATGATTATTAATGTTATAATTAAATTGAATAACATACTGTTTAGTAGTAAATTACACACGTTTCAGGATTAGATAGTAATGGGCCCAAAACCGATCCTTGTCTAATATAAGTGATATATGTATAATACCTCATTTGAGGGTTCGGTTTGTAAACAAACACCATTTGTCAATAGCCAAAATTGGTCATTTTATATAACACAACCTAACCTAAGTACAGCACCTATCAATTTTACATGTGATGTAGAAAATACCCCATATCGTCCTGTCATATTGGCAGTATCGTATCAATAAGGTTTGATAATTTCATTGATTTTTATTGTTATTACGGTTACGTCTTTACTGTGTAGATACCTTAAATGATAAATGAATAAATAAAATTTTCAGAGAAGATGGTTTCATTCAAATAGGCATCTGTCATTTTAGTTAGTGAGAACTCAGAGGAATAATAAAAATAGAGGGAACAAACACCATTTATTTGTATACTATTGTAGTCAACCAACATCTAATCAGAGTTTATCAAAGCAAACAAGAAAAATATGATAGTTCGCGTGGAATAAAAGCAAAAACCAGTGGTATAACAGATTTTGTTGAAAATGTGAAGTAATATTAAAATACCAATATTTTATAAAGTTGTGTAATATATAGTATTTTTTAAAGAAATTGCGTAGAGATTATTTGGAATGGTGAAAGAATAAAAAGAAATAATAAAATTTAATAAGCAATTTTATTTGCAAGCAACAAGAAGTAATAATGAATGTAATCCGAAAATAACTATTGGCATACAATTTTAGTTTAAAACCTTACATTTTAAGAAGTTATAAATGTTATAGGAAATTGAAATAGCATCTGACTCCAAAATTTAATGACATATTAATTTATATAGTTTTTTATATAGATAAACTGATCACCTTCCCATTAAACAGATCTATTGATCTGTATACATAGTTAAAATTGCTGCAAGTGCATAAAGTTGAGAGTGATCAAGTAGAAGGTAATTCACTTCAATAAGAAGAAAGCAAATCATAAATAATAAATAACGATATTTGACAAACGGTGGGCTTCCAAACAAATAGCTCTTGCAGCGTTGCCATGTAGACCTTTACTTCGAAGCGAAGTTAATTAAGAAAATGTAATAATGTACTGTTTTATTTCCAGATTTGATAAGTACAAATTAAGTTTAGCTTTTGTAAAGTTAAATATTTGTGAGCAATGGATATGCACTACTTTATTATTAAATAATCTTTATTCTTAGGGAAGTATCTGTATACCTTAATAAATATGAACACAACTGTCAACGTTGGAGGAAATGTTGGCTTTTTTTAAATTTGCATATGGTCCCTCTATTTTTATTATCGTTCTTAGTAAATATCAAGCCAAACAAGCATAAGGCTGTGAAATATATAGTAATTGCGTACATATTAATTGTAATGATAATAGAATAAAAAGAAACATAATACGCAATTTAGGAGTCCCTCAAGGAACAGTTTTAGGTCCCATTTTATTTTTAATATACTTTAATAGTATTTATAACATTTGTGGCTTTAATGGATTTATATGCTGACGATACAGCATTAAAAATTTTGCTGGTAATACATGCGATAATGTATATACTCGCGACAAGAATGCAGACGACTTACGTCATACGAATAAATGAATAATTCATTATATTTTCATCAAAATATTTAAGAAACTGCAACTGATAGTAAAAAGCTATATACTACACTAAAAGTTTGCATTATATATTGCATTAAATTGCAAAATCTAATTATTTTTAACGCGACTAAATATCGAAAATTACGTTGACAATAAAAACAAATGTGTAACGTCAGCCATGACGTAAGACGTCTGAATTATTGACGCGAGTATATAAAAAAACTGAAAAGGGTTTTAAGTCTCCATGTTGAAAAAACTAAATTTATAACATTTCCCCTTACAAGCTGATAGGAGAAAAATAAACATTTTTAAATTCAATTCTAACTAATTGTAAGTGTAAACATATAAGTAATACAAATGTAATAAAATATTTGGGTGTTATGGTTGACCAACACCTCAGATGGAATAATCATATTAAATATATTGCATTAAGATTAAGAAAACCCGTTTATAAGTTCTACCAACTTTGGAATAAAATGTATAGAAAATGGTTGCATATGATTTATGATTCACTTGCACAAGCTGTAATTAGATACTGTATATTAGTGTGGAGAGGACTATACAGTATGCTCCAAAAGTATGGAATAAATTCAATAAAAACGAAACAATATTTTTTGGGAAAAATCCTCGAACAAGTCGATTTTTAATTTAAAAAATACATATTTTAGCGTAAAATGCGATTTTCAAATGTCATTTGTTTTTGAGTAATGACGTCTTCGATTTTTTTTTAAATGGCAACACCATATTTTTTTCCTTGATTTTGAAAGATCGTTTAATTCTCTATCAGACAGTACTAAAATTTTGCCCTCTTACATAGGAAAGTTTTCGAGTAAATGACGATTGAATGTTAGAAAACGTAAATTTTATCCATAAAAAAGTAACAATTTTGAGGTATGTAAAATAAAATACGATTGATTAAATTTTATACTTAAATTAAATGTTCGAATTGCCAGACACCAACTTCTTGATAATGCGCAAGTCTGTGAAGAAATTCTTCTTGCACATTATGAATGATTTCTGGGGTAACTCTGCGTATTTCGTCCCGAATGCGATTTTGAAGTTCTTCTAAATTACGTGGTTTATTAATGTACACTTTTGACTTCAAGTACCATAAAAAATAGTCAAGAGGTGTAAGATCTGGCGATCTTGCAGGCCATTCTATCGGTCCGCGTCTGCCGATCCACCTCCCAGGAAAACAGTTGTCCAAAAAATTTCATGCAGGGCGCGCATAGTGAACTCTGCTGAAACCATATGGTATCGTCAGGAATGTCAGGGTCATTATCGTTAGGAAAAATTACTGCAAGGGCTGGAACAAGGTCATTTTCTAGAAACTCTAAATATCTTTGTCCTGTAAGGGTTCCTTCAAAGAAGAAAGGCGCTACTATTCTGTCGGCAACTATTCCAGCCCATACATTTAATTTCTGAGGGTGTTGGGTATGTGCCTCTGCCATCCAATGAGGATTTTCCCGACTCCAATATCTGCAAGTTTGACGGTTTACTATACTATTCAGACAAAATGTGGCCTCATCTGAAAAAAGTATTTGACGGTGTAAATTTCTATTTCCTTGACATAAATCCATTAGAATTTCGCAAAAGTGTAAGCGGCGATCGGAATCATCTTCATTGAGTTCCTGCACAAGTAGAATTTTATAGGGATGATATTTTTCCTTCCTCAAGATACGTAGCACTGTGCTCTGACTAGTGTCATTGTTTAATGCAACCAATCGTAAAGAATTATGAGGATTATCCACCATACTTATCAAAATGTTCTGTTTCTTATTTTCATTAATGCTTGGACGTCCAGGTTTTGGAATATTTACAACATTGCCAGTTTCTCTAAATTTACACTCTACCTTACTAACTGTTGATTGGCTGATAGGGCGATCTGGATATTTTTCATTAAATAAATTGCAAACTTCCTGCTGAGTTCTAGTCATATTCCCGCATTCGATAAGAATTAAAATTTCAATTCTTTGAGTAACAGTTAAATGTGCCATAATACTTTAAATTGAATAATAATTTCTATATCGCTTACAATACTTATTAGAAAGTTGGTGTGACAATGACACTTTGCAAAGATTTTCACCTACGTGATCCATAAAAGAACTATGGAATTCGAAAAACTAAACTTGATAACGTTTTTGCTTTATTTTAATTGATTTACGTTTTCTAACATTCAATCGTCATTTACTCGAAAACTTTCCTATGTAAGAGGGCAAAATTTTAGTAGTGTCTGATAGAGAATTAAACGATCTTTCAGAATCAAGGAAAAAAATATGGTGTTGCCATTTAAAAAAAAATCGATGACGTCATTACTCGAAAACAAATGGCATTTGAAAATCGCATTTTACGCTAAAATATGTATTTTTTGTATAAAAAATCGTCCTGTTCGAGAATTTTTCCCAAAAAATAATTGTTTCGTTTTTATTGAATTTATTCCATACTTTTGGCGCATACTGTATAACAAATACTTGTATTTGCATTAAACTACTCAAAATACACTGCTTAATATATTATTAAAAAAACAGCAAGATACTCCATAATTGTTTTATTCAACGAATTAGATGTCTTACCATTTTTGGATCTGAATGTAAGTCATAAATCAAAAGATTCGTCCATTGATCGGTCGGCGGCCGAGGGGTTTAAAGCGTCAATACTTGAATCGAGGTTCGAATCCTGCGGCATGTAGACCGTAGACTATATTTGCGGAAAAGATTGGCATAGTCTCAGAGGGTATGGTAGGTTGGAAGAATGTTGGCTTGGATCAATGTAAGAGATTTATACTGGTCGACATTTGACCACCCCCTTAATTATAAGGTTTTCGCTCCTTCTCCCGCACAAGTCTCCAACGTCTGAACTAATCCTCGTGAGTAGAATGAGGGGTACAAATATTATATTATTATTATTTTCTGATAATAAGATAACTAATCTAATATGAATGTAATATAATAATAATACAAATAACCTAATAACCACATAAATATCTAATTTTTAGGTTTTATCAGTTGCGTTCTGTAATTCAACCACAAATTTCAGTAACCATAAGATACCGAAACCGTGATTCCAGTAATCCTGGTCAAATTACGGAATAAACTCTATAACTTACAATAAAATAACGTAAAAAATGGCACCCTTAATTGCAGTATACCTACAAATTATTTATAATGAATTTGTCATTAATAGAACAATTGTTAGTTAGTCATAAAATAAAACAACTTGGCGATTATCACATTGGACAACGTTTCGGTTTTTTATTTATAAACCAGTTTCAGGTTTGTATAATATAACATACATGGTAAAAAACAAAATAATAAAAAGTTACAAAAAAATAATTTACCTGTCGCTGATTTACTGCAACCTGCAATAAATATGTGATAATTTCTTATTTATACATATACTATTTTATAACATTTTTTGGTAGTTTCGTATTGTTTAGTGGTCAAGGATTAAATGAATTTAAGCTAAAAAGGCCTGATACATTCGGCGTTAATATGATAACAACGTAAAAACTACTATAAGAAAAAGGAAAGAGATTCCAACTTATACATGATTTACTAAAGGTTAAAAATAATTTTTATATTTAACATTATTAATAAATAGTTTAATGCTATCAGTGCATATAATATGACATATATATTCATTTCGAATCATAGAGTAATGCTTTTAGCAAGATGCAGAATTTTATTATAAATTTTATAATAAATCGTTATACAGGGCGGCCAAATAAAAACGAAACAGAGTCATTTTCAGGAACTGCGTCAATATTGTAGAAAAACGCTCAGACCCGTCGATTTTAGATTAAAGGGGGGGCATTCTTTGCTGGTATTTTTGACTCCGCCACTTTCACCCCCAAGCAAGGGTAAGCATCAGCCCAAAATATTGAAATGGCATTAGGTGTAAAGTAATATTTATTTTGAAAGCTCTTACAATTCTCTTCACAACAGACTTTAAATTACACCTAATACTTTGAAAAAAATTTACATTTTAAAATTTAAATTATGTTTAGTTGCCTACTTACTACTTAGTTGATTAAATGTTCAAACTGATGACAGCCCCCTTCCATATAATAATAAAGATTTTGATCGAAACGTTCGCGTACATTCTAAAGCTTTTCCGGAGTGATTCGACGGCATTCGTCGACGATTCTTTGACGCAAATCTTGCAGAAACGCTGGCTGTGTTTTATAGATTTTATTTTTTAGGTATCCCCACTCAAAAAATCAAGGGAAGATAAATCCGGTGATCGTGGAGGCCACTCAATGGTGCCTCTCCTCCAAATCCAATTCCGTGGAAAATACGGATGGACAATTAAAGCATAATGCGGAGGAGCACCGTCCTGTTGAAAAATCAAATGATTTTCAACATACTCTGGAACATTTTCAATAATACATTTGGCCACTCAAATTACCAGGTAGAAAAAAAGGACCCACCAGTCGGTCACCGAAAATTCCAGCCCATAAATTTAATTTTTCCGGTTACTGTGTATGCACCTCGTGAAAAACTCTTGGGTTTGAATCTGACCAATAGCGGCAATTGTGACGATTTACCGTCCCGTTCAAGAAAACACTGCATTCATCAGAGAAACCAATGTTAAAAAGGAACTGTGGATCATTCCCTGCTTGTTCACTCATTATTTCGCAAAATTGCAAACGGCAGTCATAATCATCTTCATGAAGATCCTGGACTAAATGTATTTTGTATGAATGGAATGTATTCTTCTTTAAAATGGTTTGTACGCTAGTTCGATTGATCCCAGACACAGATGCTAGCTGCCTCGTACTTAATGTAGGATGAAGATGAACTTATCCCAAAACTGCAATTTCACTAGCTTGATTAACTATAGGTTTTTCAATTTTTCGTTTTTTATTGGCCACTAACTTCCTCCTGACATGTCGATCTTGATGTTGTTCATTAAATAGTCGAGCTGTTCTATTCGCACATTTATTGTTTATAAAGTAAAGCAAAATGATATCTACCCTTTCCGTAATGGAATAAACCATAGTGTTTCATTTTCAAAGACACAATTGGATAAACTATCAACCAATGCTTCCAAATAATACTAGAACATAAATTTGGAATCCACTAATATTACGTTCGTTGTGTGTATAGTATTCATTTTTTTACAATTGTATTTTTTACGAAAGCTATAAAAAATAGCCAAAAACCAATGTAACACAAGAAATACTAAATTTATACCATTGGCTTAACTAATCAAAATTCTTATTAATTATTGGGCGGAATTATAAAATTGAATGTCTGTTGTAAAGAGAATTGTAAGAGCTTTCAAAATAAATATTACTCAATCCCCAATGCCATTTAAATATTTTGAGGTGATGCTTACCCTTGCTTGAGAGTGAAAGTGGCGGAATCAAAAATACCAGCAAAGAATGTCCCTTTTTAAACTAAAATCGAAGGGTCTGAACGTTTTTCTACAATCTTGACGCAATTCCTGAAAATGGCTCTGTTTCGTTTTCATCTGGCCACCCTATATACATATATGACTTAAGTTTTCTATCATTTTGGAAATTAACAGAATTAATATTTTTTTTAATATGAATTATTTCTTTAAAAAGCCGTTTATTTAAATTATTCTGTTTTTCTAGTATTCTGACATTTTCAGTCGAAAGAATGATTTTCCTCTAGTGCACGTTTTATATGTGCATTCTAATCACGAGGATTAGCCCAGAAGTCGAAGACATGTGCGGGAGAGGGGGCGGCATATTATTATTAAGCAGGCCGCATTTGCGCCCAGAAACGACTTACGTTGGTAGGTCCTAACCACCATTCAGTGCAGGAATGAGGGGAAACCTGGAAAACCATTTGTGTTCATATATTCTTTTAAGTATTGTTTTATTTGACCTATGTAGCAACAATTACATTAATTGTTCTAATTTAGGTGTGTATGGTTTTTAATTTTGAAAAAATATTACCAGACATATTATTAGGTTTTACAGCAATATCAATATTATAAGCTTTTAAACAATTCTTTATTTTGTTATTTATTTCTGGATAATATTATAGGGAAATGTAATTTTTGTCATTAATATAAATCTAAAATTAATTAACTACAGTAAATTGTAAAAACAACAGTGAATTATGGAACATAATATCATTTAGAAAGATTTACGATGCCTATAATTGACTTACCAACAAATTCGTTTAAGTAATTTAATAAACAAGTTCCGCAGAAGTTTCATATAATTCTCGCTTGGCATTCGTGAATTCATGCAATCAAAATATTTGAATTTATATTTGAAATTTGCATACTCTTGGTTTTGTCTCTGTTATAACAGAAGTTATATCAATAACAAAGCAGTAACACTTTTTTGAATTGGCGAAGAAACACTGTCAATTTACCTAGGTGTAACATCTTTTTTCTCTAATATTTTATAAAAATAATTATTAATTAACATAGCTCTGTATTTTCTCAAATTCAAATAGTTTTTTACTACAACATAACGTATGCACGATAACCAAATTTTACAATGAAGATATTTAAATATACAGAAATAAGTGCGAACCAAATTAGAGTCTAGTCGTTATTACCACTGAGTTTATTACTTATTTATTGCTATAAGAAAATTAATGTTTAGTAAAACCAAATAAATATTTAAATTTTCCATTAACATCCTTTAAAGAATGAAGAGGAAATTACAAACCAGAAGAATGGGTAGGTAGATAACCAAAAGATTTTTTAAAATATTCATTAGGTTTTAGCAATTTCCCTCACTATTTCAAACATCAATATCAACTTTCCACTTAACTTACTCGGGCTCGATTCTCGAATTCAGTGAAACATATTCCCTCAGAAAAGTGACGTAGTTTTCGTGAGAAAATGCAAATCTGTATTTTTGACCATTCTGATTGGAATTATTTCGCATAAAAAATAGGAGAATTATTTCACATGGTTCTTGCAGAAGGAATATAAAGTTTTAAGAATTGTAATTATATAAATAGGTCATACGATTCTCGAAGGATTTTTTTAGGTAAATATTAAATTTTATAAAGGTTTTGTACTAAACCATTTTAATAAATATCTCATACCTACTTCCTTCTTTCAGAAAATTTTAAAAAATGTAAGTATGTATATACTGTTATATTAGTTATTACAAATACAAAAAAATAGCAGATGTTTATTTTTATTTAGCTGCTAGAATTGTTGTAATATAAAACCCATAGGGAAGTTTGTATAAAAGCCGAATGCCACTACAAATAATTTTCATTAGAAGAATGTGAATTTTAGTTAATTTATGAATGCTATTATGACTAAAAATTATAAAATTTACAGTAAAATTATCTTAACCTTTTATCGGACTTTTTTGAGAATATTATTATATTGTTTTTTGGACTATGTAATATGGTTGCATTGATTTCAAAAGTCTATTACACTCGGTTGTCACTAGAGCATCCCGGATAATGTTACCGTATGACAACAACGTTACAAAAGTGGGGATACCATTTAAATTTCAGCTACGCCATCTGGTGATTATATTTTGTATGCCTTATTCGCGTCCAACAGTTACGCTTTGAGGTTTTGTTTACTTCTGCTTGATTTTGCTAAGTAAACAATATTTCTGATAGCTATACCCATAGTACAGTATTCTATGGACACTAATTATTGCACTGTGATATCTGTTTTCATGAATATGTTGAAAATAAGCAAATAAGGATTAAAATAAAATATTTGTAACCATTCGGTCACACTGCCCGATATGGAGGTCAATTTTTATAGGCCATATATAATGAACCATTTTTTAAAAATCGTAATCATGGATGATTATACAACAATAAATGCTTCTTTTTTATGGCAAACACAAATGCAGATTACCACCCCCGCCACAAGTGTCTGATACTTCTGATTTATCAGATGACGAAGATGAAATGATTCTGGAATAACTTCGAGAGAAAATTTATCAAAGTAGGCATTTAGTTACAGATACAATAAATAGACATATGTTATAACTTTTTGATTGTACTTAAGTACATTACTAAATAATTTTTACAAATAAAAATAACGAAAAAACAATCTAGCGAGTCTGAGAATACTAGTTCAATGAATTGAATGAACTTTCTCCTTTAAAGAAA
This sequence comes from Monochamus alternatus, assembly GCA_037114965.1. Classification (NCBI taxonomy): domain Eukaryota; kingdom Metazoa; phylum Arthropoda; class Insecta; order Coleoptera; family Cerambycidae; genus Monochamus; species Monochamus alternatus. The sequence goes on along the minus strand of CM073427.1, from coordinate 44,337,796 downwards.
AACTGAAGATTTACTCGAAAAGAAAAAAATACGGATTCGCCCCAGACACAAATGGGGAGATTTTACAAAAGTGTTTGCTATTACTGCTATTACCAAAGTAATATCCCCTTTTCTTAAAAAAAATCTAGGTACTAGGTAGCCAGTACCATGTAGATACATTTGTTGTTTATTAACAGGCTGAAGTTATGAAGAAAAGAAGACTGTTGCCGAGTTATAAGAGACTTTTAAAATTTATACTAGAATTATAAAGGGTTAATATCTTGTGAAATATTGAAGGAAAGGGACCTATACTAATTATTGTCAAATGATAATTATATCAAAATATCGTTATTATAACACAAATATTATGTTTACACAACACAGCTCAAAATAACTATCACAACTATAGTAATTAGTCCAATTTGCACACTGCGTACTTTCTCGAGCAGATTCTCATTAACATAATTCTTCCCAAAATTATGTGATTTGTTTTCTGTATGCAACTACAAAACTAGCATAGAATAAAATTATTCCAATTCTGTAGAGTTTTAAGTCTTACTTAGATGTTTTTAATGACATTACAAATGAAGCAGTTGAACATCGCGTTAAGGAAATATGACACAAACCTATATTTTTAAATGAGACACCCTGTATATTTTAGTCTATAGTATTTCTGATCCTAGAGATACACAAATGTTGTATCACAGATAAACTAGTTAAATTAGTTAATTTATCTGTGGTTATACCTACATACTTCTACTGTGTACCGCGCACTTTGTATCTTTTCAATGTACGACCTTAGCCCGAAAGTTAGGGAAATACAATAGATTAACAAGAACTGTGGTGCATTTGCGCATGCTCCATTATAAAGCGCAACTTTCAAATTCAAATTTGTAACTGATTCATCATGATCCTAGACACATTAAAGGGTCATCTGTTAACTTATTGTGAGCTTGCGGATTACTGTAGCTGTTCTATCCCCTAATAGCACACGATGTCCAGTGGACGTCTATTTAATGTTCATAACGTACAGACGTCCATGGACCATAAATAGGCATTTGATGGATGTATCCGATGAATGTCCTTTATGGGACATATTTTGATGGTACATATATTGGACATCGTGAAATTCGTGCAGCGCATGTGTATTGAAAAAAAATGAGTCCAGAATCCAAATTTGATGTGATGACATATCAAAAAGTATTTCTATAATTCCAATGCAAACCCCCATTAAATGTCCAAAACAGGACATCCATGGGTAGCACAAATTTGGTACAGAGGCGGACATCTGAGGGTCTGAAAGTGGTACAGTAGTTAACGTCCCTGGGTTGCACGATGTTGTGATATTTGTTCGTCCGTGAGAGGTCCATCGAACAAAAAACGGACGTCCACTGGATGACCGGAATTCTAACTTTGGACATCCTTTGGATGTTTATAGGACATCCTTGTGCTATTAGGGTCGTTCATTTTTTAAAATTAAAATGAAGACCAATGATCTCATAAGTTTTTTTTTCATAAATACTGTCCCAGAAGTACTGAGAGATATTTTAAGAACGGTTGGTTGGAACACACAGATAAGACAAAAAATTCGTACTACTCTCCTTTTCAAAATTTTTCGTATTTTAGAGATACATCTTGAATGTAGAGTCAATTTTAATGTAATGTGAAAAGTAGATTTTATTTATATTGAAATTAGGTAATTTTATCAACATTTATCTTGTAACCAGGGATGCGCTACCCTTAACATAAAGTGACTGTAAGTTTTGACACATTTCGTCTATTTATGCAACAGTTTATATATGTCGTCCTCCACCTCCACCTAATTTAAAATAAAAAGGACACTCTTTATTTACGTTAAAAAACCTATTTTTGAAACCTATTTAAGTTAGTAAATATCTACTGTTTTTTTTCGAAAACGTTTCATTTTTTAATTGTGATTTTTTATTGAACTAAAGAGTTTTAACGCAACTGGTATTTCTCTGTTTGATATAAATTTTTATTATTACGAAATATAAACAAGCGGGTTTTTTTTCCTCACCTTTACACTTTAGCTCTTTCCTATAGGTTTTCCAGGTGTAATTCAATGCTGGTCGGGGATTAGCCCGCAGAGTAGTTGTTTCCTGAAATTCCGTATTTGCAACATATCATTATCGTCAATTCGTGATAGAGGTCCCTAGCTTTTAATGGTTGCTACTAAAAATTTGGTGTACACAATACATTTTCTTTCATAAGGCTAAATCGTACTAGATCAAATTTTAGAGAGACAGGAAAATAATAGAGAAAAAAGTCTAAATATAGTTGACACTTTCAAAAAACTGGGTACTGTTACTGTTTTCACAAAATTATATTAAAATATGTAACCATTAAGCACTTTGCCTCAAATCATTCACAGTACAAAATTATTAGAATTATAGAATTAAAGGAACCGTAATAGCACAAGGACGTCCTATGAACATCCAAAAGGATGTCCGGACATCCAGTGGCCGTCCGTTTTTTATTCGATGGATATCCATAGGAAGTCCCACGGACGCACAAATGTCACAACTTCCTTCAACCCAGGGACGTCCACTCCTGTACCACTTTCGGACCCACAGATGTCTCCCTCTGTACCAAATTTGTGCTACCCATGATGTCCTGTTTTGGACATTTAATGGAGGTCTGCATTGGAATTATAGAAATACTTTTTGATAATATGTATTTATTGTTTTTCTAATTATTACGAGTAACAAATACATAAATAATTAAGAGATACAAATAAAACAACTATATAACACGTAACAAAGTAACAAGAACAAAACCATATATAATTACCTACATTACTCAACTTAACCTAGAATAGCTAAAGACAAAAAAACTCAACAACTAGAGTGAAAATGAAAACTTCTTTATCTAAAAACGAAAACGACTATTGTCGGTTGTTAGTAGGTACATAATTATAGTCTACATAATGATGTTATGAATTTGGCGTAGCCAACAAATAATTCAATTATTTATAAATAGACTAAAAGAAGAAAATACAAATTTACTTACTTACAAAATGTGATTTATATTGCTTCGGTTTCCTAATTTATTCTTCTACAGGGTTTATTCATCAACATTTATCAGCGTCACCAAAGGGAGCAGAACAGTATGTTTAAACTTTAGAGGTTAGCGTTACATCTGGATTCTGGACCTATTTTTTTTTCAAAACACATTCGCTGCACGAATTTTAGCGGCAAGTTCAAATTATAACAGAACATGTACAATACTGGACATTCATCGGATGTCCACATATGTACCATCAAAATATGTTCCAAAAAGGATATCCATCGAATGTCCATTTATGGTCCATTGACGTCTGTACGTTAAATGGACATTAAATGGACGTCCACTGGAGCCGTGCGGGTTATTAGGGAATTATGTGAAGTTCCTGACAAAATTTAAAACAGGTACCTTACTTCTATTTCGTAATTACCGCAATTAAAAAGAATGAACGTAGAATCTGTTATGTTTTTTTTGTACAAATAAAAGAACTGCGAAAGAAGCAAAAGATCAAAATGAGCTAATTTAAAAATTTTGTTTTCTGCCTATTTTATTAATTCCTTGGGTCACTGGTTAGTATCACCAGTCTTTCATAAACACTGGATTTTATTTAGCTCAGCAATAAACCTTTCCAGGAGAAATGCATTAGTTTCGTTCAGTGCCAACGATGGCGCCATATTACAGAGACCACGTTTATTGGCGAGGGGTCGGAGACGTGTCGCGGGGTAGATATAACAATATTATACATACGGTTAGTTATCTTATAGAATACCTCAATCAACGTTATTATATTAACACTGGTACAGTGGGAGTCAGCTTAAACTCACCAGTTCCATGGTCCATTCTTTTCTAGTGCCATTTATTATACACGGTGCTAGAAAGGAACAAAACATGCAAGTGGTGACTTTAAGATGATCACCATTGTATCACAGAATATTAGTATTAAGTTCAATGTGTTCTGTGATTCAATGATTATTTAAAAAAGAATCTACTTATATTTTGTGTCTATACAGCTTTCTTACCGTCATGTGCCTACACCATATCTACACCTACAACTAACTTCAATTGGCTAAGTGCATTCTTATATTTTAATAAAATTAACATTTTATAATTATATTACATGTGTTTTAATTCTATAAATAGTATTTTAGAATAATTTAATATAAAATAAATAAATACACAACATTTTAGCATTTAAAAATACTGATTTTAGAAGTGAACAATATAGGGATTTTGATGCAGTTGCTTCTAACTTCTGCATCTTTAAGTTAGTGGCATAATATTAGTTTTGTCATTTGTCAAACAAAACATTAAAAATTTCATTACAATTTTTAAGGGAACATTCATGATTTATTTTTTATTTAGTTAAGTGGATAACTAATTAGATATTTCTGTTATTGATCATTTTTAGGATTTGCTAATTTTCTTTTGAAAATAATTTATGGCATAACCTTATATGACCTGTCAACTAATCTTGTTAGATTCATTAATATTATGGTAAATTTAATTAAAAGTATTATTGTTCTATAATTTTTACATTAATTATGTCATTTTCAGATTGTATGTGGTCTCCTTTTCAAGAAATACAGAAAGAGGCTGTTATGTATCTCAACATAGTATCATCGGAAACATAATAATTATGAATAGAAATAAAAATATTTAATAAGAAACCTAAAGATGTTCAATTCAGGGATTAAAGGAAATCAAAGGTAATTATTGAAATTATAAAACTAATGGTGCAGTGCGTAATGGTAAATAACACAACCATATCTTTCAGGTGTAATGGGCTAAAAACATCACCTGCTATAGATCAAATACTTAACGATAAGTTACTTTGTCATACGAATTATAGTAGTAAAAACAAAATAGGAAATAGGGACATATACAATAATGAAAATGACGAAGAGCGAACATATGGTAAAAGCCCCGTGTATTTATCAAATTCTGTATATAATAGTAGTAAATTTGCAACCCACGTGAAATTAGAAGCAGATGATTTAGATATCGCAGATAAGATTGGTTCCCACAGTATTATAGGTAAGTAAATATATATGGTTAATATAGTGGCTTTGACAAAACATTTTCTTGCAGTAGTATTGACTATTACTTCATCCATTAATAATGTAACATGTGAATTAAACTTATCAATTACTAAATTGTACAATGACATATTTACAGTATCAACGTGTAAAAATTAAAGTACATTAACGTACTGAAAAAAATGTACGGTTCTACTATTTAACCTAACCTAACATTTATAATATACTTTTGATTGCACTTTCGTTTTTTTATAACAAACAAATACTAATATTTGAGCATTATATTTCTACATAAAAAATGTTTTGTTCGATACCATAAAAAAAATAATGCATCAATATCACGTTGATTTTTACCAACTTTTAGGATTAAGTGAATTGGGTGCAAAAATAGATGCACGGAAAGATCCAACAATAGTTAAACCAAGATATAAGAGAGGAAATATAAGAGAAACTCACCACGAAGTTCTACAACGGATAGATTCTGAAACTGATGTTTACAATCATTATCAACAGCACTGGTTTAGTGCAAGTCTAGAGGTAAGGTATTTTTTAAACGTGATATTACATAAAAAAACTATTGAGGTAACTAATATTTGTTATCCACGTAGCTTTCTACAATAGTATATAGCCAACATCTTAAAGAAACTTTTATTGTACCGTCATGCTTCTGCACAATAGATTCAGAGAATTCCAACTAATAGAGGACGGTTATAGAACAATCCTGTCCAACCAAACTTGAGATTTTGGAATCGGTTACCGTACAATAATTTCGGTATATGGTTGGAAGTAGAAATCGTTTAGATTTAGAAGTAAATTTTAACATCTTTTTCCAGTACAGAAAATTTTAAATTTATCATTTCTCTTTATATTATTTATATCCTCAATTAACCATACCTTTTTTTTTTTGTATATAATACTCTATAATTGTATTGCAATTTTTTCATAATGCAACTGCTAAAAATATGCTTCTGTATATCCTTTATTCTGTGACATAGGTTATTGGCCACTGTTGGCCCTCCCAACTTAAGTTATTAAAAGATTACAGACATTTTCAGTTTGTTTCGACAGTAATCAGGAACTAGTTTCTCACAAAATATCCATCCACTTCTTACATGCACTGAAAACACATTCTCATCTTAAGGGTGCCGTATACTTGATTTAGTATTTTCTACAAATGCAAATGATTTTAAACATTTAAGAAGTTATTATTGTCACAGAATTTGCCCCACTCACACCCAATTCGACGACTGTGGTACCGCCAAATGCTAAGATTGCCAAGAGTGACATTATGTTATTTGAGGTGAATTTAAATAGTAAAAGTGGATAAACAAAACATTAATAATTTTGTTTTATATTACTTTTGCTCTACGGGTTTCGTTTTTTAAAGATTTCTGTACCTAAAAACACCACAAAATTGATCATTTTACGGCGAGAAATATGGCGATCTTAAGTAGTCAAATGTTTCCAGCAGTTTGAAACCAATCGCTGACTTGTGAGAACAGACCTAATAAAGTTTTGTTATTATGTCACAATTTTATTGTCCTTATTATAACAGCAATCACTAAACATTTTTAAATATCTCAATTCCACCACAGCACATTTTTTTAATAATAGGGTAATATTTACTATATGCTGACATATTCAGGTTTTTTGACTCTTGTCATCGGTTGCAAATACTGTATTATTGTAAATAAAAATGGTGGAAATCGTTTTAAGCAAGTATGCTGATTTCAATTTTTTTGTTTTGTGGTTATCTGTGAACAATCAATAAAATATATTTTTCTGATATAATAAAAAATCTATAATTTTATTGTATATTAAAATGAAAATATGACCACTATATGTTCTAATATTGACATTGAATCGTGAGAAAAATAAGTTTACTGTACTGCTAATATTTTTTCTTTTAAACATTTGAGCATTGTTATACATTTAAAAATGCAGGAACTTTACAAGTGTGTTGAAGGTTGGCGAATCATAAACGTAGTTATTTTCTACAAATGCCAATAAGAGTATAATTTTTAACACATGCTATAACAGCACAGATGTTAAAGGTAAATTATCCGATTTACTTTTAACTCTGATGTGAAAATAAAAACTCGTAGTGTTGCTTTGACTTACTAGGCAATAACTCAAAAGTGGGTTTGTTAGTAACTTCTTCGTTTTCCCCCGGGAGAAATTAATTTTCTTGACACCTTCCATGTCACGAAATTTGAAGTAACTTGTCATCAAATGATCCTTTACTTTGACAATAATTAGATTTCAAAATAATATTTTTCTACGTTCATGCAAAAAACAAAACTTTATTGAACTATATTTAGTGGAAAAAGTCGATCTTTATTATTACATTCTAGTGCAATAAAATGTCTATTGCATTTATCTGTCATTCTACTGCAGCGTTTTGTCATCATGACAAACATAAACGTTCAAATCGACGTCATATTTTCCTACCCATAGTGTCATCTAAATAAAAAAAATTTTGGTTTTTGCATGAATTTAGAAAAAATATTGTATGCAACTCTTACAAAAAGTGCTTATTGCACTCGATGTGTTGTCCTACTCGGTCTGACGGCCTCGTTGGACAATTTCACGTTGCGTGCAATAAACACTTATGTTTTGTACTTGTTGCATAAATAACTATTTATAAATTTAAAAATGTAAGAAGTGCGTTGATTTGTACTTGTAATAGTGTTTATAGAAAAATAGTGTATGATATATCTGCTAAAAGTGATGATATTTTCTGTCAAAGGGACTTAGCACTATCATAAATAACTATTTCTTCCTTTATTTCAGAAATTCAAGTTGGAGGATAGATCTAGAGAAGAGAGGATTGAAATAACTAGACATGAATTTAGAAGACACATTCAGCAGTTAGTAAGAAGTAATGTAGGACAACCAAATAGGTTTCCTGATCTATCCGTTCAATACATGAAATGTTCTTCGCCTGCAAATAGAAATAAATATAGAACTGGCCAAAACAGACTAGTTTCACCCAGAATATGTGACGTTGAAAAATGTTTGCGACCAGCACTACCCTGTACAAAACATTGTACTTTACACATTATGTTAAATACTGAGCAGGTTTTATTTGAATATTGTACTGCTAAATTTGCAGATAATACACAGTGCGCTGCTCCCGTTTTCGATATTATGCACGAGTTACCTCTTTGTGCAGAACACGCAAGGAAAAGGGTAAGTTTGAAATTTCATTAACTAATAATTTTTAATGTTACGTTTAATTTCAACTGTAATTTTAGGATAATTATAAACTGTATCAAGAGGCCAAACCAAAGAAATTGAGGAAAAAGGTTAAACCATCTGCTATGATTAGACCACAGAAACGGAATAAAAAGAAGAAGAAACTCGTTAAGGTTAATGAAATATCTGGACCAAGTGCAATATTAGAAATACCCTCTAGGACTTCTCCAGGATCAGGTACTTAGAGTATATTTTTATAGAGATTTTTAGAATATTCGATGATTTAAATAGTTCATAGAAACTTCTCTTCATTTTGTGAATCTTATTCTTGGCCGATTGCATTTTGGATGATATAAAAAAGTTCAACTATGATTTAAAATTAATTTCATTATTACTGTCAATTAAAAAAAGAGTGGAATAGATAATTTAATATAAAATTGACAGAATTTTTGGCGACAGTTCTAATGCCCGTTTGCACCGAAGTTAATAAGCATTACTTAAAAATAAGACATGCTTAAGTACGCTTTTCCTATTGGACCATACGTTAAGATCTTCTTAAGTATGTAAACTTAAATTTAAGCCCCTGTTTGACAGTGACTTATGAAATTCTTTAATTCAAACAGAGAGAATGTGCGAAAAACAAGCATGAAAATTTAAAAAACGCAGAAAGTGCAAATATCATGGTCAATGCTAATGAGTGTAGTATTAAAGTAGTAAAAAAAGTACCTATAATGGATATCAGATTATATTTCATGATTTATAGATTTTGCATTTCTCAAATTAAATTAATACGAGATTTGATCATTTCCATATAATGAATGAATTGAATGAAGATGATTTGGCCACTAATACTAACCACATAGAAAATAAAGTAAATTATTATTATTATTAGTTTGTCTCTGATATTAACTAGTCTTGATGAACATCAACAGCAACCAGACTTATATTACAAATGACAACAACAAAAACAAACACCGCAGACATGACATTACACCATCGACCTTATAAATCATTACACCGAAATCTAATCTTACTTCCACGTAACAAACTGAAGAAAAACAGAAAGAACTAAAATACCTAACATAAAATAACGAAAGTTACTAGATTTGTGCGTTGTTGCCAATACAAAGACGTACTTTGCTAAGTATGGTTTATAATACGTCGGTGCAATACTCTAAAAAAATAAGCATAACTTAACTTTAAGAACAACTTTATTAAGTTGTTCTTAGTAAAATGTCGATGCAAACGGACATAAGTACTGTAATTTTAATTGATTTGACATAAATACTTTCAATAAATCCTCTTTAATTGTCATTTGAATTCTGATTTTTAACCTTATGTCTAATAGTGACATTTTTAAGCAATATATATGGAAAGGTAATAGGGAACAAGTAAATAGAGAATAGAAATTTGAACTGGTGGGGAAAACTGACATCTGACTATTACACACAAAAGCAGCAATGTTTTCCGTTTAAACATTAGAATTACTCAGAAGTTAGCTATTTTAATGTGTTAGTATGGTAGTGTCAAACTTTCAAATATTATGTATATAAAGCTATTTAAAGGTCTTTTAGGCTCAGAGCTGAGTTTTTTCCACCATCTTCTGTTTTTTTCCAGTTCGTTTATTTTACTGTCTTAGATCTATTGGAATTGTCTCTCTCCATCACTTCCTCGGTCTACTACATTTCTTCTTATAATTAGGTTTACTTGCTATAATTAGGTTTACACCCCACTATTTTTTCACTTTTTCACTGTCCTTTCACCTTCCATTCATTCTAAATACCCTGACCACTGCACTCTTCTGAATATCACAACTTCATCTATTTTTAATGCTCGGTATATTTCCTCATTATTTTCCCTTACATAGCCTCCATCTTCTTTCCCTCTAATATAATTTTTCCTTCCATTCCCACCTCAATATGTTTTCTCTTGACTTCTTATCGAGGGTTCTAGTTTTGCTGCCATGTAGCAGCAAAATTGTTTATATACTGTACATTTTCGAACTCCATCTCTTCGTACTGTGTTCTCAATTTATAATTCATATCTTTTTTTCCTCTCCTATTTTTAGAAACTTACTTTTCTCTTGATTTATCTGCAGTTCTATTTTATTTGCTTCTTCCACAAGTTTTTCTCAGTACCTTTTCTAATTGCATATATCTTGCAATTATGGCCACATTTGCAGAGCTTACTATTTGGTAACCTTTATTCAGCTGACTATCTCTTATGACATTTTCTAGTAGTAAATTGAAAAGAAGCATTGAGAGTGGATGTACTTTTTTATATATATTTTTAGATATTGACAATATTGTGTGAAACTAACTACTCTGTGGACTAAAGCCCCAACCAGCGTTGAATTACATCCACAATATCTATCCATACAGGGTGATTATGGTTTAATCTTGATAATTTCAGGAATCGATAGAACAGGTTAAAATAATGTTCATTTGTGACAAACTTATTTCCTAAAACGCATCATTTCCGAGAAAGAGGGCGTTGAAGTAGGAATTTCTTTCTCATTTTTGCCTCATAACTTTTGAACCACGTATCCGATTTAAGTGAAATTTGGAACACAAACGCTCCTTATGATCTTACATAAGCTTCTTAAGTTTGAACTACCTACCCCTCTTAGAAGTGTATTTTGTATGCTAACCCTCCTCTTTATTTCAAAACTACAAAAAAAAAATTATTTCAATACAACATGTACACACCACTTTGACCTGATTAATTTCGAAATTTTTTCGTCTCCTGTTTTTTTTTTCGAGGTTTGGTCTTGTTTATGAGATATTCAAAGAAATTGGTGGTTTCTCTGGTTTTATAATGCCGCCATATTTTGTTTTTTTTCCTTTTCGTCGTTTTTCATCTTGAGAGGTCCAGATGTATGTCTTTCTCTTAAAGAATGTGCTCATTATTTAAATTTTTTGTTCTTCTGCATATTTAATCAGCCTACATCCATTATTATTGCTCTCTTGATGTTTACTTTCTGTTTCTACTATCTTTTATACATCCCCTTTTTCCCCCGCTTTTGTAATTGCATCCTCTAGTTTCTCATAAAACTTCTCTTCTTCTGATTTTTCTCCTGTTGCCATGTACATATTTAAAATCTCTATATTTATTTCTTCTCTAATTTTAATCATACTTTATATCTGAAATTGCTTTAAATTAGGTGATTTTATCCTTATATTTTCATATAATAATTATGTAATTTCCAAGTGTCTGTTTTCTTTATGTGTCTCTTGTATCGCTATTACTTCCATTTTGTATCAATTTTCTCCCATTTTTTGCTTTTCGCTTCTAATCCTTTTTACATCGTTTCTATTTCTCATAACCATGTCTTTCGCTGGTGTTCTACTTTTTATACCCAATATTAGTAAAACCAAATTCCTTTGACATGATTACAATGAGTAAATTTAAGGTAGCAGTAAATTACTCAGTAAAAAATAGCGCCAATTATTTATTATAATTTGGCGCACAGAACATTTGAATCAATTTTTAGTTCTCAAAGCTTACTTATAATTTTTTCTGTTAAATTTGTTAAGGATTTTTTTTTTAACATTTAACTACTGCTGCTGGACTTCAGTCAGCACTCATTTGTTTTCTTTTACAGAAATAACTATTAAAAGAAGTTTGTAAAAAAATTTCTTTTGTTAACCTGAGTTGTAAATTTTCTCTACGTATTTAAAATTACTATTTCTCAACTTATTGCGAAAATGAATACCTATTAATTTTTTTCTAAATAATTTCGTTTCTCTACTAGTAATTTCTCTTTTAGAAGTTGGTGAAATAATAGAAGAATCCCCAGAATTAGAAGTTGAAGACATGCATATGGTGGATCAGGTTCTAGGCTTAAATGAGAATGGTTTGGAACAAGCATTGGTAACGCAAGCGCACCTATTAGAAGAAACCGATATTAACACTGTGCTTAGTACGATACAGGTCGATGAATTCAGTGACTTTTTTACAGGTAGGTTGGATTCGACATTCAACAAACTTATTTTCTAAAAATACTGTTTTAAAAGTTTAATAAATGCTCTAATATCAGGTCCACAATTTTTTAATTCAGGATTATACAGGCTGTTTACATGTCGCAACTTATCTATAATCAAATGTCTGCACAGTAGATACACATATTCAAGCGCATCAAGAGTAACAGTTAGACATATTTGCAGCAAATTTACATCATAAGTAAGAATACCAAAATGATCTTAAGTTTTCTAAATGATAAAAGACATTCTCTTATCCTTCATAGCTAGCAAGAATACCAGGAGATGTCTTATATAGGGTTTCCATATATATTTTTTGAAATTCAGGATTAAGAAACGCTAAAATCTGGAGTCTGACAAAAAATGTAAAAGATATTTTGAAGGAAATGTAAATGGTAAAATATAATTAAAAGAACTACCCATTCATTTTTTTATTCATTTTAAAAACAATAATAACTTAAATATAGAACTTTATGATAGTGTATAAAAAACACTTTAGGTACAAAAAAATATAGATGATATTTTTAGAAACGATATTTTTCAGACCCTTGAACTTCATTCAAAGTGGATAAGTTTTTTGGTGATATTATAAAATTATAGAACTCGGAACAGGTCATGTTGAAATTAAATATGGTCATTATTATACCTTTTACAGACTCAAGTGTAAGCCTATTTCGATCTTTCGACCATTGAGCTGCTATTACAGAAAATATTTGCTCCACATTCGCGTTGTGGGCTGTTATAGCAAAGAAAAATGCTTCAGTGGAAATACATTGCTGAAAATAGATAGATCACTTTTTGTGAGCAGGCAAATTATGTTCGTCCACAGCACTGGCGGCTTGTTAGAGGAGGCAGAGGAGGCTAAGCCTCCTCTGCGGTGTTTGTAGCATTGCTAAAAAAATGTCTTATTTATTTTCATTTTACATTACGTTAGTACCTACCTGTATCATATTTTTATATTTATTTTGTTATAAATCTATTTTCACATGCAACTAATTATTAACTAAGATTTTGAGTGAGCAAATAAATACGTTATTTTTGAATGTGCTTTAAATTTTCCGCACTCTGAATACGTAGCCCATGCCGACGGAGCTGTTGCCAGCTAAGCGTGGTAAGCCTCCAGCACATTCATCTGTGTATCTGACAGTGCGCGACCTTGAACGTCTGGGGATAGCGTCATTACACCCGCAAATAAATCTCAGCACAGGCAACTAGTTGCCCTCATCTATCTCTTTTTAATATGTAAGTTTTTTAATATAGTCATCCTTCTTCTACCACCATGCAATCGCCCGTCGTGAATCTCAGCATTCTCGGCAGTAATCAGAAATAGAGCAAATCAAACAAAACAAAAACTGGTCATTTGTCGTTTATCATCTATGATCTGTAATTGCGCCGGGTTTCTGTGATTAACGGGTGTTTTTTGTGTAATTTAAAAGTGTTTCTTAAGAATTTGTGTTTGACAAGCAATCTTTTACATTCTACTGGTACGCATTTAAAAATTTATTTAAAAAATTAGTGCTCAAAATGATAATAACGTCAACAGCTTCTCTAGTTGCATGGACATTGTAGATTATTATTTATTAAAAGGATTTCATACTCTCAGTTGCGATGAAAAGCTGATAACTAAATAAATAGAGCAACACCTTCTTTGCCGTCTATAGTTGTAGTAGATGAGAAACAAAATAGGGGATTTAACAATAATAATTATAAAAAAACGACTGGTTAACAGCATCAACTATTAGAAATAAATTATACTGCTGGCAATGTTTGTTATTTACTAATGATATTTTATCAGTTTGTGGTAGGGTGGATTTTAATAATTTGCAAAATATAATGCGGGGTCTCGAAAGACATAAAACATCTCAGGAACATATTTCATCACATATTAAATTTGAAATGCTGGGTAAACCTAATATTGTAAATGCTTTAGATTCTGCTCACAAAATAGAAATACATTGTAGTAATATTTTTATCTGAAGAAATTTTTTTTCGCGGTCATGATGAAAAAGCGGATTCTTCTAGGGCTACCAACGAACAACCCGCATAAAAAATGTAACGCGCCCATGGCACTACCTCAAGAGTGGTGAGGAAATGTACCAATGTGATTATAGAACAATAGTTGAGGGTTTTCACTTCAAGTCTCCTTTACTGAAAACATCACGAGCCGCCACAGTAAATTTATCTGTTACAAAAATTTTTAACAAAGAATATTGGTCAAATAGTTTTCCAGCGTCAGTATGAACCCCCTTTTCAAGAAAATAACTAATACATGGGAGAATGTCCTTTTCCCAGTTATTTTTCTCTATATGTTTTAAATACGTCCACTTAAAACATTTAAATTCGTCGGCCGAGGATAGCGTTCAGAAATAATAATCTTGGATTTCAAATCTAACTAGAGATGGGCGCGCGTCCGAGCGGAATGCAGTGTCATCTTAATAGAGATGTAATGATAAAGTTGACAAACTTAAGTTTAATTTTTTTATCTGTCTCGCATTCCCCGGATATGTTTAAAAATTCCGGCCGGACTTCCCCGGACGCCTAAAAAACCCAAACATGTCCGGGTAAATTCGGACGTATGGAAACCGTAGTCTTATACATCTGCAGAAGTGTCTCCTTACATTTTGCACTTTGAGTTGTTCACAGCATCTGCCAAAGTGAATTTTAAGAAAATTTTACTATGGTATATTTTATATTTATAGTCTTTTATGCTTTAAAATATCTAGACAAATACATTTTTTTTACGAAAAGAGGTGTAGTAAATTAATTAAGCCTGAAACAAAATATGACCTCCAACATATAAAATCACTTTTTTATAAAATTTGGTGTATACGCAGTGTTTTCCTGCCAGGTATCATCCTTATAGAGAATAATTCATCTGCTACATAGCCCAGGATACAGAATAATTACAACCAAAACGTGTAGGTGTTTGGCATGATTGAAATTCATATTTTACAAGCAAAAGAAAATATTATGCACACCATAGAGGAAAGTCCTTCTGCAAGTACGCGTTAAATAGCAAACAAAGAAAATGTTTTTCATTTCGGCAAGAGTTTTTGTTTAATGTTCTACCTAATTATTTAACTGGGAAAAGTCTACATAACATTTCTTACAAAATGTTATCTGAATTACTAGAAGTTCTATTAAAAGTTTGGTGCTATATCTAGTTTCAATAAGACGATATTCCACCACACATTGTCAATGGATAGTTTTTATCGATCCAGATAAGATTTTATTTTGTACATAGGCATGCAATAAAATACTATCATGAAGTCATTAAATATCAACATTTAAAATTTGGCATATGATGATAAAAGTACCCTCTATAAATCCTTTGCTATTTTGTGATCGTAGATGTAACAATGTAAGCAAAAGAATGAAAATAAATGGTTGTTTCTGTAATAATTTTCATAAAGATTCTGTAAAAAAGCAGATAAAACCAATTATGTATTTACGATAAGAAAATAATTGCTGTTTCCTGCGATGAAATGTGTTCAGTTTGATTACAATGTATTCTTACATTGAAAAGTTAAGCAATGTTGATGTGTTCAGTTGCCTGGGAAATGGAAATTTTAAAATCTGGGTTTTAGGTTAAGGTATAAAGGATATTTACTTAATTAATCTACATTATCCCAAATACCACAAATCTTAGTTACTAAAATCAATTTTGCAACGGTTTTGTTCCCATTTTCATATAACTTTAATATACAATTATACTTAAAAAAAAACTGGAACGTGGGTTGGCCTTGAAAATATAGTGGGTTTAGTTATATAACATTTTTCATTTCAAAATTGAAATTCCGAGATACAGATAAAGTTTTATTTTAAATTAACTAAAGCTTTATATGAGAACAAGGTTGTGGGCTATAATTTATATAAAAGTATGTTCAGTCAAAATTAAAAATGTTAAATTTTCAAACGGTTTTATAATTCTTGAACTAATACAAAAATAAGATATACTATTCAAAATTCTATAGGATGTCCAGTTTTCCAGAAAAATTGAGTTAAAATTGTTTGTTCACTAATGTGAACGTCTGCTAAATCGTGTTGTCTTTGTGATACTTGTCTGTCGAATCACCTGAATTTCAATCTAGAATTCTGTAATGTGCTGTAATGTGGCGACACCAATGTTAGTATTTGGAAACACACATCAGGCCATAAATGTCAGAATTTGATATTGAGATTGTAATAACTTTCTTTTAATAGAACCTACTTATTTAATTTGATATGCAAAAATGTACGTATATTTTATCTACTATTTTAAAACATTAAAATATGCATCACTGAGACCATTCCAATATTCCACACAAAACATTTGTGTCTAAATATTTTACATTTTTCACAAAATTGGGTACAGACATATTAATAATGGACTGCTACACCTACACTTTCACCATAAAAACACAATACTTATTTTAGGTTGTATTAATTTATAAATTTAAAAATGATGCGTAAACAGAAACGTACACCTTAACAGATATTTGACATTTGTCATAATTTCTATAAAAACAATTGACGATTATTTCCGACTACGTAATTTGTGTTGTAATGTGCTATCGCCCGCGGTGAGTCACTGCAAACCGGCAATGGAACAGACTAGAAAAAGCACGGCTGCTGAGATTTATCCGACGATGAATTATCATAACGCTTATAGCACATTGTGTTGGAGATAGATAGTCACAAGTTATGTCGCTGTAATGATAATAGAGTTCTGTAAAAATATGTAAGTTTGTTCAATATTTCGTTAATGTGGAATGGTTTTGTCATCAAATTTGACAAGAAGACTACAGTCATATTCTTTAGTGGCGAACATAATTAGGTTCGTTTTTGAGCCATTGAAATTAAATTCTGCATCCTAGAAACATTTGATGCATGATTACTGAGTGCAACATTAGTCCCCAATTTAACTGCCACAGAATCTACAAACAATGTTACAAAGTTATTTACATTAGCAATAAACGAAATATTATTTATAAAAAGCAGAAACTGAAATGGACCCAATATATACTTTCTTGAGGAACACCTAAACAGGGATCATTCAACTAAGAAAATTGTTTAATACCACTAACGTTCAAGAGAATCTCTTGAGTTCTCCCTTGTAAATAGCTATCCAGTCAGCTTACAGCAGGACCTCTTATGTCATAACTTTTTAATTTGTTTTATAAAAGTTTATGATTGACTGTATCAAATGCTCAAGTTAAATCAAAAAGTATACACACACTTACCAGTGGCTTAGAAACTCTGTGTCATTCTTTTATTTACAATAAAAATAGTATGCCACTGTCTTAGTTATAGAAAAACATAAAATACGTTTTGATTATTTTGAACAAATAATAATTATTATTCTTTGCAATTTTCTTTAAAGTATATTCAAGTAATTGTTCATTTAAAATATCTCTGCATTTCATAGCTTGTTCATAGTTGTATTAAAAACTGAAGAAAACTTGAAAATCTACTCTTTAAATTTTGCACATCGCCATATTAACCATTTTGAATGATTTTTTCTAGTAACAATTTGCTTTGTTTTCAGTGGTAGAGGCGCTTTATATGAAATCAAATTTTTCCTCAGTGCATTGAATATCTCAAATAAGATTATTTTGAAAAGGGTTACTTCTAACGACTACAACAATGTATACCTTTTTCACATAAAGGAGGTAAAAGAATCAATTGTTTTAATAGCCAGATGCATACTCTAAGCCCCAAAAAAGTTTTTCCATTTAAAATAAACATAAAGTGTCATAAGTGGAGCCCTCTACTAGTAGCGCGAAAATTAGAAATAAATTTGAATTTCTCACCCCCAATCTTCAAAATATAAAAAATATTTGGATTTTTTTAAAAATCATTTACAAATATCGAATTGACACCCTGTATCTTTTTAACCATTAACTTTTGACTAAAGTAAGTTTAGCTATACTCGCAACAAGAATTCAGGCGACTTACGTCATACGAACAAATGAATAATTCATTATATTTTCAACAAAATATTTAAGAAACTGCAACTGATAGTAATAAAACTATATACTACACTAAAAGCTTGCATTATATATTGCACTAAATTCGAAAAAATTATTCTTTTTAACGCGACTAAATATCGAAAATTACGTTGACAATAAAAACAAATGTGTAACGTCAGCCCTGACATAAAATGTTTGAATTCTTGACGTGAGTATATATCCCATTGTATTGTTGTCAGGAATCTACTCGTGCCCTATGGTGCATTAATTTCGGGACACCATGTATTACTGAAGCATAATAGGGGTCACCATGGACAAACTATCTTACCTAAATATGATGCTTTTAAAGAATAATTATTTGGTTTAAAATTTAAAGAATCTTACGTCTTTTTACAATTAAGACAGTGGGGTACCAGTTTTATTTTAAATAAAAGAAGAGCCACAGGATTTCTACGCCACTGGTGATAATGGGAATATTTAAACATACTGAATAATTAGACCTAAGATATCCCATTACAACCTAAAATTATTGTTGTTTAATCACGACAGGTTTCCAAGTAAATAAAAAATATAATAAACATTTTGAAATATGACATCCTATATCTTAGAAACGGTGAGCTTTTAAATATAGGTATATTTGGGTAAATCTCAAATATTTTGACACTGTACAATCACCTTTTCCAAGGATGCCAGTAATACCTGATACACCCTGTATAATACAAGGAAATATCTGTAAAAAAAAATGGTAAAGATCTTGTATACATCATATAATTCTCTTAACATAATTCCATCGTTATATCGCCATCTCAAAAACTATTGAATTGGATATTATAAATACATTATAGGTGTTCCTGAAATGCATGTATCGGCGAGCCACCCTAGATTCTTAAGGGCACCGTTTTTATTCGAAAATTTTCAACGAATTTCATAGCTGTTTTTGAGACAGTTTAAAAAAAAATCTGAGTAAGTTAGAAACCATATTTCTTCATTGTGTTAATGATACACATTTTTCCAAGTTCTATAATAGTTTCCAAATTGACATATCATTTAGAATAAGATAAAAAAGGATCATTTTCACCTGTTACATTTTATCATAAAATCACCTTAATTTTACATGTCACCTGCACATTGAGAAAATTGTATATGACATTATAAACATTATCTCATCCTACAGAATTCTTTTAAAAAGCTGGTACCTAACACTTGAATTAACATAAATTATTAAGTATTTGTTACGGTTTATAGAACACAATGATAAGGTACAATTCACGGTTTTTCATGTTCTCTAGCACATTTTCCTAAAAAAATTAAAGTAATAGAGTTTTTACAAGCCCAAAAACTCACTAGAAATGTGTTTTGAGGTCACTTTAAGGTAAAGAACTACAATCTGTCGCAAATTATTATTTACCCATATCAATATCCACCGGTCATAGAAAAATCGCATTGGAAGGAGTCTTTTTTATAAAGGTTATTCTAAAAAAAAATTTTAAATTAATAATTTGTGTTTAAGATAGCACTATATCTTGGAAACTATGTTCACTATTGATTTGAATTTTTTCACCAACATATACATAAATGCTACAGCACATACTAAGTTTAAAAAAAAATAAATTTTTCTAATAATTTATTCTAAATTGAAATTGAAATATGTATTGAAAATATCGATTGTGGACAGCTGTATGAAATATTTTTTCCTATATACATATATCGAATGAAATGTCGATAACAAATTAGAAGAGTTTTAAAAAAAGAACAAGGATTCTATCGTTAACTATTCACAAGATAGTAATTTTTTGTTAGCATTTTGTTTGGTATAATGCTCCATACCGGGTACGAGTGTTGCGTCTTCTGCTCGCTAAGTTGTGTAGAGGTATCTCGGATGAGTATCGTTCAGTTCAAAGTCACTTTAAGGTAAACAGCTACGACCCATTTCAAATAATGACTGACTATATAAAAAGACACAACAAAATATTACAAAGTGATTACATAAATACTCTAGAAATAAAAATAATAAAATTTAAATGTAAAAAGCAAATTGATAAAAAACCTTTTAGTTTTTTTTTTTTTTTTAATTGAGATTGGCAAATATTGTAGGTCATTAGGGTGCAGGTTATACAATCGAGTTCCAGACTATAATGGTGATTTTTCATGTTTAGTGTGACTATATTTATTTAGATATATGTCATTTTCACCTCTGGCGTTATAACTATATTGGTTGTTTCTCGTGAATATATAAAAGAATTTTTAATAAATATATACTGGTAGCAGTTTAGATCTTTTTTTTCACGAAAAATTGGTCTACATGATGTGTGAAATCCAACATTGAAAATCTTATAACACGTAATATAAGAATTTTACTTGAAGCAGCAGATTGGCTCCATACACTTGCTGACTACTGAATGAAATTTAGCATAATATATTGACAACAAGGAAACTGAGTCAAGTTTATTTTTCAGGCTTTTTATAATATAAAAAATTTTATTAAGTTTTTTGACTGTAAAATGAATGTGCAAGGCTCTCTTCAATTATTAGCTATCAACTACCGTACCTAAGAATTTGATTGAATGTACAGAATTTAAAGTATTATATTGAATAATTGTGTGAAGATCAGTAAGTGTATCACTATGATTGAAAAACATTTTATTAAGACGGTTTTTTGTAAGTTTATCATTAATTCATTTTTTAAGCATCATTCACTAAATTAATTTATAATGCTGTTTATTTTTTGTTGTACCTCATTTATATTATCACCAGAGGTAATTATAGGTATCATCGGCATATATAAAAATTGATGAATTGATTAATTGAATTATATAGCCACTCGCAAGCTTTAAAACTATCAAACTTAAGATGAATGTTATTGTATAATATTCCTTATTTTCTAAAGTTTTATGAGTTTTAGCACTTCTATGCATCGGTTACAAAGTTATGAGGTTATGAGTGTTATTATGTCTTAAAATTGTGAGGTTGCCAAGTTAAATTGACAAGATGGGGTTAATTGAACCCCAGATTTGGATTCAGCTATCAAAAATGTAAATGTATGATCGTTTTGCACATTTGCATTTCTATCTTTCTATTTGACCTTAAAATAACCTTAAAGTTGACATGATGGATAAACTGGGGTTGAACAAACCCCAGATTCCGATCTTGTGACCCTAAAAACATATGTGTACAATAGTTTGATTTGCTTGCATATCGATCTTTTAATTTCGCTTTGGAATGACCTTGAATATTAACTGATGGAGTTAAACGGACACCATTTCCCATTCAGCGAGTAAAAATGTATAGAAATATATAATTGGCCGCACAGACAATTTGTTCTGGGTGTTATGTAATCAAAATGCTCACCACTGGATGTGCTCAGTGTGTTAAAAAAGTTACAGTTATTTTATAAAAAATATTTAAACTTGGCATATATATGTATATAGGCATATTTTTTACTTATTATGGAAATGGCATGTACTGTTATAAATCTGAACACTTCGCATATTAAATAATGTAATTTTTAGTAAATCGGAATGGTGAATACGAACCGTCTCGGGAAGAAGCAGAAGAGTTGGAAAAGGCCTTAGCAGAAGTAGATAATGATGTGAAATCTTTAGAAAAGTTAAGTCAATCCCAAGGATTGTTAGATTCCCTCCTAGATGAGCATGCATTAGCAGAATCGTTGGTACAAATACCTGAAATGTTTCATAATGGCTATACGCCATGTGGGGACAGCATGGTCACTCAGACATCTTCGTACCTCTTGCCTGTTGAACCACATTCACATTCTTAGTAGGTAACTACAGAAAAAGTCACCTTTACAGTACAATGACTCATTATTTCTATCCTTAACTGGTATATAAAAGTAAGTGTTTGCACATTTTAGTTTACTATATCCAAGTGTTTTAATGGTTTTCCTTTGAAAGCGGCTCAAATAAGTACATATCCATGACGAGTAATCGAGTCAATAAAATAGGTAACTAAGTATGAGTTGGGCTTTAACTGTATCGCAATGATTTATTACAAAGTGAAATTAATTTATTGGTGTTCTTCTTAAATGTTTAGTTTGAACTTCCCAAACTTTATTAACAAAAAATATATATATATATGTCTCGTTTAGTACAATATAAAGGTCTGCATTTTGAATCATTAAGAAACACACAATGTTTGATATTCTACAAGTTAAATTACAAATGGCAATATACAATCAAATTAAAAATGGAATGAAAATTGTGCTAATTCTTATCGAAAAATTTGATCGGTATAAAATATTTCATAAGTTCAGTGAATTTATTTTAATGTCATGATGCATGTTAAAGAAAACTATTAAAACAAACTTTTATACTAATTGAAATTGAAGAGAACTCCAGTGATATTTTATATTTTAATTTTTTATGAAAATTATTCTACTGTATGAACCAAAGCATTTTTTTAAACATTAGTTTTAAATATGGTGTAATTATAACGATAGAAAATATATGCAGGTTAATTGATACCAAAAAAAAAAAAAAAATACCTCTGTATAGATAACTTATAAAGCCATTAATCCTATGTGAATCACTAACTACAACTACTTTACTTATGGTTAATTTATATCAAAATTCATAAGTCCCATCTCTAAACATACACTAAACATTTATATTGTAATTTCATTTCATCGTCATTTTATGTTCCAGTGCCTAGGTAAGACTAGAAAATGTGAAACTTATCTTAGTCTAATAATGCTCACTGAAAAGTTCAAGTTTTGCTTTTACATACCATTTTCATAATATCCATGAGTAATGAATCTGACTCAAATTTGGTACATGTTATAAGGATATGGAATGCAATAAAAGTCATTTACTGCATCACTAACGTTTGCCTTACCTTTTTAAAAATATTTTCCCTATCTAGGGGCGTCTCTTATCAATTTCTCTTAAAACTGTTACATTTCAAGAAAGAGAAAATATAAAATTTGCTGCTCTACGAAAAATTCTGTAGAATCTACACAAACAATTCATCTCCTTAAGGGAACAAAAAAAAAAACATATAAACATTGTTACTAATCAGTTTGGAATCTTTTGCTAATATTTTTTCCAAAGCAGCAAATCAAGCTTTTTCAAATCTAGGAATTTTACAAGGGACATGTTTTATGAGGATTAGAAAAATTCCTTCAGAAATTTAATAATTTTTCGTAAAAAGTAGGACAAAATATTTTCAAAAAAAGGTCACATTCTTCCATACGTTACTGACATAAAAAAGAATGAAGATGATGTTTATTCCTGTTCTTTTAAATATATACCAAATTTGAATTAGATAACTTATGACAGTTCTTGGAACTTAAAGAAAAATCGTTTGAATTGCTTTTCAAGTATTTTTGGACTAATTAAATTAACAAACTCAGTTGTTTTATTCAACTGTTTTTTGGGGCACCCTATATATAAACTATTAAATCATTCAAAAGTATTAAGACACGTTTTATAATATTACAATATACATAATATATTCGACTCAAAATTGTTTTGCGGATTTTGACAAAAAAATATAATTTTATGTAGCTTAGAAAATGATAAAATTAAATTAAGTTCAAATATCTTCAAATTTAAAATTCAATTTGTTTTTACTTAATACACCAGATAAACTTTTTTTATGTAACTATGTATGTAAATGGGATTATCCTTTTAGCTCAAATTATTCAAGTTATTGTGGAAATAACTAAAAAAATAAACAAGTGATTTATTTGTAGGGTCTTACAATGGTTGTAAAAAAAATAGAATTATATTTTATAAAAAATTAATAAAACCTGCATATTAGGTTAATATTTCCTTTTATCTTAGAAAAGCTTAATAGCTAATATTGTCTTTTATAATATTACGGTCCAAGTTGTAGTTAGAAATTTATGATTTTATACTCATGACTTAAATTGTTCTTAGAGCAAATTTCAGATATTCATAATGTAGTAACAAGAGTTTGTTTAACCATCGTCTGCTAGATCACGTCACCTTTGTAATACTTGTCTGTCGAATCAACTGAATTTCAATCTAGAATTCTATAATGTGCTGTAGTGTAACGACTTTAATGTTAGCATTTGGAAACATACACATCAGGCCATAACTGTCAGAATTTGATATTTGATATTGACACTGTAATAACTTATCTTTTAATAGAACCGCCTTATTCAGTTTGGTTTGGAAAATTGTACATATTTTGTATGTATTATTTTAAAACATGCGGTACTATTATACCATTTCTATACTTAACACAAAGCTTTTGTGTCTAAACATATTACATTTTTCACAAAACTGGGTAGGTACTGCTACTCCTGCACTTTTACCATAAAAACACAATATGTACATATTGTTTTAGGTTATATCAATTTATAAATTTAAAACAGAGATATTTGATATTTGTTATAATTTCTATTCTACGTCAAATTACTGATCAAAACAATTGACAACTATGTCTGACTACGTCATTTGTGGTGTAGTGTGCTGCCACGAGTGGCGACTCACTGCAAACGGGCAATGGAACGGACTAGATAAAGCATGACTGCTGCGATTTAGCTGACGATGGTTTAACATACAAAGTCTAACGATTAAATTCACAAACTTGCTGATGTTTGCGTCGGCAGCACTCTACAATGGATTGGTAATTTTTTTACCTTGGGTGTCAGAATTGCACAACTATGTTTTTGCAAAAGTATTACTGTCAATTACAGAGTGGCATTATCTACTAATTATCACACCTCTTATCATAATTATAAATCATCCATTTTGTACTGAGTGTTATACAAGTTTATGGAAAAAAAAATCAGTTTAAGGATGAGCAGGTACCTACCACAAATACTTGTTTTTAAAATAATACAACATATAGCTGTATACCATAGCAACATGAAATTTTATTTATAAATTATATTTATTTGTTATTACTATAGTATAAAGTGAGTAAATTTCGTATTATACAGTGCAATCCATATTAAGATGTAAATTCATTTTATTTTTAAGAAATCCTGAAAAATAGCAAATTTAGTTTTTAAAATGACTATCTTGTCAAACAATCTTTAGGGTGTTTTTAATAAAAATGTTTTTGATACATTCAGGATATATTTTTTTTAAATCTGCTCATTTAAGAATAAAATAAATTTTGAAAATTTAAACATGTATATTACATTTGATAAATGTAAGCATGATTTAATGCAAAATGATTTAATATGAATAGAAAATAATAGTAGTACTTTATGCATAACAGAAAATTTAAAAAAACAGAGACTAGATGTCTGAGATTTTGCTATATGTATTTGAATCTTCAAAATTTTTTAAGGAAAAATTATCTAACTGGTAAATTTACTTGATCAGATATATATATATTTAACAGACATGTTATCAGAAGTTGGGTAGTCCCGACCTTATCCTAGTAACATTATGGGGATTAAGTGAAATTGAAAATAAATTTAGCTGTTCGTATGGACTATACTCCTCATAGAAGGCATAATGGACATAATAATGCAAAAATGAATTTAATATTGATCAATTACAATTTAATATGCACAATCTATAATTGTATAACAAGGTCATGAATATTTTAAGGTATGTAAATGTGAAGGCACTCTATTTGATGGTAGATGTGTATGTTCATTGTGTCTAAAAAAAACTAAATTTCAGTACATACATGAATATTGAACAGTCACAATGAAATATTGTTTATGATCATATAACAGGTTTGGTAAAAATGATAATCTCTTCAGTGAATATCTGAAATTTGCTCAATTTTACATATTCTTCGTAAGATGTTCCCATCTATAGTATTGCTCAAACTATGAGTTTTAATTGGGAGTAGTTGTTATGAACACCAATCATTATTAGAAAATATAACAATGGCCAGGATAATTTCATAACCTAAATACTTTATTAAATTACAAAAGCATATTTATCTTAACAGTTTTATACATTTTTTTTTTTTTCATTAATGGTTTATTATTATTTTCCATAAACGGCATAAACTAAAATTTTCATTGAATTGGAATGGCATCCTGTACGTTATGTATAAAAGAATTTCTGTAAATATGTATTGTGTCGAATACTATCTATGTATTTCCAACTATAAATTAAATTTGTATATTTTTTATTATAAAATAAGGTTTTTTTATTTATTTAAGTTAATTTGTAGTTGAAGACTGAATAGTATTTTAATGAATGTAAATATGAACCAATGTCTGTCTTTTTATTCTATTCTTAGTTGATAGAAATACTTTATATACCAGTTATAAAAAATTAAGTAATCGAAACTTTTTTACCTAAAATTGTTAATAGTAGCATTTTGTATGCAAGTGATTTAATGAAAGTAATTTTTTTAGAAAAGATGATTGTGTTAGTGTATATTACTTCATATTTAAGGGTAACACGTAATGCTGAATTGTTTTTTCTTTTTAATAAAAATCTTATTTATTTTTATTTATTATACTGATATCTCAATAACTTTAGTTGGTCTAAATTATTTTTGTAAGATAATTTATATTTTTTCTGCAATTTAAAACCATTTAAATGTGTGCGCTAGAAGCTTGAAATATATTTTTGTATTAAAGGATCTCACAAAAAAATAGAAGTGTCTCTAGAGGTAACTATTATTATTTAAAAACCATGGCAACAAAAATTTCATTACATTCTGTACTTTTCATATAAAGTATAGCAATTACAAATTTTTGGAAGTATTTGTAATTGGTGTTTTATTTTATTATATCTATCAAATATGAGACTATGGGTATATAGGCACTTTATAAATAACTAAACTATATGTGGTCAAATCAACTTTGTGGATTCTAAGATGTGTTACTATTGGACACGTAAGTACAGAGAGGTCATGGCCCACCAAAATATCGATTTCTCATCCACTCATCAAACAGTAAAAGATTAAGAATGACATATAAAAGAACAACTGTACACTAGCCTACTTAAAGAAATTATGGTAGTTGCCCACCCAATTTCATAGGTCTGGTTGTGTCTACAATTATTTTAATTTAGAATGAACCATATTTTCCGAGATTTTTTATTGTAAAAGGATGAATTTTATAATTTTAGTATTCTTATTCATATATACAATTGTTAATAAGTTTCAACTTTCTGCAACAAAATTATTATGTGCATCCATATATTAGTAATAATTGCTGCAGAAAATTGAAAATTGTTATATGCATTTGTTTCCACAAGGCTGAAGGACCAGTACTTATGATTTCTAATTTAATACTTTGCTGTGACTTCATATAAATTTTGATAGAACATAGATAACTTGTTTTAAAAATTATAATTTTTTCGTCAGGTACTTACTAATACAGATATAGTGGAATTCAGTTGACGATGTTGAAGGGAACTGGATATGTCCTCATATCCGAATGTTGCTACATCCAATTTGTAAGAACAAATTTGCATATAAACAAAACATATCTTGTAGGCATGTAGTTAATACACAAGTAAGGTAATTTTCTATAGAGTGTTTTCAAATGTAAACAGTTAATAATATAAAATGCTTTTTGAGGGCGAATTTTTTTTATTTTTTTGTTTTATAAATATTTTTAAAACTTTGTACATAATATGCTAAAATCGTACTTCTGAGCATTTTTCTTAGACATTTTTAAATAAAACGGCATCCTATATTTTTTTCAAAAATTTTGTTATTCTTATTTGCCATCAGTAGACAGTGATTGATACTAAAACAAAGTTTAGATAAAAATATGTTCATCCTTACTGACTAATGTAATACAAATATGAAATAAATTGATAAATAAATGGAAGTCTCAGGTGAAGCTACTCCTATTTCAATTTTTATTTTACAAATTTTGTTTGAAATATTTTCCTCATGAAAGTTCTTCTCGTAAGCATAGAAATCATTTCCTAAATCATGGTACAGCTCTCGCACTTCATTATCAAAAAAAAAACGCTTCAATTTTCAGCAACTGCGATTGCTGTTAATAAATTTATAACCATCAACATCTTTATAAAACAAATCACTGTTCTACATGTATCTGTGTCTGTAGGTAATCATGATAGTCATACATAAATGCTTGTATATAATCATACGTCTATGTCTTAAAATGTGATGCACCTTACAGTCTCGTAGAACTAGGGAAAAACTTAAAATTTTAAAAAACAACATTTCTTTTTTAATTTAGTGGGCTCAGTGCAATTATTTTTTTCCATATGTATGTATATCAGAAAAAATAGGGATACCTACATACTTTGTTTTGAGGATTTCTTTTCTTAGACATTCGATGCTGTGGTTTAAAATCATATCCAGCTTTAGTTCAATAATTACTAAATTAAGTTTCATTATTTCTATTATTCCATTAACCTAAAATGTATAGAGAATTTTGTTCCTAGTAAGTCCTAATATTTGTTTATTTAATTATAATTTCTGGAAAATATATCAATCAGTTAAATAGATATTTTAAAAATATATATTTTCTCCTTGAAAATAAGACACAAGTAAAAATAACCATTATACCAGTCAAGGAGGCACTTCCTAAATACAATTTTTTCTATTGATCAATTTTATGAGATGTTCCTTTAGGTGTGTAAGTAAACAGAGTGATTTTACATTTAAGTTTTTGTGATAAAGATATCTTGGAAATGTGTTTCATCTTTTATTAAATTTTCCAAACTTGGCACAAAAGCAATATATTTCTATTTTCGATTTGCTTTTGTTTCAAAGTATTTTATAAAATAATTAGTGTAGGTACTGCCTTTTCTGTATCGCAAAGACCCTGAATTTGTATATGTTTGTAATACAAACATCAAAAGAGTAACGATGATGCATTAGTGTACCTCCAAAATTTGTTTGTGAAAATGGCCTTTTGTATGTTACATAGTGAACCATAACTTCATGTCAATAATATTTTTAACATAACAACCATTTATTAGGTGTATGTAATTGAATTCTTATAGATATTGTCCTAAGTTGTTTACAGTAGTAATTAAATTTGTAAATATTCTCAGGTTAAAAATGTTAATAAAAAAAATAATATCCATATTATTTTCTTAAACACCTGCCTTCTTAAATCGCTCCTATAATTCCTTATAGTATACATAGTGTCTCATGATATCAACACCAATTTGGATATTTTTTAAAACTACTACTATTTAAATCAAGAAAGGTTTCACATGGATTTTCTCTGTTCAAGTAAATACCTACTTAATGGCACCTGTTATATTTCTGATTATATCCAAAAGTTGCAACAGAAACTACAAGTTTTAAATTTTTACATTTCTAGCACTATATTTAAGAAAACATAGTTTGAACAAGCAGTTTTAATTACTATTATGGTGCTATAAAAAGCTCATGGATATAATTCCAAAAAAATTAACTCTTCAAGGTTCATTTTATAATTATATTTTTTACTAAATTATGACTTTATCATCATCGATATCATGAGTTATACAAATTTTATTACAGAAATGAGTAAATTATTTTCCTAGTTTTGTAAAAAAAAATTTCATTTTAATACTTACTTTAAACGAAAAGTTGATTTTAAAACGTTTGTCTGATTGAGATTTTTTTATTAATTTCACTTCAGACTAATTAAAAATTCATATATTGAAAGTAATTTCACTTATCTAGAAAAAAAAAAAACAGAAACAGTGGCTTGATGTTTCCAAAAACATAATTCAATTTTGATTATTATAGTTTGAATTTTTAAACTTAAATTACAGTAAAAAAATATTTGAAGACATTTATTTATTAAATCTTAGGATACATTAATTAATTTTTGGTTACTATAATTTAAATTTTAAAACTGAAGTTACAGTAAGAAAATATTTGAAGACATTTATTTATTAAGTCTTAGGTTACAACATAATGATGATATAAAAAAAAACAAAGTTACAGTAAATACCAGATCCCAGATCAATTTTGGTAGTCGAAAAACTAACCAATACTTGTTAAATGGTGAATGAAGTACACTATACAATGAATCAATACAATTTTATATCTCAACACAGTCATAATAACTTAAAAAATAAGCATGTAAAATACTAAACCTAAATTTATTATTCTTCATATCATTAAATTTTCCTGTTGGTTAATCCCCCTCAATTCCTATCCTTGCTTACTGATCTGGAAATCTTGTCATTTTCTTTGGAATGTGATCTAGATCGAGATCTAGAGTTTCGTTCCTTGGACCGAGAACGAGACTGTCTAGGTGACTGGCTTCTTGAACTACGTGATCGAGACCTAGATCTACGCCTTGAACGAGATCTTGATCGACTGTGACTATCAGATCTAGTCTTTTTAGATGCTCGTTTGTCTTCTACCAATCTAATTCTACGTCCATTTATTTCAGTGTCATCAAGTTTCTCAATAGCATTTTTCATATCACTGAAGGATGCAAATTCTACCACTCCTTCATTAGGAGCAAGTTTGTGAGCATCAGCGTAAGTCACTTCACCAGCTTTTCTCATATAATCTTTTAGATCTTGCCAACTACAACGACTGGACAGATTTTCTACAATTACCCTGTACTCTGTACGCGTCGGAGGACCGTATTTATCTCTACCGCGTGGGTTGTCGCTTCTACTTCTTGGAGGCCCGTAACCTCTTCCGCCACCGCCACCTCCATCTCTGCCACGCCACTGGTCGCTCCCCCGTGGTGTTCCTCTGGCTCTTTCTACAGTTACCCTGTCTCCAAGTAACTCCTTACCGTTTAACTCGTACACGGCATCGTCGGCGTCCCTATGATCGTCAAACTCCACAAAAGCATAACCGTTTTTCATCGAGACTTCTTTTATTCGTCCATATTTTCTGAAGAATTTCTCCAGGTCGCGCTCTCTAATTTTGTATGTTAAACCTCCCACAAACACGCGGGTTCCCATAATTTATATTTATTATATCAAATTGAACGCATAAAATTATTTATAAAACTATAACAGTCTACAGCAAAATAAACACGTTTACGTCAGCCGGAAAAAGGACGCGAAGAACTGCCGGTGCCGATTGCCGATAATGCCGATGCCGATATCGATTGTCAAATGTCAAAAGAAAAGTTTAATTTGAATGGTTCTTTCTTGTCGCGTGCTTTTGATTCTAATTTCATTACAGTAACTGTAATGAAATTAGAATACATACTCTGCCATCTGTCAGAAAATTTAAATAAAAAATATAGATTTTTTTGTTAGTATAATCCTTTATAAATGCATTTATCTATTTTTCATATTATGTTTACATTTAAATTAGTTGATTGGAGCATCTAAATCACGTTGCCTGATAAAGAACGAAACATGTTACAGGTGCTTCGATTGAACGATGTAATATATTTCACAATCACCCATCGTCTGCTAAATCTCAGCAGCTGTGAAAGCGACGTGATTTAGCAGGTAATGTTTCACCTTTAAAATCAACACTGAATAAAATTTAACTTTTATTTATTTGATCTACTAAATAGCAAATATATCTTAAATAAGTGTGGTAATTGATTTAAAATATATATATATATATTAAATGTAAAATATAAAATATATATCGATGTAGCCAGGCAGATCTTTGCTGTTGATTTGAACTTCTATATCATTTTTCCATAAACCGGGTGAATGCACATCATTGTCTACTAAAGTTGCTGTTAGCTGTGTTTGGTAGTTTAGTTCAGAATGACCCGAACTAAAACTTACGAAAAAGATTACAGAATCGCGTCATTCGACATGATATGTAGCAAATCGGGAAAATCGTTTTTAAAATCCCATCATCGTGTGCTAAATCGCGTTGCCTGCTTACGGCAGCTGCGATTTATAGCAGACGATGGACCCATGAACTAGTACTATATAGCACAGGCCATATAGTTCCTCCTCTCGAGGCGGTGGAATTAAAGGGACTATTTACCCCTACTCTACTCCCTTTTAAATTTCAAATTTATTAACATTTATTATATATAACTAAAACTTACATGAATATTTGATTTAGTTTCTTTATGGTTTGTCTATACCTATAGCAAAGTTCGCAATTTATAATATACATACATATATCACTTGGTAAATGTATGCATAATAATTTCGCTTGTATGTATATAGTGCGTTAACTTCTGTCTCAATATTCTGATTTTTAATGATAAATCAATTTCACCGACCCATGCAGTGTTTCATGTTTGGTATAAAGTTTATGCAGTTCCAAGTACATTTCAAGGTTGCATTTGTGCTATATAACTCATAATTAGATTTTGAATATCCTAACCGGAATATTCTCATTTGGTCTACCAATATCGGATAAATCGCGGCAGCCGTGCTATTCAATGGCGACGCGATTTAGCAGACGATGGTCCCCTGATGATCGACCAAACAGAGCTATTGAAATTCTTCTAATACTATACCTGACATATTCTATAGTCAAAGATCCAATTTCATGTTTTGATAATTTCAGTTGATAAATTAACTCTCTGCAAAAGCTGAGTTGGAATTTTTGTTCCACCAATCGCCAATGGCCGACTGGAAAATCAAGTAACCTCTCGAGTGTGTGTGCGTGTCATGTTTTTGATTGTCAAAAATGGTTCAAGCCGGGTCGAAGAAATCCACAGTTTCAAAAATAAATAGTAAAGCAGGAATCAGTAGTTTAATTATTTTTGTAGTACTACTGTTAGCATGGATCGCCGGTTTTTCATCACGACTGTTTGCAGTTATTAGATTTGAGAGTATAATTCATGAATTCGATCCTTGGTATGTTATGTGCCCAAATATATGTTTTATATTATAACACTGCAATATTTTTAGGTTTAATTATAGAGCAACGGCTTATATGGTAAAACATGGGTTTTACAATTTTTTAAACTGGTTTGATGAAAGAGCATGGTATCCGTTGGGAAGAATTGTAGGGGGTACTGTGTACCCCGGTCTAATGTTAACATCAGGGAGCATACACTACATATTACATTTGCTTAATATAAATGTACATATTCGTGATATATGCGTATTTTTGGCACCAGTTTTCAGGTATGTATTATAATAACGCTGAGTTTTTCATCGTAAAAGTGTTTAATAAGTAGTAACAAATTCTTGTTATTAAAATGATAGTTTTTCCGCAGAATAAGCTGTCAGAAATATGACAATTTAATTCTTGTGAAGGAACAACAGAAGTTATTCACATAACGTGCAACAAATTTAATTTTTCAAATACTCGATACTTTTTTCTAAATATAAAAAAATAGATCGAAAAATAGTTTGTGAATAATACATATGCCGTTTATTTGCATTATGTGATATTTGAAATTTGACTTTGAACTTTGATCTAATGCACAGCTTCAGGATATGTGGTAGAAAGGTAAATCCTCGGGTAAATTATTATCAAAGAAGAAATCAGGCCGAAAGAAGAAGAAAGAAAGATTATATATTCAATATTTCATTCATCTGTAATAGGATATGAAATCTTCTGAATTACTGTATATCAGTCCCCACCTGTGTGGGTTGACTATCAAGTAAGGATTCAACGATATATTGAAGAGCGGGCTGTCAAATTTAATGGCTAGTTCCCTTTTCTTTTTGATTTTGAAATAAACTGTAAGAAATTGAGTTGTAGAATTTATTTACGTTATGTACCTGTGGTGATTGAATTGAATACAATGACAACTGATAAGGGGGCATATGTGTTCAGAGCGTCTAAGTTTTTAACCGCACTTATGTTTGTTTTGTACTATCTAGACGCAAGAGCGTAAAAGTATCTTGTTTTATTGACACCTAATATATGTGCATGTTTTAAATTGAAAATGTTCAATTTTTAATTTGTGGTTCACAAATTTGAAATTAAAATGTAAATAATTGCATTATAATATTTAATAATTTAATAGAAATTAATTATACCTACCTAACGTTGTTCATAATAGATCAATTAGAACAGATAAATGCTATTTTAGGAGGTATACTTATTTATTTCCAGTTTTAATTAACTATAGACATCAGAAATGTTTGAAGTATTGTACTTGAAACTCTTATGTAACAAAATCTATTTATCTGCTGTTATCTATTTCAATGCACATATTATAAAAATATGAATCTGCAGCCAAGAATTTATTTTTAATGGTAACCGAATCCAGGATTACTTGGAACTGCAAAATCTCAAATATAAATTTAAAATATACATTCCAATCTTTATTTGACAAATTACATTTAGATACTTAAATTAACTTAAACTGTATCATTGGATAGATGGAAATATGAAACACGTTATTGAATAATAATATAATTAATGAAAAGTGAAGCATAGAATTTTAAAAAATTTTGACTTAAAAATTTTAAAAAATTTGCACTTTAAAAATGTAATGTTTATATTTTGAACGGAAATATACATGTATGCCTATTATACATGACACTTTTAAATTTCGAAAATGACCTACCTACCTAAATGCATTTAATATATAGTCCATCTAAAAATTGTAAAAAGTTAAATAAGTACAAATGCATACGTACAGATTCGAAAAGTGCAATCGTTTTTTCCGGTTACAATAAGAAAGAAATAAACTGTTAAAATAGTCATAGTAGAATAAAACACATTCTACGTTGTCAGACTATGAAATTGTTAATTTGCTTGATTTTATTTTGTTTGTCCCATGTTCATTATTCACATAAACAGAAATTAAACAAAATATAATTGTTGTAAAATACAAATAATTAGTGTGTACACATACTATTACACCCGTCCAATAAAATTCTAATAAATTGGTCCACTCTCCACTTTTACTAAAGTTTTCCTCCTACTGACACTTTTCTTTCTACCTACCTACTCACTATCTATGACTGACTTGTCGGTAATTTGTTGCATAGATGTCGAATTGGATAGTAAGTGAAAGTGTACATCTCCACCATCCAATGATATTCACTCTGACACTCACTCTGTTTTTCTGCCTATCGACTCAATATCGATTGCCAGATTGCTGACGTTTCATTGTGTTTGATTTAATGCATTAAAAATTTGAAATCCTCCCACTAGAAATTGGTAGTATGGCATTATCGTGAAACATTGGGAATATGACTCATTGTCTATCGCACACAATGAGAAGATCTGAACTCTTTCTTTTATAAGCCTGTGTAACGTGTAATGCTCTATTTTTTACTGTATTGTAATTGTATTTTAAGCTAATATAAATCAATTCTCCTGCAATTCCTGTCAATGAAGTCATATGTATGCTCTCTGATAAAGTAAAAGGAATTACAAAAGCTAATAATAAAGAGTATATGAGTGGATGTTGCGTGTGTAATTCAACCCTGGTCAGGGCTTTAGTCCGCAGAGTAGTTAGTTTCACACAATATTGTTGCTATCTAAAAATATATAAAAAACGATTGCATATTGCTCTGTTTAAAATTATCTGTTAAATTGAACAGTTAAAAGCATATACTGTAGGTCTATCAGAAGCCTAAAAGCATTTTTTTGTCATTTCAAGAATTGTGAACACCTGCTTGCCTTTATTAAAAGGTCAATATTGTCTTAATACACAAGGGTATATCTAACATGTATTGATTTTTGAATGAGAGTAAGTTGGTTTAAATCATAAAAGTTTGGTAGAAAAAGTGGAGTATACTCTCAAATACTCGACTGTTGCTAGATGACATTAAATAATCAAAATTTGTTTTCAGAAACTATTAATTTTTTACAATATGGAACAGATATATCTTACATTAAACAAAGTCAGATTTCAAACACTATTTTCTCAAAATCTCTACTAATAAAAAATATAGAAAAGCTCAAAAGACTAGCAGTCTTTTTAATGACTCACATGTTTTAAAATATAACATATTTATCTTTCCTATATCAGTTTCAATTGGAATGTAATATGTAACTAATATGTTATTAACATAGATAGATATCTATGATTATCAATAAGAAATTATAAAAAGTCTTTGTAGTGTTGTCAATTTACAATCTGATTGCCTGGTTACTTAACTTACCTAACCTAACCTATTTAATTAAAGTTATGCAGAGTTCATAACTCACTGTATAAGGATATTAATAATTTTTAGATATGTTGTGCTTTTAAGTATCAAATTTGAAATGTCTCAATTTCTATATTAGATAGATACTCTCTTGTAATAGCATATATCTGTTTATTATTAGTGATTGCAATTAATCTATTCTATTTTTAAAAAATATAATTTTTTTGTACAGGGTGGTAACGCGTATAATGCAGGACTTATGCATACATTTCGAAAATGAGATATTCAATTATTTTTGTGATATATGCTTTAAAAAATATTTAAAAGTTGTACAACTTTCATTCTTACACCTTTTCAATTTTTACGTGACTATCCTGTACTGTGTCGTCACACAAAGAGCACTTTAAAAAATTTTAATTATATTTTTATTTTAGTGGATTAACAGCCATTTCAACATATTTTCTCACTAAAGAATTATGGTCAGCTGGTGCAGGTCTATTTGCTGCCTGTTTCATTGCCATTGTGCCTGGTTATATCAGTCGTTCTGTAGCGGGCAGTTATGACAATGAAGGAATTGCAATATTTGCATTGCAATTCACATATTTCTTGTGGATAAAGTCTGTAAAAACTGGATCTGTATTTTGGGCAGTGGCTGCATCACTATCTTATTTCTACATGGTAAGAATATGCAAGGGGAATTGCTCATATAATACTTCAGTTTCACTAGGAAACATATTATGGATAAATCTATAAGGAGTTGAAAAAAGTCTCTGTTAGATTATTCGCGTAGCACGTCCTTTAGAAGTTCAGAGAGAAGTGATCGTTGTTTTCTGAAACAGGGATACTTGATGAAAGGCTTATTAAAATAATAAACAGTAGAATCTAAAAATGCAATAAAAATTGTATGGTTTCATTTAAAATTACGAATTAGACAACTACTTCCAGTATAACTGGAACCTTTAAATTATTTTTGCTAAAATATTTTGAAGAAATAATCAAATTTTCATGATCACTTGTTTTCTCTAAACTTCTAATGAATGTGTTGCATAAACAACTAACTCTCTATTGTCGATATAAATATATCGACAATAGAGAGTTGTATAATATTTACAAATTTTCCTCTGTTAAAATATAATCACTTTATATCAAGTTAATACACCACTATAAGTTTATTTTCTACTGAACGGTTCATCAAATTTTAATTATCTTTTTTTTTTAATTAAGTTTGTTCCGCAGTTATGAGATTAAGGTAGAAATTTTGAGACATTATAATTGTTCGCAAATATATGGTGTAAGAGTTGTTTTCTGAACAGTTTTACATTGATGGTTCATATTGGAAACAGCATGTATACCAATAGGGAACATCTGGAATTTTTATAGATGTAGAAATGTCTGAAAAACGTCAGAATTTCTCTAAGCAGAATACTGATTTAGTGCTCATTTACAAGGCTCTGAATGTCAACAGCTGTAAAGTAAATTTGTTACATGGTTCTGCACAGTAACTGAAAGTGACATTGTTTGTAAAATAAATAAAAATTTAAATAATAAAGGATCTACAAATTATCAGCATAAATTTGTACCTGCTCAAAATTGCTTCCTCTTAACAAAACTTTATTTTGACAACAAATCCTTCCCATAAACTCACTGTTCAAGCATTTTAAATCTCGCAGAAAATTGTGAAACCAATATTCAATTTGCTACTATCAAAATTTTATAAAAATATTAGATTGTCTAGAGATAGAATGTGTTATCTCTTTTCTGGCTGAACAGAAAGGTAGGTAGGTTTAATTGTATTAATTGGCAATTTTTATTTGTTAATGCTGTTGTATGGATATGAATTTAGTAAGATTGTATCTTAGTCCTCAGTTAGCGGATCTGTTAAAGATATTATTGAAGTTTTAAATGGAATAAAAATATTTGACCACTTAGAAAGGAGTTCCTTAAACATTCTGGCAGACTTGCCATTCTTTCCTAGTATATTTTAAAAAAATTCTTCAGTCAACTGTCCAGCAGATACCTTTTTATCTTCTTTTAGCAATACCACCAGTTTTTGCTTTTGTTCCTACATGAACGTTTTTTCCATCATAAATTTGACAAAGTTTGGTGATATAAACAACTGCCTAAATCTAAATTTAGTCGAAAATTTCACGTATAGAAAATGTTTTTTTTTTTTTTAATTTAGACTAATTAATGTATTATTATTTTCTCCTAAACTAGAAGTCCTCTACTATATTTAGGTTGCCTTTAGGCAACAACATTATTAAAATACAATTTTTTCCTAGTCCTAAATAAATAAAAGAATTGAAAATTTGTGGTTAGTTAAGAAATGAGAACCAATATTATATTTTTGTAATCTGGACAATTTCTAAAATCTATCTAGAGAACCTGGAAGTATAAGGAATAAAATTTTGTATAGAGCCTGTATTATATTTTTTATGAAATTATTGTGTATTTTCTCAAGCATTTTTCAATGTCGAAGTAGGCAGCCCCAGAAGGCATATATCTACAAGTGCTGTCTGGCGTTGAGATCTAAACTAGATACAGATCAGTCTAAAAGCTTTTACCTTATGTAACTACTTTTACATGAGCAACATACAAACTTCTCATTGATTTGTTAAATTAGTATTGCTAAATCGTAAGTTTTTGTAACATACTAAAATAGTGAATTTCAATTAATGACAGATAATGATGAATTGTTACAGTTTGATGTACATTTGGTTGTTGTAGCTGACACTCTACAGAGTGTGTCCAATCATCATCTGCTAAATTGCGACAGCCGTGCTTTATCTACTCTGTGCCATTTCCCAGTTGCAGTGACCCACCACGTGTGGCAGCACACTATAGTACATATGACGTAGTTGTCAATTGTTTGTATCAGTGATATTCAAATTCGGCTGGTTTGACAGGCAACTATTACGCAGGAGATGTAATTTAGCTGACGATGTTCACATTTCAGAGAAATATTTTATCCAATTCTAAAATTATGGGAATAACCCGATATCTTGAAAATAGCAAACAAACACAAACATTAGCTTGATTTATAGTATGTGTGTAGTATTTTTAAATTCAATATTTTCTCAAAATCAGCTAAGTCAGTATAATAGTTAATATAAATCAAGTATTGTACATTATGCCAAGTTATAAAATTCAGTGTGTTGTTTTATTGACAAAAATAAAAAAAAAAACAATTTTTTAGGTTTCGGCATGGGGAGGTTATGTCTTCATTATCAATTTGATACCACTTCATGTTTTTGTACTGTTACTCATGGGAAGGTTTTCGAATAGATTATTTACAAGTTATACAACATTCTACATCTTAGGACTGATATTTTCTATGCAAATTCCCTTCGTAGGTTTCCAACCTATAAGAACGAGTGAACATATGGCAGCGTCAGGTATTAATTGTTTTCCTCTAATCGATAAGCGATAACTGATAGAACTTTTTTTTAGGTGTATTTGCTTTAATGTTTGCTGTTGGATTTTTGAAATATCTTCAGACAATGATGTCCAAGTCAGAATTCAAGTCGTTGGTAATTTTTGGTGGTTTTATTTCAGCTGGAATTGTGTTTTTAACTGTTGTTGTCCTCACTTATGCCGGATATGTGGCACCGTGGAGTGGAAGGTAAAAAAATTAATTTACAATTATTTTATAAATGTTGGTCATGGTGTTATTAATTTTCTTAATTGTAGATTTTATTCACTGTGGGACACGGGTTATGCTAAAATTCACATACCAATCATTGCGTCAGTATCTGAACATCAGCCTACAACTTGGTTTTCATTTTTCTTTGATCTGCATATTCTTATAGCAACATTCCCTGCAGGGTTGTGGTATGTTATCAAGAATATAAATGATGAGCGAGTTTTTGGTAAGTACATTTTTATTAACCTAATATAAAATGTTAAAACTTTTATTGAATATGTTAATATTCATCTAATCTTAAAGTTTGTAAATTATTATTTACATTTCAATTTAAAACATAGACACATTTTGTATGATAAGAATAACAAATAAATAAATATGTTTGTTTAAGATAACTGATAAATTACAGTTTTGTTTTGTAATATATATTGACTCATAATATTACACAGGGTACAGAAAACATGGCAGTAACCTCATAGAATTAATTACTGGTTAAAGTAATGAGTTCCTCAAGTTAATATTAAATGTCTTAATAATACAAGAGTTAGGGCTACATCTTCAGTACTTTATAATTTTCTTAAAAATTGTAAGGTTTCTAGACATGAAGAGAAAATTGTTTGTAATTGCAAAATGTTTCCAAAATAAAATTTCTCATATCTAGAATTCCTATGATTTTTGAGATGGTGATTGTTAATTAGTTGATTGGCATGCCACTAGAGGGCACTTTACCTGTTATTGTTTTATTTGACCTATAACTATTTTCTTTTGCTAGATATTATAAAATGTGACACTTTGTAAAGAAAATATTCCCATTTAAGCTGGCAGTGTGACTGATGATTGCAAAAAAGTTTTATAAACAAATGACAATATTAATACCTTTTACAAACCAGTTATTTATACAAATAAAATATATGTTACTGTTTATAATATTTTTTTCAAATAATAATTGCAATAAATGTATTGGTGAATCCAACTTCCATCTTCAAAACAATTCAATATGGTGAATGTACAATATAAAATGTAATTTGTTTGAAAATTGATGGATTTATAACTAATTTTAGTTTCCAAAATGAATAACGTTTTTGTGATACAAAATTTACATGATATTACTGTCTCGTATTTCAAGCTGCAACTAGGGCTGTCAATCCTAGGATTCCGAAAATTCGAGAATCCGGGATTCTGCTAATGTTCAGTCCCAAAAATCCCGAGATACCGCCAGCTTGGTTTTCAGGATTTTCGAGTTTGATCTTATCAATTTATAGATAACGTTGCGGTCTAATGTGACATTCGAGGCCACAACATAATTAATACACAGATATTATATTTAATTTAGTGACCAGGTCGAAAAAATTAAACATTGATCACACTTTTAAAGTCTAATAGATATTTTTAATACGGCTTTGTTCAGTACATAAAAGCAAGGTCTGAAAGAGTGTGTAGCCATTTCAGCTAGGTTCAAGTACAAATAAGAAAGTTACATTATTTTCTACTTTTACCAAAAAAATGGAATTATATAAAAATGGCGTACCCTACGATTTTTTATTATCAATTTTACCTACAAGTGTAAAATCAGAGAAGGCCTTCTCGACGGTTGGAATTTATATATAAAGCTGATTACAGGCCTTTTAGGCCCAGAGCTCTTCCATTCCATTCTGTACTTCGCCTTTCTTTTCCAATCCCTTACATTTTTCTCCCTTAGATCTATTGCCACTGCCTCTCTCCATCGCTTCCTCGGTCTACCTCTTTTTATTTTTGTAGTTAGGTTTACTCCCTACTATTTTCTTAACTGCCCTTTCATCTTCCATATGTTCTAGATGCCCTAGCCACTGCACTCTTCTGGCTTTTACAAATTCGTCTATTGTTGGTGCCTGGTACATTGCATATATTTCCTCATTGTTTCTCCTTACATAGCCTTCCTCCGTCTTCTTATCCCCTAGAATTCTCCTTAAGTGTTTCCTTTCCCACCTTAAAAGGTTTTCTCTTGACTTCTTATTGAGAACCCAGGTTTCACTACCATACAGCGCTGTCGGTCTCAAAATTGTTTTATACATTCTGCCGAACTTCTGTTTGCTTTTATTATTCTCCTATTTATTTCTTGTTCCTCATCACAGTTAGCTGTTATTAGCGCCCCCAAATACACATATTCTTGAACTTCCTCAAACTCCATCTCTCCGTGCTCTGTTCTCAATTTAAAATTGGTATCCTTTTTTTATTCTCTTATTCTCAAAAGCTTACTTTTCTCTTGATTTATCTGCAATCCCACTTTAAGTGCTTCCTCCACAAGTTTTCTCGTTACTTCTTCTAATTCCCTACTATCTCTAGCAATAATAGCCACGTCATCTGCATAACTTACAATTTGATGACTTTTAAACAATATATGTCCTTCTCTGTTCAACTGACTATCTCTTAGTTGGAACTTAGTCCACCAAAATTCGTTCAAGTCTGGATCCGAATGTGCTGGAGGAATTAGTTTTTATTATATATTTTTTCCAAAATATGAACAACTTCATATATATGATTATGAATCCAAAAATGCAACAATATACAGGGTGTTCCATTTAAAATAATGAAGTTGGTGTCGACCTCCGGTATAATGGGATGTGCTGGGCA
Organism: Monochamus alternatus; assembly: GCA_037114965.1. Lineage (NCBI taxonomy): Eukaryota > Metazoa > Arthropoda > Insecta > Coleoptera > Cerambycidae > Monochamus > Monochamus alternatus. The sequence goes on along the minus strand of CM073427.1, from coordinate 44,295,523 downwards.
GTTCTAGATATTTTATTCGTATTCACCCTAGGAACTTTACCATGTTGCCAAATTTTCAAATACTTCAAATACCTCTCTCAGTACTTCTCCAGATAACGATTGAGGGAGTTTCCGGTGGGACACCTTGTATATGTCATTGCCTGAAATTATCCTGAAATTTTAGACAATACTATGTAAAATACACTGTTCTGAAATTTACACAGAAGCACAAATACATTTCTGGTTGTCCAAATATTGACTTACTTCAGTAATTTTGATTTATCGTCGCTCAAGTGTTGGTCTTGCAAACAATTTTGAATATACATATATATATATATATTTTTCTATAATTCTTAAAATTTTGTAATAACCCAATTTCGAGGTTACATTGGTGTCAGAAGTGTGACGTTCCACAGAGAAGACGTTTTGAGTAGACAAGTGAATGCCAGTGACAAGATCAAGAATGACAGAAATGGAGGAAACATTGAAATAGTGTATGGAGATGATGAAAGATATGAAAAGGAACCAAGAAGATATGAAGGAAGAAATAAAGAAGAGTCAAGACGAAATGGGAGAAAATTAAAAAAAGAAATGAAGAACAACCAAGATGAAATGAAAGAAGACTTAGGAGTCAGGATGAAATGAAAAATAACTAAGACAAAATTATGAAAGATATGATGGAAGATTTGAAAAAGGAAATGAAAACTAGTCAAGAGGAAATAAAGAACAGTCAAGAGGAAGTGAAAAATAGTGATGGAAGATTTGAAAAAGCAAATGAAAATTAGTCAAGAGGAAATAAAGAACAGTCAAGAGGAAGTGAAAAATAGTTTAGAAGAAATGAAAAATAATGAAGAAGATTTAAGAAACGAAATGAAAACCAGTCTACAAGAAAACAATAAGAAGTTAGAAGAAGCAATTAAAGTTCAACTCAATGAATTTGAGGAAACTGTGGAAGTGGAAATTAATCAATTAAGACGTAAGGTACAAGATAAGGTCCAGGTTGCAGAAGACAATATGACTAAGTTACAAAGTGAAGTCTCAAATCTGAAATCCCAGTTGTCTGCAAAGGAGCCCATTAAGACTGAGAGCAGTGTTCTTCCGTCATCAAGAGTGAAGCCACCAACATTTGATGGAAAGGTGTCATGGAATACTTACCTTCAAGTTAGCAGTGAGTAGCTTCATTGACGGCCTGCGAGACCTTGAGATCAGTCAAGCGTTAAGGTTGGCCAGACATAAGAATATATCCGAAGTTTTAGCTGTGGCCCTGGAAATCGAAGCCTCCCGACAGGCTTCTAGAAATAATCTAGGCAGAACAAAACAACTAAGATTCAAGACGGAAAGCCGAGAAAGCTAACGAAGGATTGATGAATAACTTGAGAAATTTATTGGGCAACTACCAGAAAGGACAAATTCCTACCGATTCTACGATATACAGTAGACGAAGACCCATACTGTATTGGAACTGTGGACATCAATGCACTAGGAATATTTTCAGTCGAAATCAAGAAGAGCCTGACAACTGGAGAATAAGCAACAAAAGAGTTCAGCTAGAACTGAGGCCCAATTTTGAGACACAGAAGAATCAATTATTTAAATTGAGACAGGACGTGGAGAGGAGAAGAAAACTGATCTAAACAACCAGAATAAAACTTTGGAAGCTGCTAATGCCGAACTCTTCGAGCAGATAAAATTAATTCAGGATCAAATGAAACAAAAAGATGCCCAGTGGGTTAAAGAAAAAGAGGAACTGTTGAAAAAATTAAAACATAAAGATCAATTGTTGCGAAAATTAAATACCAATAAAAGTAAGTTAGAAACTCAGTTGAAAGAAATAGAAAAGGCAAAACCATCAATGGAAGAAGAAATACAAAGTAGCACAGTAACTTTAACAACTGAACTGAATAAAGCGAAAGAAAAGGATAAACTTTTGTGCCAAAGAACTAAGTTGCAGAGCCCGAATGAATGGGATAATAGAACCCTTGCTAAAGAACAGAGCGAAGATTCAGAGTTCGGAGATATATACCAGTGGAAGATTAAAAACCTGGATAGACCTAACTGGAGTGACATTTCCAACAGATCTTCGTCTTTGAAAAATTACTGGACCCTATGGGATTCTTTAGTAATACAGAATGGCGTATTGAAAAGAGTACTGGAAAGTCCTAATGGTAAAGGATTTATCAAACTGTATTACCCAGAAAAAGAGTGCTAGAAGTTCTCAAAGCTTTTCATAGTGGTATAGGCGGCATGCATTTAGGGAGAAATAAAACTTTGAATAAAGTCAGAGAACGATTTTATTGGCTTGGAAGTTGTACCGATGTAGAAGAAAGGTGTCGACATTGTAATACTTGCACGTTAAGTAAAGAAGGTTCCATAGTGTAGTAACCTGATCGGGACGATCAGTTCTAGGAGGGGGGCAATGTTGCAGAGGCTCACCTACCTTTTTGGTTTGTTAATTGTGTTCCTGTTTGTGTTGGAATTTATAATTGAAGGTCACCTACCTCGTTAGTTTTTAAATTCCGTTTCTATTTATAATTTTTGTGATGCCTTTATTTTGATATTTTCTGGAACATTCTCGGTCTCATTCTATTTGACTGAGACCGCTGAAAACTTCTAGAACCCTAGATTGACAAACGTCAAAGGAAAATGTTGGCAGAAACTAGTTTGAAGGATATTTCTTGTATAATCAAGAGTGACAATAAAGTTTGTTTGTCTACGTGACGTATTACTGTGCTAACCCAATTTCGAGGTTACAATAGCAAGAGAAGAAAATATGTATCAAACAAATTTGGAGTTTTAGAGTTAAATGCCTAAATGTCTAGAGCCTGTAATGTTGTATTGATTTTAAGGAACCCTAAATATCTTTACAATTAAAAAAAAAAAATTTTGTTTTATAACTGTAATCGATCTATATTAATTTTTTCTTTGAGAAACCCGTGTTATTTTATCTCGGCAGTTTTCTAACATGTTTTTTAAATATCCTTTATAGCCATAAATTTTGACCATGTTTAAATACTAATTAGGATATAGTGAAACATACATTGTATTTTATTTTAGTTGTTCTGTATGCCTTGAGTGCCGTGTATTTTGCTGGAGTTATGGTACGTCTCATGCTTACATTAACTCCTGTTGTATGTATATTAAGTGGAATAGCGTTTTCGGGTTTGCTGGAGTTAGTTTTAAGAGAAGACGATAATATTCGTAGTGAAGATAGTGAGGAAGACGAGCACTCAACCCCAAGCAAGAGACTGTATGATAAGGTAATTTTTCAGTGGTATTTTGTTAACATATCTTGAATGTGATTGGTTGCTTTGGGGAATGATTAGTTAAAAATTTCTTATTTCATAGTTACCAAAAGAAGCAAAAACAAAATCAAAATCTGGAAAATCTATAGGAAACAAAGCATCTACACCACAGGTAGTAAGATGGCTTGCTATGGGTGAAGTTGTATCTAATTTTCTTTTTAATTTTCTTACTAACACACTAAAATTTTGTAAATATTTTTTTCTATTCACTGTTCTGTTTTTGTAATATTTGTATAAGAGAAATTGATTTTAAAATATGTGACATTAGCTAACATGAAAAACACAAGAATTTTTTATTCCTGTGGTTTTGATACAAGTAGAGAAATCTAAATCATAGTAACTGGGATAACACAAAAAAATATATTAATTAAAAAAAAAATAAGTTTGCATTTTCCGTTTTTTGATTTGAAGATATAAGAATATTCTAGAACAGCAGAGTTTTGGATTAGATCAAACAGATTAAACATTGCAACACTATTAAAAAGTATATATTCTTTCAAACGAACATCTTGTACATTTTTATATATTTGATAAGATGGGGTTTTCTAAGAATCCGTAATAATATATTTGTCAAATTTGAATATTAAAGTATTTGAGAATATCGGAATTTGTTTCATATGTTCTGATACATATATTAGTTTTGCTTATGCTGCATATAACTTGAATAGATTATTTTCTTATAATATGCTGCCTTACAGAGAGCAAATTTATTATACAATGTCTTGTAAAAAATTTACTAAATAATAGATTTAAAATTTTAAAAATTTGAATTAAAACTAAAATTTCACACTGTGACACTTGTCTGCTAAATACAACAGACTAATAAATAATAATATCCAACTTTCAATTAAATATAATCAATTCAAACTAATCCCTAATCCTATTCCCTGTTTAGTCTGTAGTCAGCAAACTTCATACGATTCCAAGAGATATTTCAAAGACTTCTGCAAATCATAATTCGTAATTTACGTAGCGCATATGATGTGTGTACAGCGTTGCGTACTACGGCTCTAAATAGCATTCGGGATTTCATACGTAACCGGATGATTAATCCCAATATTATTTATTCCAATATCGTATTATTCGAATATCCAAATAATCCAAATATTTACAACATTAATTGGGTCTATCTGCAGTAGTGAGGTAGACTGGAGCCAAAAGATCGTGAAGCACAAAAAAGTCTTTGTTGCCGAACAGTTAGTATTTTATTTGATTCAAATTCTATCACTACAGGAAATTTCTTAATGTTGTATTTGACATTTTTTTCTAATTTCAAAAAATAGCAGTTGTATATAATAACCGTTAATAGGAAAAAAAAAGAAATTGTGTATCAAGAAGTAGGGAATAGAATTCAGTTATTCAAATACATTTTTTTCTGATTAACCGATAAATTGAATGATACAAATTATACAATCTGACCCTACATATTTCGATTATCCAAATAAGCAAATATGATAGAATTCGGTAGGAAAAATATTATCTAATTGTTATTAATATGTACAAATTGTCAATATTTGTGATGTGACATTTCAAAATTTCATTTTGTATCTGTCAATATTTGCATTGATGAGGTATTTTTTAACACGGTATCTCAAAAATAAACATTTATAACATATTTTCATATATATATATATATATATATATATCTTAAAAAATTGTTTCAAAATTCAACCACCTATTCTAGGACTATTGTATGCGTTCTTTTTTGCTAATAAACTAATTTTGTCAAAATAACTTGTAAATGTATTTTTTGCTTAATACAATTAACAATTACCTACATTGAAGCAGATCATGAACGAACAGCAACATAAATATTTAAACTCTTAAGGATATAATTTTTTATTATTGTCGTCAATACCTTATGTCAATGTGAATCAATAAATAATATTTTGTTTGTATTTTTATAAGTAATATTTCATGTTTATTTTAATATGTTATATTACATATAAATGGAAATATAAATTATTACATACTTATAAAGAAATTACATATGAAAGGCAACAGTAATAAAATAATTATTTATAATATCCTTTTGAGTTCTAAGATAGTTATAGTGATAATAAATTTTTTTGGTGCTGAAAAATAAGTTTAAAAAATAGTGATCAGCAAAAATTTGGAAAAATGGATGTTAACTTTGTAACAATATATTATTTAGCAAATGGCACATAATAATTTATTATTTTGTAACTTGAGTGCAGCTTAGTTTTGCAGTATTGTAAAAGCTAGTAATATCCACACTTTATTTTTATTTAAATGTAAACTTTAATTTTTATGATGGCGATTTTTCATTATGTAATCACATGTAATCAATGTCTTTCAGTATTTACTGTAATATTTGTACTCACTTATACTTAATGTTGTGACTGAACTAATATTAATAAACAAAGGAATACACAGTTCTCTTTATTAAATATAAAATTTTTATATTTAAAGGCGGGAAGGGTACCAAAAATGAAGCATGAGCAATCTAAAGAAACAGACGGTATAGGAGCAAATGTCCGGAGCGTTGTCACAGTGGTGATATTATTGTTATTAATGTTATTTGCCGTCCACTGTACCTGGGTTACCAGCAATGCCTATTCCAGCCCTAGCATAGTCCTGGCATCATACGGAAGCGATGGAACTAGACAGATTTTGGATGATTTCAGAGAAGCATATTTTTGGTTGTCTCAAAATACTGCCGATGATGCTAGAGTTATGAGTTGGTAAGTGTGGTCTCTATTATATTATACAAGATTAACTATGACACTAAGTACAAATATTTTAAGAGAGAGCAGAGAAAAATAAGAATTAACAAAATCACTTTCAATAAATTTCCAAACTTATAAAGCGAAGAAATGTTTTTTCTAAACTATATTAATCCCCTATTTATTGACAACTATGTCCTCCCATCAGCCGCAAGCTAATATTTCACATAAATCAAAGGTAGTGCACTTTTAAAGAAAAACTTTTACTTACAAAATGTGGATTATTTAATGAAAAATTCAATGTGGTAGCACCGAGAATGGCACCTACCTTATTGATATTTCCAACATTGGTATTGGGAAAAAAATACACAAAAAATTAAATAGGCGAAGAGAAAATATTAAAAAATTATTTCAAACATCATTTGCGATTTACGATATTTTGTCTTTGACAAAATCTGATGCATTCACCATTTGTAGACCACTAGTGCAAGGTGCACTTCACTCATTTTCAAGTTTTAAACTTCTTGTGTTTAGAAATTAATAAGTAATGATACTAATAATAGTAACAATATTAACAATAATTGATGATGTTTGCATAAAATAATTAGTATTATTTAAACCATAACTTCCTGAGATGTTTACAATGTTCTATTTCAAACTTTCTGTAGAAAAACGGACGTTTGACATTACAGAATGCATATATAAGTTCATATCGGCGACAGACACCAGCCAATCCAAAAATGGCAACGAGGATTCATTGTCACGCTTCATCTGGTGCCTCATTAAAAAACTTGCTGTTTTTGGTCTAAATCCCACATTTTGTCTCTTGATATACTTTAAGAAATTTGCTTATATATAGGTTACTTTTGATTTTTATCACGCTCTATCATCAAACCGTGACCACAATAGCTATTTTCACAATGCTGATCCCGAACACATTCAGAGGGATATCAAGTTTGATGGAAACACTTCTGATTCTAGATTAAAAATTACATGATTGTGGAGAGCATTTACTTTCCTTTGAACTTTGTAAGATGTTTGTCAGATTCTTAGATCGAAGTAGGAATCTAATTCAGAATGAATCTTACCTAATCTGATATACTAAAAATGTAATTATTTCAAATTTCAGAAGGTTGAAATAAAAGAATCAATGAATGAAATCAAGAGAAAAGAAAGAATAGTAATTAGTAAAATTTTCTGTATAGCTATAAAGATATTCAAAAATACCCAAGTTTGCAGTTAAAAGTAAGCTTTGATTAAAGTACACTATTATATTGGCAATGTCGAAAGCCAATTGTATAAATTAAAAGTACTTAGATATGGGGATATTTTAAGCGGGAAAGTCATGAATTTACTGTCAACTTTCAGAATAAAATAAACATAACCTTATTCATTTTTGCGTCCTTGCCTGATGGTAGAAACAGATTTTATTTATTTCGATATGGATATAGAATCTAAACTGAAAAAAAGGACAAGCTGTGTGTTTAGTGTGGAAGATTAGATTAAATTGTTACAGCCAGTTCCATAATCGACAGTGTATAGGCAGCTTTATGGAAAAGTACCCTTTAAAGTACTTATTTGTTCCATAAAGTTATCGACACCTCCTATTACTTAAAGCTCTGTTTTAAATGCATTCTGTAATGTTTTAAAAGGTTGTCTATCTGAAAATTAATATTTTTGTCTATCTAGGGTTGGTGACTTGAGATATTATGTCATTTTTATCAATTTTGGCGGTTTTGGTTTGTTAAAATAGCGTTGTGAGAAGGTTATCTTGGTCAATTGCATCGTACCTATATTATTGTATAATTAAATAAATAAACATGGAACTGGATAAAAAAAGAAAAAGTTACACTTTCAGTGTTGAAGAACAGTTTCCTTTAAAGTTACGTTATGGAACACATTTTATATGTAAAGGGTTCTTTTTAGGAAAAAGAGAGCTTTAAATCTGATTATGGAACTGGCTGTTAGAGGTGATAGAAAAGGAAAAGGGTATTATAAAAAATAAAACGAGAAAGTATCGAATGAAGAATCGTCATATTATGTTAAACAATGCTACGTTACTCTGTAAATTTTAGGTCTTCTTAAATAAATTATCACTTCATCTTCTGAGGATGAGCTTGAACTCGTATCATATATGTAATTATTTATTATCAACCAACAAAACATTAATATTTACAGCAAAACACATAGGTGTAACAAATTCTTGAAGATTATCCCCAAATTTAGATAGGTTATGTTGTACTCTTGAAGTCCCTTAACCTCATAAAATCCCGGGTAATTATTTACATTAGCGTAAACCTCTCCAATCTTAACAAAAAAATTCCTACCCCCCTATTTTTGAGGAAGCTGATCACGAATCTGAAGTCAGATTTCGGCGCTCGCATGTAGTTTTCGAAAAAAATTTTTTTCAAAATTATAACCTCTATACACTACATTAGGTTGAAATTGCAATGTACATCTCTGCCGTCTTCATTTCATGACGTCACACTGTTGTCAAAATATGTAGGAGTTATATTGCAATTTCAACCTAATGTAATGTATACATAGAGGTTACAATTTTGAAAAAATTTTTTTTCGAAAACCACATGCGAGCGCCGAAATCTGACTTCAGATTCGTAAACAGCACCCTCGAAAATAGGGGGGTAGGAATTTTTTTGTTAAGATTAGAGAGGTTTACGCTAATGTAAATAATTACCAAATCCCGCCTTTATTATCCCCTTTAATATTAAAGGAAGCTTTACTTCTTGATTATGGAACTGGTTGTAATATATTCGGCTTATGTTCTGAATCTGAATCTATTAGGATTTGTCTCCAAGAAAATGCCTAATGTAATGTGTTTGGCCTACATCCTACATACCTTGCTCAGTTCTTCTTTTTCTTCTTTGCTTCTTCGAAAATATGTTGTGGTCACTGAAATTAAATTTTATATTATGATGACTGGAATGTTCATCAAGATGCGCGAATTGATTACTTGTGGTCAGCGCCATATTTGTTTCGTGTTTCCTAGTAATGGCGGAGTAATAAAGATTTAGCTATATTGTGAATTGAAATTAAATTGAATTTTGGATATGAAGAATTATTTGGTGCTATATGCTGGTTAATTTTGCAGTCCCTTATAAAACATGATATGTTCCACCAATAACACCCACAAAAATACACAAAGAATGACACTAATGAGATACAAAATAAAAGAATGTACTTGTTTACCACACTAAACGCCAATGACGTGTTTACAAACAAAATAATGGGAAATTAGAACACAATTTATATCGTACATGCAGATGATTGTCTCTCTCGCACCCACATACATAACCAATGAAGTATTTCTTTGTTGAGTTTCATGTGCCTCCTTTTATCTGCTCCTAGGTTTGTCACTCTATGGATGCGCAGTGGAACTAAGAGCATTTTACATCGTACATTTCAGTGGTTGTGGTAGATCTTTATCTGAATTAACCATTTCAATGTATGTTTTTTTAATTAAGAAACTAACCTTTCCTTTAAAAACATGCTGTTTGACTTGACATTTGTTAATTGTAATGTAACTGAGTTCCGGTTTATCAGTGCTCAGTTAACGTTCTTGGCTACGAGTCAAATTTTAGTGCTTAGTAATGATGAGTTCGACGAGGAAATTATAGAAATCATTGACTACCGTCAACGACCTTACATCATCAGGCAACTAGAAAACTATTTTCAGGAATTGGATTATTAAGTTTTTGTAAGGTTTTTAAATGAATTAATTAAATTTTATTTCAAATTTATGCCATGCATGTTCCTTCTCTCGCAAGTAATTGCATCTGTCTTTTTGCACTCAACTATATTTTTATATTATTCTCAGTTTTATTTTCCATTTTAAATACTGTGACAGTATATTGTCACAGCTTAAGGTACTCTCTCGGATAATTAAAAAATGAGGTTACAACATAGAAATTGATGCTAACCACTGAAATGTAATTTTATATTATGATGACTGGAATGCTCGAAAAGCTGCGCGAATGGGATTACTCATGATCAGCGCCATATTTGTTTTGTGCTTACTAGTAATGAAGGAGCAATAAAGATTTAGCTGATTGTGATTTGAAATGAAATTGAATTCTGGATATGAAGAATTATTTGGTGCTATATGCTGGTTCATTTTACAGTCCCTTATAAAACACATGTTTCAACAATAACACCCACAAAAATACACAAAGAATAACACTAACGATACAGTATAGGGAGACCAGTAGGAACACTCGGGCCGAAATAATAAGTCGCGCATCCATTTCAAGCTGCAGAGACCTCAGTTTACATCCAACTCTGGGAGTGCGAACATCGGTTATACAGAGCCGTATTAAAACAATATTTTGAGTCTGATCGAGGAACGAGTCGCTACGCAGCAGTTAGATGTTTAAATATATCATGTATAAATAGTAATTTAAGTTTCTTTAAATTTCCTAAATACATAAATAAGTAATAAGTAATCTATAATATACTGTACAAACCGTAAATGATATTTTACTGCTATTGCCTATTATTTCTTAAGTATAACATTGGAATATAAATACTTCTCATGAAAGTGAAGTTTAAAATATACGTATTTATATTTTTTACAAATACAAATTTTTATTTTAGAGCAAAGTCCGGCGCAGAGGCTTCTAATAGAGAAGATTTATTAGAAAAGCTGCTCATGATTAGTAATAGTTCATACAAACTATGTCAAATACATTTTTATAATAATATGTTTTCTAACTATTCGCGCAATAGATTACGCAAAGAGGCCGTTCCAACGTATCCTGTACAAGACGGCTCATCTTCAAATTATATAGATGATCATATTTCTTGTAGTCACTATGATGAGAGTAAGTCTCAAAACAAAATAATAAGAAATAATTTTTTTCTAAATTTACATTTTACTGCACTTTCATCTCCAATTTAACAATTTTCAAAGTTAAGTAAACATAATTTTTCTGTTCTGAAAAATACATGTCTTCTAGTTTACGTAGATCATTTAAGACAAAAAAAAAATCATAATAAATTATTTGCCCATTAAACTTCAAACGTCAAATTTTAAATTTAAAAAAATCCCAAAAAAATGTAATTATCCCTAATAACAAAAAAAGTAAGTAAATAAATAAAAATGTTTTGTAGTGCAATAATATATATTTTAAACTCTTTTTTTTAAAGAGCCCAAAGAAGTAAATCGAATTTTCACACTGTATGTTAGTAGCAGAATAGTATATAATACATGTTGAATTACTCATTTATAACTGTATAATGAATTATTACATAATGTGGATAGATATAACATAAACTTTCATGTGGAATAATTACGCTTTCACACGCAAATAAAAAATTCTTATTCCAGTCCTGATCACCGATTCTGTAAATTCTATTGGATGTGCTATCGCACTCACATTTCGAGGTCACCGCAGAAAACTGAAAGCAGTTCAAAGTGCCGACAATGGAGTGAAACTGCTGGTCTACCTATGCTGTGCTAACGATATACAATATAAAAGAATGTACTGGTTAACCACACTGTACATCAATGATGTGTTTACAAACAAAATAATAGGAAATTAAGAACACAATTCATATCGTACGTGCGGATGATTGTCTCTCGGGCACCCACATATATAACCAATAAAGTATTTCTTTGCTGACTTTCATGTGCCTCCTTTTGTCTGCTCCCAGGTGTGGTACCTTTATTTGGATGCGTATTGGAACTAAGAGCATTCCACATCGTACATTTCAGTATTGCTAACATTACCTTGACCAGTTGCCTGATCAAGATATTTAAAATAGGCAGATAAACGAGTACATTAATTTGACCAGCAGCTAAGCTTAGTAGACCAGTGCTGAAGCCTTGAAAATGGTAAAAAGTAAAAAAAAAATAATAGTAGGATGAAACCCATTGGAAAAGAAAGAGAATACAACAAAAATGAGAGGAAAAATAATTTACGGGCGATCTGAGGTCGGGAAGTGGAAGGGGGTGAGTTTTTAAGGGTAAAAAACGGTTTATCGTGATTTCTGGCAAAACTACAAGTCCTATGGAAAAAAGTTAAATAGCAAAGTTGTAGGTAATAAATAGATCTACAACTTTTATATTTACACTTTTTTCACATAACCTCAAAATTTATGTGAAAAATTCAAATAACCAAGTTTTTGGTTTTTTATTTTTATCTTTTATAAAAAATAATTTTTTTTCACGATATTTGGTGAAAACTTACCTTTTTATGTCCCAAATACACTGTAATTTTTTTGATTTAAAATATACATTTTTTCGAAAAAGCACCCTAATTTTCAATCGAAAATTTTCACGTCAAAATATCTGCTTTTTTAAAAAAGTCGGTTGGCTTTTTGTTCGTTGGAATCTCTACTATCTTATGGTGTAAAAAAATAAACATTACTATGGTAAATGTTCTCAGAAAAAACAAAGAAATGATGCGACAAACTCGAATCCGAAAATTTTGTTTTAATCATGTACAATTTTGAGCTATTTATTAAAATTTATACTTTAATTACTCGAAAAACGTAAGATTCCATATTACACTGATAAACAAAAAAATAACAAGGCGAAATATACTACTATAATTAACAACTAAATAAGTTAATAAAGTTAATTTAATAAAACATCTACAATATTTTTTCGTTTCTTTGCATTTTCTGAGGCTTGCCAAAATAATGTATATTTTTTTTACATCATCAGAAAGTAGAGATTTCAACGAACAAAAAGCCCACCGACTTTTTTAAAAAAGCAGATATTTTGGCCTGAGAATTTTTGATTGAAAATTAGGGTGCTTTTTCGATATTAAGTCAGAATAAGGTGAAAAAATAAATATTTTAAATCGAAAAAATTACGGTGTATTTGGGACATAAAAAGGTAAGTTTTCATCAAATATCGTGAAAAAAAAATATTTTTTGTAAAAGATAAAAATAAAAAACCAAAAACTTGGTTATTGGAATTTTTCACATAAATTTTGAGGTTATGTGAAAAAAATGTAAATATACAAGTTGTAGATCTTTTTATTACCTACAACTTTGCCATTTAACTTTTTTCCATAGAACTTGTAGTTTTGCCAGAAATCGAGGTATACCGTTTTTTACCCTTAAAAACTCACCCCCTTCCACTTCCCGACCTCAGATCGCATAAAATGAGGAAATATGAAAGAAAAACAGCATATTCAACAACACATTCTCAAAATATAATTTGCCAGAAAATACAAATAACTATAATTACTTTTTTGCAAGTTTAATTTCGAAAGTTGTGTGGAAAAATATATTGTTAAGCACGTTCGTAGAAAAAAATGATATCTATTCAAAGTCCTTTGGTTAATAGTTAAAAATATCAAAAAATTTTCATGTCTTTAAAATGCTTTCTATGCAGAGCGCTGTTTTTTGTACGCAATTTTCAACTAATTTAATGCTGTCTTTAGAGGCAGTCCAAAATCAATATAAGCAAATTAGAAAAAATATCTCTTCACCGTGTTAATTATATTTGACATAATTTTTGCAAGGTGGGATTATGGGTATCAAATAGCTGGCATGGCGAATCGTACAACTCTAGTCGATAATAACACTTGGAACAACAGTCACATAGCGCTTGTTGGAAAGGCTATGTCTTCTAATGAAAGTGCAGCCTATGAGATAATGACTGATCTAGATGTCGACTACGTTCTTGTGATCTTTGGAGGTGTTATTGGTTACTCGGGAGATGATATTAACAAATTTTTGTGGATGGTTCGCATTGCTGAAGGAGAACATCCGAAGGACATTAGGGTAAGCACAGAAACATACAATAATAATTATTAATTCAATAATGTTTTTAAAATATCATTATAAAAAAGCCACACCTATAATGTCAATGGCTTAATAATTAAAGGAAATAAGCGGGAAAACCAAATTTTGAAAAAAAAATTGTCAGCTTTTAAGAGAATTCTATCAAACTCTATCTTTTGTTAGATTGATCTCCAGAAAATCATGATGATGTCAAAAATGATACAGGGGAAGAAAATAATGTTTGTACTTTACGTATACATTTTGGTCCTACCTGGCTTCCTTACGGATATACTGGGCTTCCACTTAAGGAGTTAAATATTAAATTTCAGTCAAAATTTCTAAATCGTTACCTTGACAAGGTCGAAATTTGGATGATACTACTACAACTTTTACTATTTAAATTGGAGTTGGGCAAACTTCATTATACAGGTGCCATCAAAATTAAGTTTCTGAACACTAGTTTCTGAACATCCTGTATAAAAGAACATTTTGATGCATATATCACTGTTGAATTTTATATGTCCATATGTAAATCTAAATAAATTTGAAATTTAAATATAAGTAATTTTACAGGAAAGCGACTATTTCACAGAACATGGTGAATTCCGCGTTGACGAGGAAGGTTCTCCAACTCTACTAAATTGTTTAATGTACAAATTAAGTTACTACCGATTCGGAGAGCTCAAATTAGATTACAGAACACCTGCAGGATTCGACCGTACTCGAAATGCTGTTATTGGCAACAAAGATTTCCAATTAACTTACCTAGAAGAAGCCTACACTACAGAGCATTGGCTAGTGAGAGTATACAGGTATGGAAGTTGAATTAATTTTCTATATCTACATGTTCGTCACACCGATGTTTTTCTAGGGTGAAAAAACCAGATGAATTTAATAGACCTAGAATACCAGTAGCAAGTAGAGTTGTTAAATCCCCTAATTTTGTGTCCAAAAAGGTAAGTGACATTATTTTTAAATTTTCATCATATTCTCTTTTCATACAGGGTGTATCTCCCATAAATATGGAAAATAAATAGATGGGTTAATAACTTTTTTGGTCTTGATAATTGTGAGGCACATTGTGAGTATTTGCATGGGTGAAGTTAGGTCATCAAATCTGGAGGGGCTAAAGCCCCGGGTGGACTATGTTTTTATTTCAGTTCTGAAATGTGTGTGAGACATTTATGAATATTTTTGGAGGGGCTAATTCGATATCTGGGGAGGCTAAGTCAAAGTTTTTGCAGTATAACTTCAAAATGATTTCATAGTGTAATTAACTTTTACATCTTTTATTAACCACCCTATACAATCTACAGGATTACTAATAACATCCAAATTAGTCACTGTGCAAAGAAATTATCTAATAACATTTTAAATGAGGAAAGAAATGATGTAGTATAGATATTTTAAAACAAACTTGTTTTACTATATACTACATTTTTATAATTCATTTGGACGAATTTTTAGTGCAGGTTCTAACAAAATTAGATGATAGTAAAATCAGAAAATTTATATTTTGGATGTTTTAGATGCCATTTCCTTTCTTATTTAAAAATATATTAGATATTTGTTAAGATTGTGTCTCACAATAAAAGAAACACTGAGTAGGCAAGAGGATAGTTATTATCTGAAAATGTATTAAAAATTTAAAAGAATCTCGACATTTAATAACACTGGCAATTAAAAAAATATTGTGTTTAAAGTAATACACTGTATATATGGTAAATTAACACTATACCCAATCTATATAGCCATACCAGTTTTGAAGGCGCCCCAGACATTAAGAAATACATAAAAATGCAATAATAGTTATTTTTCTACGTTCATGCAAAAACCAAAACTTTATTGAACTATATTTAGTGGAAAAAGTGGTTCTTTATTGCACTAGTGCAATAAAATGTTTATTGCATTCACAAAACACTGTGGTAGAATGCAGATGAGTGCAATTAATATTTTATTGCACTAGTGCATTAATGAATCAGTTTTTTCACTAAATATAGTCCAATAAAGTTTTGTTTTTTGCATGAACGTAAAAAAAACATATAACACAGTATGCACAATGATATAACATTTTTTGTGTCATTTTCAAGACAGATTAGATAACAAATTCTTCAAAATTGAAAGCCTTTATCTTGTTTTGGTATGTCGATTTAGAAGTTTTATGAAGAAAAGTTTAAATATAATTTTTTTTCTTATAAAAAGATGCAGTAACATCATTATTAGTCTCCTGTTATAATTTTGCATTGCTTAATTTAAAGGTAGTGTTATTTTGTGTTACTTAATTTTTCATTTGTGCCTTAGCAATATTGAGTTTATTTCACAATGGTATAGCGGTAAATAAAGTATATGAATTCCTCAAGCTTTGACATCTCATTCACTACATACTTCTGTAAATGTATTGACCTTTTTTCTTTTTGGACGATTTTTAATAATTGTGCTTTTAGCATGTTCTCTGTATATTCAGTCAAATATAATTTTTGATTTTATTACTCCATAATATCTGCTTCCTCTAGGCTGATAACTTTTCGATTTTTCTGCTATGATAAGATGCATTAACCATCACAACTGCTCCTGGCTCTACATATGATAAAATAGATTCAAACTATTTTTCAAATATGTCACTGTATATCTTCATGGTAATCTCACATCCTATTTGATTAAAAAACGTACAAACCATTTTCTAATCTCATCCTTTCTAATGTATGTTATTATTAATCTTCGTTGTTTCCAGAACGTACCTTTAATTCTGTAGATAATATATCTAAGAATGCTTCTCTCTTACTTCAAATGTTACCATCTTGCCAGACTTTTGATATAGCCTATGTTTATCCAAGTTTCATCTAATATATTTCTTCAGGTGCACGAAATTTTCTTAGCTTTTCTAAATATTTTCTTTGCCATACAACAATTTCATCTTTTTCAACAAGCATACTTTTACCAAATATTGAAAATTCATGTTGTGCATTGTTCTTCTAAGGACTGTATCAGATTATTTAAAGATGCTTTTGCCTTATGCTTGCAGCTTAAATTTTCTTTACTGTCAATATTTCATTTCTAAAAAAGAATCCATGGATTTTATGAAAGGCGTATTTTTCATTCTCGTGTTCCTACTTTTAACACATTTTTTACTGATATTTAACAGCTTCATTTACACTTCTTAAAGTTTTGCACCCGAATTCCTTCATATGCACTTATTATTATCAGTTGTCCATCATTTAGGTTAGGTTGTTTACCAATATACCATTTGCTAAAACCTGCATCTGATGTCAGTAGCCAACTCAAACAATGGGCGTATTCAGACGAGGTCAGCCGCTGAGCCGCTAAGTAACCGCTGAGTATTTTTGTAAGCCAAGAAAATTTGCGCTTACTTCGTAAGCGAAGCGCTGACGTATTTGTGAGGTTATGTTATTTATTTACATGGTTGTTATTCTAAGTATTTACAATTTTCCAAGTGTTGCGCTTTGGAATTTCAATGAATGTTTTACTCTGGGTTTGCCTCTTATAGAATATAAATAAATTTGTTTATTATCTATTACATAATTTTTTTTATAATTCGCCCTCATCCTTAGACAACCGACAAAAAATATGCAAGGGGCTTCTGAATCAAGCGCTAATAAGTCATAATTTCACCACTGACATTGTGCTATTATAGATTCTTGGAATCAAAATAAAAATGTTAAGATAAAATTACCAACGTAGATTGAAAATTTTAATTTTTGTTGTACCATAAAGTTAACAATATTTTCTCATATTTTATTTTTAAAAAAGAACAAGAATATGTTAGTTACATGTACATGGAATACTAGAACACTATAAGTACATAAAGTGTGACCTTGAAACCAAGCCACCCCCTTAAGACCTATACGTAATAATGGTCCAATTTCAATTATTTGGCTGAATGTTATCAATAAAAAACAGTTATTTTTACTTATTTCGGCATTTTATTCTATGGAACATTTGATGAATACATAACAAATTTATTATTCTGTGTAATAGATATTATGACCCTAAATAAAATTGATTACGACTTTTTAGTATGACAATGTAAGGTTATGCTACATATATTTTTTTCGCAGCTCCGCGAAGAACAATCAGCTGAATTAGCACACTATTCGGTGTTGTTTAAGCAGCTGATTAACAGCCCTGTTAGCATTCTAGCAGCTTTTAGTTAGCGGCTGACCTCGTCTGAATACGCCCAATATGTTATATTTACCTGCCAAACTTTAAGAAATATTTTTGTGTAGAATAGTTTTCTTGAAAAAAAAAGGTAAAAAATGCTTTATAAATAGAGTTGTGTTGGTACTTAGTTTTTTTTTAGATGAGAAATTGAGCACAATTTGAGTGTACATTGCAGAGGTCTCCACCAGCAGCACTTTGCCTTAATCTAAAGCTTCAAAACTTTTTTGTTTCTAGGTATATTAAATTTCTAGTTAAAAATTTTTGTTACTTAGCATTTTTTGTCAAAAAAAGATATACCTAGTAGGTAGGTGTTGCTTTGAGCAGTCATTTCTGAGATAATCAAATTTAAATGTTTTATTGCATACTGAGACTAGTAGCAATGAGTTGACAATGATACCATTTAATTCTTAAATTTTTCGCTACGGCTTGGTGTACAAACAATTTTTGAAGCTTTAGATGTAGGTAAAGTGCTGCTGGTGACACCCTCTGCAATGTACATCAAAGTTGTGCTCAGATATCAATTTGTCATTTTAAAAAAAAATTTGACACCCTCTATTTTGGAAACTATCATTGTCTGCTAAATTGCAGTAGCCTTGCTTTATCTAGTCTATTCCATTGCCCGTTTGCAGTAACTCATCATGTGTGGCAGGACTCTACCATACATATGACAGTTGTCAATTGTATTAGTAATTTTATGTTTCTTAAAAATTATGACAAGCGTAAAATATATGTTGAGGTGTATATTTCTGTTTACATTAATTTATTATTGACATCTTAAGATATTGTATTGTGTTTTCCATAGTTTTTTTTTTTTTTAATGTAAAATATTTAGACAGAATGCACTTTGTGTGAAGCAAGAATAGTATATTTATTTGTCCTTTGTGACATTTAAAACTGTATAGGATATGTCATAAACACAGTATATAAACGACAATTACACAGAAATGTCAAAACATTAACAATAAAATAATACAAGTATACACACAAAAATCAAGTACTTAATCTAATACGGATTTACAAAAAAGTATCTGAAAAATATTCGTGTCAATTATAATATGCTTTTGTCAACAATATATCTTTGATCCTACTTTTAAAATGTTTGCTATGCAATTTTTGTATTGAAGTTGGAAGATGATTATAAAGTTTCAATCCTATATAAGAAATACAGTTTTCAAATTTAGTCGTTTTATGTTTAGGTAACATTATTAGATTTGCATATCTGGTCTCATAGTTATGCAGTTCCGAACTCATACTAAATTTATTTAAATTATCACAAACATACAACAAACATCGATAAATATACACACAGGGAAAAGTCATAATGTTATATTTAACAAATAATGGTCGACAGGAACCTCTAGAATTCAAATTGAATATTATTATTATTAGTGGCATAATTTTAGTCTTAAAATAGATAAAATATATATAGTCGCGACAAGAATTCAGACGACTTATGTCATACGAACAAATGAATAATTCATTATATTTTCATCAAAATATTTAAGAAACTGCAACCGATAGTAAAACTATATACTACACTAAAAGTTTGCATTATATATTGCACTAAATTGCAAATAATGATTGTTTTTAACGGGACCAAATATCGAAAATTACCTTGACAATAAAAACAAATGTGTAACGTCAGCCGTGACGTAAGACGTCTGAATTCTTGACGGGAGTATACAACTATTTTTATAAAGCAAATTGAACAAGTACTCTTTATTAAGAGGTAGGCTATTGCAGCGTCAATATCAATTGTCAAATTCTGACATTTCCGACCCTGACATTTGTGATTTCAAATAACAACACTGAATCTCCCACACTGCAGCATAATTCTATATTGAAATTTGACTAATGCAACAGACAAGTATTATAAGGGTGACACGGTTTAGCAAACAATGTTTTTTTACTGTATTAGAAAGGTATTTTAAGCTGGTTGGGGCTTTTGTCCACAGAGTAGTTAGTTTCACACAATATTATTAATACCTAAAAATATATAAAAAAATTAGCAAACAATGGTTGGACTGAGGTAAATTGCGCTAGATCCTCATATTTTAGCCTCAAGTATTTGTGTTAGTGTTTTGAACAGACCATTTAGAGACACCCTGTATTATTGTGTTATGCAATTATTGATAAGCATTAATTTGTTTCAGAGTACTAAACGCAAAAAGGGTTCCATCAAGAACAGACCCGTTATAGTAAAGGGAAAGAGACTGTCAACAAAACAATAATAGAGAGAATGAAAAATTAATAGTTAATTATTTTTATTGTTACTTGTTTCATTATCACATAATTTACGTACCTAAAAATTCAATATTTGTCTATAAAAATGACATTCAGAGTAAGTTGACTGTGTTCATATTTTATTTTCTTGTGAAAAAGTGATAAACAACATCAGTTCACAATGTGATAATTGTGTAAAAATAAAGCCAATAAATTTTTTTGCACTATAAAAGTAATTTATTTTTCTAATCTGAATTATTTTATATCTGTAATGCCCGCTACAGACTATGCGTGATTTGTATTGAATTCGTGCATAGTGTATAGGGTCTTGTTCGTTAAAAATCCATTCATAAAAACCCTACATACGATGCATGAATTCTTTACAAACTATGCATTGCAAACTCACGCATAGTCTGTAGCGGGCCTTAGAATGGCGATACAAAAAATAATTGTTTGAGATATACAGAAACTTCTAATGGATGAATAATGTACATGCAACTAATTATTACAAATTGTTGACATCAAAACAAAGTGATCTAATTAAATGATCAGATGAGACGTCATCTGTATGGTAACAAATATATTTGAACTATACAGAGTGATTTAGGAATCAAGGCTACCAGCGGTCATAATAACGGTTTAAAAAGAGGGTTTAAATACCGATTGGAAAAAATATATATTTTATATTTCAGTGTAAATATGCATAATTTTTTTGTAATTGTATTATAGTCCTTCTTTTCCTATCTTCCCTTAAAATTAATGACATTTTAACTGAATCACCATATATAGTAATTAATCTCTCTATTTTTCCATTGCCCTCAAAATTAATTCCAGCTATATAGCCAAATGGAATAAAGAAACCACTCAATAAAGGCAAGGTTTGTGGTAACTGTCTCAGTTATTATTTGAGATACGAAAAAGGTATGAATGAATGTTGGACACTTTTAAATATATGCAATTGGAAAGACCGTCTGCAGTGAAAGCAGGATAAAATTCTATTTGGTGATGTAATAATAAAATCTATAATTTGTTATCATGTTTCAAAATATTGCCAAAGACACAAAGCCATTGTAGTAATGCTAACATGACAATAAATTATAAAAATATATTTTGTGGTAGTTTATTAAATTACAAAATAGAATTTCTCTGTCTTCATCTTTTTTGGTTTCCAAGATTTATGTTTATACATATGTAACATATCACATCCTATAACTAATGATACATCATATCATTTCAAATATTTTGAATGAAATTAAGTACTTCTAATTGGCAATTAGTTTTTAATATAATATACCGATATGCAAAATTTAGTAAAAATGTATCAACTTGCATTGAAAAAGAAGAGGGTCGTATTGAATCATTCTTAATTATATATTTATTTCTTCTGTTTTTCATATCATTTAAAATCTTTAAAAAGATATTTTTCATAAGTTATATGATGGATATTAACAATATATGTAAAAGATAATTGTCATGTGTAATATATTTATTTAAAGTTGACAGAATTTCTAATGGCATAAAAATATACAGGGTGTTCCATTTAAAAGTTCCAACAACTCTCAATCTTAAACTGTTTTTCGTCTCAAAACAGAGAAAATGTGGGGGGCAGTTTTTTTAGTGTGACCACCTTGTATAAAGTTTTGAAAATATTTTTTCTATGGACAATGACCTATCTCTTGTTTTTAGGACACAAGGCGTAAACATAAGTCATTTCAAATCAAATTTCAGTTACCTACCTATAATTTCCAAAAAACAATGTACTTATTGTAGTGAAATTTGGTACAGGTAGATAAATGTGTCAATATAGTGAGTTTTTGACCATTTGCTAGAGGCTGCCCCACCTACAACTTTTCCCATTCTATTGACATCTATGTGTTTGAGGTTAGGTTTTTTTACAGTATATCGTATATACATATGGTCATAGATGCGACAAGATTTTAATTACTTGGCTACAGGTGAAATGGATAAATTGGAAATAAATGAACGAAACGAATAATTATAAATTTTCTATTCTCACATTTTCTAAAATTTGAAATGTTAACTGGCATCAATCACCTTAGACAAATAACATTGGTTAGATACTTCCAGCGATCGTAGATAGAGAAATCATTGGATACTTCTATCATTTATGACAATATAATTATACATAATATAAGAACAATACAATCATAAAACTGCGTCGGTCAAAATATCTTGAGCAAACAGATTAGTCTGACTTCAATCTCCGAAAGATCACGGTTTACCTCCCCTACGTCGAGATATAATGATTGAACGATTCAAAAGAAACAGATGTTACTAAATTTTATATGAATCTTTTATTGTTCGCGCTCGTTCAGTAGTGTTTTAATTTACATAAAAACAACTGACCTCCTGAAGGCGGATAGTTGCTGGTACACTGATTGCTCTAAGACCCCAGAGGGGGTTGGAGCTGGAGTGTATAGTTGCAACCCAAACACCAGGCTATCCGTAAGCCTGGGTAAATATGCGACTATATTTCAGGCTGAAATTCATGCCATCAAACTGTGTGTGTGGAAGCTGGAAAAGCTTTGACTCAAACGCAGGTCGATAAAAATCTTCTCTGATAGCCAAGCAGCTTTAAAAGCACTTGGATCCTACCGGTGTAACTCAAGAACGGTATGGAACTGTCAAAAGGCTCTGGAGCGGTTAGGTACAAACAACAGAGTAACCCTGGTTTGGATACCTGGTCATGTGGGTATCCAGGGAAACGAGGCAGCGGACTCGT
Source organism: Monochamus alternatus (assembly GCA_037114965.1). Taxonomy (NCBI): domain Eukaryota; kingdom Metazoa; phylum Arthropoda; class Insecta; order Coleoptera; family Cerambycidae; genus Monochamus; species Monochamus alternatus. Next base: position 44,272,655 of record CM073427.1, on the reverse strand, counting down.
TAACAAGGCGGGGTGCCTCTTCCAGCTTTATATGTCCGGAATCGGCTCTTGGCTTAGCTTCGGCTACTGCCAAAGCAGTCATCGCGACCTGAGCAGAGGAAAAGATAAGGGAGTACTGGCGAGATCTGCCAAGATTAGCTCATTCGAAGGCATTCATAGGGGGCACTTCGACAAAGAGAGCTAAACATTTGCTAGAGTTAAATAGGCTTGACCTAAAAGCTCTGGTTGGCCTATATACTGGGCACTGCCGGTTAAGGAGTCACATGTACAAGTTGCGGCTGGCTGAGGAGGTCGAGTGCCGATTGTGTTTAGAAAGTGACGAATCGGCAGAACATATTTTATGTCACTGTCCGGCTGGAGAACGGACCAGATTTTCTATATTTGGCAAAGTGCATCTCTTGCCAGAAGATCTGGATAGAATCTCACCCAACAAGGTTATTGGCTTCATAAAGAGGCTAAACCTGTTGGGTGAAGTATAAGTATGTGAGCCACAATAGACCACAGAGTCGCAGTGGAGGGCTAGTTTTTGGCCCACTCCCGTAGAACTAGAACTACATAAAAACAAGTGTTTCTGTGGTGGTCAAATGTGAATGAATGTTATTGAAACTTTATTAGAACAAAAAAATATACACCTATATATTTATAGGTTACTTTTTCATATAGGTGACCATTAAAGTTCATTCAACTCTCAATCATTTTTAGTGGAACATAGATGTACATATTTGTGGATTGTGTCTTGTGACTATTTTTAAAAAGATACAAAGAGAAACTTAATAAATCAAAGAAAAAAACTTGGGTGTTCTTAATTTAAAAGGTATATGTATGGCAGGGTCAACGTTTGTGTGAAATATTGAAAACACCGTTACAAGTATATAGAAAGTTAAACACTGAAATAATATTTAACGCAATACCTTAAAATATTAGTTTTTACTTTATTTATGTGTGATACTTTGATTTTATTTAAAGTTGTAAATAAATACTTTTAAAGTTGAATTTGCTGTATACTACTTGACTGTAGTAGTTTCACTTCAAAATGACAACCTTGAAACTACTACTTTGTTTCTGACCTGTAACTTATTTCTGTGTGGTTACATGAAGTCGGTCTATGAGATGGCAGCGGAGTTCCAAGAGAAACTTATTGATTGAATGCTCGCCACCTTCATAGGTGTAATGAAGTTCAAGGTTTTCCTGTATAAACATTGTTGATATTCATACAAATTAAGAAATTTGTTGATAAAAGTAACTTTATTAAAATTCTATACAATATTTACTTATTCAGAAAAGCTACTTGACACGCCTACCAGCTACAAATACGTTTCTAACATTTCTGTCATCACCAAGATAGATGAATTTCTGTAAAATTTCCGAGGGACTGCAATCCAGTAAGAGATCAGATGAGGAATTCTCTACATCCATATCTATTATTAAAGCGTCAAAGTCTTTACCAACTTCGAAATTACCTATTTTATCTTCAAGTGCTAATGCTGAAAATAATTTGTTATAATATAGAAAATGTATTGATAAAATGTTGAAAATATTATGTTTATACCTTCTGCTCCTCCTAAGGTAGCCAAGTAAAAGACATCTTCAAAATTGAGGGGCGTATAATTTTCTTTCTGAAATGAAATGTGAACAGATACATCTAGGGCTGCTTTCATAGCTTGTACTATGGATGAAGAAGGGCCTCCAGCTACATCTAAAAATTAATGTTACGAGATCAATACGTATTTCTATATACATTTACTGTCCGTGAAATATAAATATTTTAAAATATAATCTAAAAGTCAAGATAACTAAGTTCAAAATTTTTACGAATTTCAACTATATTTTGCCTTCATTATGTCATGTCTCTGTCAAAGACTATTGAAGTTTCATATTTATTTTTGGGATATAATTTACTTAAGCAACTGATAGTGTACAGTGTCATGTATTCCAGAAAATTTATTGAATTTTTATATGACTCTGTTAACTGTTTCAAACACTCGAAAATAATTGGCAAGTACCTCATTCAAATCAAGAATTTGCAGACGTGGTGTCTGTATATATGTATTTAACGCCCATTGTTGACACCGCTGATCTTCAACAACTACTTTGAAGCATGCTTATTAGCTAGTGGAAATAATAATAATGTATTTTAAATGACCGTTGACTAGAGTCCTTCAGTCACAGTGGAAATAATTGCAAGCATTTCTTTTAGAATTACATAATATCGATTTATGGTAAGTAGTTCTTTTCTATTATTTTTTAATTAATTTGTCTCAGCAGTATTGCAACACTCAGGCCTATGATTGAACATTCATGTTACAGTAACCAATAGCAGTTAAGTTAGGATAACTGGGTGGACATAACTGAGCTCTTAACCAAAATGGAAAGATCGCTATGATCGAACAATCAGTTATCCGTGCCTGTTATTATAGCCAGATAACCCTGTCATGGCAGTTAATTTTTTACCATACGTCATATGTTTATCACTCATATGTCAAAATTTGTCAAATAATGTAAATTTAAAATAGAGGTACTTAAAAGTGGGCAAGAAGATTAGGGTACACGACCCAATGACAATATTAAGAAATGCTAAATTTCATAATGTAATAAAATATTGTTGAGAGGCAAAGTAAATCCCAATCCCATGTTAATATAGGTACTTTCACAAAATTTTTAAGTACATATAAATTTATTAATGTATGGGCTGGAAATACATCCTCAATAGTGATGGCAGGTACGTTAAATATTTCGTATTAAATTAACGAGACAATTATTTAAGCTTCATGCAGAGTGGAAGCAGAATGTAAAATAGAAGAGCAAGAAACTTCATCAGGAATCAAAAACTATAGTAAAAACTGGATACACATTAAATATTTATACTCAGTTTACGTAGGTAATCAAAAATGTACCTTTAGGCATGCGATCTGCATTAATTACAATTTACTAGGCCTTGGTGGAGTCAATGTTGCAATATGGTATAATTGGATGCGATGCAGCCCATCACTGTAATCCATTGGAAATTATTGTCAAAAACACAAAAAAAAGATAAAATGTATTATTTATACCTACTTCTTTATAGAACTTAAATTACTACCAATAATTAAAAACTAGGTAACTGTACTTTCCCCTTATTCTATTCATAAAGTAATTATTTAATTATTAATAATATTTGTTAACAAAATATATTTCTTTTTGTTTATTAATATTTAGTGACTGCTGTCACACTCAGAATAACAATCTTAATTGTACAAAATTGTAATCTGACCTAGAACAAACTTTACTTTTTTTAGGTTGTATTTACGGTCAAACTAGTATGCTGATGTATTTTACTTGTTATGTAAAACTATGATATGGCAATAAATTGAAACTAAATTGTGCTATAGACAAACAATAATAAAATTATACATTATATTATATGTCAAATGTCATACGTCAATTACCAGAAATAACATTTTTGACCAATAAAAAGCTCCGATTACATTTAATGCCAGGTTATTCAAAGCATTTTCATAACTGGGTCATGTGATCATTATTAAGTTAACTAACTGGGAGAAATAAACTTGACAGAAGTGTCAATCATACAAATGTCTTATTAACCTACCAGTTACCTTTAACAGGCCTATTAGTGTTAACTGGATGTGATCAATCATAGATCCGACTGTCATTTTAGCATTAAATGGTGATTTTAATCGTCAGATTGACATTAACCAACTAAGACTGTCGCCGATAAATAGTGGAATCAATCTGCGATATCACTGTATAATTATAGGTTTTAAAAAACTTTTATATCATAATTATTATATGAATATACCTACTGGGAGTTAGGCAAATACCTTGCAAAAAAATCAGGTACACAGGTGAGAAATTTAACCTGTATTTTTTCGTTTTCCTGAATATTAATTTTTAGAGGACCTCTTGAAGTTGGATCTTAAATTTATCATTGCAAATATATATCCTGAACCCCTATGCCAATTTTAATAGAATTTGAAATGAGACTGTAGATACTTTACTGAACATTATTAATAAAGTAGTTTTGTCAAGCATCACAGAGAGCGCTAGTTATGAGTAAAACCATTTAATTTTTTTTCAAAAACTTCTATTTTTTTTTCTTAATTCTTTGCCTATTCTTCCAGAAAAAGGTGTAATACTATCATTGTTAAAGTTCAAAAATCATAAAATGAAAAAGGTAGCTGCGAAGATTACTTGATACAAGTTGCTTTGGGGTCGTAAATCCCAAAGGTAAGTAACATCTTTGGAATGTCACGGTATCTAACTTAGCAAACGACAAGAAATAACCCTCAAAATAAATGTATTTATTCAGGATATTCACAAGGCAATACTAATAATGCAATATGAGTATCCTATTGAAAAAGCTAAATGGCATTATGTATAACTAGCGTCCTATGTGATGGTTGATAACTTTGATAAAATTACTTTATTAACACCGGTGTGAAGTTAGCAGCCAATTTACCGAGAATACCCGAACACCCATAGGCGTACGCACAGAACGCAGCACGCAGCTATGGATATATTAAATAAGGGAACAGGTAGCAAAACATTTTAGCATTAAAAACGAGACTGGCAATGTAGTGACATAATGCTCATTAACTTACAAGGTGTTTATCTAAGGGTAGCAACACCCACCCTTAAACAGGGAAAAATTTAAACGATAGAAGGGAATGAATAGCCACCTAGGGAATTATCACAGGGGAAGATAATACGGTTATACAACACATACTAGGAGCAAATTCATTTGGGGGGCATCTAAGGATAGCAGAAGCCTCCCTTAAACAGGAAAAAAATCGGAAACGTTGGAAGGAAATGAATAGCCGCCCAGCAAATCACACCAGGGGAAGATAATATGGTTATGAAACACATATTAGGAGCACATCCATTTCGGGGCCGTCTAAGGGTAGGAAAGTTCACCCTTGAACATGAAAAAAATTTAAAACGTTAGAAGGAAATGAATAGCCGCCTTGGAAATCGCATCAGGGGGAGATAATATGGTTATGAAACACATATTAGGAGCACATCCATTTCGGGGACGTCTAAGGGTAGCAAAGCCCACCCTTAAACATGAAAAAAATCGGAAACGTTGGAAGGAAATGAATAGCCACACTGCAAATCACACCAGGAGAAGATAGTATGGTTATGAAACACATATTAAGAGCACATCCATTTCGGGGCCGTCTAAGGGAAGCAAAGCCCACCCTTAAACATGAAAAAAATCGGAAACGTTGGAAGGAAATGAATAGCCACCCTGCAAATCACACCAGGAGAAGATAGTATGGTTATAAAACACATATTAAGAGCACAGCCATTTCGGGGCCGTCTAAGGGTAGCAAAGCCCACCCTTAAACATGAAAAAAATCGGAAACGTTGGAAGGAAATGAATAGCCACCCTGCAAATCACACCAGGGGAAGATAATATGGTTATGAAACACATATTAGGAGTACATCCATTTCGGGGCCGTCTAAGGGTAGCAAAGCCCACCCTTAAACATGAAAAAAATTGGAAACGTTGGAAGGAAATGAATAGCCACCCTGCAAATCACATCAGGGGGCGATAATATGATTATGAAACATATATTAGGAGCACATCCATTTCGGGGCCGTCTAAGGGTAGCAAAGCCCACCCTTAAACATGAAAAAAATCGGAAACGTTGGAAGGAAATGAATAGCCACCCTGCAAATCACACCAGGGGAAGATAGTATGGTTATGAAACACATATTAAGAGCAGATCCATTTCGGGGCCGTCTAAGGGTAGCAAAGCCCACCTTTAAACATGAAAAAAATCGGAAGCGTTGGAAGGAAATGAATAGCCACGCTGCAAATCACACCAGGGGAAGATAGTATCGTTATGAAACACATACTAAGAGCACATCCATTTCGGGGCCGTCTAAGAGTAGGAAAGTTCACCCTCATTTCCTTCCAACATTTCCGATTTTCTTCATGTTTAAGGGTGGGCTTTGCTACCCTTAGACGGCCCCGAAATGGATGTGCTCCTAATATGTGTTTCATAATCATATTATCTCCCCCTGATGTGATTTCTAAGGTGGCTATTCATTTCCTTCTAACGTTTCAAATTTTTTTCATGTTTAAGGGTGGGCTTTGCTACCTTTAGACGGCCCCGAAATGGATGTACTCCTAATATGTGTTTCATAACCATATTATCTTCCCCTGGTGTGATTGGCAGTGTGGCTATTCATTTCCTTCCAACGTTTCCGATTTTTTTCATGTTTAAGGGTGGGCTTTGCTACCCTTAGACGGCCCCGAAATGGATGTGCTCTTAATATGTGTTTCATAACCATACTATCTTCCCCTGGTGTGATTGGCAGTGTGGCTATTCATTTCCTTCCAACGTTTCCGATTTTTTTCATGTTAAAGGGTGGGCTTTGCTACCCTTAGACGGCCCCGAAATGGCTGTGCTCCTAATATGTGTTTCATAATCATATTATCTCCCCCTGATGTGATTTCTAAGGTGGCTATTCATTTCCTTCTAACGTTTTAAATTTTTTTCATGTTCAAGGGTGAACTTTTCTACCCTTAGACGGCCCCGAAATGGATGTGCTCTTAGTATGTGTTTCATAACGATACTATCTTCCCCTGGTGTGATTTGCAGCGTGGCTATTCATTTCCTTCCAACGCTCCCGATTTTTTTCATGTTTAAGGGTGGGCTTTGGTACCCTTAGACGGCCCCGAAATGGATGTGCTCCTAATATGTGTTTTATAATCATATTATCGCCCCCTGATGTGATTTCTAAGGTGGCTATTCATTTCCTTCAAACGTTTCAAATTTTTTTCATGTTTAAGGGTGGGTTTTGCTACCCTTAGAAGGCCCCGAAATGGATGTGCTCTTAATATGTGTTTCATAACCATACTATTCCCCTGGTGTGATTTGCAGGGTGGCTATTCATTTCCTTCCAACGTTTCCGATTTTTTTCATGTTTAAGGGTGGGCTTTGCTACCCTTAGACGTCCCCGAAATGGATGTGCTCCTAATATGTGTTTCATAACCATATTATCTCCCCCTGATGCGATTTCCAAGGTGGCTATTCATTTCCTTCTAACGTTTTAAATTTTTTTCATGTTCAAGGGTGAACTTTCCTATCCTTAGACGGCCCCGAAATGGATGTGCTCCTAATATGTGTTTCATAACCATATTATCTTCCCCTGGTGTGATTTGCAGGGCGGCTATTCATTTCCTTCCAACATTTCCGATTTTTTTCCTGTTTAAGGGAGGCTTCTGCTACCCTTAGACGGCCCCGAAATGGATGTGCTCTTAATATGTGTTTCATAACCATACTATCTTCCCCTGGTGTGATTTGCAGTGTGGCTATTCATTTCCTTCCAACGTTTCCGATTTTTTTCATGTTAAAGGGTGGGCTTTGCTACCCTTAGACGGCCCCGAAATGGCTGTGCTGCTAATATGTGTTTCATAATCATATTATCTCCCCCTGATGTGATTTCTAAGGTGGCTATTCATTTCCTTCCAACGTTTTAAATTTTTTTCATGTTCAAGGGTGAACTTTTCTACCCTTAGACGGCCCCGAAATGGATGTGCTCTTAGTATGTGTTTCATAACGATACTATCTTCCCCTGGTGTGATTTGCAGCGTGGCTATTCATTTCCTTCCAACGCTTCCGATTTTTTTCATGTTTAAGGGTGGGCTTTGGTACCCTTAGACGGCCCCGAAATGGATGTGCTCCTAATATGTGTTTTATAATCATATTATCGCCCCCTGATGTGATTTCTAAGGTGGCTATTCATTTCCTTCAAACGTTTCAAATTTTTTTCATGTTTAAGGGTGGGTTTTGCTACCCTTAGAAGGCCCCGAAATGGATGTGCTCTTAATATGTGTTTCATAACCATACTATTCCCCTGGTGTGATTTGCAGGGTGGCTATTCATTTCCTTCCAACGTTTCCGATTTTTTTCATGTTTAAGGGTGGGCTTTGCTACCCTTAGACGTCCCCGAAATGGATGTGCTCCTAATATGTGTTTCATAACCATATTATCTCCCCCTGATGCGATTTCCAAGGTGGCTATTCATTTCCTTCTAACGTTTTAAATTTTTTTCATGTTCAAGGATGAACTTTCCTACCCTTAGACGGCCCCGAAATGGATGTGCTCCTAATATGTATTTCATAACCATATTATCTTCCCCTGGTGTGATTTGCAGGGCGGCTATTCATTTCCTTCCAACATTTCCGATTTTTTTCCTGTTTAAGGGAGGCTTCTGCTACCCTTAGACGGCCCCGAAATGGATGTGCTCTTAATATGTGTTTCATAACCATACTATCTTCCCCTGGTGTGTTTTGCAGTGTGGCTATTCATTTCCTTCCAACGTTTCCGATTTTTTTCATGTTTAAGGGTGGGCTTTGCTACCCTTAGACGTCCCCGAAATGGATGTGCTCCTAATATGTGTTTCATAACCATATTATCTCCCCCTGATGCGATTTTCAAGGCGGCTATTCATTTCCTTCTAACGTTTAAAATTTTTTTCATGTTCAAGGGTGAACTTTCCTACCCTTAGACGGCCCCGAAATGGATGTGCTCCTAATATGTGTTTCATAACCATATTATCTTCCCCTGGTGTGATTTTCTGGGCGGCTATTCATTTCCTTCCAACGTTTCCGATTTTTTTCCTGTTTAAGGGAGGCTTCTGCTACCCTTAGATGCCCCCCAAATGAATTTGCTCCTAGTATGTGTTGTATAACCATATTATCTTCCCCTGTGATAATTCCCTAGGTGGCTATTCATTCCCTTCTATCGTTTAAATTTTTCCCTGTTTAAGGGTGCTACCCTTAGATAAACACCTTGTAAGTTAATGAGCATTATGTCACTACATTGCCAGTCTCGTTTTTAATGCTAAAATGTTTTGCTACCTGTTCCCTTATTTAATATTTCCATAGCTGCGTGCTGCGTTCTGTGCGTACGCCTATGGATGTTCGGGTATTCTCGGTAAATTGGTTGCTAACTTATAGCTGCTAACTTCACACCGGTTTTATTAACAATGTTCGGACAAACTATCTACAACACCACACCAAGTTCCATTAAAATCAGCTTAGGGATTCAGGAGATATTTGTAAATTAAAGTTAGGCATTTAAAGGAGTCCTAAGACCCAGGAAATAAAATTTGAGAAAACAAAAAAAATATTTCTAAGATTATGTAAGTACCTAACTAATCTTTTTCCTAGTATTTCTGAATTACCCTGTATAATTTATCTAAATGAGCAATGTTTGCTTACCAGTTCCAAGACCTACTTTGACACCAGCTGCCTGCAATCTTCTTACATCACATAGCCCCGATTTTAGGCATGTGTTAGATTCAGGGCAGTGAGCAATGGATGTACCTCTTTCTGCCAGTAATTTGAGTTCATCATCAGATAGATACACTCCATGAGCAAGAATAGTCTAACAAAAATATCTTTGAAGTGATTGTAAAATGTAATATGAACTAAATTCAAACAAAATTAGTATTCGTAGTGATTTACCTTTGTTGTTAATAAATTAGCTTTGTCATAAGTTTCTGCATATGACATATTATACTTTTCTTTTACCATCTCTATCTCATCGATGTTTTCAGATATATGTGTCTAAAAGTACACCCTTGTAATACGCAGGCAACGCTGTTTAATAGGCAAAGTATACAGGGTGAACCTTAAATAAGTACAAATATTTTAACTTCTGGTGTAATTCGTCATTTAGATAAGTCAAGTGAAAGCCATTTTTAAAAATTTCTAATATTTACGGAGATATTAATTTTTGTTTTAAATACCCACATTTTGAGGGCAGCTGTCATAACCAACCTAATGAACCATGTGATTTGTTGCGAGGTTGCCATATCTCCTCTAATATAAATATTAAGTTTCCTTTAACGTAATAGTAAAGTAATACGGTTAAATTCTATTTTAAAAATACTTGTCTGAAGCATAAGTAGAGTAAAGTTGGGTATGTAATATGATACGCAGTATTATTAACATACATTTTAACTGCTTAACTGACCTGACTATAAACGATTAAAAATGAATTTCCACAAGTTAAATACATACTACCATAAAGTATTTAGGAAGATATTACGTGATACTACTATGTTCAATGTTCAAAAATTATACATAAACATGCACACAAGCTTACCTGTTTGTTAAAAAATTAACTATTTAATCAGTAATCCACATTTCACAAGTTAAATGTCATTGTACACTGTTAGAAAGAGACACAAGACACAATTTCCTTAAGTTATTTTATGAAGAATAACGAAAAACTATGATTTTCACACAGCATATTAAATGTAATTTTCGCCACATAACCCCAAATGAATCCAGAACCATAAAGTGACTTCGCATTTTAATCAGTGAAACAAATTTTAAAAATAAAGGTACACACAATATTAAATAACAAAATAACAGCTTGACGTATGAGTTTAATATCAAGAAAAGCAAAGACATTTGTGTAACACTGGCAACACTGTGAACCACATGTTCAATCTGCAGTGCTATGACTCATAAATGTATGAAAGTCAGTGGTCCTCAACAAGTTTTCTACAGAAAAATTACAAAATTTATTTAAAATTTCACTTTTTTATTTCTGATTTTTCTGTAAAAAAACTATCAATTATGTGTTCTACACAGTGAACTATACTGCTGGTTAAAATATTTGTACTTATTTAAGGTTCACCCTGTATAATGTCTTAAAACATACCTGAATGGGTAACTCATTTTCTTTAGCAATGTTTCCTAGTTCCTTCATTAAATCCATATCGACACTAAGAGCAAATCTTGGAGTTATGATTGGTTGAACTAAATCATTCTAAAATATAGAAATTTGCAAAATGAGATACAAAATATAAAATGACAAATTTTTAAAATTATAAGCATAAAAGCACCATTTCAATTCTAAAGGTTTAAAATATTAAAAAGAAGTACTTATACCTTTTTAGATGTCACATCCTTAATAAAACTCTTTGTGTTTGCAATAGATTCAGAAGGGGTTTCGATGTAATCGGCAGGTGCTAATGTAGTCATATTAATTTTTCCAATAAGTGCTCTTTGTCCTTGTGTAATTACGGAATCAACTAGTAAAAGACTGCTGTTTGAATATAATGATGCAAAATAACAAGCTGTAGTTGTACCATGATCTAAAGTTTTCCTCTGTAAAATATTTCATTATAATTAATTTGTTTTTCTAAATTATTTTTGTAATTATAAATAATATTTACCACAACTGCATCAAATACTGTTTTAGAAAAATCTTGATCTATATATTTTTTCTCCAAATTGTAAGTGTACGTATCCAACCATTCAAGCAATGGCTTATCATAACCCAAACCACTATTTGGGTATTGGGGAGCATGAATGTGGGTATCAATTAAACCTGGTATAAGTATTTGAGACTCTGTCAATCTTATTTCCTCTATATCGTTGTGTTTCGTAATATTCAACCTGGCTTTTGCTTCTTCAAGAGCTGCTTCTTCGTTTACTTCCATAATCTATAGAAGGGACAAATTATAATTAATACGTAAGGGTAAAAATAAACAATATAAATACAAATCAATATTGATAGTTTTAGCTCGAAATTTGAAGAAACAGTTTTTCTACATTTTTTACTACATGAGAATACAATTAATGCTATATGTTTCATACATTTGTTAATAGGTAAAAATATATTTAGAATGTTTAGAGAATTTTACATATTAATTAAATTTAATAATTTATTAATATTAATTTTATTTTAACTATTTGATTGATTTCTTGTGGAATTTTTAGAAATTTCAAATTTCTAGCATTAATTTTCAATGTTCATATTGCACAATTTAGTATGGCAATTATTCAAATTTAAAAAACTTAATACATTCTATTTTCTATAAAATAATTCGAGTAAAAACATCTGAATACGGCTCTGTATTAGGTAAAAATGTCTGTAGTGTTGTTGGTTGCCTATTTCTCACTCACATACACGAGCGTCTGGCGTATTAAAAACAAGTTAAATATAATCTTTAAAGGCATAATTGCGATAAGTATACCTTATTTTCTAATACCATCACAAATCCATTTTCAATAATATGTATTTTGAATTGCTCTGTACAATGCACAATGTTTCCGAAAACAATAAGAAGCCTTTCACTACTCATTTTTTAAGAGGACTTGTTTCTACTCTACACCACTCTACACGTACATCTGCACTACTGACAGTACTAACCCAGATTTAAATAATAATTTTCTCTGAATAAATATTTATACTGGTTGTTTTTAAAATCGACTCCTTGATAACAATTTTATCTGTGAACTATTACGAAATCTTAATTGAAGCGTACGTATTTATATGTATACGTCACGATTACATTGTACAAAGTTAATTATACCATTGAGTACGAAGTTATTTATTGTTTAATGATTATACCTGTGTACCTACAGGGTGTGCCAGGTTTAATGTTCGGCGTCTATAGGTGTGTGCTATACGCGACTGTGTACTTTCCAAAATAAACGTATATTGCATAAGATAACTTTCTCAAAAATGATCCTTTAAGATCAAAATTAAATAAATATATACATTATTTACCTATATATTTTTCCAACTAAACTGAAATTTGCAAATTAACTTATTGTATTGTAGTATTGGTTATTGGCTAATAAAAAGTGATTCAAATTTAAAAACATGAAATAATAATTGATGTAACATATTTCATAGAAAACTTATGAGAATTTATAGTTATACTTGATGTATATTATATATACATATACTTTTACTCGAAATTATTTGCACACATTATCTCCGCCATATTGACTGCTTATTAAATAACTTACTGATGCAATCTATATAATGGTGTTATATATATGTACAGATTCAGCTGAAATCTCTTTTCATAAAAATAAGTTTTTTTATCCTCCACATTTTTGAAAAATCACAGTTGTTACGTTACCACATATACTTTTTTGCTTCGACGTTAACCTTGACTACAACATATACCTTATACTTAATAATTTGGAGCATCATTTCTGTAGGATGTATGGTCTAAGATGATGGTCCCTCGGCTTCCGGCTAAAATTCTTGGCATTAAAATATGAGAGGTATTCTAATATTCGTTTCGTTCGATTTTCTTAGAATAAATGGGCATTTTATTTATTGCACACGAAGTATGTGTTAAAACACATACTTCGTATTAGTGAGTAATTCTGACGGACTTGCAATGAGTGAAAATGTAATATTAACAGTTTGGAATGAAAGAATGAATGTAAAATATTAACCGGATTAACTGTACCTATCAGGATAATTATTAATAAAAATGTTTATTTTCATTGTTTCTACATTTGGCAACGCTAGAAAAAATCCACCGCATCGTTGTTGACAGATTCCTGACCACGGAAAATAGGGTTTTTCCTCATTTTTTAAACATCTAGTTAGAATTCCAAATACAAATATAATCATAATCCTATGGAATATTTATTTTTAAAGATTCAATTTTGAAAGTTAATAGGAAAAAATAATGCTAACTTGCATAAAAACATATTTTTTCAATTTTATTATTTGAATTGTACTGAAAAGTTATAAATTTATATACTTAAAATAGAATACTTAGGTTATTTTTTATTTTTTACTTTGTCGTCAGTTAAAGCTTAATATTAATTAAGTTAATTAATAGAAGAATACTTGCTAGAACTGTAATTTTCAGAAAATGTTATTTATTTCTAAAATGTAAAGTATACATTTTAATCAACAATAAATTAATGTACAATTGTATTAAAATTTACTAACGGTGGAACGTATCTGTATTTCTTTGGTTCAGACTTCTTAGCTGTTGCGTTACTTTCTAATTGACTAGATATGATTGGTTGCATTTTAATGTTAGTAAGGAGATTAACAGGTCTGACTGAACCAAAAAAATCAGTTATAGGCACATAATCTGGATTTCTCATAAATAAATCTTTCCGTACTCCTACTGTCGATATACATACACTTTTGGGACAAACTTGTAACTAAAATTAAAAAAGTATGAATTAATACATTTATTACTTGGTAATTGGTAACTTTAGAGTACTTACAAATTCACCCATTGTTTTATTACTTTGTGGATCAACGTTTTCTAAAAAATCTAAAGCATAGTACGTGTACCTATCGATAATATAAACTCCAATAGCAGGATCTACATGATGCTAAAAAGGAAAAAATATAAATTAAATTTTTGTTTATAGGACATAAACTGAAAACATACCGAAAGAGAATCCTCTCCAACTAAACTACTTCCAACTGCTAATATATTTGGTGAATAAAAACGTTCATACATGGAGGCTGCCTGACAAGTATCAATCATAAAGAAAGTTTCATGATACCTAGAAGTTACATATAATGTACAGGGTGATTTTGTGAATGCATAATATAAATAAACCTGTTTACATTAAAAATATATATATATAATGGAGATATGCATATACTTCCTACTGTAATATTAAAATAAAGATATAAGAATAGTATATTCTACAACAAGTTGTAGTGTGTTCTAAACGTGTTTTAGACTATACTTTCTCCAACAAGATTTTAGAAATCATACAAAAAAGTTGCTTATTTGTACATATTCCACCACAGTATGTTAGAATAACATTCTAACACAGCAGTGGCGTAGCTTCAGATTTTGAGCCCACCCACCAAATATGACTTGGTCCTCCCCCCACTCCCACTCTACAAAATCACAGTTCGAGTTAATAATGTGAAGAATGTTCAATATTTTAAAAATATGTATTTCTGAATCTGAAGTTAAAATAAGTATCTAATAAGTACCTACATGACATACTCGTGAATAAGTAAGGAACATTTTCTTATAAATAATACAACAAATCAAACAACAGCAATAAATAAATGTGTACCGCAAAACAAGAAAATATATGTGATAATATTAAAAATAACAATACAGAAAAAAAACTTGTATATTGTACTATAAACTATAAGAAAGTTAAAAAAAAACAGCATTATTCAAGAAATTGCATCCTTCTGGACTTAGTTTCCGCAAAAACTTTGCTGTCAGTTTTCTCCATGCTGCAACTTCCTCGGCCTCTATACTAAGCAATGCCAAATTACTTAGTCGATTTTGGGAGCAACAATTTCTCAAATAGTTATTGATTATCTTTAATTTAGAAAATGAGCGTTTTGATGACGCGACGGTTACAGGAAGCGTCAAAAATAATATTAAAGCAATATATACCTCTGCAAAATTTGATGCTAGGGTATCATTTTCTATAATTTAAAAATGTGTGAACTCTCTAATATCTTTAAGGGAGTCTTTTTTGTCTTTCAGTGGCTGACATAAGGCAACAATTTGCAAAGGAAATGCTGAGGAAATATCACAAGGATAAGATTGCTGCAAAGCTTCAGCCGATTTAAATAATCTCCTTCCATCATTGATACAAGAATGGGTGGCCTTAAGAAACTAAATTTATTAACAGTCTTCTCTATCTCTTCAAAACGGTTGTTTAATTAACTAATAACGATGTCATAAACTTTGTAATAAATATTTACTTTGAAATGATGCTCTTGCTTATAAAATAGAAAATTTGTATCACATTGTATCATCATATGGTTTATTTGGTTTATGCTGCCTTTTTTCTGTAAATGATGGATTAATATTCCATCTTTTAGCAATACTAATTATGCCAGTTTTCAAATTTTAGTAATTAGTGAGAATATTTTTGATATTTTCTAGACAAATTTGCCTCCATTCTATCAGAAGTTTGGAAGAGCGGCAAAACATGAAAACAATACACGTGGCAAAGTAATATTTGAATAGAGGCGAGTTAATTATTACTGAGTTATACGCGTGTATTTTTTTATGATGAGGCTAATGCCAGTTGATCTTTAAGAGCCTGTCGAAGTTGTTTGATATTTTTTGGGCCTCCTTGACATCAGGGCCCCCTGCGGTTGCGGGGTTTGGCAGTATGGTAGCTACGCCACTGTAACAGTGTGATAGAATGCCATTCTAACACAGTGTGATAGAATGTCATTCTAACACAGTATGCTGGAATGACATGTATTACAATCTAATTTTTATTTGTGGAACGTGTACTTTCTAAAATCGTGTTGAAGAAAAATATTGTTTACCTCTGCTTTTGCCACATTTGTTCTAAAGCATCAGCCATTTCCTGACTAGTAATTTCTTCAGAGTCTTGGAATTTTAAAAATCCATCGCCACCATGTCCTGTTAGATATACCAGAACATTGCTACCTTCATCAGTTAAAAGTTGTTTCGATCTAGGTGTACCTGGTGGCAGTCTTCCTGTGAGTAGTCTTACAAAATTTTCCACTGTGACCTAGTTTTAAATATATTTTTTTTAGTTGGAATTGCAAGAAACTACATTTTTATGGATTTTTTAGAGTATGCAAATTTGGTAACTGTTGACTATTTATTTGATGTGATCAGTATAATCAATTTATAAATAAATATTCTTTTTATTTAACTTGCCCCTTATAAAGAACACAACAGCAACATTGACTTTTTTTTACTATTAACACACCGAACTGGTGAACTTACTTCATAACCCCTATAGTCTACTTCAACATCATCTCCATATACATTGATATGTTGATTAGCATTATTAAAAACTGTTGCAGGTCTAGGGTTTCTTGGATTACATGCCATATCATCCGCAATCATTAGAATAATTTGACTGTCCGGTATACCCAAACGTTTTACACTCCGGTAAATTGACAATACGTTTGCTACATGTCGATAATTAAACCAAAATCTACTAGTATCTACTAATACTGCCCAATTATTGGTATGACCCTTCATTGGAAATTGAATATTCTGAAACTAAAATTACTTTCAATATGGCTATTACGTTTCCATGTATATTTCTTAACTTGTGCCTTGCAAATATATATAAAACATACTAAAAACTGAACTAATAACGTTTTCAAATTAATTATTTTCATTTCAGTTAACCTTTTTAAGGTTATAATTTCGATTTGAGTGTTTTCTTTCGTTGAACACTGTTGGTGCAGTGTCGCCAATACCAAATACAAAAAAATTGTCAGTTGTGTTATAAGGTCTATGGTTGTGTTTTCTATACTGTGGTCAGTGTACCACATCCACAAACATATAAAAGCATATACCTACATGATATGCACACAAAGCTAGAAAAAATACAGACTTCGCCTATCCACCGTCTATTATAAAGTCCGGCGTCTTCACGTCGGCTCCTTTGATGTCGAGATCCCAGAATTCGTTTTTTTAGACGACCAAAAGAAGACTGCGCATTTAGCTGCGCACATTTGCACGCTTGAGGGGCACGGTGATTTGTCAAGAAATAGAATTTCTCCCACTTCATCGTGTACATATGAATTTCATTGGTGTTCATTGCGCATTTAGCCGCGATTTAGTCTCACCCTCTGGAACCTTCACTCGACGAACTGTATAATAAACTGTGGCCTATCTATGATATAGGTCACGTGATAGGTGCAAAGCATTAGGTTCTTTCCAAATAGCAGTAACACAAACCTAAAAAAAATATAGATTGCGTCGGTTCATGATATAGGTCACGTGACTACTCCACAGAAAATGGATATTTTATTTGCTTTATATTGGCGGTTGTGCAAATATGATGGCTGCATTGCAATCTGAAATTAATTAACTTGCTGTCATTTTAAGAATGTGACCAATCAGTAAACAAATGACTTCACGATACAATACCACCAACGTAAATTAACATAAAAACCAAGTTTTAGTGATTCTGGACCTTTTAGGGCAGCCATGAATTAGCGGTCGCCGGCAATATGACACTGGCATAGTCTATATTTTTTCTAGGTTTGTGACTTGTCCTGTCCCGTCATTCCGTCCACAGTATACTAAAAGTGATTATAATAGTATATTCTGTGATCTCGTCCACCAGTATACTAGATCCCGTCCATCCATCGTCTGCTAGATCGCGTCGCCTTTGTAAAGCCTTATATCCACATGCCTTATCCTCATTGACGCGAAATTCACAAAAAATCTCGTGAAATTCGCAAATTTTGATTTAAATTATTGCGGGAGTGTTAATTTTTAACGAATTTCTGAAAACATGAATATTATCGCAGTTTTAATCATTATTTAGTAAGTTTAACCGTGGTTTAACATGAGCTTCTGACTATATCTACCACAGCTTTATTATGAAAATGATAGAAAATATTTCAATTGGCAAAATTGGCTATAAGTTGAGACTTTTCCCGTCATTACCGTATAATTAATAGACCGTGTATTGCATCTATATACATCGCAGCAGCTGTGCTTCTGGAATTGAGGGGAGCAAAAAGGCTACAGCACTTAGGCCCCATTGAGCCCCTTGTATATTTACTTTCTCCCATCAGGAGATCAATCCATCTGAGTCACCAACCAACCTAATAAGGAGAAAACGGTGGTAACGTTGCTCAGGGAGATCTCTCTAATGTAGGCCATAGAAGGTCATCGTTCTCCCAACATTGATTTTCTTATTGACGAGATGGCAGTTCACTCACAGAGTGCATGAAGTGTTCTCGTCTTCCTGTTCGCAACCTCTAAGAGGTGTTTCGCATGTAATAGCTAGAGGTGCTTCCTTAGTCAAGCAAAGTCCAGTTTCAATATCAGTCACCAGACGAAGATTTGTCCTAGATATAACCAGGTACTTTTTGGCTGTATTCTTGCAGGGGGACTCTAAAAACACCCTTAGCAAATTGACAGCCGTTTGTTTCATCCCAACGGTTCCTATACATACCATGATAGTCATGATATGTGGAGCCGATGCACTTCTAGCCAGCTTGTCGGCTACTTTATTGTCATTGCACCGGTCGTGTCTTTTTACCTAGCATACAGACACGCTGCTGTTGTTGGTTGAGGCCACTACCAGTGCCCCCATTATGGCATTCCCATGCTGATCTAGTTGTTATCTTATATATATATATATATATATAATTACGTAAGAACAGAAGTTTCTGTCTGCTATCTGTGCAGATTCTAATGGTTTTGCCCGTTGTATGTCTACGGACAATTTCTTTGGCGGCTAGGGTTATATTCCTGCTAATTGCGCTTGTACCACGGTAGCATGCCTATTCATTGGCCACTGGTTTCGCGAATATATAAGGATCTGGAATAAATCCCACATCCTGCATCTTCTTTCTTTTTTGATCCGTCTGTGAAGATGTCGATTACATCTTCGCTGGCAGTCTCCTCATTCTTGATAAGTATACCGTGTATAGGGTCTGTCAAACACAAACTTTGGAGAAATACTGTCAGTATCTGCCTGTAAAAGGGGCATCTTTCTGACAACCCCATTCCACAGACGACTCCTAACTTCTCCACAACCTACATTAGAGGTATACTACCAGTATTTTTGAGGCGAAGGATAGTTGTCGCAGTCACTTCTTTTAGATAAATATCTAAATGTGGCAGACATAGCATCACCTCCACTGCTGTGGTAGGTGTCGTACGCATAGCTCCAGTTATGCTTAGGCAGGCAATCCTGCTGACGCTTTTGTTTAGCTGTCGTCTGTTGGACTTTCGGCCACCAGACAACAGCTCCATATAGGCTAACATTGGTCTCACAATGGCAGTGTATATCCACATGACCCACCCATGACATTTGGTTTCATTCCCCAAGGTTTACCAACAGTCCTGCGGCACTACTCATATAGGATATGTACGCCTTTTTTAGTCTTCTCTCTAAATGAAAATTCCATGTTACCTTCGAATTAAGCGTGAATCCAAGGTATTTCACATCCGATTAAAAAAAAATTGTGTTTAGAAGAGTTGATACCTTTATGGGCCCCATATTTTCCTCTTCCTCGTGAAGAAAACCATTTCTGTCTTCCTGAGGTTGACGTACAAAGCATAGTCCCCACATCACTTTTCAATGTAAGGCTGTTTGCATTCTTGCTGCGCTGCAACACATAAACCACAGAATAACGCAGACCATACAAAGGAAACCAGAACGGAACAGAGCAGCAGAACGCACTAGTAAAGTACACGACTGCCACGATTTAGCAGACAATGAACTCAGAAGCTATCTTGGTGTAGTTGTTATAGCTGTAAAATAGTAAATATTCACTAATTCATAGCATTTCTCATTGTTTCAGTTTTAGAGGGTATTACATGGCATAAATTACGAAAAAGTGATGTTTATCGATTTTTTTAGGTCTTCTCAAATATTTGTTGTGTAACCCCCCAAAATACGAAAGAAAAATATAGTCTAACTCCCAGCACACATGATTTTTTTTTTGGACCTGTTTAAACTTTTGATGTGATTTTTATCGTTTTTATGGGTTTTCTCTAAAATTTGCTGTGCGACCCCCCATTTTGACTTCACATTCGTGTTCAGCGGGAAAAATACATGGAAAAAATGTAATGGGACTCAGCACACACCACTCTTTTTTTTTGTGGACCTGTGTAATTTAAACACGACTTTAAATACACCCATGGTTCACACGAAAAAATCTTTTTTGTATATTGTAGCAGTTGTTGAATTTGTGCTACTTTTTTCTAAAAAATCTATCATATATTATAGGAATATCATTTGCAAAGATCTCATTAATTACTCTACTAATAAGTAGCGCGTGTGATCGCAATCAGACATAAGGTGGTAAACCGTCAACTAAAATATTGTACCAGTCTATTATAGTCCGGCGTCATCACGTCGGCTCCTTCGATGTTGCGGTCCTAGATTTGGTTTTTTTTTTAGACGACTGCTCATTATTTAGCCGCGCACATTCGCGCGCTCAAGAGGCACGGTGATTTGTCAAGAAAGAAACAGATTGTCTCCCACTTCGTCGTGTACAAATGAATTTCATTGGTGTTCATTGCGCATTTAGCCACAACTTCTGGAACCTTCATTCGGCGACTTGTATAAATAAACTGTGATTGTACCTATATGAAAAATACAAATTAATTAAATCTTAACTGGTACTCAAAGTATTGATTCTTGTTACTAGATTATTTTTCAACTGCATAAGTCACTCTCGTAATCATTAACTTTATTATATAAGCTCAAATTTATTAGAATTTCAAGAAACAACCTTTATTATTATCGGTACCATATAAAATAATAATGCAAACTGCCGTTCACATATTCTACTGCCGTAGCCGTCGGCCGAAAGTATACTTTTAAGGTACACTTTCGAGCAACGCGGTAGACACCTGTTTTTTTCGTCCAATGATCTGTGGGCACCCGTCAGCAAAAGCAATATTTCATATAGTCGCGGCAAGAATTCAAGCAACTTACGTCATACGAACAAATGAATAATTCATTATATCTTTATCAAAAGTATTTAACAAACAGCAACTGGGAGTAATAAAACTATATATATATATACACTACACTAAATTTTTGCATTATATAAATATATACCAAATATCGATGTTGACAAAAACAATTGCGTAACGTGAGCCCTGACGTAAGTCGTCCGAGTTCTTGCCGCAACTATAGTTCGCACTGTCACCATTTGCCAATATAATTCATTTACCATAGTGTCATCATTCGCTACCATGCCAGAACAAGCTTGTAAAACCAATGGTATCATATAAAAGTGCCAACTGCAAAATATTATGGTCTACCTTTAACTAATTATTAAATGTGAAATAGGACCTAGTTTCAATACTTTTAAAAATAAATTGCAATGTTACTACACTTTTTATCTTGTAATCTTTATCACAATTTAATAAGTACTTAAAAAACAAACTGGGAAATATGTATTTACTAACAATCTTCTTTATTATTATCAGTGATATCAAAAGATTAAGACGCTTTTATCTTAATAAATTCAGTTATTGTTTAATAGATAATAATTCTATGTAAAGAGGCATTATTTAATATTAATTATACAATTTTTAATTTCTTTAACTGCAACATTTAATAGTTAATCTCTTCTAAATTCAAGAGGGTAAATGAAAGACGTCAAATCATCACAATATTTTATATAGTTACTTTTGTATTTCGGGATACATTTAAAACTTTGTTGCTAGTCCTACAAAAATAAAACACATAGAAAACAATTTGCAATATAAATAAGAAACATATTTTAACAATATTTTCTTTGAGAAAACAGACAATTATTTTTGTAACCTATATATATATAAAATACAACAAATGAATAAAAAAAGTAGCATGAGGCACTACTTTCTGTAATCATTTTCCTGACAATCTCGCTTCAGATGACCTGGTTTGTGGCATAAATAGCAAGTTTTTGTATTCTCGGGGCAATTCCTTGAAATATGACCTGGTCGTTGACAATTGTGGCATGTGTCATTGGCTACTCTATCCATACCACCAGACTCAGGGCAGCTACGTGCAATATGACCAGGTTTTCTGCAGTTGTAGCAGGATGGCATATCCGGGCTCTGGAGACAGTCTTTGGCAAAGTGACCTTCACCATAACAACGATAACAACGAGCGGAATCTTCTTTGCAGTCACGAGCATAGTGACCAATTTTGTTACACTTGTGGCACTTTTCACGATTCCTATTGTAACCACCTCTGCCACCCCCATCCCTTCCACCAGGCTGAGAGCACTCTCTAGCAAAGTGTCCAGGTTGGTTACACTTGTAGCATATGCTTCCTGAACTCATTTTTAGCCTATAATAAAAAAATACAAGAATAACAATTGCTGGATTTACATCAATTTTATAAGTTCCAATATGTAAGTAGTTATAAAATATATTGAAAGCATTTAAAAAAAATTATCGCAATAAAAATATATATATTTATGTCTAAAACAAATTATAAATTCAAATTTCTAGTTCATAAATACCAAAATAACATTGCTTGATTTTCTTTTTATAATATGTAATTTATATCCTAACCAATGTAATCAATTGATTTCTAAACTCATAACATTTAAATTAATAATAATAAAAAATGTTTCAAAAGGATTAACATTAGTTTTGAGAACTTCAATAATATGCACTGATTTGAAATCAAATAGGAATTAAAAAATCTACTAAACTATTGAAAGGCATCATATTAAGAAACAACAGTACTTACTAAATCTTAAATTTAAGTCTACAATATATTATTCTCTAATTCATAAACTTTACATAAACTATTTCTTTCCTATAAAAACAAAAATAAAACATAATAGGTAGAGTTAAAATATTATGTTACATACACTACTAGTTTAAAAACAATTTCTAAGTAGAATGTGAGTTTGATTTGTTTGAATACCACTTACATGTGTATTATTCTAAAAAAGAAGTCTGGTTTATCTACATCTTCAAAGCATATTTTTAAAAAATTACTTTAAAATTAAAAAAAAACTCACTTTTTCTGAAGTATACAAGGAGAGTTTTACCAATGTTAAAAAATGCAATACCTTTGTATTCCTTTTCCAAAGAAATCCTTAGTTTTTTGCATTAACTTTTGTTAAGGTGGTCATACACGAGCCAGCTTGCTGGAAGGTTACTCCTATACTCTCGGCTAAGGCATACACTTTACTTTTTAATCGCTGGGTTTTGTTCAGTTTTATATTAAAGTAATATTATATACATGATCTAGGAATATGTTCCTGCTTTAGTATGAGTGACAATTGTTTCTGATGTATAAGAAACAGGTAACACATTGGTTAAAAAAAATTGTGTAAAAAATGTATGCACCTAATAAACAAACTACAACTGGAGCCTCCTGATTATAAGGAACTTCTTAAATATGTTTTTCAAAAATACTGCATCTACTGTCTTTAATTTTTCCACACGTAGATATATTGAAGGCAGTTAATGTTAAAGATCTTATTTTTTTTTACAAAAATATGTATTTTTGTATCAGAAGACTACGGAATATGTTAAACAGACTGCCTCATGTTGTTCTAACTCTAGGCTTGTACCCACTTCTCACTTGTATGGTGCGACTTACATGCCAGAAGGCAAAACCGCAGGCAAAATTTCAGCCTGGGCGTTCTAGCCAATGCAACCACTAACATGCATGCTTGTCTTCCGGTAAACCGCATCGTGTATGGCCACCATTAAAATAGTCGACACATACTTCAACAACATAGTTTTTTTGGAAATGTCATAAAATAATCCCTTTTACCTACATTGGTTGCACCTGGTGACAAAAAGTGTAGTCACATGTACTTGTACCAAATATATGTCTTAAAAATAAATTACCCGTAATATACAGGGTGTCCTTGAAAAGCATATACCAGCGAGCCACCCCAAAAGGTCAAAATATGATAATTTATGCTAATTTACCTATATGCAAAAAAATGCATTAGGAAGCGCCAAAATTTTGAAAAAATATCAATTATCAATTATAAAACGGAAAATATTGGTAAAAGGCTGTTCTTGATGTAATTAATGTTAATTACTAAGTTGTACAAACACCTTAAACTGGATACTTAAATTATTTTTTTTTTGTGTATCCGATTGTCATCATTTTTCAGGCAAAAGCTGACACTTTTTTTAATAAATTTTGTCTCCCAAAATTTTCGTAACTTATACCATTTAGTTGGAAAATATTCTGTTCATGCATTTATTGTGAAATGATTAGGAGCACCTTCGTGGATGGAGCACTATTATAGTAGGGGTACATTTTCTAGCTCAATGGATAAAAATATAAGAAATTCAGATGTTTTCCTTTTAAAGTGATTGGTAATTTTAATAGGATTTGCTTGGTGCAGCAACCACTTTAAATGGAGAAATGCATCTGAATTTCTTACAAATAATTATGTTGAACTAGAAAATGTATCCCTACTTAGAAGGGAAATGTGGTTCAAGCACGATGGTGCTCCTCCTCTTGAACAGAATTTTTGAGACTAAAATAATTTTTCAAAATGTTAGGACAGAGAACTTTAAAAAGGTTTAGCTCTCACCAGAAATAAAAATGTGACAATTAGATAATACAGAAAAAAAAAATTATTCTTTTAACCGAGGTATCCAGTTTAAGGCATTTGTGCAAGTCAATAGTAATTAATATTAATTGGATCGAGAAAAATGTTTACACTATATTTTCATAATTTAAATTGTTTCCTTTTTGTTTACCAACACTCAAAGATATTAAGGAAAAATTATAGGTACAAAAAAACAAAACACACTAGACATAACAGCCATAATACCACTAATAATAAGACGTATGTTACAGTTTTAAGGATTTTTTGGGTAACTGCTACTGTTTACTTCACTAATACTTATAAAAAATAATAATAATTACAAATTACGTTACAGGAACATTTACTTAACCGTAATTATATTTCAGTTCGTAACATTGTAACAGTTTTCCATTTTATTGCAACTGTATTTTTATTTTTGACGGCATCGATTTTTTTCTTGTTGCTTTTAATCAGATATATGAGCCACTATAGTAGTGGCACTCTTATTTCGAACACCTTGTATATTCATACCATACAAGTTTAAACAAAATAATTAAAATATATTTTCTGATCACCACATTGTGTTCAACCGTCATGTTCATTATTTTAAGTATGCCACCCATGATTTAGAGTTAATTTATTGTACAAAGAAAATTATGTTTATGTTTAATATTTGTATGTACATAGGAATTAATCAGATACGAATTTCTGTGCATATGCATAAACGATATGTATCAGTGCTACTGAAAATGAGCAATATCCTCTAAATTCAATATTGATTATTATTACAAGTTTAATGACAACTCTATTGCATAAGTAGTTGACTATTTTACCAAAATAGTATTATTTTTTATATATTTCAATGACGAGATATCGACAGAAAATACATTTAAATATTCAAATATGTCTGAAAAAAACAATGGTAAAATTATTTAAAAGCAAAAATATTGTTAAATTAATATATAAATTTGTAATAGAGAAATTGGAAGGCACTCAGTATTT
The DNA here is from genome assembly GCA_037114965.1 of Monochamus alternatus. Lineage (NCBI taxonomy): Eukaryota > Metazoa > Arthropoda > Insecta > Coleoptera > Cerambycidae > Monochamus > Monochamus alternatus. The sequence continues at coordinate 44,246,874 of CM073427.1, read as the reverse complement.
CCTCCTCCAGCATTTCGACCTCAATTTCATCTGATCACTGAGGACTTTAGAAATTAAATAAATACAGCTAGAAAGGACTTTTGCCGTTAATTAATAATATATATAACAAGGTTGAGCAATTCAAGTTAAATATCTTCAGAAATATTAAAATAAATGTAATATTTTTTTGACTTCAATACAGAGTTCATTAGCCTATATAATAAAATCTTTATTCATAAATTTGTAAAACAAAAGGAATAGCTGCATTAAGTTATGATATACTTAAAAAATATACTGTATAGGTAACTGAAATAGTTTTCATTGGTGCATCCTCAGATTCAGATTCTTGTATTGTCGGAGTTAAGACATGTCATAAATAAGAAAAATTAAAATAATTAATTAGAAAATATTATCAGTACATCACAGACATAGTTTTTTCAATAACCAATTAATATATTAATCTAGACCGTAAAACCCAAAATAGTTTACGAAAAAAATTAAAAAAATTTCAAACACCTTTAAAATATTCTCCCTACATTTTTTACTATACCAGATTACAAACAAACTAAAATTTTTAATTATAAGTAATATACGATATATTAAATTTCGTGTGAATATTCCATTTCTATTCAAATAATTTTATGCTCCTAAATTATATTTAAAAAAAAATATGTTTTATAAAAGTTGGTGCTGCTATCACTTTATTAAAAAGTTTTTGTTGAGAATTATTCAAATTTCTATTGCAATACATTTTAATAAAAACAAGTCATAACATGCAATTCTAAAATAGTCCACGTGTTTGAGCCTTTCCATTTTGTACCAACACATTTTTTTAACAAACAAAGAGGACTTTTCTATTACCTTTAAAATCCGTTTTCAAGTTGTTAAGTAAACTGCTATACTTATGGATGTAATTAATAAATGAAATTCACTACAATTTTGCCACATTCGAGTCAAATATGTTACAAGAAAACAAAACACTTGCAAAATATGTGAGAGAACTGAGAGAAGACGAAAAACCGGTACTACGCGCATTAAATGCCAGATTGACAATGGCGCATACAGTTGACGCATTTGACCTTTCAATAGAATTTCCGTTTCCTTCTATGGCATAAAGCGCCAATTTTTAAAAAATATAATTAAAATAAATATAATGTACCTAAACTTTTGCTGTAGTGGGCAACAATTTATGAATTATCTATATAAATAATTTAATATATTATAATTATTATTTAATTTACTTTTAAAAAGTTCATTTCCAACACGTCCGTCAAAATATTTTCTCGTTGCAAAGATGTTGATTCTAGAAGACAGATTGCAATAAGTTTGAAGAATCGCGCCTCTACTAAAGCGGAAATAAACGTATCCGGGTCAAACTCTTAACCAATCAAAATGTAAGTCAAATAACAACAACCGTTGTCGTTAATACGCAAGTGTCGAATCCGTCAACTTGTTTGACCGCCATAAACTGTCATTTAATAGCACGCGTGACAATTAGTTTCGTATATTTAGTAATATTTTTTTGATTAGTGTTGTATAAGTTTCCTCGGTTAAGTATAAAATATAGCTTAGTGTATATATTTGTTTTATTTTACCTGGGAAGAGGAAAAATAGAAATGCCGGGTACGTATTTCTATATTGACTTGTAATAAGAACGTGCGGTGCCGAATACTTTGTAATTATTTTTACTAAATTTGCTTAGAATATCAAATATTGTGCGCATTTGAAAACGAAGTTTAATGGTATTTTATACTTAAAAAATAAGGTGAAATAGATAAAAATAATTTGTAAATAAAGGTTGTTACGTAAATATTCGTTTGACGCTAGCTGTCAACTATGAAAATGAAAGTTCGTAAGTACCCTATTTTATTTAAATTAAGTAATGCATAATTAATGTCAACTTATTATAATCGTTTATATTACGGGATCTTTTAAAAACAGCTAGTACTGTTGAACTTTTGTATTAATTCATAATTTGATTTCATTTTTTAAGCGGTTTCTCGCGACCACGAGGTAGCCATTTCTGTCATTTGTCAGTTAAAGTGTCATTTGAACATGTTTGTTATGTACCGTTTAAAATTCGTTTGATAACTTTTATGGTGATTTTAGAGATACAATTTGTTTTAAATACTTCAAATACTTTATTGACATTATCATGACAACAGAACATTTATTTCCTGAAATAAGATGTAAGTAAATTTAAGAAACGTATTTATCTTTACAAGCGCGGGTAAATGCCAAAGTTGGCAAAGAATTTTGTCAACTTCAACTGTCTGTCACTAAACTCACATGTTTTTTTGTTGTTATGACAATTTATTTACTGATTTTATTTAATCTTTGCCTGTGCAAGTTGTATGATTTAATAAAATGAATAATTTTTTTACAGACAGGGAAAGATTCCAGTCCAGCAGTAGCACTGATGAAAATGAATCAGGTTCAGATCATGAACATGAGGATCACCTACCGCAAGTACAAATATCAAATATGACTAATCATGCTATCGGTACCCCTGTTCGCAAGCGTCGAGGAAATTTACCAAAACACTCCGTGAAAATTTTGAAGAGGTGGCTTTATGAACATCGGTACAATGCTTATCCCAGTGATGCAGAAAAACTTACTCTTTCCCAGGAGGCTAACCTTACAGTGTTGCAAGTGTGTAATTGGTTTATTAATGCAAGAAGGAGAATATTACCCGAAATGATTAGAAGAGAAGGCCACGATCCTTTACATTACACTATTTCCAGAAGAGGCAAAAAATTATCAGGTGTAGGAAATATTGTAGAGCAGCCGACGGCCAATTGGAATGGGGAATTGCAAACAGTAGGAGGAAAACGCATACGTTTAGATCACGATTATGATGATAGCATGACGTTAATGTATCGTTCAGAAGAAGACAGTCCGAATGAATACGAGAGTTCGAGCCCAAGTGAAGAAGAAAAGTTTACACCATGGCAAACTGTTATCAGATATGGAGTGGCTAAAGATTCAACTCACCCTGCTAATCGAGGGTAAGAAATTTTTATTATTACACATTTTTCACATTTACTATAAAGTATTATTGTAGATCACCTCAAGAAAAGGTTCCGGGAAATGACTATTGGAGTGCTCCCCATCCTCAATTAGCTCACTTGCCGCAGCTGCCGCATCCATTGTCTAATCCTAAGGTACAGGTAATGCCGGCACATCCAGTGAATCCCCTGTTAAATTCGGATCCCCTTACAAACGAAGGTGAAGATAAAGATAAGTTCAAATGTTTGTATTTGCTAGTTGAGACGGCGGTAGCTGTAAGACAGAGAGAAAAGGAGCAGGAAGACACACAGATTTAGCCTCCAGCAGTGTCTGCCACTGTTATGCCAATTGTGCCTTGTTTCACATAAGAGCTCAAATTATAATTTTTTTACAATAACAAACCAGTTTCTCTCTTTGCCAGTCGTCTGGCAAATATTTGTGCCAATAAATTTTCTAACCGTTTGTTATTGTGAAAATGTATATTTATGAAGTTAAAAATCGTGTTGTTTCTTGTTTTCTTAATATAGTGTTTAGTTTTTAACATTAGTCAACACATTTTAATGATTAGTATGTGATGAGTTCGGTTAATGCAAGAGTGATATTAAAACCATAATAGAATATGTCGTTAATTTTCAATTTTTCATTTAGCCAAATAAGTTTTTGTGTTCTGATTTTTATAATTGTCCCATCAATTTATTGTATTGAAATTATTAAACCCATCTTGGCAGATGTTCTCCGAAAATTGTCAGAAACTGTGGTTTTGTAGTAGTTAGTCTTTTCTTGTGTGTTTTTTGTCCTTGTTCTTTTTTTATATATAAAATACGAGCAATGTTTTTGATAATTTTCAGTAATATAAATTGCCGTCAAAATAAAAATTCTGAAAAAAAGATTTACTGTTTGTAATTGAAGGCAGCTATCCAAGGTGTATGCCAATGATCTGGAAAACGGAAAACATCAAGGGAATTTTTAAAATGCCAAAACTATTTAATGCTAATAAATAGATTTGTTCCTATGGCAGTTTTTATTTCTGACATTTAAACTGCCTGGCTGTACTGTTACTGGTCAATTGTTGTGTTTAAAGCTGGATTCATATAGTCGCAAATTACGTATTGCAAATATTATTCTGATGGGTAAGTTTAAGAAAATATTTGTTTTTTATTTAAATTAGCCCAACAGAATATGTGCACATCTTTTTTATGCCATTAACATTGTTAGGCATACATTTAGAAAATAATATTTGTGTTTAGTTTTGCTTGTCTGAAAAGCAAATAAATGCTACGGGAGGATAGTATTTACCTAATTATTTTTAGTGTTCAGTATTAGAAAAAAGTTTTAAAATATGCAATTTTATACAGACATTGTTTAGATACGGAAATTACTTTTAGTCAAAATAAATGAGAATCTAGTTAAAATTTGCATATTCTTAATTAATAATTAATAGATACAGTGACACCATTTGCTCAAACTAAAAATCTGTCAGTGTATCTATAAGTTTCCCTTTCGTAATCAGACATGGAAATTATTAGAAGACCTACATTTTTATTCTAAAATCTTGAATCTTCACTGCATAATTTTCAAAATAATATTTCAATAATACTTCAGTAATAGTTAAAAAATCGAAACTCGAATAAAAGTTACATTTTGGCAGGCTGAAAATTGTTTCAAATTTTCCTGGAAATATCGGAATGTTTTGGTCACAACTTGGTGTACACCCTGTATTTCATATGGTTGAGTTATTTTGAATTATAATGAAATTGGAGAATTTCTTGTGGTACAACTAACTTTTTTTAATAGTAAATACGAGTGAGGTGAATTTGACAATTTCATTACATATTTTATGGTTACGTTGTTGGATTCTTCCTTCACCAAAGTAAATTTACATTTGCCTATTAGTGATCATCCGATATACATCTTGTATTGATATGAGCTTTAAAGTTATATAGCTGATATATCAGCCGCCATAGTGCCATTATGACTGCTGGTATATTATAGATAGATACCAGATAATTTGAAATCAGAGTAGTTAATTGGTTTTTAAAATTGCGCCACGAATTTTACAATTCACCAATCAGCTGGTCTAATTTCAGATTGCTATCTCAAAGGTCAGGCCAATATACTAATATCGGTTGATCCCTACATAAACTATACATTTTATTGAGTAACTTTTAAATACTTTAATAACAGATATTTTTTGGTGAGACAGTGTCTGAAGAGTACTTACTTAAACGATCTGAGGTGTCATAAATAAAAAAAAATTGTACCTGTTATTGCATTTTCAAGATATCGTATATCATAAATGTTTCTTAATAAATGGTTCATGAATATTATTACAGTTAAATTTAAGAAATCTTTTATATAATACGATTTTAATAAAAGAAACCTCTGTAGACTATGTAAATTGAGAATTACTATTTGTGGGAGCCAAATCGTATTGACTAATAATAATATAATTTGGCTCTTGACACTTGTTTAGAGTAATGGTGTAATTTCATTTAAGACTGTTTTAACAGTCATGTCGAATGCTAGTGTATATAATTTTGAACTTTTATAGAACTTTATGTTTTATTTTGGCATGCATATTTCTCCCAGTCTTAAAATAATTTAGTGTAATTGCAACAAAAATGTTGGTAAAGCCAGGAACAACCTTTGTGTTAAATGCTTGCAATGTGGACATTTCTTAAAAGGAAGCGAAATATTTAAATTTAATATTTTATTAATTCGTAAAGGGACCAATATTTCACAATATATTAACACTAGTCTCCAAGGCATTAACATTTTAAAAACTAGTATGTGAGTTTAAACAATGACCTTTTTTCAGTTAAACTAATCTTGGTATAAAGGCATTGAAAGTTAGTACAAGTTTGCAAAGTTAGAATAATTTGAACTTTATATTTGTAGTATTGAATTTGTTTAAAAATTTATTAAATCGGAGAAAAGAAATATGTATGCTGAAATGCTCACTGCCAGTAAATATGAATGCTGAAGTAGAACCAAAATTTTTATAGAATTTGGTTAGACGTCAATCTTTGTATATATATCTACCTAAGTAGTACATAGTTGTTAAATAAAGATGTTTAAGAAGAAAGATGATTTTTAGTTATTTAACTCCTCTCTGTATAAAGCATTGAAATATTTCAATGTTTCTAACTAACCCCAGACCACATGCAGTAACCACCTCAAAAAATAATTAGCAAGGAAAATATTGTTATATTTGCAGCATACAGGGTTTTTATTAAGAATGAAATATTTCAGTAGCAGTATTTCAGCTTTTTAATATAATGATTTTGAAAATAATGTCAATTTTGTTCTCATAGTAGATACACTTTGAGTCAAAAGGTATACTAATTGAAAGTGAAAATCCAATAGGCAAACAGGAACATTACCGACGTATGATTTACAACATTCATTTGGGAAAAAGTAATTAAAATTTCGTTAATTTAATATTAAAGACAAAGTATATGTATATCAATATATATATCAGTTTCTTTTTTTATAGTGACAATAAAATTGCTAGCCTAGGGGTAATGGCCAATTAATTATAACAGACTAACATATTTTTGCCATAAAAAATAGGTGATAAAGAAACTAGAAGCCAGTTATAGTTGATTGATAGAAAAATATATTTTGTTATATATATATATATATATATAAAGCTGTTTACAGGCCTTTTAGGCCCAGAGCTGTGTTATTCTCCTCCACTCCATTCTGTCCTTCGTCTTTCTTTTCCAATCCGTTACATTTTTCTCCCTTAGATCTATTGCCATCGCCTCTCTCCATCGCTTCCTCGGCCTACCTTTTTTTTTTTTGTAATTAGGTTTACTCCCTACTATTTTCTTAACTGCCCTTTCATCTTCCATACGTTCTAGATGTCCTAGTCACTGCACTCTTCTGGCTTTTACAAATTCGTCTATTGTTGGTGCCTGGTACATTGCATATATTTTTAATTTTGTTACTCATATCTAACATAAATTAGGAAAACAATAAATACATTTGATAAGCACAACTTGGACGAGACTTTAGATGCAACAACCTTTATCAATACATAAATCTACCCAAAGACGGAATTATTTTTCTATATATTATTCTATAAGATTTCATAATTGGTAAAAAGACTTCTTTAGATTTAAATATTATTTATAATTCAATGTCTATTTGTAAAACTGCAAAATTCTTGTGGTATTAATTTTTTATGTTAAGGTATACGATAATATTTTGTGAAGCCCTGTACGTATTAGCTAAAAGTGTATTTCTGGCAAAAAAAAATAGATAACTATAAGTAAATACAATAGCATATTTTTAAAATTTAATAAAACTGTTCGATACAAACTGCTAAAATTAAAAGTTATATAATATTCATTTTTCCACGTTCATGCAAACAAAAGTTTATTGAACTATATTTAGTGGAAAAAGTGGTTCTTTATTGCACTAGTGCAATAAAATATTTATTACATTAATCTGTCATTCTATTACAGTGTTTTGTCATCATGACAAACATAAACGTTCAAATCGATGTCATATTTTCCTAGACTTAGTGTCATCTAAATAAAACATTTTTTGGTGTTTGCATGAACGTAGAAAAAATATTATATGAACTCGTACAAAAAGTGTTTATTGCACTCTACGTGTTGTCCTACTCGGTCTGAAGGCCTCGCAGGAATTTTATTTAAAAATACATATTTTGCAATACACAATCATATTAAACTGTTAAGCACATACATTTTATTGTAAAACACCTAAAATTAATATTTTAGTCAAATCGCCAATCTACAACATGTCCCAATTATTTAAAGGGGTATCCCATTTATGTGATATACACCATGATAAAATGGATTTCATTATTAAGACCTTTAAAGATATGATTTCTCTGTGATGACCTCACCTAATCAAATTTAGTTTATGTAGTTATGTGTTTTAATGAAAATATTGTGTGCGATGTGTGAACCGTTACTAAAGACGTATTGTTTTATTTATTTATGTAATTATTATTACTACTTTTCTATGTATAACTTAGATTTTAATTTTAAATTATTATTATTATTATTAAAATCCTTTTTTTAAAGCTGAATAAAAATACTAACATAATCTATGACCTATTAAGGAGAGAACACAGTATGAGGTCGTAGTCTAGATGCATCGCGGACCACTCTGTGTCAAGCTGATCACGGACTCAAATCAGTCGCATATGTCATTTTATAAGCACTTCCGACTTGTTCTACTGTATTATTTAGATGTCAAAATATGTTCTGTGAAGGATATATTTTTATTAGCTCTATTATTTGACAGAACTGGCCGAAATACTCCAAAAAGTTTTCGAAACATTAGAAGATTCTTTACTGGATGAGTATGAGACTAGCCTTATCCATGGCGCGACGGGACCGCAATTGCCTATACCCAACTATCAAAAATCTAGAGAAAGACTCATCGGTAGCTTGCAGACTAGCACGACAGGCTAAGCGTGCAAAGAGCAACATTTCAAAGGGATACTAAATTTGAAGGCGATTAGATATAAAAAATGACAAAAATTAGTATTACATAACATCCATTATTTTTAGTAGAAACAGTAATATAACAGTATTTCCAATTTCGAGAAGTTAGATAATGTAATAAAGTTTTTGCCTTGTATTATCAATTACCCATGCTCCAAAATAATACAGAGTGGCTAATTCATAGTACATATATCAGTACGGGAGGTATGATTGCTTAGGTGTGCCACTTGAGAAGGGTTCAAAGTACACAAAATTAACAAAAAAAAGTTGACATCGAGTAAACCTAACACATTAACAATTTACTTTAAATGTCCCCCGTGCCATCCTCTCAACAAATTAGAATGTAGTCCTTTTGAACGGCGATGGCCCACCACCACCCAGTTACACCTACCCGAGGCGCACTTTGTCAATATGACACTTTAACACTTAAGCCTTGTCCTCATGGATGCAAAATTCACGGATTTTTGCACGAATTTTGCAACATTTGCTTTAATTATTTATGGTGGGAAAATCTCAACAAATTTTGCAAAACAGTACAAATATTATTGCTACTTTTATTATTATGAGGTGTTAATAAGTTTGTTTTGAGCTTCTCACAATCTGCCATGACAGTTTCATGATGAAAATAATAGAAAATATTATAGATGACAAAAATCATTAAAAGTAGATATTTTCCCACCATTAAATAAATCGTGCAAAAATTCGCATCCATAAGGACAAAAGGCTTTAGAATAAATTGCACTATATATACACACTATTCACTATTGGTTATTAGTACTGTCACTATAACGGTCACACAGCACTTATTATATCATATCGTGCTGCCTTTTGCATCCATGTTTCATCAAAATTAAATATATTCGATTCAGATTCCGACCTTTTAATATTTATTTTAAATAGTTTCTTTGTCATAAATTCACATACCAAATTCATATGTCACGCATAATTCGTAAAAGCACTGTTCTATATATTCTAGGTAAAGTTTCATAAAGCTCATTTTTAAAATACCATCTTCCTTCAGCGAGTTTCCACTATTTCCCGCTTTGCAGTTGTACTTCATTGCCACTCTTTATTGCACTATACATATAGACTACTCACGGACATTCTTATTAATTAACTACACATTTCAACCACATCACTTACACTCATATTTTGATCTCGTGCCCTTATCCCTTCATTCATACATGCCATCATCCGATATTCCTCACTTGTTACATTAGGGCGTTTACGATTTTCAAAATATGCTGTAAAGCTTGAATTACTCTCCACTCTTAATAACACAAAATCACTAATAAGTTAATTATATTCATAATTAAATTAGCGAAAAGCTATACTCGAAATTTTCCTGCCCGAAAGATATAGTCACCCATGATAGTGCTGGAGATGGGACAGGTGGTTCCGTCAATTCGTCACAACCAATAGAAATCAAACGTTTCGATCTGGTGCATGCGTATTTGCTGCAGCAGAAGCTGTGTAATCGGATATGCTCTCAGAGATATGCGGCATACGATTTTGTAGAAAAAATATGCGGGCTGCATGTATGTTTCTTTGTGTCTGCTATAAATAATTGTGCTCTAGATTTTCAGCAGTTGAGTATAATGCGTTTCCTTCTTTAAGAGACATTAGTATTGAAATGAAGGTTTATAAAATGTTAGCACAAAAAAAATAAATATATAGTTTCTGTAGAAATTAAACTTCCATCAGTACTTTATTAATTTCACTTATACTGAACATATAGGTACATACACATATACGTATTATTTTTTCAACATACAAAAAAAAAAAAAACTATTAAAGAAATATACCTTATCTTATCTTACTTAATTATTAGTTTTTCAGTAATAACTTCCTAAAATCTGCATTACTTTTAGGTGTATTTTTGGAAGTCATCGTGCTTGTCACTTCTTTTCCGTTACTTTCAGCACTCTTTACTTGTAAAGCTCTTGGTACCAGTGGTACTTGCAATCGGCTCCTTGCGTGCCGAATTGGCTCATTTGTTTTAAAAACACTTGTGCCTGTCTTTCTAGGTGGTGGGGCACTAATCGCAACTGTAATAACATCTCCATCAATCTTCGTTTGATCAGTAGCTTGTAAAGCTTTCTTTGCCGCCGCATCATTTTCAAACTCGACATAGGCGAGACCTTTCGACTGACCATTTTTATGTAAAACTAACCGTACAGAAACACATCCATACGGTTTGAATATCTCCTCGATTTCCTCCTTTGATTTTGTTTTTGGCAAGCCTCGAACAAATAATTTATTCGTTTCAGGTATTGTTTCATATTTAAATACTGGTTTCTTCTCAGTTTTCTCGGTTTTGATTTCTGAAATGAAGACCGGTCGCCCGTCTAAAGGTACACGATCTCTTGCTAGGGCTGTCATAACTTCTTCTTCTGTTGAAAACTGAATGTATCCATAGCAACGTGATTTGCCTTTGCGGTCGTACACTAAATTTATAATAGTGGCATTAGGGAAAAGCTCTTTCAACTGTTCCTCGCCAACATTTGGGTGTAAATTGCTAATGAAAACTGTTGTTTTGGGATCCTTGTCAATATGTTTATTAATGACAGGAGGCGGAGGTTCTTTTTTCTCTTTACTTTCTTCCTGTGATTCAGTGCTAGTTCTAAGTTTCTTGCTGCTAAAATGTTTTTCTGTAATGCCATATTTGCGTTTCTTTCCCTTTAAACTAACCACCTCAGAATTCTGGTACTCTTCATTTTGTGGAATTGGACCTTCCCTTTTAACATCTTTTTTCTTCTCCATACACTTTAAAACAGTTTCTAATGTACCAAATTCACGTTCAAACATCAGCCATTCTTCGAAGATAAATTCTGGCCAATCTGTACAAGATGATAGAGCCTTTTGGAATAAGTTTCTAAGGTGACTGAAATCTCCATATTGCCTTTCTATATTTGCATATTCTAACCAAACGCTTGCTGTACCTAAAAAATAGTGTTTAGTAAAATGACTCTTTAAAATGAGTTGGACACAGAAAAATTAATTTAAAACTGAATTACACTTCTCAATTAGATATTAATATAATCATCAAAAAGTGATGTTTAGCAAAAATGGTGATTCAGTCATAATGTTATTAATTTTAACCACATATTCAGAAGGCTAATAACAGAAAATCGAAAATTTTTTTTACTTGACTTCAAAAACTAAAAAATCAACCCATAACAATCGATAACTGCGCTCCTCATACACTACAAATTTTCTGATGACGTGTTCGAGTGTTAAAGTGATATAGGTAGGTGATATACAGGGTGTCCGGGAAAATGTGGAAAATCTCTTGGGTGCAGATAGAACATGAAAAAATAAGATGAAAAGTTCCTATAATTTTTTTTCCTATAGGCCCCCCTATAAAGATGTGTCCCTAAAGGACGCCGCTGGAAATCGGTTTTTCTTGAATAACTTTTAAAGTACTCAATACAATTTAATAAAAATTTAATATGATGAGACACTAGTCCATGAAACATATTTAGCTTTATTAGTTTACCAGAGGTGGGTTAAGCTTCACAACTTAATGCCTAAATTTTTAACACCCTGTATGATAAACTTTAAAATAATAAATCTGGGTCGTTTCAACCTGTGCGACTAAAAAAAAGGTACTGTTGTTTATAATAAAATTAACCGTTTACGAGAAAAACAATAATAAACGAATTCATGTTTTATTTTTAATAAACAGGGTCATGATTTTTATTTTATTTTTTCTTGACAACAAAGTGTGATATGGGAATCATTGTAAAATTAAATTTTAAGATATTTCATCCAAAAAAATACAAAATTTATAAAACACAGTGGTGTCCCAGGAGACACCTTATTGAAAACCTTCATAATATGGATCAACATGCAAACATAGGTTGAACTTTTTTTCATAAATGGTTCATTTTATCGACAATAGACAAGAATATCTTTTTTTAGTCTAAGGTTGAAACTAGCCACATTTATTATTTTGAGGTCTTCATTTATCATACAGGGTGTTAAAAATTTAGGCATTAAGCTTAGCCCGCCCCTGGTAAACTAAAAAAGCTAAATAGAAAGTTTGTAAAAAAAAAAACAATTTCCAGTGGCATTCTTCAGGGACACATATCTCCGTAGGGAGAGCCTGAGGAAAAAATTTTATATGAACTTTTCATTTTATTTTTTCATGTTCTATCTGCACCCAAAATATTCCCCACATTTTCCGGACACCCTGTATATCTAGTATACAATCTAAAATTTCATTTTATATATTTTTTGAAGTGCCTTTAAAAATTTTTGTATTTTAAAGGTATTCATTAAGTGATTTTGAGAATTTTCGGATTCATCATGCCCTTGTGGTGCAACTTCATAAGCTCAGTAAAATTTTATACAGTAAATGAGTTTAGTATGCCTTAATGTATTAAACGGAGATTTTTACTGCCAACTTTTCAGCTGTGCTGAATGTACAGGTTTCAATGCTGATTACTGCGGTTGAGCATTTATAATGGCACTAATCCGCAAAATACTCAAGACTTCTTATTAATTACACTGGAGCTTTATAAAAATGTGACCTTAGCTGTTTGTTTCTGTTATTATTTAGCAGTTCTGCAGCACTTGTTTTTGAATAGGCATTGAAAATCAGGTTATTGACTTAAATATGGTAGGTGAAGATTTGGATTGCCGGATTGTTTATGACTGGGAGGACTGGTTTTTGTTGACAACAAAAGGGTTTCAGCTCTCTTAATAATTTAACCTAATGAGTATTGTTTTTTTACTTCACTATTTATGAAATAAAATGTAAATGGTTTATTATTTGATTCAGAGTTTTGTAATTTCAATATCAAATATTTTTTATGTTGTAACATACATATTATCAATTGCGTACTTTTAAAAAATAATTTATAACATTAATTACATATTTTAACATTACAATAAGTCCTAGGAAAATACTGAAATTTGGCAGACCAACACCGAGTTGAACTGCTGCCAACAGTCAGTGACAGACTAAAAAGGGGGTTACATGATGGTTTGAAAATATTTTTATTCGGTGTAAATATGCATTTTTTTTAATATATTCATTTTTTCTTATTTTATCTTAAAATTAATGGCAGTACAACTGAATCAACCTATATAATAAAATTTTGAAAATTCACTTGGTACTACCAAATTTAGCAGTAACATACACAAATACAAGAAAGTAGAACATTTAAATAATATATACCTTTGACTTGAGGGTGTCGTACAATTTTACTCCATATTTTTCGTGCAGTAGATATATCTCCCCTTTTCGCTAAAATCCGGGCGTGCCATCTACTTAATTTATAAGAAGGATCATTTTCAACTTCAAACTGTTGCATGGCCTGCGAAAACAGTTTATCTTCTTTCTCCATATCCTTGCAGTTCCTATGGATATACTCCAAGTAACTCAGCCATAGCTCTAAACCTGGTGCTGGAGATATACTTGAAATTCCTAAAATATATAATTTTTCCTTCGTAAATATACAGTGACAGGCAAAGAAAATGCATCATAAAGAAAACATTTTTATTAGCACATTTTTTATTTATAACATTGATAAGAATTTTAGAGAAATTTTTAGTATTCATTTTTTCAATATTTATGTAATTACAAATATTGTAGAATATTACCTAATGAATTAATAATAATAATGGCACTCTTTAAAACAATTTATTTCAAACTGCTGACATATTTCTAATGCAATCTACTTAGTTGTTCTACTTACCAATAGAGATCAATAGAAATTTCAACTCAGAACTTTCAGTATTTCAAAAACTGATTTGAGGGAGTACCATTATTATTGCAATCGAATATACCTTATACAAATACTTCTGTCAAATAAAAATCCGAGATACAGAGTGTCAAAGACTGAAATTTTTATTATATTTTTTATTTATTTGGAAACCCTTCGAGATAAAACGATTCTAGGTTGTAATGGGATATCTTAGGTCTAATTATTCAGTATGTTTACATATTTCCAATATTACCAGTGGCGTAGAAACTCTGCGCCACTCTTGTTCTATTTACAATCGAAATGGTAAACCACTCTGGATCTAGAGCTGCTAGAAAATACCTGGAATATTCGTTTGGTCTATAAAAGAATAAACGGCCGAGTCAGTCAGTCTTGAATTAGAGTGTTTAGTTGGAAATTTCCTCAAGTTTCAAAGTGAAATAGTGTTTAATTGAGTGGTAATTAGTATTCAGTAGTGTACAGAGTTTAACAAATATCAGTGAATAATTAACTGTTTGTTTTTCTGGTAATAGAAAAAGTCGAGTTGGGAAATCCGTGACAGTATCAAAAGGTGAAAAAAAAAACCTTGAAAATCCACTCTTAAAATTTTGCCCATGGCCATAATTTATCATTTAGAGAAACTTTTTCAAGTAACAGTTTGCTGTATTTTCAGTGGAAAAGGCGCTTCATTTTAAATTAAAACAATTTTTCAAATAGGATTATTTCGAAAACGGTTACTCCTAACAACATTAACAAGGTATACCTTCTTCTACCTTTCTTATACCTTTTTTATATGAAAAATAGATTATTTTAATAGATAGATGTATACACTAAGCCGTAAAAAAGTTATGCCATTTCAAAGAAGTATGATATGTCATATGTGGCGTCCTCTACTAGTAGTGTCAAAATTAATAACCAATTTGAATTTAATAATAATAATAATAATAATAATAATTTCTCCCCCCAAAAACGCCAGATCCCCAAAATGTGTCTATATATTTGGATTTTTTCAAAAATTATTTACAAATATTGAAAATAAAATTTTTATTTTGACACTGTATCTTTTTAATCATCAACTTTTGACTAACATAAGTTTAGCTGTATAACATTATTTTGTCGTCAGGAATCTACTCTTGCCCTATGGCATTAATTTCAGGACAGCCTGTTTACTGAAGCATAATAGATCTCACCACTCACAAACTACGAAATGCAGAGATATTTTTAAAGAACAATTACCGAAATATGAGTCATTTTAAAGAAAATTTAAAAAAATAATTATTTGTTCAAAAATAATCAAAATTTAAAGTATCTTACGTCTTTTTAAAATTAAGACAGCAACATGCCATTTTTATTTTAAATAAAAGAAGAGTGCCACAGGGTTTCTACGCCACCGGTGATAAGGGGAATATTTAAACATGCTGAATAATTAGACTAAAGATATCTCATTACAACCTAAAACTATTGCTGTTTTATCATGAAAGGTTTCCAAGTAAATAAAAAATATAATAAACATTTCAAAATATTTGACACCCTGTATCTTCGAAATGGTGAACTTTTAGATATAGGTATATTTGGGTAAATTTCATTTATAAAAGGGACGTTTATGGCTATTTCATTTGCAAAAAGTGACATTGGCGTTTTGCGTTTTTTAATAATAAAAAGTGATTTTAATGGAAGAACTTCAATTACCTTTTTCAAAACAAGCCAGCACTTCTTTTTCATCCTTCTGTAAATGTTCCATTACCCTCAATTTGGTAATCCACAACTCTTCACTCCACGGGCAGTTCCTTAAAGCTCTGCTACTAATTTTAAAAGCAGCTTCGCCCAGATGAAAAGCAAACATACAATAGTTGAGCCAAAGCTCTGGTACTAAGCATAATGTAACAGCTGCTCTCTCGTATAAACATAAGACAGTAGATGGATCTTTTACAATTTTTATATATTCTTGATAAGTATAAAATACTTCTTCATTAGATTTAGCATTTAATAACTTTTCTTCAAAGGGTTTAAAACTTTCGAGTATTTTTAATGCTTTCTCATAACCCCATTCTACAGGCTTTGGATCTACCAATCCTTCTGGGAGACTTTTAAACCATTCTTTCCATTCATGATGTGTTTGTTCCATTCCTAGAAGTGGTACTGAAAGTTGCCTTCTAAAAACTTCGGCTAATCTACCGATTTGTATTTTCCATTCTTCAGTGCCTTCCTCTGTTAGAGAAATATGAGCATACTCCAATTCTCTCAAAGTATCCCATAGTAAAGAACCGTCACTTACATGTAATCCAGCTGCAGTAAGACCACGTTCTAGTATGGCACGTGTAGTTTGTATATTACTTACTCCAATAGAATATTGAGCATACTCAATCCAAAGTTCCACCGCTAAAGACATAACAAGAGTATAATATAAATTTATATAAATAAAAATTAAATTAAAAGGTGAGGGGCCTCTCACTGTTCAAAATGTACACCTACTGTCATTTTGAATGACGTGTTCAAGTACTGCTTATAGTATTGCTAATTACTGCTGGATCTTGTCGAATAGTGCCAATAATTATTTTATTTTTGCAGGTCTTGGCTTAACTCCATAGATCTCAGTGCTACTACATAAAAGCGCTTATTATGATATTTTAAAAGTAGCAACAAACTATGTTATTAATTATACAGGGTGTTTTTAAATGAAGTAGCAAAAATGAGACCACAGATTCCTTAAGTGAAAATAAATCGATTTAACCCAACATACCTATATCCCAAGTCGCATAATAAAAAGGATGCAGCACGCAAAGTTAAATTTTATTTTCGATATTTGTAAATAACTTCTGAAGATATCCAAATATTTATATAAAATCTGTAAATCGGGGGTGTTTGCCAATGAGAAAGCAGGCCGATCTTTTTGAAATTTTGCATGTCTCCATAATTTACCCATTCTGAACAACTTTTTCAAGTAACATTTTGCTGTATTTTCAGTAGAAAAGACACTTTACCTGAAACGATAACAGTTTTCAATCAATGCACTGAATATTTCAAATAGGATTATTTCGAAAATTGTTACTTCTAACGTATTCAACCTTTTCAGATACAACAGGTAGTAGAACTGATTATTTCAATGGTCAGATGGATACACTAAACAGCAAATAAGTTCTGCCATTTAAAAGAAACATGATGTGCCATAAGTGGTGCCCTCTACTAGTGACGACAAAATTAGAAACAAATTTGAATTTCTCGCCTGCAAAAAGCGCTGATTTACAAATTCTATGTAAATATTTTGATTTTTTAAGAAGTTATCTACAAATTTCGAAAATAAAATTTTAACTTTGACACCCTGTATCTTTTTTATTATACGACTTGGGATATAGGTATGTTAGGTTAAATCGATTTATTTTCACCTAAGGAATCTGTCTCATTTTTGCTACTTCATTTAAAAACACCCTGTATATTGTATTAATACACAGAGTTAAAAGAGGAAGACATTTTTTTAAACACTAGTATTAGGGCCAAATTATCCACTATAGGCGGAGAACCCATGGCTAAGGGGACCTTTCGCTGGTTTTGTTAAGACAAAAATTTGCTAGAAAAAAACAAAATTTACCTAATTAAGCCAATAGTATGGATATAACATAATTTTACTTTTTACCGAGCTTTTTACCATAATAATAAATTAAAAATAATAATAATAATAATGGAATTCGATAATAAAAACTATTTCATTTAAATCGAGCTGCTAATGAAAGTAAATTTACTCTAGGAACAATATCAAAAAAAGTAATAGTTTATAAGAGAAAAGAAACTGTAATCTAGTTTTTCAAACATGGATGCATGGATGTTACCTACATTGAGTACCTATATCTTTATTTATGTATGAAATAACTAACTGTAGTGATAGATCATTTTTAACTGAAAAAGGTAAACAATCACAGAGAAATTATGTGATGAAAAAATTATAATATCCTTTCTTTGTGAGCTATAAGGTCTATTCCAACAGCCATCGAGAACTGGTTCAGAACTGTCATAAATGCTTGACCAACTCTGTCTTACATCACATTCACCGAAAATACATTAACAACTGAACTGATTGACTGACTGAAAAGTAGTAGTTAATGATACCGAATCAAGTTTGTATAACCTAGATATAGGAATTGTACAAGGATCAGTCTTAGGTCCCCTTTTATTTGTTTTATTTGCTAATGATCTTCCTAAAAATATATCGGTTGGTAAAATTATAATGTTTGCAAATGATAGTTGTATATATCTATCATCGAATAATATAAATGATTTATATATATATCAGTTCAAACAGTCCTCAATGAATTTAATATATGGTCGAATAAAAATCGTTTAATGTTAAACATAGATAAAACGGTAATTGTTAATTTTTATAACAGAAAGCAAATATTATCTGATTTACATTTTACCATTGGGAACCACAGTATACCTCTGCATCTAGTGTTAAATACTTAGGCACATTTATAGATGCTCAGTTGAATTGGGCTAGCAATATAAATCAAGTTTCAAAAAAACTAAGTAGCTGCTACTTTGCATTATTAAATTTAAAAAGATGTTTAGATGTCAAACAATTAATTAACGTCTATTATGCTTTGGGATATAGCCATATAAGTTATAATATTTTACTATGGGGTTTGGCTGTCAATACGAATAGAATATTTATAGCGCAAAAACGAATCATACGACTGCTGTTTAGTCTTAAGCCAAGAGAATCATGTAAACCTTTTTTTATAAAATATGAATTATTAACAGTGCCCTGTGTATTTATTTTGAAATGTTTACTTTATGTTAAAAATAATTTGAATACATTTTACACTAGTAGTTCCATACGTACATATTCTACACGAAGTAACAAGTTAATAGTGCAAGCCCATAAAACGTCTCTCTTTGAAAAGTCACCTGATTATATTGGAGTAAAATTGTTTAATAAATTGCCGAACGATCTTTGTCAAATGAATCCAAAAATGTTTAAAAATAAAATAAAAAATGTCTTGCTAAAAAAGTGCTACTACAGTGTAAATGAATTTTTAAATGATATTGTCATATGACTGTTTTTTTATAAATGTTATTGTTTGTGTCATTGACGTTGTTAATACCGTTATTTTATTGATTTAGCTTATCTCTTGTATTGTTTTATATATGACTTGTTCTATCCATGATGTCATGGCCTAAGGAATTAATAAATTATTATTATTATTATTATTACTATTAGTTCTTAACTAGTAAGTACTTAATAGTTCTGGACGGTTTGCAATCGATTCTTGGTGTTGTTGTGTTATAGAAAATGATTTCTTAAAATTCATTCTGAAACAATTATTTAAAGTTCTGCTGCAGTTTTAACAAGGAAATAGCCATTTAATTGAATAGGGATATTAACACCTACTTCTACTATATCCAATTTTTTTTAATGTAAAACAATCATGTTTTAATGTTTTTTGAATCCTTTGATGTAATAAAAGATTTTATTTTGTTTTTTTAATAAAGACATTTTACATACTAATCATTTTTGTTTAAAATTCTATAAAAAAATACACGTTCTGAATAGTCTGAACAGAGGACCTCACGTCAATTTTAGTCTAGCTCTCAATAGATATATAGATAATTCGATTCTGGACTTAGACAGAACAGTGTAAAGGTGTCTATTACGATCTTATAAAGGTAGCAACAAATTCTCTTTTCATCTTTTTTCTATATGGAAGTCACAAATTATTTAAAGTAATATGTGCATCATGGTTGCATCACCATTAAAGAGATTTGACTTTTTTCGATAGGTTCTAATACAGGAAATGCTTTGGATATCAACTAACATATCTACTTAAAATTATTAAATATTTGTAACTATTGTCAAATATATGATGGTAATGTCATGTTACATGCAGACTAAATGAGCAAACAAAAGCAAGTAAAAGCGATATTCTCTCAAATACACTAAAGTTTATTGTTGCTCACTAGAACATATGACTATTGGACTATTAACACAATTTTAACAATAAATTTCTAAAGGATAAAAAAAATAAAAATTAACTTTACTGATTTCCTGCCAAGCTATGGTTTTTCATGTTTAGACAAGCGCAAGGCAGTAACAAATTTTTCGAGTGGATAAGTTAGTGAAAAATTTTTTCCTTGCTACCAGCCACCAGTGTAAGAGGCCCCTAATTAAAAGTATGCATTTAAAAATACTCAAATAATTTCCAAATTATTGCATATATTTTAAAAAATAAATACCTACATAATTAGATTTTTTATTTGTCTAATACTAATTACTAGCGTAAAAACTTAAAAAATTCCAGATGATATTTACTATATTAGAAGAGAAACTGGGGAATAGTGTGTAACTTAATATAGACTGATATTTTATTCTTACATAAATAATCTTCCACAGCTCTATCGAAAAGGGAAAATACATGCTTTTGTTCCTCAGGTGTTTGTGCTATTTTAATTTCATCCTTGAGCCAATCAAGCCACAACTTTGGAGTTAGTGGAAAGTATTCATAAAACCTCTGATATGCTTCACGTAATGATTGAAGATCACCAATTCTGCGGTATATATCAATAATTTGGACATGATGATCATATAAATATTTGTTAGAGGATATCTGTTTTTCTAATTCTAAAGCTCTATTAATTATTTCCTAAAAATAATTAAAATAAGATATATTTAATGAAATAAAGGAATAAAGAAAGGAGTTTTCAGAAACTGTAACCCAATTAATCGGTTCTATCACATTACTAAGTCAATTGTTTGTAAACTAATCTAAGGCTAAAGATAGAACGTTTGGACAACGAGAATATACAATTGTATATAGTCTTTGGTTTGGAGGCCTATTTCAAACTGATCTATAATCGGCTGTAGTAATTTATCTAACCTTGGGTTAACTTTTCCGAAAAGGCCTTATGTGACAGTGTACATTAAAATAATCTACTATTAACTCTACCTGGTCTTCATCGTCACTAGAATTACTAGAATCAGAATCGCTTTCTTCATTAATTTCCATGGATGTTTCTTCTTGGTTCACGTTCATATTTTTTAAATTATAAAATACCAAAATCTTATAGGTTAAGTATGTTTTAAGTCATCATAAATAAATTGTAAAGTAAATAATAAAGGTATTTTCCTTTACTGCACTACGGTACACTCGGTGGAAAAAGTGTAGTTTAGTGCACACTGCACAGTAAACTAATAAATGTGGTGCATAATTTCTTTTATCTATGGTGGTGTAGTCATAGATAAAATTTGTCTATGGGTGTAGTTCTTATGTGCTTTTAATTTAAAGATTCCGCTGTTTACGTGTTTATATCACGAAATAGGTTTTTACACTCTTTATACCTACACCAAACCTTTTCTTTTGTAACTGCAAATTTACTTTTGCCCACGATTTCATAATACATGTGTTTACTAAATAATAATAATAATGTCCATTACCATTAATTATTCACTAGTGAATAATGATATCATTTCGTTTCAAATAATCGGGAATGATCTAACAAAACAAAAATTCTTTACCCGTGGTCCTGTATGAAAGACAAACGCTACCCACTATACTAGTTGCGGAAATATTAACATTTTTCCGAATGATACCTAATAGAATCTTTTAATTGAATTTTTATTTCCTTTTTTAAATTTATCAAGTGAACACGCAATATGTCAAACTTGAAAATAAGGTGTTTTGATAGTTTTGAATTATTTGTTGCCATGCTCATTCATATTATGAGTACAAAAATATTTTGCAATAGTTTCAGTATATAAAAAGTTTGCCAAAATACTGCTAATATTTGTGGACAAAATATAGTATTCAACTTATACAAGTAACGGCTGTAATTCACTCAGGTGATTTACAACACTCGTCTACGTGACGTAACTTCATCCTTATGAATTACAGCCATCATTACATATGTTCGTTGAATAATATACTATTCTTTCTCTTTCAATGGTGTATTTGCCATATACATAGACAAAACCTAATTGCCATATTATATATTTAATATATGATATTTGCCCTACAGTGGCAAAATCTGTGCCAGTGTGGGCCAAATCCTAAATCGTGTTGCATGTGCATGTTGTACTCCTCTACGATTGGAGGGAATAATAACAATAACAATGACAAAAACAAATCACCCCGGAATATCGACGCATCATTTCCATCAAACACTGTATTTAATTACTGCATGGCTTATAAAACCAATGATACTAATACCATCGTCTGCTAAATCGCAGTAGCCGGTATTACAAAGGCGACAGAGGATGCGATTTAGCAGACGATGAATATATATACCCGCAAATCAAAATATTTTTTTTTCTAGAACAAAAACCGTCAATTTCCATACATTTCTAAACGAAGCCTACAAGAAGGTGCCAAAGCTATTGATTAAAATGGGCGTATTCAGACGAGGTCAGCCGCTGAGCCGCTAAGTAAGAAATTCAGTCTAAATAAAACGCTGACTAAATGTTAACTGTTAGCCGCTGAGTATTTTTGTAAACCAAGAAAATTTGCGCTTATTTCGTAAGCGAAGCGCACGTATTTGTGAGGTTATGTTATTTATTTACCTTGTTGTTATTCTAAGTATTTACAATTTTTCAAGTGTTACACTTTGGAATTTTAATGAATGTTTTGCTCTGGGTTTGCCTCTTATAGAATATAAATAAATTTGTTTATTACCTATTACATAATTTTTTTTATAATTCGCCCTCATCCCTAGACAACCGACAAAAAATATGCAAGGGGCTTCTGAATCAAGCTCTAAAAGGTCATAATTTCACCACTGACATTGAGGTATTATAGATTCTTGGAATCAAAATAAAAATGTTAAGATAAAATTACCAACGTAGATAGAAAATTTGAATTTTTGTTGTACCATAAAGTTGACAATATTTTCTCATATTTTATTTTTTAAAAAGATCAAGAATATGTGATAGTTACATGTACATGGAGTACTAGAACACTATAATAAGTACATAAAGTGTGACCTACTTGAAACCGAGCCACCCCCGCATAAGACCTATACTTAATAACGTTTACGTCGTATTTGAATTCTTTTTCATGTTTTGTTTGTAATGTGTGTTATACAATATATATTATTATATATCTAAGATTTGTATTGTTTTATTTTAAATATATAAATACCCACACAAAAAGTGTATATGTATTTAAAATACAACATTTATATGTAAACTACAAAAGTAGTAATATGTATGTACAGCACAGTATAGAAAGATCAGTAGGGACAGCTAACGAATTTATGAATGAAATCCGCCAGTCGAATTCTTTGACCTTGTTGTTTGAAGTGAAGATAGCATCACTCCCACTTGGGAGTGAGGCTCTCTTCACCATTGTTTATGGTGTGATTTACTTTGTAACCTGTGACTGTCAAAATTTAAATTGTAACTGTGGTACTCAAAATGTAATATGATTTTGAAAATTTATAGTAAATGATATTGGTTTTATAAGCTATCTATAAACAGTAAATTTAATGTAAATAGTTTAAATAACGAAATAAATAAATAGAAGTTGCTGTGACCTTATTTTACAATTTTTGTTTTTATTTACTACTACATATATATTCATTATTTGTAATTAATATTGTTATTACCAGCAGTTTTTTTTACCCAATTTTATTATAGTTTCTGCAAATATAAGTACATTTTCTAGATTTATATATTTGTTCGAGTCACCAGAAATTCAAATAGGTTTTGCTACAAGTATAAACATGCAAATTTGTGAAATACGTGTAATTTTTAAAAATAATACAACAAATTATAATTACATATTGTTTAAATTAGCAAAAAACACTAGATGTGTGAAATAAATTGTCATGATAGTTTAAATTCTTCGAGCTAATAAATTACGAATATATAGTTTTATTCGTATTACGTAAAATTTTTAAAATAAATATCTTGAGGTTTATTATTAATAATTTAAGAAGCGTATAAAAACTTTGAAGACAATAAATAAAACAGAGATGTTCCCACCTGGAACTATGACATTTAATAAAATACAAATTATATAAACATTTTATTTCATTAACAGAAAAATGGCATAAAACTATGGCGAGTGTACATTCATATTTAAAATTGAACATACTCAATTATTTCTTACTTATAAACAAAAGTAACTTTGTTGAACATTTCCGGGGTTGGTTGCCGTGTTGTCACTTTAGGTTTTTTGACTTTTCAAGAGACATATGTAAGTTCGCTTCTTCAGAAGCTATTCTGAAATTAAATTAGGTTCTCTAATCGGAAGTACCTATATAATGTGCATTGACTCATGGCATTTCAGTGCATTGCTTGACGTCAATCGCACACAAATTTACAAATGAAATCCCCGAAGGATGTTGAAATTATATAGAAGTTGGTGAGATAGATTTTCCTCCTTGTTGTTTGATGCTACCAAAATAATCCTCAAGACAAACTCAAGACTGCATTCAAATTTCCACATTTTTCTGTGATAATTCTGAAAAAAACAAAACAAAATCAAAAATGTTCTAAATATCTATTTCTATATGTTCAAATACTGATAGCTATTTCAAAATAAACGTTAAATATTTTTACCTGCCACTATATCGTCTGAAAATATTGTAAGCATTTGCCGTCGTTTTCTTTTCGTATCTTTGAACATTTCTTGTGAAAAATGCTGAGCACATATTCGAAAATTATATGTTTTTAACCAAATGATCTTTCTTACATTTAACCGCCCACTGATTCGCTCTAAAACAACAATAACTTTATTTTAATACTTACATGAATTTCAATCATAAAATGCAATCAATTATACAAACACAAAAAATAAGAAAGGAATACTGTTTGCAAATTGCAATAAGTATGTAATGCTGGTTGAAAATAATATTCCTCCGTTACAAACTTTATGCATTACCACAAAAAACGATACACGGAAAATAATAAGGAATATTTTATGTTCTTAATTTATTATAACTATAATTAATGATTGTAAAATTACCTTCTGTTGTCTTTTGGGAGTAAAAAAACTATATCTGTATAATTTCCAGTATAATTGTTTTTGCAACTTCCTACTACACAATAAACTCCTACTATATTACACTTTTTTGTACCTTGACCCGGTTCTTCTGATGCTCTCATAATTATTTTTTTAGAGATATAACAAAATAATAAAATTTAAAACCAAGATTGGAACGCAACTCAAATAGGTTAGGAAGTTGAATATCACAAAACGAAAAGACACACAAGCGGTTATACTACGAAACGTAAACCAAAACGAGTGCGTAAATGGTTATGAATGAATTCTGAAAATGGCTTGGCGCGAAAGTGCAGCTGTCCCTACTGGTCTTTCTATACTGTGTGTACAGTTGCTGAGAATTCAAGTTACCATCATTTGAGTTAGCAATCGGTTTTTGAAATAACTTAAATACTCTGTATTCGGTTATTGAATTAACTCGGTTATTCCCAACACTAGCGGCTGACCTCGTCTGAATACGCCATATATTTAATATTACATATATGGAATACGCCCAGTAGTAATGATTATATATCACAGATTACAAGAAGAAATCTGTGATAAATATTCTATGTTCTGTGGTTATAAACATATTTGGCATCACAAAACATTATTTTAGCATTTTGTTGCTTGGCTTGTTGTTGACGTTGCCATTGAGGTTAAATAATTAATTTTGGTGAGGTGAAAATAACGAGTGTTTCAGTGGAACAGACAATGGCAGACGTTTTAGATATTAATGATGCTGTTGATATAGACGTAGACGATGAAGGGGAACAAAGTGTTTTGCGTCTTAAAGACAAAGTCATTAAACGCAAAGGAAGAGGTTTTGGTCCCGGCGAATCCAGAGAGCATGAAAAAATACGTGGATACGAGTCTATCGATGCTGGTGATCACGGTGATGAACCAGGCCCTCAAAAATCAGTAGAGGGATGGATTTTATTTGTAACATCAGTACATGAAGAAGCAAATGAGGATGACCTCAATGAGAAGTTTTCTGAATTTGGCACAATTAAAAATATTAGCATAAATTTAGATCGAAGAACGGGATTTTTAAAAGGTTACGCTTTAATCGAGTATGGAACATATGAGGAAGCATCAGCAGCAAGAGAGGCATTAAATGGGTCCTCTATGTTAGGCCAAACTATAGGTGTGGATTGGTGTTTTGTGAAAGGGCCTAAGAAGTCGAAGAAGCGCAGTAAGAGACATTAATCTTTAAATCCTTTTGTATTAAATGTACATAATTTGTGTACTATATTTATTTTTGAGGAAAATATATTTTTAGTTTTTTTTTGTATGTAGTATCTTTTACTTACCAATCTTATTCTATCTGCTACGAAAAATTTGTATAAATTAAGATTAATTTTAAACTATTGCCTAATTGATCATATAGTCTGTCCTTAAACTGTTTGCACATTATTCAGGATCACCCTGTATAATTTTTAGTAATATCTTCATGAACTTCTACTATTTATTCTTCAGTTTCTGTGTTGAACTGCTCGTATTTAAATCAGACAAATTACTTTTTTCTTAAATATATTTATAAAATTATGTAAAACATAAACATGATTTAATAAGAAACATGAACTAAGAGTTATTGTGAAAACTATCATACTGCTTTTCATAAAATTTATAATCCTGACCCTCCACAGTTCTTTTGTGTGAAATGAAATCTTTTAACGGCATTTCCAACCAAATTTCCATTACACTCTTTATACGTTCTACTGTACTAAGTGCGTTACTTGATGCTGAGGAAAAAATAATAGAATTCAGTTTGTCTAAAGCATATTGTACGTAACTTTCTTGTGCTTGAAGTTCTTCTACAGAATCTACAAAGAAATGCAAATATTTAATAAATAAGATCCACAGATTCAAATAAAACCTATGTACCTAATCACTAATCATGGTGTAAAAGAAACGATTTACTTACATTTATTATAATTACCACATGACGAACGCCTAGGCAAACATTTAAGAGCATTCAGTTTCATTTTAGATTTTAAAATTTGTAGGACTACTAATTCTGGAGGACTGAAAGGGCTTTCTAATACATTAGTTAACATGTACAAATTATCACTATCTGAGTCCATTTCTCCTGGAAAGTCTGTTATATCTCTGTAAAATGTCTTGGGGTCACTACAAAAAAAAAAAAGTTAATTTTGAATAGTAAGGTTCATCTATTAGACTTGTTCAGCAGTTTTTTAAACTCCATAAATCGAAAGTACAAGTATAAAATAATGGATCTGCTAAATGTTTAGTAATTAATTACAAATCTCCACCGCACGAGAGTGCACCAATTTCAACCTTTTATATATTGAAAATATAAAAATGAATCATATGAAATTTTAAGGGCATAATAAGAGTATCGAGTAGGTACTATACAAAAAAACATAAAACTCATATAAAAAAAAAAAAATAAGGAACAAGAGTTGATATTGCCCACAACTTTTGACGTCAGCAGGCCGTTAGGTTCCAGGGGACATTACGGTCAGCAATTTGTTACATAAATAATACATATACAATTATACATACATTACAAACACATATTATACATATATAATATGGTAGATAAAGTAATAAATGAAATAAATAATGACAAATACTTAATCTGTTAGATCTAAGAGCTTAAATCGTAATGCCTCTCATGTTGGACAGTCTACAAACATTAAAATTTGTAGGAAAAAGTGCAGCTTCATTTTAATTTATTTGATAGTGAAGCTTATATAACCAACAATACCATAAAATGATGGAAAGTGTACCGAACTATATCACACTAAATCACAAAATATAAATAAAATAATTATAAATTTATTTCTGTCACAGCAATATCCATATTATTATTTAAAAAAAGTATAATGAAATATGGTTGTTTTATATTCTATAAAATATGAAAGTAATAATTGTACTTATCTAAATTCGCCTTGTACATGAATGGATAAAATACTTAATTGCCAGTACTTGGCCATTCATTTCGACGAAACCTCTTGAGTAGTAATACGAATAGATATATTCTGAACAGCCTATGTTTTATCACAAAATATCAGAACAGAATAAATTTTAGTGAACCACAAAATAAAATGACCCTATTATTTTTGTAATTCACTAAACGGACTAAATTTTCAAATTCTACGATTATGTATTGCTATTATTGAGGAGGATTTCGTCCTCCTCCTTTAACAAAAAAAAATTCAAAAAATATTTGCATTACGCCAGCAAATAGTTTGGTTAAATATATTTCCCTTTATCCCTTCCTATTTTACCTTCAACAGAAAAACTTGTTCATTACATCAGACTTTAGTAAGTTCCTTTTTATTTATTTTTTTCATATACAGTAAAGCTTGGTTACAACGTACCGGCGGGGACTTAAAAAATCGGTACATTATATCAGAAGTACGTTTTAAAAAAATAATTTAAATTTTTAAAATTTGTATTAATTCTTAACAAAAATACAAACATATGTATGTACATGTTTAACAAAAAGCAGCAACAGAAGAAGGCTCTCTAATAATGCCGGGACTTGTTTATTCAGTACGTTACAACCATAAGTACATAATAAGCGTGTACCGAGCTTTACTGTAATAGGTATTTTTATAATATACAGTCCATTTCATAGGTATTCTTAGTGTGCCCCCGGATTAAGTTAACTATAGTTACAAAACATTTTTTGAAAAATAAAACAGGTTAGTTAACCCAATCCATATTTACCCTGTATATATGTATAAAAAATATATTTTTCAAGTTGTGTTTAAATTTGATCTGTAATGAGAGCAATAAAAATAAACGAAACTATTGGACGAATACTGCCTATAATGTTAAATTTTGATATTTTAATAAAAACGAACAAGTAAATATGCTTAAAATAAATGTTTCAGAAAAATGCTTACGTATAAACACATCTTCTATTATATTCTAACGGAAATTTTTCAAAAGTTCTGGCTTCAGCAGAACATAAATGTTCGGTTAGTGGAACAGACCATGTTAAATCTTCCACAAAAGGTCCAATTTTTCTAACACAGGCAATTGTTGCTTCTCTAGTATGAACAGTCGATTGCAATGTATCATAAACATCACTGATGTATTGCTTTATAGATCCAATTTTATTAATCTACGGCGAAATAAGTACATATTTAATATAGAATGAAATCTCCTATAAGAAACTATCACAAATGAGCTAATACTATTTTTTTTTAAATATATATTCTTTAAAAGGAAAAGAAACTATACTCGCGACAAGAATTCAGACGACTTACGTCATACGAACAAATGAATAATTCATTATAATTTCATCAAAATATTTAAGAAACTGCAACTGATAGTATTAAAACTATATACTACACTAAAAGTTTGCATTATATATTGCACTAAATTGCAAAAAATGATTGTTGTTAATGCGACCAAATATCGAAAATTACGTTGACAATAAAAACAAATGTGTAACGTCAGCCGTGACGTAAGACGTCTGAATTCTTGACCCGAGTATAATACAACTCCAAGTTGCAAAAACTATAATTAGTAAACGTCGGTATTATGGGAATCTACTTAATTAAATATTACTTTGATATATATGTACTCTGTATAAATTATATACGCATTAGCTAGAGGAAAGACTGCAGTCAAAGCAGTGACAAACATGGGAACGTGGGGCGATATTTGGCAGGTAACAAGTTGGGTTTTAAGACTTCGGTAAGTTGGCTGGAAGAGACTGAATGTTGGTAAACGGTGAGCAAAGTTATGTGGCATTGTAAGTTATTATTAATCATCTACTACTACTTTATTACTTGAATTAGCGGTTTGATTGTCAGCCTGGGTGAATCTATTAATATTTTCTCCTGCTTGGACAAACATCCGATAAAACATATGATGCATGAGATATGAATTGAGATTTTTGTTCAATCCCTCAACTACTAGCTGGGTAGCCTCCGGTATAGGACCTCAGTATCTTCTGACGCAAGTTGGCTAACTTGGTGTATTTAGTAGCTTGTTTTTATATTATTTAAAACTACTCAAATCTCCCTAATTTGTAGCACATTTGAGATAAGTTAATAAATAATATAATAAAACAGTTTTTTTTTATCGAAAAATCAATATTTTAATGTATGTTTAATGTACAATTTGTACTGGACATTTACACTATTATGATACACAATAATTTTTTTATTTTAAAATGAGGGATATAATTTGTAGTACAACAGGTCTAATATGACGGGTGGTGAGGAAAATGTGCTGTTACAACCTATGTATGGTTTTTTTGGTTACTGAACCAAGTTTGAATTCTGCTACTAAGTAGAAAAAAGTATAATTTAACTAAAAATATATTATTATTGCGGATCCAAGTTATACATACAGAATAATAATGATAATTATATATGTCAATCACTAATTCATATATAAATATTTAAATTCCACGAGACTGACTTGCTGCGGACAAATGATTCCCTATCGTAGTCATATAAAAATTAGTAGATTCAGTAAGCACTGTATATAAATCTGGTACCAAACAAGCAATAGGTAAAAATCAGTGATAATTTAATATAAACAATTTACGCTATACAATTACAACTAAATCAGAACTCTAATTTATATACAAGGGTCAAAGCACACGATCTTGATGTATTCAAAGACGCTCAAATATTAAGTCTCAC
Source organism: Monochamus alternatus (assembly GCA_037114965.1). Taxonomy (NCBI): domain Eukaryota; kingdom Metazoa; phylum Arthropoda; class Insecta; order Coleoptera; family Cerambycidae; genus Monochamus; species Monochamus alternatus. Next base: position 44,216,083 of record CM073427.1, on the reverse strand, counting down.
TGCGCAACAATTAGGTTTAAAATCAAATCTCGGATATAAGGGAATGTGTAAGGAATCATTTTTTATTGTTATTACAGTGTTACTGTTGAAGTGACCTATGGAAGGCTGTTATTTTTATTTTTTTTAAAGGAATGTGAACATATTTCTACTTCTACTTTCAAAACTCTCGTGATCGACAAGTCATTCTAATTCGGATTTGACACTAACTAGAATCCCTTGGTTCCAGTTATTATGTCATTCTCACTAAAGGTTATTAAATTATGGAATAGATTTGAAATTTAAAATCAAATGTTAACCTCCTGTACATCGTGAACTAGCAACGTTTTATCAAATATTATTTTGGTGCTTCTATAATCTATTATTATTAACTTACAATATCTTCCTTGATTTTGGTAATTTTTCCCAGAGTAATATGTAAATCATTGGTATCAATTTTTTTTACCGAATTTATTTCTGAATTAATTTCCTTCTTCATTTCATTTAAGGTAACATCTAAACAGATGTCATGAAGTTGTAATTCAAACAGTCTCCCCATATCTTCGATCTGTTCTGGTTGAAGACCTCGACTGTTTATGGCTACCTAAAGAATAATATATTTTTCAGATTTGTACATATAATTTTATATATTAAAAAAAAACATAAAGGTGCTGAAGCTAAAATTGAAACTGAAGAATGATTTGCCAAACAAGCAAAAAAAGCAGAAGAAACAAATATCTTAATTTTTATACATTAACTTGAATACATCACATAAACTTACATAGATAAACCTCTTCTTCTTCATAACTTTGCCCAGCATATCTTTTAAAACAGCCTTTAATTTTAAAACTTGTAGCTCAGTTTGAATGTGAATAAACTGAAGCTTGGCAATGTCTTCTTGATTAACATTTTTATTTCTATAAAATATATTATATAGATTTTGGTGATTCTAAAAGGATATACATACCTTTCATTCTTTCCGCATTCTAAAATTATATTTTTTTCGACATCTAAGTTTAAATCATCGTTTAGAGTTTGAAAGCTATTCCAAATTATTTGTCTATTATAGTTATAAAGCAAAGTCCTCAACTTTGTTGTAATAAACTCATCATTGTACAATCTATTAAAAGGAAATTCTTTAGGCATGCGATTAATATTTTTTGTATTATGTTGTTCGTTGAAGTGTAAAGTGCCATTTAAACTAAAATGGTCTTTAGGTGACATGCCATTCACATTCGTTTCATATAGATTCATTAAAATGTTTTCAACTGAATCTGTCTCCAGCTGAATGTTTAGTTCATTATCATTTAAATAAGAATCTGGTAATATCCCCAGAGATTCACGTTTATTTTCTACTTTTTTATGTTCTTCTTTAGTATTAGCAAATAGGTTCTTATTTACTTTTCTGTCACTACGTATATTTTCTTTATTACTCCTATTACTTCTTACTGTGCTTCCTCCATGTTTAAAAATCTTAATTTTTTCTGTATGTTTTTGTTCACTCATGATTAAATATTTTTGAAAAGTAGACTGTGTCTTTGATTCTTTTTGAGCAGAATAAAATCTAAAGGACTTTTGAGTTGAATTATTACCTAGTTTACGATGGGTAGGAATTTCCTTTAAAAATGTCTCTAATTTTTCTGCACATTTCTGTAACGTGTCCTAAAAAATAATTTTGACTTAGTATTTTCATACTGATCCCATTTGGCAACATTTGGAGAGGATTTCTTAAATTCGTATAATCTTTTTTCATTAATATGTACAAATATGTTTACTAACAGGACCGTACTCAAGACATACTCGATTCACTCAATAGATTATCAAATCTCATGTGTAATGAAAGTTAAATGAAGGTACTTATTTTATTTATCATTAAGCTCATCAAGAGGTTCCTTCTGAGTCGGAGTTAAGAAAAGGTATGTTAACATCCTATATGAAACTACAGAGGTAAGGAAATCACCTGCCAACAATTATATGTATAGTAACTTTATTTTGCTGTGTGATAAACTGCACTGATCAAAACATCTAATACCTGATTTCTCAATAACAACAAATCATCCATCAGTATCTCTTATAACTACTCACTCTTAATTTTTTACTTAACAATTTTTTTATCTGACCAACGGTAACAGAATTATGACAGCAAACATGTCTTACCATGCCAGGATTTTAATGTGTTTGTACATAATAATTACAAATACACCTAAACATCCTTACTGCAAATTGTTTTAGAGCTCTTTTCACAATACAGAATAAAAGGTGAAATAGTTGCAACAGTTCAAGTTGACATGTTGCAAACACAGAATTCCATGAAGCAACTACTCTGCGGGCTAATGCCCCCAACAGCATTGAATTACACCTGGAAAGCCTATAGCAAACAGATAAAGTCACTCGTCAGCAGCCCACCAGACACATACTGGTTTTCAGTTTATTAGCCCTTGTTTACACTGGATACAGATGACTTATATTGCTTGCTCTCACAACTAGAGAATTTTGCCCAGATTTGCTATGTCATGCTGCTGATCATGGTTACTATAAATTGTTCCATTTTTGTTTATGTAACACTAGACCAGCACTAGAGAAAAATTAAATGCATAACCACAACATTAGTATGTCTAATAATACTTTTAGGTTGACGGCATGATAGCAGCAGCCGATGGTTTGCAATGTTGTTGAGCATTACAGTACGTTATAGTTAGGATTGTCAAAAAACATCAATTGTTTATTTCATTAATACTGATACAAAAAATAAATTACAAAGAAATTATATTATAGGTGCTTTTATCTTAATTGTACCTTGGTTATTAATTTCATACACAGTTTTGTATTTTATTGTAGCTGTATTTTTGAAACATATTTGTAGAAAAACTATTATTTTAGACATTTTTTTTATTACTTCCAGATACTCTGTATACATATAGTGAGAGTTGATGAAACAACAGATACCTGTGGATGCTATGTAGTGAACATTATTGTGGGAATTCTGAATGGAGAATTTGCACAAGCTTATCTGACAGTGCAGAAAAGAAGTTAAATAGACCGATCATGTACATATTATAAGTTTGTGAACAATTCTCTGGAATTTCTTTGGAGAACAATATGTCATTAACAGAAACAAATTCCTAGTACATATTTTTAACAGATCATCTTAAACAGACATCTTAAAAGCAGGAAAACGTCACAAACACATCTATTCCAATTTAGATATATCATATATTACTTGTACATGGACTTAAAGACTATTATTGCAATAAATATTTGCAGTTGTAACTAATAATAAGTTTAGAACTCTTTAAAATCCTCGTTCGTTGCTTTTATTGATAAAATTATTTCTAAAAATACAGTACAGTCCTGTTAGTAGGGATATTTTTCTGCTTTCTAATAATAGTATAAAATTATTTGGTAGTAAAGTTCCACATTAATAATTTTTATTTTGAAATACTACCTACCATTGCTTAACATCAATTGCTAAAATAATATTGTGCTAAAAATATTTACCGTAATTTCTGCAGAGTTTGGATTTTCATCTAATTCCACTGGAGTTAAATTCTTAGCAAATGTTAAAGTTTCCTCTGCGGTTTGAATATTTTTTTCCAACATTTTACATTTCTTATCTAGCAAATATTCTCGTTCTCTATTTTCTCTAATTTGTGATTTTAGTTTCTCTATTGCAATATCTGAAATACAACGATATTCAATAGCCAAAGATGGACAAACTCAGTTAATGGCAAAATATTTAGATACCAGATAAACTAATAATATTAGCATCAAATAATAAGTTCTTTTTCTCCATATATAAGAAACAAGTAACAATTAATTATTTTTGAAATCAAGTTTTACTTTTTATATAAAGATACCTAAATTAATTATTTGTTCCAATTTAACTTTTTTAAGCTAAACCATCAGTTGCTTTTGTAATTTCAGCTTATTATGGAATACTTACATTTGATTTTATTATTATTTGACTGAATGTTTACCATATGATTCTTCTCTTTAATAATAGTCTGAAGATTATTTATTTTCTTTTCAAGAGATTGCTTTTTCAAATATAACACTATGTTTTTAATGGGATATGAAAATTCATCCTGTTTATTCAAAGGTTTACTTCTCAGTCGATTAATTATAAGATTGTTTCTCAAGTTGTCCACCTCCTGTTTTGGTTTTGCATTCTGCATCAACTCGTGCCAAATAAATGAAGTAGATTTATTATATATACTGTAATATTACATGAAATGTAAATATGTAAATTGTTAAAGATTAATTTGATATTTTTCTCTTACTTTACTATATGTTCTTCTGGAAATTGATAATCATAACCCATCCTTTTAAACCACTGGATTAAATCTTTTTGATTTTCCATATTTATTATAATTAAAAATTATATTTAAATCAGTAATAACCAAATATTTGCATACAAACGACCGTTATATTTGAGTAGAATGTCAAATTTAAATTTTGCAAAACACCAAACCCCAACTAGTTTTAAGGTCTATGCCACAGATTAAACATGCAAAACACTCTTCTTCTTCTGCTTCTTGTTAATGGTCTTCGTCCCATGGACATTTAATGCAAACAGTCAAAACCACATATCACTGAAATGTAATTTAGGGCGTGTACCGTAATTTAACAAATGTTACCGTTGTTATTTACGGTAACTGAAATTTGGAGTTGAATAAAAGGAAGGTAAACTCCACAAAACGATTTACGGGACGCTGAACCGGGGTTCTGGTTAAAATTTTTGATTACGGTACATGCCCTTAATATTATGCTGAATGGAATGCTCGAAAAGCTGCTCGAATGGGATTACCCTGACCAGCACCATATTTGTTTTGTGCCTCCTAAAAATAGCGGAGCAATAAAGATTTAACTGATTGTGTATTGAAATGAAATTGAATTCTAGATATGAAGAATTATTTGGTGCCATATGCTGGTTAATTGTACAGTATAAAACATGACATGTTCCAACTTCCAATAATAACAACCACAAAAATACACAAAGAATAACATTAACGAGACACAAGATAAAATATTGTACTGGTTAACCACACTGAACGCCAATGACGTGTTTACAAACAAAATAATGGGAAATTAAGCACAATTCATATAATACGTACAGATGATTGTCTCTCTCGCACTCACATATACAGGGTGTTCCGGTTTGTTTGTCACACATTGAAACGGTAGACAGAATAAGCGATTTTAAGAGGAAAACTTTATATGAACATGGACTCTTTCTTGATCAGTAGCGGAGTTATGGGGGGTAAAAGTTTCAAAAAAATAAATTTATTATTTTAATTAAACTCGCGTCAAGAATTCAGACGTCTTACGTCATGGTTGACATTAGGCGATTGTTTTTATTGTGAACGTAATTTTCGATATTTGGTCGCGTTAAAAACAACAATTTTTTGCAATTTAGTGCAATATGTAATGCAAACATTTAGTGTACTATATAGTTTGATTACTCTCAGTTGCGGTTTCTTAAATATTTTGATAAAAATATAATGAATTATTCATTTGTTCGTATGACGTAAGTCGTCTGAATTCTTGACGCGAGTATACCAATTCCGTATTACACACAGCGCCTTCAAATTTGATACATGTACTGTTCAACTAGTCTCGGATATTATACAAGTTCATTTTTTGAAATCGTTATACAAGGTGTTATTTTTTTAAGGATCTGCTATCATGAAACCCTTCAGAAATTTTTTCTTGTATGTCCCTGGTAAAGTTTGAGTTATTAAATGTGTTAATTAAAATAAGGAAAATCCGAGTTGAATATATAACGTTAAGAATTTTTAAAAAACGAAGCTTATGTCAGTAATATCTAAACAATTTCTTTCTATGTTTCATTTATAAATTCCTCTATCGAAGGCTTAAGCTGTAGGTATTTTCAATACATAATAATTGCTCTTTAAATTTGGTTGCACCTTAAAATAGTAATTTTAAAAAATTCTTCATTTGCAAATTATCCTACGTAATTATTCAAATATGATACTTGTTGGTAATTTCACTTCGATACACGAAAATTAACGTTTTACAAGAAAATTTACAAGAATGCATTCAAAAGACAATAAAGACGAAATTTAGACAATGAATCAAACGAGTAAAAAAACGTTTCAAACTTTACCAGAGACATAGAAGAAAACATTTCTGAAGGGTTTTATGATAGCAGATCCTTGAAAAAATAACACCCTGTATAATGATTTAAAAAAATTAACCTGTATAATATCCGAGGCTAGTTGAACAGTACATGTATCAAATTTGAAGGCGCTGTGTGTAATACGTACTTGGTAATAAAAAAAATATTTTTTTTAAATTTTAGTTCCCTCGTAACTCCGCTACTGATCGAGAAAGAGACCATGTTCATATAAAGTTTTCCTCTTAAAATCGCTTATTCTGTCTACCGTTTCAATTTGTTCCAAACAAACCGGAACACCCTGTACATATATAACCAATGAAGTACTTCTTTGCTTCGTATCTCTTATAGTTTCCAAGATGCCAGTACACACATCAGCAAAATGTTCCACATGGTATTATTTCATAAACCATTAAATACTTGTTACCTCGCTAAGAATAATTGTTAAACATATGGGCACTAAAAAACACAGAGCCGATACTGGAAATGTCAGCACAACGCGTGCGCAAAAGCCGTTTAATGCCATAAAACGTGTTCCATTATTTCTAATTATTACTTACCTAAGAAATGAAATTTCATCACTATTCCGATCTGATCGACTATTACAATTGTCAACAATGCACTTCTCCATAATTATACAAAGAAAACTCATATATTTCACAAAATAATCACAATGTTACTACAACATTGACTGAGAGCATGAGGCCAGCTGGGCCGAGGTTAGGTCGACGGAAGGCTTCACTGACTGGGTCCTATAGTTCAGTCTAGGTGGTCTGTAGTGATACCTTTATTTGGATGCACAATGGAACTAAGAGCATTCCATATCGTACATTTCACTGCCACAGACGTATATCCAGAATCCAAAACCCATACATCATAAATCACAAAACAATAAAGCATAGATCATAGAACATACAGAACAATAAAGCTAAAAAAATTTAGACCCCTCAGCTATCCCATATCAGTGACCAAAAATAAATGGCCCCACGGTCTATGTAGTTAACCTGTGAATAGACCGTGTAAATGGTCAACCTCTTTCCACTCACCAACAATAAAAAAATTTCTATTGATAGAAGTGTGTTAAGCCTTGTCTTCATGGACGCGAAATTCGCGAGAATTCTAGCGAATTTCGCAGATTTTGATTTAAATTATTAATGGCGAGAAAGTGTAAACTTTTTGCGAATTTAGCAAAACAGAAATATTATCGCTATTTTCATCATTATGTGGGATTAGTAAGTTTAACCTGAGCTTTTGACAATTTACCAGGATAGTTTAATGATGGAAATGATAAAAAATAACTTCGCATCCATGAGGTCAAGGCTTTATAAAGTTAAAATATTATTTGAGTTTGTACATGGATTACGTTCATTCATAAAATAACTATACAGGATGTCCGGAAACTAAACAGACAAACGAAGACAGCAAATTCAAGAGGGATCAAGGGGATTCATATCGATTTGACATAAATTGTCTTATCCAAAAATGCTTGCAGGAGGTACAGTTCTTTGAAGATGGCCCTTTGACATTGTTTTTAATTTAATAGAGTATCTGCGGCAAGTGATCAAAGTATAGGCGTGGCTACTGGTTTGGAGGTAAAACAAACAGCTCATAACCTCAAACGTATTTATTTATTATACGTTTTTTATGTTATGTTAAGTGGTTGTGTTCTGGTTATAGCTTATTGTTGTTATTATTTTTCGTCTTCTATTTTGTGGCTACAATATTCCTTCATTTATATAGTCATGTATAGTGAATGTTATTATACATTAGACACTGAAAGTACCGATACATATACAGGGTGTTTATTAATTGAATGCCGATACTTAAGGGTGTGAATCCTTTTAAGAAGAAAACTTAATATCAACATATGTCCTAAACCTCTTAATTTTTGAACTACAGGGTGCCACAGTTTTAAGAAAATTTACTTTTTTATTATAATTTTCTTATCACTCCAAATATTTTTAAAACATTTTGTACACACCTATTAATCATTAAGGAGTATTATTTGATGTAAAAAATGTTTTAAAATCTTTGCCAATGACGTCCGTACGAGGTTTGAACTAAACATTTTTGAAGAAAAAATGATACGCCACTGCTTTTTCTAAAAACTAAAATTATTTTTAAAATCTCTATTTATTTTACAGCAAATTCGGTCGCTAGACTTACTCTCGTAAGACGCACCATTTTTACGTAAAAAAATAAAAACCAAAAAATTTTTTTCCCCAAGATCATTGAGACTGCTTTTGATATTTTATTGCCATTTTGTAGACACCCACCATGCGTGGAAACACTTTTTTTAGGACAAAAATTAATTTTTACCCAGTGACCTCCACGTAGGCATAATATTAAATGTTTGGATAGAAAAAAACGGTACGCCTCTGATTTTTTAAATTTTATTTTAAAAATCGCGATTTATTTGGTAAAACGATAAATTCAAAATCTTAAACCTAAAACGAAACGACAAGACAAGAAAATACAAACAAAATAAAGAACCCAAATTATGTATTTAGAGTAGTTGTTGAAAGTGTTCTCCACCCACACGTATGCAAGCATCTACTCTTTCGTAACTCTTCTTCAGATTGAATCGGCACGGCGTATACTAAACTTTTCAGATGACCCCAGAAAAAGTAGTTTAAACTATTAAGGTCGGGAGATCTGGGCGGCCATGACTGCGTTCCTCCGCGGTCTATCCACCGATCGCGATAGTTGTGATTTAAAAATTCACGCACTCGTAAGCTAAAATGTGAAGGCGCACCATCGTGCATTAGCCACATCTGGTTTCTTAATAAAAGAGGAAGAATTTCAAGCATTGGCGGCAGATCTTCTTCAAGAAAGTGTAAATACGATTGTCCATCTAATCTTCTTGGGAGAAAATTGGTCTATCAAATAATCGTCAATAATACCAGCCCAAACATTTAATGAAAACTGTTCTTGGTGATTTGATTCAACAATTGCAAAGGGGTTTTCATCCGCCCACAAATGGTAATTATGGAAGTTTCGTATTGAGTTTCGAGAGAAACTAGCTTCATCGGTAAAAAGAATGTACTTGTCAAATAACGGATTTTCCAGCAGCTTTTGAAGAAACCACTCACAGAAATTAATGCGCAACGGGAAATCTCTAGGAAGTAATGCCTGGACTCTTTGAATGTGATATGGATATAACAAATTTTCGATAAGAATTTTCCAAACAAGTACGTGTGAAACATTAAATGTTGCCGCGATTTTCCTCGTGCTAATTTCGGGGTTCTCCTCAATTTCATGTAAAATTCCTTCTTCAAGATACGGTGTTCTTACTGTTTCAGGGACTGCTTTAGCACTGTGGTCTACTTTTAAATTTCCGGTTTCGTGAAGACGTCTATGAATCCCAGAAAATGTTCTCGGATCGGGCGATTTGGATACCGCTCGTGGTATATCCTCCTGGCTTTGTATGCATTTCCGTCGGCAACCCCATAAGTAAAATGCATGTCAGCTAATTCACCGATTGTAAAATTTACCATTTTTATGAAATTTTACCTCCTACTCTATTAATAATTTTTTAATAATGAAAAATCAATGTCAACTTTATTGCGAAAAGAAGCGTAAAAAATTATGACACTTTACCCAGCCTACTAATTTTTATTTCATTTGCTTTAAGGGGGCATTTAATGAGCTTACCGTTTTTTCTGTTCAAATATTCAATATCATGCCTACGTGAACGTCATTTGTCAAAGTAGAAAATTAATTTTTGCCCCACAAAAAGTGTTTCCACGCATGGTGGGTGTCTACAAAATGGCAACAAAATATCAAAAGCAGTCTCAATGAACTTGGGGAAAAAACTTTTTTTGGTTTTAATTTTCTTACGTGAAAATGGTGCGGTGAGTAAGTCTAGGGACCGAATTTGCTGTAAAATAAATGGAGATTTTAAAAATAATTTTAGAAAAGACAGTGGCGTACCATTTTTTTTCTTCAAAAATGTTTAGTTCAAACCTCGTACGGACGTCATTGGCAAAAAACATTTTTACATTAAACAATGCTCCTAAATGATTAATAGGTGTATAAAATTTCATAAAAATATCTGGAGTGATAAGAAAATTATAATAAAAAAGTAAATTTTTTCTTAAAACTGTAACACTCTGTAGCTCGAAAATTAAAAAGGATTAGGACAAATGTTGATATTAATGTGTCTTCTTAAAATGACCGAAGGATTCACACCCTTAAGTATCGGTATTCAATTAATAAACACCCTGTATACATAAAATTAGTGAAATTGGAATAGATCCATACATATTAAATCTAACAGAGTGTATGTAGTGATAATGAAAAAGATTTTCCTAAAATTTTGTATCTAGATATTGTAAATTATGTGTTATATAATAAAAGTTCTTATACACATGAACACTTTAAAGTATATAAAGGATTATAAAATAAGTAATTTTTCTCACCAAAAATATACATATAATAGATATGCATATACAACATACTAAAACAGTTTCATATCAAATAATCTACATTACCTACAAAAGAAATATTTATTTATAACTAACAAAAAATGATACTCCGATATCGTATTCATTCTACAAGATTTTATATAAAATATTAACTTTTCACAAAAAAAATATTACTGAAAACATTTAAATTCGTAAATACCTGAAATATATGCCAGTTTTAAACAAAATTTTCCAAACGTAGGTATCTACGGAATAAGAAAAAATAAATATTTAGAGTTCAATCAATATATATATGCTATGGCGTTTGCACAGCCACGGAAGATCGATATGATTTATTTTTTCAAACCTCTTTTTCTTCATTTAATATTTTTCGCCTTTTTATCCTCTCATATCTATCTTTCCTTGATTCTTTTGATGAAGTACCAGATGTATAACCCATATTCACAGTGGGGATCTAATCGGGATTATCTTGCTCATGCAAATTTGCAAGTTTTCCTATAGTATTTTATTAATAATTGCTTGCAATATATTTATTCACCTGAAATAAAATGTTTTGAACATATTCTTCCAAATTTAATTTTGGACCTCTGTAAGCTCTTTTTAAACTATGCATCCAAGCCTTTCGCCTTTCAGATGATAATTGGTTAAATTGTTTGTCTGTAACACTCAAATATTTAATAATAAATTGGAATAAATGTAAGGTTATACTTTTGTTTTACCTCCAAACAACGACCTTGAAAATTGTGACGTCACGTGCACGTCACATGTCCGCCCTATTGCTCGGATTGCTGTTTATCTAGAAAGATCAAACTTAGGTTAGGTTATGTGTTAACTCTTATATGGACAGCTCCTTGATGTAAAAATAATCTTTTGAATGTGACCATAGACTTTACATTTGGGAGGATCAACTGATATTTTAATTATATTTTTTTATCTTTGAGTTTTTGGTATTTTTAATGTAAATATCAACTAAAGTATTCTAGATTAAAAGGTACCTACTCTTGTCTTAAGTGGCTAAGGTTCGGGAAAAATATATTGCGGATGTGTTTATTTTTGCACGATAATTTTAAAATTATACCTAAATTCTTTCCTAAAGTTTAGTAGTTGAATTTGGAAAACAGATGAAGTAAAATTCTATAAAGAAATTGGAATTTTATATTAAAATAATATCACAAACTGACATATATTACAAAACGATGATTAACAAAAACAAACTTCAATTTAAAGGTGCCGCTTTTATACGGAAATATTCAACGAATAGTAGCTGTTTGTTGAGACAGCCCAAAGAAATCTGATTAAGTTAGAAAGAGTATGTCTTCACTTGTCAATTATATAAGTTTTATACAGGATGTATAACAGTTTTTAGATTGACAAATAATTTAGAATATGAAAAGAAAACATCGTTTTCTCCTGTTATGTTTTATCAAAAAATCCGCTGAATTTTACACGTCAACTGCACATTGAGAAAATTATATATGGCCTTATAAACATTGTCACACTCCACATAAATCATTTTAAAAACTAATAAGATTTGAATTGATGTAAATTATTAAGATTTTTTTAAGGTGTATACAGTTTTTCATATTCCCTAACGCATTCCTCCCCCCAAAAGTTGAAGAAAATTATTCACTTGGTGGATTTTTTGTGCATATTTAGATATAATATTTCAATGTATAAAGTGATTCGTTTCTCTAACGTTCTAATCTAATCTTCTTTCCCTTAGGATTAATTAATGCTGCTTTCCATCCACTTCCGCTTTTACATGCTCGCACACTGTGAATAATTTCATCCTTTATTATTATAGTTGATGTTGATTCAAGTATAAGATGAGATAATATTCAGTATTCACCGAGTGCAAAACAAAAATGCAAAACAGCATTTTATTAGCAATCAAATTTTCATAATAGATACCTAAGTTATTGACAGTGATTGTCATAAATCATATTGAAAGATTTATTCTTAAAATTATGGCTGATGAAGAAACAGAATCACCCACGGAAGGTAAAATGTAGATATATATATTTCTTATTTCAATTAAATAAACAAAATGGGTGGTAGCATCTCCCCCAGAAGCCACTGGAGAATCCGCTGGAGAGCCCCCTGAAGAAAGCCAAACAGAGCCTGATGTCAAAAAAGCGGCATCCGAAGAAGTCCAAAAGGTAGAACTTCCAACTAAAACTAAAAGCGAACCTCTGATGGTTGAAGTTCCTCCCGATGACCGCGATGCTTTGAATCAAACTAATTCTACCGAACAGGCGATAAGACCTTCAGCAAGCGCCGAAACAAAAGAAGAAGACTTGGCTTCGAGAAGGAAAAGTAGACAGGGTTCTATTTTTAAGCCTAGAACCTCAATAATCCGAGACGATATACATAAGAAATCCATAAGCGGAGGGTAAGAAATAATTAAAAGTCTAGCTAACTTTCTGGCTGTAGCATATATTAAGATAGGTACAGGTTAGGTACAACCATAGAAATCATAAAATATATAGAAGCCAGAAGCCTTTACATTAGACACTCAGTCACACTATGGAAGGGCTTAGAAAGCAGCCATTTAGGAAAAACTTAATGTAAGCAGCGCAATGTTTGCAATTGGATTATAAAAATCACAAATTGGACGTAAAATATTCATATTTTGAAATTCCCGCCTATTAGTGGGAAGCTACCCCATTAGTGTAACCATCTCATGAAAGCTAAGTTACTGCAATATTACCAGATTCGCGTTTTTTTGCATAGATTTACTATTTTCGATACCTCTTTTGAGCTCTATATATCTTATGATTTCTATAGGTACAACACAACCAGAGGTATGGAGTAGGGAGAATGCACTTTGACGATTGCGCATCCACTTGTCGTCCGACGCTATGGGTGCAGCCATTTTTTACTAGAAACGTCAACTTCTTGTTTTGGTTTGTTGTGTTGCTTGTGGTTATGTGTTTTTTGTGTTTTCCAGTTTTATATGTATTTTATTAATAATGACTTTTAAGTACGAATTTAGTTAGTATTTATCATGGCCTGTTGTTTTGTAAAAGACTGTTTAAATAGCAAAAAGTTTTTACCAAAAGGCGTTAGTTTTTATTTGTAAGTATTTCATCAAAACTTATCTATGATTTGAAGAGATTGTTTACTATTTTTTTCTCCAAAGGTTTCCTAAAAATGAATTATTGAAGAAATGGTTAGAGTCTGTTGGCATAAGTGATGATAAATGGGTCTGGCCAAGCAATAAATTTGTCTGCTCAGAGCATTTTAAAAAAGAAGACCTTATAATACCCGCTGGTAAAAGATTTTGGAAGTCAAATGCAGTTTCTTCGCTAAAATTAGGGAAGGTGCAAACTGAATCCAATGTATTGGAGCCTTCAATAGAACCTTCCACAAGTACAGTAGAATCTTCCATATCTACGATACAAGATTCCACATCATCGGTAGATATAATTAAAAAACAAAAGAGAAGAAAACGCAAGTTGGTAACGAATAGTTCAAATATATTTTCAGTATTTATAATTAAGAATTGGTAATTTCTAGTGCTCAAATATCCAAATATAATGTCGGCCACAAGTGCAGATAGCAGTTCAAAAAGGAGATATGTTATGCAACGTTATTTACTAAAGTATTTATTAATTTCAGTACTTTTATAACATTATTAAAAAAAAATTATGTAGGATTAAAGAAACGGCAAACAGCATATCGAAAAATGTTTTTGATGCAAAAAACAGATACAGAAATTGAAGAAGATTTTTAATATGAATTTTGTAATGGACTACATAAGAAAAAATCAAATTTTATCTGAAAATACTGTCGATCATCTGGAAAACACTTTACAACACTGTACCTCAGTTATTAATGATTATATACTTGAAGAATATAAAGATTTAGACACTATTTCATGAATCTTATCTCCTTGTACTTCTATGATTTGCAGCAACCTTATAGTTGTTCTACTCTTGCAAATCCTATGAAGAAATCCGTAGAGAATTTGTCTTACCACATCAAGGGACTATTCGTAAATGGTAACAGAATGTAAGTTGTGAAGTAGACAAGAAATAATTCCCTTTATTTGCTTAAAAAAAGATCAATGTGTTTTTGTTACATTGTACTCATTATGTTATTTATATATTTTGTACCTATGTATACATGTGTATGTATTTATATGTTTGTATATTTTATAATATTATGTATGTATGTAGACATATTGTTATGATGTACTTTTGGAACAAGTATTCTTGCGTGATATGTTTTTGTATATTTACTAGTTTGGTTTAACCCTTTTTTCTTCTTCTTCTTTGTTACGAACGCTTTAAACATTCACAGCCAGATTCATGAAATGGGCGTAGCGTTAATCGGACTAACCAGCTTTGCGCCCGTGTAAAGCGCGTTAGTTGGTCTAACCAGCCTTGCGCCCATTCACGAAACATGCGTTGCTAGGTAGCCTGTTTATTTACGTCCATATTTGCGCCGGTATTGTACCTGTCTAAAAATCGCGTAACTTCGGCCTCTAGTTCCTTGCGTTTCCCATTGTATATTTAGTATTTATATTCAAAAACAGTACTTTTCAGTGCTACGGATTAGTTAACATATTATAAAGTATTTTTCGCGTAACCTCCGCTAGTTTGACTAATGTTACGTCTTGTTGATGAATCCGTATGTCAGTGTTTTCATCCGTTTTACATGTATAGTTATAAGTTATCAAATAAGACGGAATACGCATAATATCTTTATTCCTACCATTTTATAATTCAGTTTGCCATTGTGACGTACCTACGTCGTGATTGCAAGACGACACAATGTCACTATGACGCCTGAGCGGTGGCGGCGGAAACCTCGGGCGCCAGTTTCTGTTTACAGTGCATAAACACCACTACTCGGGCGGCTACCGTGAAGACACGGTATGTCCAGAGGGTCGTGAGAGAGGAGTTAGACTTTCGGTGTCCAGTAAAACAAGGCACACTTGATAAATATTTACATTTATTGAGTGCAAACCTAAAGGTACAATTCTAATTGTTATCTTAACTAAAAATATCACGGGGCAAATAATTCGGTGCAAAAATATGAGGTAAACAGGTACGGTACAGAGTCAGCGATGCGGTTACGGGGTAGCGGTTTCTACAAGCGGTTAATACAAGCTACGTGCAAAATCAGGCAAGAGGAAGCAATCAAGCGGATAAAGCAAAGTTAACCTACTAAACTAAATATTTGGCCACTATTACTAAAAATAGAAACAACAAACGTTGACAGCGGGGCTTCTCTCCCGGGATTGCACGGCTGGGCAGCGGGGCTTGCGAAACGGCTAGGTGTAAGGAAATGTATGGTTAGTTACTACCCACGTTTCAGCTCATACAGACGGATTGGGAACAACATCCTATGAGCCGAACGCGTGGTGAGGCAAAGTACGCCGGATAAGGACAATAGCGTCTCTACCCTGTCGTAGTACGGACGGAAAGCTGAAACATAAAGTATGGTTAGGTACCTGAAGAGTAAAGTGAGATTAGCTACGACCCACGTTTCAACTCATACAGACGGATTGGGAACAACATCCTATGAGCCGAACGCGTGGTGAGGCAAAGTACGCCGGATAAGAACAACAGCGTATCTACCCTGTCGTAGTACGGACGGAAAGCTGAAAAGCAAGGTATGATTAGCACAAAGTTAACAGCGGCCAAGTTTTCCCTAACCTCCTACTTACTTCCTCTGCTTGCGGACAAGCACGTCGGTACAGCTTGAACGGCGGAACGGTACTGACTCTAATAACGGCGGTAGTTACCTCGTCAAGCCCTCGTTTGGCTTGGCGGACATGCGCAGTAAGCGTATGCGCAATTTACCTATTATCCTTATTTGATGGTGCTGGACTGGACTCCTGGCGGGGCTGGACTGGACTGCTGCTGGACTGAATTCCTACTCTGCGGCCACGACGGTGGAACACTTAACACTCCTAGGTGGTAGGCGGCTGCGCACTAGTCCCCAGACTCGACTTCTCTGGTGGGCTGGACAGGCAGGACTCCCCTCGTGGACGACTGGCCAGGAAATGTGCCTCCTCGGAGTTTGAAAGCCCTCAGTGCTGGTCACGGGTTGGCGGCTGCCCAGCGGTTGTCAGACGATACTTGCAAAAATCTCACCAAACAGCTATGGCTAGTGGTCCTGGCAAAATTTTTCTAAGTTAGAAAAATCACGAATAGCTCCTCTGGTGTGGAAGTGGTGGACGGACAGGACTGCTCTCGACGATGGCGGGCCAGGAACTGAATCGCTTCGTCGGTGTTAGAACGGCTTCAATGCTGATCACGGATCGGCGGTTGCGCAGTGGTCCTCAGACGAGACTTGTAAAAATCTCACCAAACAGCTACGGCTAGTGGTCGTGGCAGAATTTTTCTAAGTTCCTTATTTTCAAGGCAGGACTGCTCTCGTGGACGGCTGGCCAGGAACTGAATCGCACTTAGAAGTATTAGAAAGATTATCAGATTTTATCCTGAAAGAGCCACAATGTTTAGTTTTAAAAAACTTTTTGATATACTATGATATCGTATGGGAATTTTCATCTTTCAGGAAAAAAAAACGTGATCAGATTATTTTGAAAAATAGTTGCAGTTTTGTAAATTCACCAACAAATGTATTGTTAGTAAAGTAAAAAAACAATGTCATTACTCTGAGCTTTATTATCATAGAATATGTTCCTATTCAACGAAGTTATCAGCTCCCGTTGATTCATAGTAGCCACAATTATGCTTTAAATTCCTTCTTTTCAAATTTCTAGATCCTTAAAACTGCAGGTATTTTTGTTAATATTTAAAAAGCACTACGATTAGGAAAATAAAATTGATTTAAATTATAAATAGGCTTGGTAAATATAAGTGTATATAAAATATTGATTACTCCCTGTAGAAAATTTGACGTTTCTAGTAGACAATAGCGGCGACCTACATTAGGAAGTTTGCGCATATTGACGCGTCTTCTCCTTACTCCATATCTCTGAAGTCTGAACACAACATACAATGCAACATGATTGCGAATGGTGCGGAATCATACAGGAGAAAAATATTTTGTTTTTTATAATAATATGCGGCAATAAAAATATTTTTGTAGTCTGCAGATTTTCTGCTGTTGACCATTGCGTTAGGTTATATGGCTCTCCTGCTTGTTATACAGAGTTAACTATGACGAAGTACAAATATTTTAAGAGAGGATAGAGAAAAAATAAAATTAATGGAATCGAATTGAAAAAAAAATCCAAAACATTTTTTTTCTAAACTATATTACACCCTTATTTATCGACGCCCATGGTTGCTCGCCAAATGCGACTTTACGTATACGTTGAAGCATTGAGTAAATACTCAATGGTTAAAAGTACTGAAGCAGCATCGTTTTGGCATGTGTATCAATTTCCTGCACATTTAAAGAGAAAATTTTATTTACAAAATGTAGATGATTATATACCATTTGAATGGAAACATCCAGAATGTGGTCAATATTTTTGTACTTATAGTGATAGCTAATCTCGTATGATGAAATAAGTTATATGAGCTGATATATACGAGTATAAAGGATAGGTCACATTAAGCTCGTTACCAGCTAGTAACCAGGATCTGCATAACATATTAATTTACGGTAAAACGACAAAATTCTCTGGCTATGAGATGTTTTATTTTGTAAAACAAATTGCACTACTAATTGAGTTATATGTAAAAACTCCAGATGCGAAATTTCAATAACGCAGCTTATGACAGTATGGTTACTTATCAAAAAAGCGACAGGTATGTATTTAGAATACAGGGCAGCCTTCGTCAATTTTTATATTTGAATTATACAAAACTTTTTACTGGCAAAAATTCACTAGGAATAACTAAAAAAACACTCTCAGGCAATAATGTCGCACAAAGACAAAACTACTGTCAAAATTTGTTAGGAAATGGCGAATGGCAATGGTGTAAATATATTAAAATTAACAAATGGACGTCGAGGCGGAATTTAGAGCATACTCATTTATTCGTTGGCTAACCTTGACACAATACATAGAGCATAAGCTGATCTCAGTCAGTCTGAAGCCTTCTCCTCATGGACACGAATTTCACAGATTTTCTTTTAAATTATTAATGGCGGGAAAGTGTCAACTTTCCGCAAATATCGTAAAACGGGAATATTATCATCGCTAATTTCATCATTTTGTACTATGACAGTCAATTACAGTTTTATAATGAAAATGATAGAAAATGTTGCAGTTGGCACAATTCAGTAAAAGTTGAGACTTTTCCCGCCATTAAATAATTTTGGCGAATTTATTGCGAATTTCGCGTGCATGAAGATAACCTAATAATACTAATACCACAGCATAGGTAGACCAACAGTTTCACTCCATTGTCGGCACTTGAAACTGCTTTCAGTTTCTGCGGTGACCTCGAAATGTGAGTGCGATAGCACATCCGATAGAATTGACAGAATCGGTGATCAGGACCGGAATAAGAAATTTTTATTTGCGCGTGAAGGCGTAGTTATTCCACATGAAAGTTTACATTATATCTATCCACATTATGTAATAATTCATTATACAGTTATAAATGGGTAATTCAACATGTACTATACATCATTTACTGCTACTAACATACAGTGTGAAAATTTGATTTACTTCTTTGGACTTAAAAAAAAAGAGTTTAAAATATATATTATTGCACTACAAAACATTTTTATTTATTTACTTACTTTTTTTGTTATTAGTGATAATTACATTTTTTTGGTATTTTTTTAAATTTAAAATTTGACGTTTGAAGTTTAGTGGACAAATAATTTATTATGATTTTTTTTCGTCTTAAATGATCTACGTAAACCAGAAGACAAGTATTTTTCAGAACAGAGAAATTATGTTTACTTAACTTTGAAAATTGTTAAATTGGAGATAAAAGTGCAGTAAAATGTAAATTTGGAAAAAAAATATTTTTTATTATTTAGTTTTGAGACTTACTCTCATTATAGTGACTACAAGAAATATGATCATCTACATAATTTGAAGATGAGCCGTCTTGTGCAGGAAACGTTGGAACGGCCTCTTTGCGTAATCTATTGCGCAAATCGTTAGAAAACATATTATTTTAAAAACGTATTTGATATAGTTTGTATGAACTATTACTAATCCTGAGCAGCTTTTCTAATAAATCCTCTCTATTAGAAGCCTCTGCACAGAACTTTGCTCTAAAATAAAAATTTATATTTGTCAATAATATAAATATGTATATTTTAAACTTCACTTTCATGAGAAGTATTTATATTCCAATGTTATACTTAAGGAATAAGTTAATAAGCCGGGCCCCTCCTGAGACTGTCTCTTGACTCCCATTAAACAATTTTTCTGCGGGCGCCCATGCTTTTCACATACAAGCAGTTTATTTAAAAAAAAATTAATACTTTTAAGTCATTTTTATGCAACAATGTAGAGCTTTTACTCTATATATTAAAACAAATTCACTATTAACTAATTCGTTAATAGTTATTTATGCAACAAGTACAAAAAGTAAGTGTTTATTGCACGGGACGTGAAATTGTCCAACGAGGCCGTCAGGCCGAGTAGAACAACACGTTGAGTGCAATAAGAACATTTTGTACGAGTTGCACACAATATTTTTTCTACGTTCATGCAAAACTAAAAAATGTTTTATTTAAATGACACTAAGTGTAGGAAAATATGACGTTTATGTTTGTCGTGATGACAAAACGCTGTAGTATAATGACATATGAATGCAATAAACATTTTATTGCACTAGTGCAATAAAGAACAACTTTTTCCACTAAATACAGTTCAATAAAGTTTTGTTTTTTGCATGAACCTAGAAAAAATATAAAAACTTGCCAAGTATGAAACTGAATCGCACTGTAAATTGTTTCTATCGTAGAAATCTTTACTACAGCTACTATAATATTATATGGCCATTGTTTTCCAAAATACCCTGTGTATTCTTAATGAAAACCTTAAATTATTATTAAATTTAATCAATATAAAAATTTATTTTTAGGGATAGGAGAACCTCCATGTACAAATCAGAAGTAAGTCTTAAAATCATCTTAAATATCAAAATAACTAGTGATTAAATATTACAAAAACTAATAAAATTAGTAAAGAAGTAAATAAAACCGTTGCAATTATGTTAAGAAATTGTTTTAAGATTTATTATGTTCTGCTTAAATAAATTTTAAGATAAAGAAGTATTAAAAAGCAAAAAAAATATATATATTTGTTATAAAAATTAAAGTTTCAATGCAATCCCCAGTAGTCTTTTGAAGTACAGAATGTCTCGAAACGTCAGGAAGTCTAAACCGACGACACACAGTGGGGCAAGAAACCGGGAAAGTTGGCAAAAATTCTGAAACTTTGGTGTTTCTACTATAAAAATAGTTTATCAGCTCAAAACGCACCGATTTAGTCGTGAATATTTTTTAAAATTCTATCGGAGAATTTAACCATTTCAAATTGTTGGAAATAAAGTACCTAATCGTATTTTCTATTGCACTGAGCCCATTTTTTTAAAAAATATTAAAAAACACAAAAATTTGCATATGAAATTTAGTGATATCTTTCGGGGAACATCCAGTGTGATTTGCAATGTAGCCTTAATTTCCTCGCATATAGTCCTCGAAGAAGAGGCTGATTTTTTGATAATATTAAATAATTCCATCCTAATTATTCGTATAAAGTTCTGATCTGAAAAGAAATAAATCATGTAGGGTAAAAATTTGAGTCAAGTATTTCATTTTAACAAAAAAGGCGCAAATTGGTGCAATTTTTTTCTTCACGTTACTACTACTGAGATGATAGACAATCCACTGATACTTCGATCTTGACTTCAATCGAATTCACTCAGAATTAAACTAATTTTTTGTATAATAAAGACATAAGTATTATAAGATTTTTATTTACTTACTGGAAGTAGTGGGATCCATCTTTGAACTCAGTTTTAAAACTATCTTTAACTGTCTACCCTCTCGTTTCTTCAGCGTTTATTTGTGGCGTATTTTTGTTTACTAACAGAGTTTCCCTATCGCTTCCTGCAAAACATCAATAACGCGGTTCGAAATCTATACACATATAGGCTCTATTCAGATGAATGTTAAGATGTCTTTTAATGTAAACAGAATGTCATTATAGTCGTTTCCATTTTTCGATTTTTTGCTAGCTTTCTGTGTTCCCTGCCCCATTGTGCGACGTGACAACCGACCCTGAAATTTAGGCTTTATTGTTTCAATTTTGCAAAACGTATATAAAATATTATTAATTTTATTTTACTTTATCACTTTCGTTTTAGGAATTAAGAAAAAGTAAAATAAAGACTGCACTGGGAAGTATTATTGACATAAGGAGGTCTTCAGTAGCAGGTGAAATCAGTGACAAGAAGGTACGTAACTGATTAAATAATATGTTACTATTATTTAAGTTATATTTAAAAAATGTGTTAACGCTAAAACAGTAGTTCTCTCTGTATATCCTCATTGACGACACATTCTAGATTTTCATTTGTCGTTAATTTTTATAAAGATGTTCTGAATTAAAGTGCAGCCTTTTACGATATTATGCCGTTTACTCAAAAATTATACACATCTTCTACGAAAATGGGTTCGCAAATGCTGCATTATCAAAATACAAAAAAAAAACCGGGTTCAAATTGAATAGGTAGTGCTTTTCACAATATCTGCATTTTTATTTTTAGTCAGAAAAGAAAAATTTTATTTTCATCAGTACTAGTATCTTAATTTTTGCAAGTAATATGTGAAACAGCTTTTATTTTATTGACTTTTTTCTTACTATTTTTAGTTATAGAGAAATCGTATTGGATTCCACTATCCTTAAAGTTCCTACTTAAAGTGTTCATGTTCTTTCTGGAAAGCGAATAACAATTCCATAAATTGAAAAAAGACATTTTTCGTCAAGAAAGTTATGATGATTAAAAGATATGAAAAATATTACGTAAATTTTATGTTTTAAATATGATTGATGCAAGTTTTTTCATCATTTTGTACTCTTCACAGCAAATGATCCCAAATAAAAATATTATATATAGTATGAAACAAAAAAAGTTATGATACGGGAACGACGTATCTCAAAAATTGAGGTTTTAAGAGAAAGTGTTTTATAGGCCAAAAAATTATCTTGTTCCTTATCTAGGTAGGTGTCGATTCTGAAATTCTCTGTATTTAAAACTGATACATCCTGTACCCAGAGTGATTTAGAACTTATCTAAAAAAAAAAAAAATTGAGAATACATGCGTCATGAAAAATGAAGTTAATATCGTAAAAAAGTTTTTGCAAAATCCTTACAGCCGGATTCATCAAACTGGCGTAGCGTTAGTCGGACTAACCAGCTTTGCGCCCGTGTAAAGCGCGTTAGTTGGTCTAACCAGCTTTGCGCCCATTCACGAAACATGCGTTGCTAGGTAGCGAAACATGCGTTGCTAGGTAGGCTGTTTATTTACGTCCATATTTGCGCCAAAAGTTAGACCCAGTATTGTACCTGTATAAAAATCGCGTAACTTCGGCCTCTAGTTCCTTGCGTTTCCCACTGTATATATAGTATTTATATTCAAAAACAGTACTTTTCAGTACTACGGATTAGTTAACATATCATAAAGTAAGTATTATACATAGTAGTGAATAGGAGTATGCCTTTTATTTAAATTGGTGCAACAGATGCGTCAATTTTTCGCGTAACCTCCGCTAGTCTGACTAACGTTACGCTTTGTTGATGAATCCGTATGTTATAGTTTCCGAGTAAAAAATTATTGAAGTTGTAGTATTTTTAACCTTTACATCGCTGGGCTACTGTAGTCTCTAGTCAGGAGATTCCAAATATTGAAATCCAATAACTCTTTGTAGATATTAAAGTTTTTGTGATGCCAGTCTTTACATTAGTTTTTCAAGTGTCAAAAATGGTTCACGTGTTTAGCAACTCGGAGTTAATGGATATCGATTTAATTTATGGCGATGTGAAAATGCTTTAGCAGAGCGATTTCCCGGTAAACATGTGTCAAATGCAGCTACTTTTACAGCGGTGTGCAGTGAATGCAAGTGTATGCAACGCGAGAGAAATTTGAAACCGAATGGTGGAAAATATGGAGGTCCAGAGCGTACACGGCGTATTGCAGTAGTATGTCTTATCATATACGAGACTCAGTTATATCCGTACCATGTGTTTAAGCATTAATACCAAGGAATTGGATGAGGTGAACCGGTACCATGGCCACCACGATCTCCTGACTTTAAAGCATTTTTAATTCTTTTTGTGTGGATGATTTATACCAACGTATAGTTTGTATCATAGTTACTGCCAATAACTTACAAGTTCAAAACGGAAAAGAAGCAGAAGCATTTGTGTTAGTTTGTAGAAACTGGGTAAAGCGGGTTCAAGATTTTGTTGTAACATCAGGGATGTCAAACTATTTTATTAATTAAAACCACAAATTAATTCTATTAATAATTAATTACACCAACGGCGCACGAACAGTTGAATTTGCTGCATAAAATAGGTGTTATAAAATGTTATTTATTTCTTTCCTTGGGGATTTCTTTCCATTTTTGGTCTGGTCGCCGATTGCATGCTCTGCCACCTTATCAGGTTTTACAGTGGACCAGTTTCCAATGCCGTGCAGAAGTGCATTTTTAAATCATTTTCGAAATGCCATTTTTGATTTTTTTTTTACAAAATTGTATTTGTAAGAGTCCCTTGTACATTATTTTTTTTAAAGTAAGTCTGAATCACTCTGTATATAATGGGTCAAATGGTCAAATAATATCAATAGTTTACACCTACTTCTATCCTATGGACCTTCGTTACAAAGTTACAGGCCTCTAAAGTTAAAAATTGAAATCGTGGTTTAGTTTATAACTTCTAAACTATGCGGTGAAGATTTAGTTTTTGTTAATACATACAGTGTTGTATATCTTCTTGAATGTCATACCTAAATCTACATTGTCAATAACTCCACGGC
Organism: Monochamus alternatus; assembly: GCA_037114965.1. Classification (NCBI taxonomy): domain Eukaryota; kingdom Metazoa; phylum Arthropoda; class Insecta; order Coleoptera; family Cerambycidae; genus Monochamus; species Monochamus alternatus. The sequence continues at coordinate 44,191,597 of CM073427.1, read as the reverse complement.
TACGAAATTGTTTAAAATGATTTGTTCACGGTTATAATATAATGTATATATTATATTCTTCAAGTATAATGATATACATGCTTTTGCAATAATAATGACACTCCCTCAAAATAGTTATTGAACTTCTGAACTTTTCTATTGGTGAGTGAAACAACTAAGAACTAAAGTTAACAGTTGTAAGTAGATTTCATTACAAATAATATACTATTGGTAACGTAAATGTAATCCTATTTGAATTCAACAAAATTAACGGCTTCCTTTGGTATTTTATGTGGTAGTGCGCATTGTCGGCTCATCCACAATATTTTGTAAGTTCTAACATTATCGTTAACATAACTGTGGATAATTACTGCAAGATATAATTATATTAAGACAGAAATAAAAATCAGCCAAAATTAGTTAGTATTCCAGTTAAGAATAGTCTAAATTTTAGGAATGTAGCGATTTAATCCATGATACATGGATTTAACCCAACATACTCGCCCAAAAGTTCAAGGTTGCCGAATAATTTATCTTTTGACACTAGGGGATTATTGGGAATTACAAAAATTTTGCCGAAATTATGTTCTATCTTCTGAGTGCATAGTTCTTTATGTGATAATAATCGTCCCAAAATGTTTTGTGAATCAAATTATTGTGCAAATAGGGGTAAAATTGTACAGAGTGTCCCGATAATTCTGCAGAGTGGTTTATGTCGAAAACTAACTTTTCTTAGAACAAATATTGTTCCCAACTCGTGCGGAAAGTATATTTCTCACACTACAATGGCTGTCGGCGTGCGGGGAAGCATCACTTTCCGCACTAGTTAGGAAAATAACTATTAAAAAATATTTTAAATTTTCCAGGTATAGATCTCTACTGTATTTCTGTATATAGAGTTAACACCTTGTATCTTGGTAAAGGCGTTGATTAAAACTTCCAATAATATTTGAGATCGCCTAGGTGCCTTATATTCACCGATAACGTACATACGTTATTGGGAAATGTATATATTTCCTATTGGAACATCCTGTATATCGTTTTATCGGAATATACAGGGTGGCCAGATGAAAACGAAACAGAGCCATTTTCAGGAACTGCGTCAAGATTGTAGAAAAACGCTCAGACCCGTCGATTTTAGATTAAAAGGGGACATTCTTTGCTGGTATTTTTGACCCCGCCTCGTTCACCTCCAAGCAAGGGTAAGCATCACTCCAAAATATTTAAATGGCATTGGGGGTTGAGTAATATTTATTTTGAAAGCTTTTACAATTCTCTTTACAACAGACTTTAAATTTTATAATTCCGCCCAATACTTAATACGAATTTTGATTTTAAAGTTGAAGCTTATGTACAAACAATTAGTAACGGTAAGAATGTCACTCATTCGAGTTAAGTACGCCAATGGTATAAATTTAGTATTTCTTGCGTTACATTGGTTTTTGGCGATTTGTTATCACTTTCGTAAAAAAACGCAATTGTAAAAAACAGAAATGAATACTATACACATACAATGAACGTAAAATTAGTGGATTCCAAATTTATTTTCCAGTATTATTTGGAAGCGTTGGTTGGTAGGTTATTTAATTGTGTTTTTGAAAATTAAATACCATGATTTATTCCATTGCAGAAAGGGTAGATATCATTTCGTTTTACTTCAGAAGGAAGTATGTTCTAGAGTTAGTAAACAAATTTCAAGAGACAGGGAATGTAGCCAATAAAAAGTGAGAAATTGATAAACCTATAGTTAATGAAGCTAGTGAAGCTGCAGTTTTGGGACAAGTTCATCTTGATCCTACATTAAGTACGAGGCAGCTGACATCTGTGTCTGGGATCAATCCAACTAGCATACAAACCATTTGAACAAGAATAAATTCCATCAATACAAAATACATTTATTCTTCAGGAACTTCATGAGGATGATTATGACCGCCGTTTGCAATTTTGCGAAATAATGAGTGGGCGAGCAGGGAATGATACATAGTTCCTGTTTAACATCTGTTTTTCTGATGAATGCAGTTTTTGTTTGAACGGAACGGTAAATCGTCACAATTGCCGCTATTGGTCAGATTCAAACCTACGAGGTGCATACACAGCAACCGGAAATATTAAATGTATGGGCTGGAATTTTCGGTGACCGGCTGGTGATATTATTGAAAATGTTCCAGAGTATGATGAAGATCATTTGATTTTTCAACAGGATGGTGCTCCTCCGCATTATGCGTTAATTGTTCATCAGTATTTGGACCAACGTTTTCCACAGAATTGGACTGAGAGAGGAGGCAACATTGAGTTGCCTCCACGATCACCGGATCTAGCGCACCTTGATTTTTTTATGGGGATACCTAAAAAGTAAAATCTATAAAACACAGCCACCGCCGCTGTAAGATTTGCGTCAAAGAATCGTTGACGAATGCCGTTGAATCATTCCGGAAATGCTTCAGAATGTGCGCGAACGTTTCAAATAAAATCTTTATTCTTGTATGGAAGCGGGCAGTCATCAGTTTCAACATTAAACCAACTAAGTAGCAGGTATGCAACTAAATATAATTTAAATTTTTTTTCTAAGTATTGCGTGGAATTATAAAATTTAAAGTCTGTTGTAAAGATAATTGTAAGAGCTTTCAAAATAAATATGACCCAACCCCCAATGCCATTTAAATATTTTGGGGTGATGCTTACCCTTGCTTGGGGATGAAAGTGGAGGAGTCAAAAATACCAGCAAAGAATGTCCTCCTTTAATTTGTTTTTTACTAGACCTCTTTCAATCAGTTGTTTCTGATATTATTGATAAATATCCTACCATAGCTTTCATTATTGGCGATGATTTTAACTGCAGGATGTCTAATCATGGTGATATACCTTTTGAGGCTCTATCGGGATCAAACCTTTTTGAAGAGAGGTCTAGGTGTGATTATGTAATAAATTCAAGAAGGCAACATTTCCTAAATTTTATGCAGAATAATTGCTTTTCATTACTTTTCGAGTACTAATGGTAATAGTGTTATAGACTTGGTATGGTGTAATAATATTAAACTCGGAACAGTGGATGATTTGTTAGTTCTAAACGGTTGTCCAATGTTACATCATTTCCCAGTATCCTTGAAACTAAAGTATTTTCTATTGAACACAACATGTGGTTCCACTTTGTCTGATAACATTTCACGAACAGTTTTAAGATGGGATGACAGACTTTCTGAGAATTATAGTTTGGTTTTGCAGCATTCTCCTCGTGTCTTGCCTACTGCAAATATATTAGATTCTTATAATAATTTGTGCTCGGCAATACTTGAATCGGCTATCAGTGTAGGTTTAACAAAATTAATAGGTACCCACAATCCTGATACTTTTATTTCAGAACGTAAACCTTGGTTCGATTCTGAATGTAAAGCCATGAAAACCGAACTTGGGCGTTGCCTAACTGAATGTAAGGCAATTAGTTTTGTGGAAGCTTTTAAAATGCACTATTTCAGTATCAGAAAGCAGTACAAAGGGCTTATCAGTTGTAAAAAGAAAGCTTTTGAAAAAAAATTCATCGTTAAGTTGAGTTGTGTAAATGATCAGAGGACTTTTTGGCGAACATCACAAAAATTTCGAGGAAACAAACATACTGTATGCCTTTCTGTTGAGATCTGGGAACGTTACTATGAAAGTATTTATCCGCCGAAGGTAACTGATAACACTGTATATTTTGACGTGAGAGACCCATTTCTTGACGCTCCTATCAAAATGGAATGGCTAGACTTTACACTGTTCCACTGTAAAAACGGAAAATCACCAGGTGATGACGAAATTTCGTACGAATTTCTTAAAAATCTTCCTCAGAATTGGCGACTTTATTTGTGTGTTCTTTTTAATTGTATATTTGACGAGGGTGTGCTCCCGGAGAGTTGGTCCAGTATTTCACTATCTATGTTGCATAAAAAAGGCCCTACTGACGATCCTGCTAACTATCGAGGTATAGCATTGATCAATAGTCTTACTAGTATTTACTAGCATACTTCTTTCTAGGCTATCTCTTTGGGTGGAATCTTATAATATATTACCTGAATGCCAATCTTGTTTCCGGAAAGGCCGGGGCTGTATTGACAATGTCTATGTGCTTAGTTCAGTCGCACAACTTCATTTAAGGCTTAAAGGTCGCAAGGTTTTTGTAGCATTCGTTGATTTTAAACGTGCTTTTGACTCCATTAACCATTCCCTTATATGGGAAAAACTTTACAAAACTGGGGTAAGCTGTACCATAATTCGGATTATTAGGAATTTATATTCCAACGCGCATATTAAAATCCGTTCAAACTTTAACCAAACGAAGGCCTTCAACTTAACCACAGGAGTCTTACAGGGTGAGTCTTTAAGTCCTTTGTTGTTTGCCCTTTTTATAGCAGACATTGAAGATTTTTTCCGATCTCACCATGTCCATGGTCTTAATATTGATAATTACATTGATGTTGTAATGTTATTGTATGCCGATGAGCTGTTTCCGAAATAGATCTGTGTCGTAAACTCAGTTTGTTGGAAAGATATGTTCTTTTAAATCAGCTTACAGTTAATACAGATAAAACTAAGATATTGTGTTTTTCCCGAGGAGATCGAATTAATAATTTCCCATTTCGATCAATTCTGTTATTTGGGAGTTATTTTTTCATCATCCACGTTTTTTCGTGTTATGGCTGAATCGTCAGCTGCAAAAGCCAAACAAGCTGTAGCCTCTGTTATCTCTCTAATGTCTAAATCTAAAATGAACTCCTGGAACTCACGTTTTGTGCTTTATAATTCAATAGTAATTAATTCTCTAGCAAATTCCTTAACAATATGGGGCTCACGGTACACTGATATATTAGAAAGGGTTCAAGTTGGTTTTTTCAAAAGATTGCTATTGCTGCCAATTAATACTCCTAGTTATATTGTTAGACTTGAAACAGGTGCTATCAGTTTATCACTAACAGTACAGAAACACTTGCTTTAGGAGGTCGGTAAAAATCTCCAAAATTGCCATACTTACCTGAATACTGAACAGAAATCCACAATTGCTTCAAACTCGGTGAGATATCAGAAAAATGATTTTATAAGACAAATTTCTTTTTATGAAAAACCCAACGCCTCCGGCTCTGCTTGGTCTATCTTCTCTCAAGATTAGATTATAGTTTGGAATACTAATATGGGCAAAATTCTCATTGATAATGGGGAATGCCACTATGCTGGAAAAGTTTTTGGAAACTCAGTAAATTACATTGTTTTGGAAATATATGAAGACCATATTCATTGTTTTTTAAATTAAATTAAATTTAAACAATTTATTGGCAAATTAATGTACATGTGACGTCAGATGTACATTTTTAACATGCGGCAACAGAGCAATAGCATGAAACTTGTCTTAGAATAAAAGAAATGAAATGCAATACTGTATAAATAGAGACAGATATAGGTAAACATCATTTGTCACTTCCGTCAAGAGAAATAGAGGAGAGGAGAACGAGCTTCGACGAGTGCGCATCCATATTTCACTAGGACGCTACGGGCGCTGCCATTTTGAAATTATGTACGTCACACTTTTAAGTCAAGATATTTATACATAACGGTCGGACGGGAGATTAAACGTTTCGTATTTCGAGCTAACTGAAAATTTCAAAAGTACATATTTGTTCATATTTCATTTAAAATTTAAGGTGTTTCTAAATACAAATTTTGAAACGACATGATAACATAATATTTTCAATCCCCTTGGTATAGATGAATTGAAAATGACAGCCTCCTGTATTACTAAGTTCGCGCATCTTGACGCCCATTCTCCCCTCCTCTATTTCTCTGATTGTCATGCATTGTTGCCAGCTGGTAAAAATGTACGCGTGACGTCATGTTGTTTTAAATAATTAATATCTCTCATAAAACTGCATATTAGTCCAAATCCTATGACACGTATCCAATGTTTTTTAGAGTACTCTCTAAGAATGCAAAATACCAAATTTAGTGGTATTCCCCATTAACCAGGTTTCCGTTATCGCAAAAATATCAACATCGTCTAAAATTATATAGTTTTTCAAAAGGTCAAAATGAGTAAATATTGATTGTACATTACGGTGAGCAAAATTCAATAATTTTACCACATTAAACAAGTTTTAATGTTAAATGTATACAAATAAAAAACAATAATAATAATAATGAAAGAAAAAGAACATAAAAAAATATATGACAAGAGATAACGATTGATAAAATAGGCGTTGACTACTCATAAGTCCCATACAACATTCCAATTTTATTCAAGCTATATATAATTTGAAATCAGGTGTTTTTTTATTCTTTGGTAAAATTGGAAATATTGGATGTTTCAAATTCTATCGCAAAGAACCTGCTTTTGCTTTTATGTATGTATCTATAGTTATACAATAATTCCAAGTATTTTTAATTACGTGTCTCATTCTATTGGTATCGAATATGCAAAATTGTGTGCCAGGTTGTACCCTTATAATAGGGAGCAGATCGATAAAGGTGGAGTTTATTGTAATCCTTTAAATGGTTAACAAGTTCAACATATCGTAACAGTCTGTTCGTTAGTCCTGTGTCCGATGGCAAAACTGTGATCAAATAATATAAGAAGTATGAGTTCGAACTCATTGACAACACCACCACCTCCACCTGTAGAGGTAAACATGGTACATTTTTTTGTTTTGTTCAAATAATAGCCGCTTTAATAGATTAATACCATATTTTTTAAATATATTTTAAATCAAATGTTTAATTTTTTCTGTGAGAAGGCTACTGTAAACAATAGTTTCTTAAAGCTAGGTATTTTTTTAACCTTAGTAATTTTAGTTCACTGACTGATTTTTTGATTATTATCTGCCACAAAAAAATTCCCATAATTTTTTGTGATTTTTAAAATTGATGACTATCACAAAGAACATTAAAAATAGTAGGTATCTGATCTATCGAATGCATTCTTTAGCAGTTCAATAAGTAAATTCAATTTCGTGTGCGTAATACTTTGTTATTTTTTCGAAGTTAAAATAATTTTGGAAAATCTGTTTCGCCAGTGCTCCTCTTACTTTTCCTCTTTTTGTACAAACCATATTTTATAATTAAATGAAACGAATGAAATCTTTCACTTGGTCCCTTGTTTTAGTAAATCTTGCGCTAAATGTACAGTTTTATTTATGTACGAAATTGCATTGAATTGAATTGAAAATAAGTGTTTATTTAATATTAAAAATTAGAATAGAAGGCCCATTATTAAGGCTGATATTGTTTATTAAGAAAATGTAACGCTAATTTTGACCGTCACTGCATTTCCATTATCTAACTTAATATTAACTACGCTACCGGCAAAAATTCTGTATGATTTGGAATTGATAAATGTTATACATAATGTTTTAAATGTAATAGATATAATTCTTTCACAGGCTGTACGCTATATGAATACGTATAAATTGGAGTCCGATAATCCATTTAATCCGGAAAAAGTGGATAAAATCTTGGAAACCGTTATGATAGAAGCTCTGGAAAATCTGACGTACGACATGGAGAAGTGTCCTAAGCAAGCGAAATGGGCGTCAATGGCGATAAGAGCAAAAGTAAAAGCGTTAGAATTTGATAGGTAAATAACTACATTTTGAATTTATATCTACTAATAAGAGCACATACCCGCCACATTTCTATATTTTTTTATTTTTCATTTATTTCAAGTTCATGCCACACACATTACAGTGCTTACCACATACTTCTACGTGCTTACACACGTCAAAAATAAAGCACTACACTTGAACAGCCTAAGAGAGAGAAAGAGAGGGGTAAGAACTGTTTTTACATTGCTGTTGAATTTACAGATGTAGGAGAAGTTTTCCTGGGGAAAACCTTTCAACTTTAATTCATATTTTGTCATATAGATGAGGTTTTTGTCTATCTCTTATCTTTAACGTATATTCGTTGAAAGGTTTTCCTGGAGAAAATCTTTCAACTTTAATTCATATTTTATCATATAGTTGGGGTATAGTTTTGTCTATCTTTTATCTTTAACGTATATTCGATACAAACATAACTTATCATGAAAAATTTGATATTGTTGATAATAAAAATAAAATAATTTCCAGAAAAGTTCAGACACTTGTAAAATGTTGTTTTAGGAAAGCTACCTAACATTGCTTTCTGTTACAAGTTTCGCGTATTGGGATGCGTGGAAAACTAATAAATAATACAGCACCCAAAGAAGGGGTCTGTCCGATGGACTAGACCTATATATTCTATGTATTTTCACATGCTGAATTTATATATGGGGTCATCAATTTAACTTCGTCGCCCTAATTTCTAGGTCATTCCAAGGTCAAGGCGAAAAATAGATATGCAAAAGGACCAGACTATCGTACATTTATATTTTTGGGGTCGCTGAATCTGAATCTGGGGTTCATTCAACCTTATCGCTCTAGGTTGCAAGTGGATCGTATATTGATGTTTTTGGGGTCACTGAATCAGAATCGGGGATTTTTTTAACCCTATCATGTCAGCTTCAATATATATATGCAAATTGACAAAATCACCATACATTTATATATTTGGGGTTTCAGAGTTTTTACCTCGTTGTTGAAAAATACTGAATATGTATTATGTATTGAAAATATACGTAAGAATATATCGGGTGGTCCACTTTCAAAAGCGGACCCTTTAGAGACAGACAGATAACCACAAAATAATATCAGTTTGTATTAACTGTATAACTATATTCGAAAAATGCTTCGTTACAAAGATATAGGGTGTCAAAATTTTTATCAAAACTTCCAAATTTATTAACATTTTTAAAACTACTTTAGATATTTAAATGAAATTTGGAACCTTTGCACAGGTAATGTAGATACATATTTTTACGTAAAAAATATTACTTTTCTTTCACCAGTGGTGCGTGTACGCACAGATCTTCGGGAAATTTGAATGAAAAAAATGTTACACCAATGTTTTTTTAGAAACAAAAACTATTTCTAGAATCCTTGTTCAATTTCCGTCAGAAAAAGGCTCCTTACTTTTTTCGTTTGACAAACCGTTTACCAGTAAAAAATTAAAATTCCTTTAAGCAACTGGAATTCATACAAATTTTAATCTGCCGTAGTAAGCCATGAAACAAAAGAGACTACTACTGTCAGTGTTTTTGCATTTTATAATGACAGTTAATTGAATTGTGTCAGGTAATTTAATTTCGAGTTATTGTTAACATTGCTATTAGATTGTTGTGTAAGTATTAATCTGCTTTTTTCTAACAACGAATACGCATATATTCATTTTTGCTATGGATTTTCTGATGGAAATGCAGAAGCGGCAGTTCGTGAATATCATAGACGCTATCGAAGGGAACAGAAACCGTCGATATAATATTCAGAATAATCGTATACTACATACTTTTGGTAACAATCCGAGGCTGAGCTCTCGGAAGGCAGCTCAGCACCTTCACATTTCAAAGTCTAAAATATTACGAACACTACACGATGACCACAGACATGCATAACACCTACAGTCTGTTCAGGATTTGCTGATGCTGAAAAAAGATGAATAAGATTTTACCAGTGGCTTTTAAACTCGACGGAAGAAAATCCTGACTTTTTACATAAGATTGAACTCGTCCGCGTCCTCTTTTACCAGACGTGGGGTAACAAATTACCATAATATCCATATTTGGGCACATCAGAATCCTCGAGAAATTCAAATCATTTCAAAATGAATTTTCCGTAAATGTTTGGTTGGGCGTTGTTGATGGTAATGTTTGTGGTCAACCGCAAGATTGAACTCGGAACTATTTATGGAGTTTCTTAACAATAATCTGCAGGATTTACCCATTAATTTAAGGTATGATAGTTGGATACAACTGGATGGAGCTCCCCCGCATTTTGGAATAGCTGTAAGAGAATGGCTCAATACCAATTATCCTCAACGATGGATTGGCCGGCTAGGGAGGAATGACTTGAATAATGACGTGGTTAATGGTATTGGACCAGTGGCCTGGCCACCCAGGTCACCGGATGTTAATCCGCTAGACTTTTACGTTTAGGGCACTATTCAAGATAAAGTCTACGCTAATCTCGTATTAACAAGGGAAGATTTAATTTTAAGAATTCAGCAAGCCTGGAATGATATGCGGCGAAATCCGCATGAAGTATCTGCTGCAATAAATGCGTTAGTGAGAAGATCGATGCGTTAGTCGAAAATATATTGAGTGGGTGGACTACATTTCGAGCAATTTTTGTGATTTTTCCCTTAATTTTCTTTCTTTTTGTTAATGTTGTTGAAAGCCACTAATTAAATTTCTCATTTTTGTTTCTGTTTACTTAATTGTTTTTCAGAAATCATGAGGTAATTTAATTTAAACGGTGTGTCAAGCGAGAAAAAGTAAGGAGCCGTTTTCTATTGTAAATTGAACAAGGATAAATAGTTTTTGGCGTACCATTTTTTTTCATTAAAATTATACGAAGATCTGTCCATACGCATGCCGCTGGTGGAAGAAAAATTTAATTTTTTACGCAAAAATATGTATTTAGATTACCTATTCAAAGGTTCCAAATTTCATTTAAATATCCAAAGTAGTTTTAAAAATATTAATAAATTTGGAACTTTTGATAAAAATATTGACACCCTGTATCTTTGTAACGAAGCATTTTTAGAATATAGTTTATAATAAAAACTGATATTATTTTGTGGTTCTCTGTCTGTCTCTAAAGTTTTCGCCTTCGAAAGTGGACCACCCGGTATAGGTCTAGTTCGTTGGACAAATCCCGAGACATTTCGGTACAATACAATATCTAAAGTTTGATTGTTTTGTTTTAATGTCCTTAATAACACCTTCAATATTTAACTCCTACGTTTCGTATTCTAAATGTAAATCAGCGGTAACGAGGGCAACCCGGTATGCTATAGGAGGCACTGACGCCATACAGTGGTTTACGCGAGTTCATGTTCTCAAATTATTTTAAGGACTTTAGAGGCGTCAGAAAATTATATTTTTTTCAAATCGCATTAAAATTACAAAATCATTCGTAAATGCGGTTTGGTTGTTTCCGGGCTGTTGGCCACGTCGTCGATTTAAGACACTTGACGTCAAGAGTCTTAAACCGACGACGTGGAGTTATTTCGGCAAAATTTCATGGACTGAGCTTTTGGGAATATTTTCCTGCGATGCAACTAACCTAACGCTTATATCAGGATTATTATCAACCACATCCAAAACACGAACTTCAGCCCCAGGAGTTCGAGTTCGTCGTGGGCGACCAACATCAAACCGCCTCGTCTTAAAAGAGCCAAACTCACCTAATCTCTGATGGACAGTACTGAACAACTGCGGTCGTGGAATTCTTCTATTTTGAAATGCATCTCGATGCAAACGTTTTGCTCTTGATGCATTTCCCGCAGCTAAACCATAATAATAATGATGCATATCGCGCAGCTCCTCATTTTAATCTAAATAAATAAATAATATAAATTTGAATCTAAACTTAAGATCAAATATCGAATAATACGTTTTTGAGCTGAAAATAAACATAAAATAAAAACTGGGTCAATAAAGTAACCTATTTTTTAAAATAATATTTATAAAATAATAATAAACTATATACCAAAAATTATTAAATCGAATACTAAGTTTAATGTCCGGTTAATCGTATTGGTGATAAACTGTCACTTATTTTTAGGTACAAAATAATTTCTATAGTTACTATTGGTGAAAAACATTCACAAGATGTACTGGTTACATGCAGATTTTTGTGGGATGCTGAGAAAGATAGATATTCTACGTTTGCTATGGAAAATACATACGTATTCGGAATAGCCCAATGTTTTGGTTTGTATTACGAATAAAATAAATAGAAATTTTCTTATGTATAAACTAGATGAAATAAAATGTACTTTTTGAAATATATACTTGACATTATTTTAAATATGACCGTAAAAAAATTATTTTCAAATTTGGATGAAGAGAGTGGCGTATATAAATTCCAAAAAGCTTTACTAGGCAAATTGACATGATAGATTTTAAATAAATTAAATGTCTCGATGACCCTTGTAATGAATCTATTTTATTTTGCTCACGCTGTGCTGTAATTCTTGGGCGCACGCTGTACTTAATTTGTTTGGTCACAGTTTATACAGTTCGGCGAGTGAAGGTTCCAGAGGTTGAGGCTAAATGCGCAATGAACACCAATGAAACTCATTTGTACGTCACGAAGTGGGAGGAAATCTATTTCTTGACAAATCACCGTGCCCCTTGAGCGCCCGAATGTGCGCGGCTAAATGCGCAGTCGTCTAAAAAAAACCGAAATCTGGGACCTCGATATCAAAGAAGCCGACGTGAAGACGACGTGCTGTAATAGACTGTGGTTTGCAGGGTTTCCAATGGTGTATAACGAAATTACTTACAGTTAACGTCTTGTTTACTCACAAACTGTTTGAAATACTCACATAAAAATCTAGTCAATAGCCGTTTTCCTTTTATACAGAAATATTAGCTAATCTAAGTTATGTTCCTAATGCTTAGTAAGATTAATTGAGATTTCTGGTAAAAAGAAAACGGCTAATCTATTGAAGTTAATGATAGAAAAATAATGATCTCAATTGGGAATTCAAATTAAGAAAATAGCGCCATGTGGCGAAAACTTGAACTAGTCTCGATGACAATGTTTCAAAGCGTTACTTTTGATTTTTGTAAGAAAAGATTTAATTAATTGAAGAAACTTAACTATGAAAAAGAGAAATAATTGATAATAATGGCATAAATTGATAAATATTTATAAAAATAAATAAATACGACTAGACATTCTGAGACGATTGTCATAGAAACTAGTTTGAAATTTGACATCAGGTAGTGTATCTCTTACCTTGAATCGCCAATTAGAACTAATTTTCTTTTCGTGAAAATCACCTACCAAAAGATGGCACTGGAACATCAACTACATATCAATATTGGTACAACAGTAATATTGCAGTGTACTCCATTAAATTATTTATTAATTACTTGATGATCCCAACCATATCCCAACTACTTTGGGAGGCAAAATTGTCTCCGACTCCAAGCAACTTTTTATGATATTGTTGAATTATAATACAGGGTGATTGCAAATAAACTAGTAAAAATGAGACCACAGATTCCTTAGGTGAAAATAAATCAATTTAACCTAACATATCTATATCCCAAGTCGCTTAATAAAAAAGATAAAAGTCAAAGTTAAAATTTTATTTTAGATATTTGTAGATAACTTCTTAAAAAATCCAAATATTTACTTAAAATTTGTAAAGCAGGGGTTTTTGCGGGTGAAAAATTCAAATTTGTTTGACACATCATGTTTCTTTTAAATAGCAGAACTTTTTTGCTGCTTAGTGTATTCATCTGACTATTGAAACAATCGATTCTCCTATCTGTTATATTTGAAAAAGGTATATTTTGCTAAAGTCGGTAGGAGTAACCATTTTTGAAATAATCTTATATGAAATACTCAGTGCACCGAGTAAAAACTATTTTGGTTTGAGGTAAAAAATTTCAAGAAGATCGGCGAGGTTTCATGAAACCATTTTCCAACAAAGCACAAAGATTTTATCAAAGCAGGCCGATCTTCTTGAAATTTTGCACATCTCCATAATTTACGGTTCTGAACAACTTTTTCAAGTAACTTTTGCTATATTTTCAGTAGCAAAGTCAATTTACCTGAAACGATAACAGTTTTCAATCGGTGCACTGAATATTTCAAATAAAATTATTTCGAAAACTGTTACTCCTAACGACTTCAATAAGGTATACCTTTTTCAGATATAACAGATAGGAGAATCGATTCTTTTAATAGTCAGATGGATACACTAAGCAGCAAAAAAGTTCTGCTATTTAAAAGAAACATGATGTGCCATAGGTGGCGCCCTCTACTAGTGACGTCAAAATTAGAAACAAATTTGAATTTCTCACCCGAAAAAAACCCTAGTTTATAAATTTTTAGTACATATTTGGATTTTTTGAGAAGTTATCTACAAATATCTAAAATAAAATTTTAACTTTGACTTTTATCTTTTTTATTAAGCGACTTGGGATATAGATATGTTAGGTTAAATTGATTTATTTTCACCTAAGGAATCTGTGGTCTCATTTTTGCTACTTCATTTAAAATCACCCTGTATAAAAGGCAAAAAGAAAAAACCGCTAAAATATGTGATGTGTTCGTTCGTAGAACACGGAACACGGATTAAATTATAATTATATGTGTGTTCTGTTCGTAGAACACGGAACACAGATATCGTCAAAATGAACATGGATCAAATAGATGAGCATAAACCACGATCCGTGGAAAACCATAAAACTCCATAAAACGGATCAGGTGCATAGACTACTAATCGGGAGATATTCTCCATTACATCCACAGAGCATAGAACATATCGAGGACGAGGAATTATACTCCTGGTATTTTTGTGTTTGGGCATGAAATTCAGCTAAGCAGTTGGCGAAATCAATTACTCACAAATTTACTTACAAGTGGTAAAAACGCTCACATTTGTAACCCTGGGTTTGGCGCACAGCGATTTTGCACACGACACTACCTACCGTTCTGTATAGTCGGCGAAATCGCCTTCACTAGCAGTGCTTAGCTACAAAATATATACAAGAAGAAATACAATATCCCTACTAACGGTTGGCAACAACTGTGGCAGTTCAGCACCATCTACTTCCATAGACGACCAAATGAATTAAAAGCGGAGGCGGGTATTCTGATTCTACTATTAATTTTTTTGTCTATGTAAGTAGTCAATATTTAAAATATGTACACAATGTACAATTTGTGTATATATTTTAAATATTAACTTCTAAGAAAATAAATCAATACAAAAACAACAAGCACTTTTACAAAAATATAATTCTCATAAAAAAAAACTATTGTAACAATAAAAAATAACATTATATCTAGTAGCATAATTTATACATAAATGGCAATACATTAAATAAACAATATTCTTTCTCAGTCCTAATTTAACAGTAGGTAAGCAATATACAGAGATAAAAACAGTGGCGGCTCGTCGTATGAAGCAACTGAGGCCAGGTCTCACTGTAAAATTTGGCTCTCACGATGTATGTTTTAATACCCCATAATTGCTTCTATTGTAGCCCTCGTAAGTTATAAATAACGGATCTAGGTTACGTTTCAATATCCCACCGTTCTACCCGAGCGGGGAGTCACGAGTCATGCGCCAATCCGACCACAGTGAGGCCCAATTTGCCGAGCCTCAAATTTCCTCATACATGCTTAATACGTTATGGCTTCCCCCACCACGCGATACGGTCAAAGTCGTTGTTTTCCGTTCTAATTTGAGGCCCGACGTTGAACGGCGTAATGTGTGTACGCGATTAACCGATTGCTTGAGTGTTAATATTTTTATTTGTATTTTGAATTTCCAATAGTTGATTAGTTACTACTACTGAATGCGGTTTCTTAGATATTTTCAAAATGAGGTGGTAAGGTTTTGAGGACAGGGCAAGTATTAATTTAAAGTAAATAAAAATTAACTTCATTATAGGGTAAGATTACATTATCTATATGCTCATTGGTAGGTAATAATGAATCTCTCTTAACGATATTTAGATTTTTAAAATAATTTCAAGACATTGAATTTGCAATTTGACCAAGATATACAACAAAATTTTAGCGTGCACAGATTAACTTTTCCAAATTCTGCAAATTAAATACTTAAATGTAAACTACTGCTGTAAACAAATTAAAATCGTTAAACACAGAATTTTTGAATTAAGAGACGAAGACAAATTTAATAATATTTTTGATAATGCGAAAAATACGACTGAATTAGGAGTAAAACGGGGTAAAAGTTGCGACAAATTACTAACTATTTGTATACACTTATCAATAATTGCAGAATGAATATTATATTCTGGACAGAATTTATTTATCTTTAAAGCTTCGCCATACATTTTTTAAATTTACTCTTCATTTGCGAAGTACGACCATGTTTATGAAGGAAATCATACAGTCCCACATGAACTGCATCAATTAACTTAATAACATTATCACTTTTTAAACGATTCATATAAATGATTTTTATTAACATCTTTAGAAAGCAAACTATTTTTACATGCAACACAACCTCCAATATTAATTATGTTAATAATATAACTAGCAACATATGAAGATGCTTGATTCTCTTTATAATCGACAAAATCGTCACTCAAGTTAAAATCAATATTTTCATACTCGTCTATTTCCATTGGGTTATCTGACTCACTTGCCTTTTAATAATTTTGCAAAAAAGATCCAAAATCACCTAAAGATTTACGATAATCATCTTCACAGTTGTTACATTTTGAAACAGGAACTCCAAAATTATTTATAACAACAGTTTTTAGAGCAGCTACGAATTGGTGACACGTTGGATTTGTGTTACAAATACCGTACTGTGTAATTTGGCAGAACAAGTTTTTCGATGGATCTTGAGTTAAATTACGTAAAGATAAATATTTTAAACCTTTAGCTTCTGAGTTTGTCCATAGCCGATTAATTGCTCTAATACTTAATTGCCAACCTTCTACAAACTCGACTAGTTTGTTCGAGGCTGACCAGTTTTAGAGTCAATTAGTCTTCATTTTCCAATTTTTGATAACATATGTGACTAAAATTCAAGATGAGATTCATCAGATAAAGCACATTTCAAACTTTTTTTAATGAATCAAACAGTTTATTTATATCATGCACAAATTCTGCAGTATGAATGGATTCAGCAGGTAATTCACCCAAGCAAT
Organism: Monochamus alternatus; assembly: GCA_037114965.1. Taxonomy (NCBI): domain Eukaryota; kingdom Metazoa; phylum Arthropoda; class Insecta; order Coleoptera; family Cerambycidae; genus Monochamus; species Monochamus alternatus. Next base: position 44,174,868 of record CM073427.1, on the reverse strand, counting down.
GAAAAGTTGCAGTTGTAGCGGCAACTGTGTGACTCATTTGTTGAGCAACAACTATAACATTCATTTTAATAAAATTGTATTTGAATTTGAAATATTGTGGTTTTAATTTATTTAACATTTTGCATGTACGTTTATTTTAAATTTGGTACACTTATTTTTTTTTCAATTCAATGAAGCACTCTAAAAGACAATTATTTGTGTTCTTTAAGAGATGACGTACATCAAATATGGTACATATTTCTTCATCATTAACAACAAAGTAATAGAGTCCAGGTTTACTGCCAGTACATTTAATAGTAAGCAACTTTACAGCATTTCTGTTAGTTAGCCCTTGATCACATACTGTAGCAACAACATGCAACCCTATTCTCTGTATTTCAGTTATAACAGCAACAATAAGTTGCTTTAACGGTACTGATTTACTTGTATCCTTAGTGAAACATAAAGTAACAGGGATTTTATAATTTTTCTTTATACTTCTTATCATAAAAACAAGGGCGTCATTAGCTATATTACTAGATTGGCCTAATGCACCTAAATCTTCAAAACCTCATATCTTTTGGTTGTGACTTTCATAATAAAAGCCTCTACTTAAAGATATCTCATCAAAGATTAGGGTGCAACAACGATCAAGCTCATCCATTTTTTTTAACTTCTAATGCCAAATAATCAAATACTGGTTTAATATGACCACATTCAAATGGAATTGCCGCTAAAATGTTTTTTAAAACTGTTATAGAAGGTAATTGAAAATATATTCTAAGAAATCTATACAAACGAGGGCTTCTTTTGTAAATGGATAATGCAAATGCCTTGTCCTTTGCTCGCCATCTTCGACCACAAGGACGTCTGTTACAATTACGTAACTGTCAATTAATAAATTCCTTACTATAGTCGACTTCCAAAACTGTAGAGAGTAACTAATGTTATAAATCTACTCACAATTTATAGCAGTCAACACAAAGAAATATACATGCAGCCCGTATATTTTTCCTACAAAATCGTGTGCCCCAGCTTCTGCTATGCATGCGCTGCAGTTAGTACACGTTAGTACGCATGCGCTGCTGCTTTTGATTGGCTGCGACGAATTGTCGGATCCAACTGTTTCATTTCCAGCGCTATCATGAGCGGGTATATTGTTTGGGCCGGCAAAATTTCGGGTATATCTTTTCGTTAATTTAATTATGAATGTAATTAATTTTATTAGTGATTTGATCGAAATGAGGTATATCGGATGATGACATGTATGAAGAGTTTAGAGCACGAGGTGAAAATATGAGTGTAAGTGATGTTGAAATATGTATTTCATTAACAAAATTGTACGTGAAAAGCATATGTGTACAAATAAAAAAGTGGTAAAGAAGTACAACTGTGAAACGGAAAGTGATGGAAACTCGCGGAAGGAAGATTCTATTTTTAAAATGAGTTTTACAAAAAAAATTCTATTGCTATATCTTACAAGATGAAACTTCCGTAAAAGTGAAATCGAAAAGAGTATACTGATAGAAAGGACGAAATAGTGATATGGCGAAAAAACTATTTAAAATAAATATTAAAAAATAAGAATCTGGATCGAAGAATATATCAAATTTTGATTAAACATGGGCGTATGAAGGTCATACGGAAAGCGGTACGATATGATATAATAAGTGTTAATGTGTGACCGTTATAGTGACAGTGCTAGTAACCAATAGTAAATAGTATGTATGTATTCTAAAGCCTTTTGTCCTTGTCCTTGTCCTTGAATGCGGAATTTGCAAATATTTGCGTGATTTATTTAATGGTGGAAAAATCTCTATTTTGTAACAAATTTTGTCAACTACCTATAAGATTATCTATCATTTTCATCATAAAACTGCCATCGTAGATTATCAGAAGCTCAAAACAAATTTATTAACACCACATAATAATGAAAGGGGCAATAATATTTGTAGTGTTTGACAGTTTCGCAAATTGCAATTGTCAAAAGTTGAGATTTTTCCGTCATAAATAGTTAAAACAGAAGTTGCAAAATTTATGCAAAAATCCGTGAATTTCGCGTCCATGAGGACAAGGCTTAAGTGTGATATCTGCGGAGTGCACATCAAGTAGGTGCACGTGAGTGGTAGTGGGCAATCGCCGTTCAAAAGAACGGCATTCTAATTTGTAGAGAGGATGACACAGGTGGCACATTTAAAGTAAATTGTTAATGTGCTAGGTTCAGCCGATGTCAACTTATTTATGATAATTTTGTGTGCTTTAACTCTTCTCAAGTGGCACTCTTAGGTAATCATACCACACGTATCTTCCGTACTCGTCTCTGTGTTGTCAATTAGTCACTCTCTATTATTTTTGACCTTGGGTAATTGATAATACAAGATAAAAACTTTAAATTTTGAAATATTCTTATTATTTTTATTATCTAACGCCTCGAAATTGGTAAAAACTGTTATATCATTTGTTCTACTCTAAAAATAATGTTATGTAATGCAATTATTTTAGTCATTTTTGTATATTTTTTATATCTGATCGCATTCAAATTTAGTACGCCTATGAAATGCTGCTCCCCGCACGCTTCGCCCGTCACGCTAGTCTACAAGCTAGCGATTAGTCACTACAATTTTGGAAGTCGACTATAATATCATTTAAATTATCCTCAATGAATTGAAATCTGCCTCCATTGTATAAGTTCCTGAGTGAATTTACATGTGCCCTTTCATTTTTTAAAAGTGTTTTTAATATTGATAACCGTGATGTTACATTTCTATGAAATTTATGCATTAAAGATTGTTCATGATATAGATCTGTTAGATCTGAGTCAAATCATTGCTTTATATTTCACGTGAACAGGAAGGCTTTATCACAGTGTCATTATTGTTTTCTAGGTATAACTCTTTACAAGGCTGTGAAGTATTAACTTTTAGTAAGTCAAATTCATCGCTTGAATTAACAAGTAACTGAGGAATATTCCTCAATAGTAGATGTTTCATATACTGAAACATTTTCATTAGGCTGCACGTAACTCAAAGATATTGGAACAGCAAATTCAAACGAGTAGAATTGTCTTCATTAAGATAATCAGATTTAACAAAATGATCTTCACACACATAAAAATTTGTACATGATACATTCACTGGAATATTGCATACTTCAATCCACTCGGAAAGAGTTTATAGATTTCTGGGAAATTTGTGAAACTTTTTATTTAAATATTTGCGTCTTATTAACTTATAATATGCATTTTTACATGAAGGATATTTACACTTATAATTTATTTTTCCAATAGTAATACATATAATTTACATTAAATTTTTCAGTGATCAGGTGAAGCTGATAAATATAATTTTACATATTAAAAACTTACCTCAACGAGTAAATAGGTACTTACTGCCTGATGCAATAAATCCTGAAAAGAATTTGCAAAAAAATAGGATGCAGTTTGATTTCTACTTCATTTGATACCTAAGTGTAAATTGAATTTTTGTTAAAAATTATCTTTTGGAGCATACAAAGTATATCTATAGCAATGAAAATAAAACGTCTGCAGTAATCCTGCTTCGTAATTTTTAAAATATTACAAATACTTAACGTAACAGCATTCAGTAAAACATGCAACAAATTTATTCTAAACCTGAAATACGTTCTATGTTTACGATTCACAAAACGCAACATTTTCGAATAGCTGCTTACTTACTTATTTCTCTCAATGATTAAATTGTACTCATTCCATGTATTTCTCTGTTTCTTTGGCTGCTACAAACAATTAATTGTGAGAATTAACTAAATAAATTGATAAAGTTTACACATATTTAGAAAAATGAAAATATTGTACTTACCATTAAACACATTTCCAAAATATATTTAGAAAATTATATTAATTAACAGTAACTATAAATATACTTTTTAATTTGATAAAAGCTAAAATAATTTAAACTAATACTAATAAGGTAAGATAGGTTATGTTATAGCGCAATTTCAGATTGAATAGAGTAGTAGGTATTTCAAATGGTGTAACCGCATCACAACCAGATGGAGCATACGTCCCGACATAATAATTATAAGCCCGAAGGCGAAGCCCGAGGGCTACAATGCACCGAGGATAAAATAGCATCTCTCCCGAATGGTAGATATATATTATTTTTTCCACGGTTTCATTGTAAGTAGCACCAGAATTATTGTATTCGGATTTGAGCATTTATTTAGTAGTCGTTGAGTTATTGTCATAACTACAAAATAAACAAACAAAAAGAATTGTCAAATTAAGGTGCTAGTTTGGTTTAGTTTAAAGTTTGTTTAGTGCACAATGAATAATTGTGAGTCGGAAGAGATTGTGGAGGCTGCAAATATTGCAATAAGCAATTTGCTGCTTACGAAGTCAAGATCTTTATACGATATAGCCTACAATCGGTTCAAAAAGTGGTGCGCGGAGATAAATATTCAAGTATACAGCGAGAATGTTTTGTTGGCATACTTCAGTGAAAATGCAAAGAATTACAAGTCTTCCACATTATGGGCGCAATATTCTATGGTTAAGTCATGCTTGATAATTTACGACAACATAGATATAAGCAAATTCCCCAAGCTGATTGCATTTTTGAAAAGAACCGGTGACGGATATCAAGCGAAAAAATCGAAAATATTGACAAAGGGTGAAATCGACTGTTTTCTATCAAATGCAGATGACAAAGAATTCTTAATGATTAAGGTAAGATTACTATTGTTGTTAGATATTTCAATTATTAAGTATTTTGATTTTTTATAGGTTGGATTAATTCTAGGGATTGCCGGAGCAATCGGAGCATTTAAATGTCAATAAATAATTTCAATGTTATCTTTTTTTTTGCATAAAAAATGTTCTTCATAATGTAAACTCCATTGGGAGCATTATACTCCCTTGGGAATAATCGACTACTTCTGTTTTAATTTTGATGTCATAGAAACTGATTTCTACTCCCGACCGTGGAAAAACAATATTTAAGCATAAATCTTTACTAATGTCAATAAATAGTCTGAATTTATTATTCAACTGACATAGCATTGCAAAAAATGTATTAAAATCAAAGAAAACCTAGAAGTTGGTCTATATACCGTGCTACCGGTTATTGAATTGAAAGAGGATATTGCATAGAATGGTTGTTGCCAATTTCCCAATACTAGCTGGCTACCCATGTGCTTAGCAGGATCTCTCCGCGGCACTCAACCTTCCTCTCCCCCAGAGTGTAATTTCCGTGGCGCTCGAGGTCTTACCCGTATTCCGTGGTACTCGACGTCGTCCTAAAGGTCTTCGACACCGGGTGTTTAGCTGGCTCTTTCCGCGACACTCGGCGTCTGCATCGTATATTCCTTACCGCCCTATTTGTCATTTTTGTGATATTATTTCAGGATTTATTTTATTTAGGTAGGTTGGGGAATTATTATTGTTAATATTATTTGTTCACAGGTTGAGATTTTATTTTTATGAAATAAATATTTGTTTTGGATCCCGAGTCTTATAATATTCCTGAACCTTGAACATAACTTTTCCACGGAGTGAACCCGGACTAATTAGAGTGGTTGTACTAGTTCGGCATCTGCGATCGGACACCTAAAGTACGTCACATCCTTATCTTTTTTATCGAAGGGATATACGATACAGCATATATTAATAGAAAACTTTACTAAGAAAATGAGTGCTACATGTACTTTGAAGTATAATATTGATATCTAGGCAAATATACCATCATTTATAAAAATATATCTACAGAGTGACCCATTTGAAAGTGGGACACCTTTCTAAAAGTGTTAGCAGCAGTAATGGATTGCCGCCTATGTTGTCAAGCTGTTGGTAAAAATCAATTTTATAAGATACCTGACCTGAAATAGTAGCCAATTTTCATCTACTTGAAAATGCTAAGTTATATATAGATCATGGATTTCGAAAATCGTCTGTTACACTTTTAGTTGAATCTGGATTAGATTGGATGACACTAAAGAAACATGGTGGTTGGTCATCAACGGTCGCACAAGGGTATGTTGAAGAATCAGTGGCGCATAGTACAGAAATATATTGCAAATTGTTTAGAATGTGTGGAAAAGCATTAGCTGAAATAAGACCCAATTTGCGAACAGGACCATCAATGGCAGTTGCGTCCATGGCAGAAAATATGATTTGACCTCAAGAAAATTGCACTGTAGCAGACATTTCCAATCGTTCGAGGAACACATCCTTCATGCAATGCATTTAACAACTGTACTTTTGACATCAAGGAAATGTAAGTTTTGTATAACAAATTATTCTAAAATTAAATATCTCCGTGTTCTTATGTGCATATATCCGGGAAAAAGTATTAATTTTTTTTCCAGGAGCGTGTGTGCGTGCGTGTGTGTGTGGATTATGGCTTTGGTCATACCAGTTAGCCAGATCATTTGTTTAAATAAATTGTCTTCAGTTTCATGTATTATGTTACTGAGTATTATATAATGGCATATACTACTTATATTTACATTATTAATACCTACTTATTTGTTATATTAGTAATGTTAGCTTTAAACTAGAGATGAAAAAATAATTTCATAAAAAGTGATATTTTGTTACCTGTCAAAAGTGATAAAATGTCAAACTTTTTCCCGTCGCAGAAAAAAATAGTTATTTATGCAACAAGTACAAAAAGTAAAATATATTTTTTTTACGTTCATGCAAAAACCTCAAAATGTTTTATTTAGATGACAATAAACATTTTATTGCACTAGTGCAATAAAGAACCACTTTTTCCACTAAATATACTTCAATAAAGTTTTGTTTTTTGCATGAACGTAGAAAATAGCTATTTATGATATACGTGTTAAAAGTAAGATTTTATTTTGTGAGTGAAGAGGATGACGTGAAATTGTCCAATGAGGCCGCCAGGCCGAGTAGGACAATAAATAACTATTTTTCAATGACAGAGCTTCAATAACTAAATTTTCAAGTTCAGCTAGATGTAATTTGATTTCGGGAAACATATATGTGTAACTACCTCTTGCCGTAGTAAGTTACAAAGGTAACCATCTATAGGTCTAGTTACAAGGAATTGTATCTCTAGTTATCTTTATCTATTCTATTAGATGTTTTCCTTACTTTAGTATATAAAATTAGTTTATTCACAATCGGTTAGTAATATAGACATTTCCGAGGGGTCAACCACTAGTGGAAATCGATGTACATTTTTAATGGTAATCGTTGGGAATCGTTTGGGGAATGAGAAATAACTAGTAATTGCTGGGAATCAGTACAACTTTTTATTAATTCACTAACAGCACCCTCTTGTGTAATATTTATTAGATTTCTGGAATACCCTCAACAATAGCAGATAAAATTTGATGGCTAATTTTTGTATTGTAGGTTATACATCGGATTTATTAATTTTAAAGAGCCAAATTCGAGGTAAAAGTTTTCTTAAAACATGCTAAATTGTAAAATAGATAATTAACGATCTAATGTATTAATAAAACCGATTAATAACTGAAATTTTTGACAACAGATATGACCATCAACACAGAGGCAAACCGGCAAACTATGATTCCATGTTGCGCAAAAATGAATAATCTAAGTTCAGAAGAAGCTACCATGATCGGGCTAGGTAGATAAACAATTGTAGGTGATGAGCTTGGAGAAGAATTAGTAAGATATATTCTTCTAATTTAATTTTAAGGATGTAGTCATGGTGACCTAAAATGTATGGTTTATAGTTTGGTGGTCGACTGGCTAAATTATGAAAATATCAGAAAACTGTATCACGATAGTTTCGTTTTCATATTTTAGTGCCTGTCGCAAAAATGAAAACGAAAAATAAAGGGTTCCACTTCGATAGTTATAACTCCTACTCCTACCCATATAAAGAAGGCAATGAACTAAAATCAAAAACTGTTGATGCTAGAAAAAACATTTTGAGCGAATCTAGGACGAAAAAATCATGAAAAGTGCATCATCAATAAATCGATCGTAAAACTAAGAATATGAAATCAAGCCAATATGAAATATCATCGAAAGGTAGTTCCTCCATAAAATCGTATTAATAGCGACGATGCAATCTGCATTTTTTGTGAAAGAAGGTATATAGAAGATGCCAGAGGGAAACTTCAGTCCTTATGAGCAGATTATGGGCTCATGTAAACTGTGCTGGTGCTGAAAATCTGGTTGAGATTTTCAAATTTAAGACTAAAATCAGTTTTTCCAGTGCTGAAGGATTTGTAAAATTTCAAATAAATTTCTTTTGCGTAATTTTAGCCTTTTTTTGTTTTGTTCTTCATGTGCTTTCGCTAAAGTCTTAACTATATACTAGTTCATAGTTAGTCAAACTAATAGAAGTGCATTGTTTTAGTTATTCGCTGTTACAGAAAATATTTGAAATGAGAAGTTCACACTGTTCACAGTTCAAAAATGAAATGGTAGCCCGTATTTGTATTAGTTTCTCAACTTACTTTTTAATGGCAGCCCTATATTTATATACAGTAAAAAAGAGAACAAAAAAAAATGAAGAATACAAATAAAGTATAGGATATACATATAAAAGAGACTCTATTGAAACTAGAAATTTCATTTAAATGTGACGTGAAATGTAAATTATTACTAATGTTATTAACTTTTAAAAACTGGAAATTATTCGATAATTGACTAGGAATCATGTATCAATCACCTAGTCTTAAAAATCAGCTAATAATCATGAGAATATTTGAGAATCAGCTAGGAATCATTGAGAATTACTGGTAATCAATGGAATCACTAATTATAATAAGATATAATTATCACAAATGGCAATCGATGTACATTTTTTGGGGTAGTGGTTGACCCCTCGGACATTTCTTACCTTTAAAACGGTAGGGAAATAACTCATTACTTACCTTCACTTTACCTTGTGTCACTTTTCCGAAGTATAGCAATGTCAAGTTAAACTGGTTTAAAAAAATAAAAATAACAACTGGTATTTATTTTATTACATTATAACATAAAGAAAAATATTAATAACCAAAACTAATTTGAATTATTGTAAATATTAATTGTAACATTTGCGTTCTCATTACTGTGAGCCGTTAGTGTAAGTCCATGTTGTTGCTTAACATTGTATTGCGTTTCGCAAGTTGGCAAAGAGGCCGACGTTCCCGGATTTTTTGAATGGGATAACAATTTGTAATTTTTACTTGACCATGTAACGAGTTCTCCACGTATCCTTCGGCTCCGGCGCTAGATTTCCATCTTCCTAATTTTTTTAACTGTAGGATGTCTCCACCTGTATTTGCTAGCAATGTAGCTGAAGTACGTCTAAAACAATGTGCCGTAAACCCGTGAGCATTTTCTAATTTTAAAAAAGTCGCTACTTTTTTGGGAAAACCTGCAATAGCATTGTGGCCACAAGGCTGATTTGAAATTTTGCCATTCCTTATTCGTAAAAAAACGATCGGAACCAATGGTCTTGTAAAGATCATAGTATTGCTTTATTATTTTTATCCATTCTGATTTTGTAATTGCAAATGTTCGGGAAGTGTAGGTTTTTGTTACAGGAATAACTATCATTATGCTTTTTTCTAAAATTTCCAGATCACCCATTATCATATTTAGTAGTTCATCGCATCTGCAGATATGCCAATAATTAAAGTAACCTTAAAGTAAAATATATATTAAACACATAATTGACATGAATTAAATAGTAGAAATATTAACTATTGAACAAGATATTCTTCTGGAGCCTTTTCAAAAATGCTCGCAATTTGGCATACTTACTGGCTAATGTCGATATTTTGCTTGATATTAAGTACAGCTCGCAACATCGAATATTGAGACCATAATGTTAAAGCTTTACTTTCTTTACTTATTTCAACAAAATATGCAAGCAGTATCGTTTCTGAAGTATGTTGCACACCATTAATTGCGCACCGTTTAATGTAAGACGAAATTTTTTTCTCGTACCTTTCTTTGCATTTCTCCGGAATTATTCCGTCAAGCCCAGTGTCCGCAGCTTCTCGGACTACCTGAGGAGTACAGGTTAATTCAAATTCAGACATTATGTACTTGTTGAAGTAAAAAAATTAAAATTCCGTAACGGAAAGAATATTTTTTGACTTAATTGTCAAAACCAATAAAAGGCCAATAAACTAGTAATATTGCCTAGAAACAATTTCATGGAGTTCTTTATCGAAAAAAATGTTAAATTATGTTAACAAATTTTCTTAAAATTAATGTTTTTAAAAGCTTGTAACTAAACTATTGTGAATAAAATAGTAAACATACCACGCGGGAAGGATCCTTCCAGCCACGGCTGATTCGAAATAATTTAATGAAATTTCATACACGGGGGTTTTTTGGAATGACAAATTCAAAGCTGTAGTCAATTTAGGTGTATTACGTAAAATGCGATTTATTTTCCCAACTTTGACACCCTATATCTCGGTAACGAAGCACTTGCGGACCGATGTTCATATGCACTTTTTTGCTTAAAATATGACAAGGAATCACCCCTTGAAATTAAAGTCATCACTTAAGATACACCCTGTATTTTGAATTTTGTTGTGGTACATTTTTGTGTAAATTTTGAATATACTTAATCTAAAATAAAATCAACCGATCATCCTGTTTTGTTTACCATATCAGTATATTTGATCACATTAAAAACTAAATTTTTATTCTTAAATGCATATAGAAATCACATTTTAAGTAAAGATCTGCCCAACTTTCTATAAATAAAGGAATTCGAAAATTTTTATAGTCTAATAATAGTAAAAAAGCTCTAAGCCTAAAAGGCCTGTAAACAGCTTTATATATAATAATAGTAAAAAAATATTACTAAAACGGGACTGTAAAGCACTTAAATTAAAAAATATGTCTTCCACCAAAATCACAGTCTGTAATGTTTTTTTTTTTAGGAGGTAGCATAATATTTATACAGATCGATTCATTAACAATTAAAAATCCGAAAGTTGAATTTACTAGGCACACGTGAAATGGTGACCATTGGCGCAAACATGTCTTACCCGGAAAGTCGGAAATACAGGGTGTTGAAAGTTAAAATTTTAATTCGTTTTATTGCGATTATTCTAAATATATGTAGGTTACGAACTTGAAAATTAATATAATAATTTTTCACCCTGTATGTCTATCATGCAATTTAATGCAATACCTGAAACAGCAATCATTTTCCATCAGTTATGTATTCTTGTTTCATTTCGGTATCTCGACCCGTTATCGAGAAAAATTGATTTAAATGTCTTGCAAATATTATATGGATGATGAGGTATAAAAAAGTTATGTCGTTTTTAACGCATTCAATCTACTGTAGTTAACGCCCTCTATGAACTATAACCAAAACATGAACAATCAATTTCTCGACCCAAAGAAGGTTAAGAAATAAACTAAAGAAAAACTAAAATAATATTTTGCATTTAACACCCTCTATCTCTTTAAATATTAACTTTTGGACAAAACTAAGAAATAATCTTTATATCTATTCGATGCCTTAAATTAGTAAAATAAAATAACCATTAAACACATGTATAATATTTTATTTAAATTGTAATAGACAAACAATGGAGCGCTTTGAAAAATATATTTAATATATTTTATCAACAATATGTTCCTTAAACACCTGAGATATTTTTGGAATCTATTTCTGTTATTTAAAACGTGTTTTATATGTACAAAATATACAATCTATTAATAGAGTCAAACAAATGTTTCTCTATTAATGATGAAGACAAAGTGTAAAGAACACCTGGGTATGCAGAAGTACCTAAAAATACATCAGATTAGACTTATAAAAAATTGTTGATGCTTTCTCTCATAATATGATAAACTTCGAAAGTAAAATCGATGCGGTACTTACTTAATAATTTAATATTATTTCATGGACTAACTTCAGAAGGCCTTGCTTCTCTCCACATTCTCCATTTATATCATCACCACCAATATGCCAAATCATGACACCACCTAAATCTTGAGCCATAGCGTATTTTACCTGAAACCAAATATTACTCGTTCTCAATGATTATTCTTTAGATGTAGCTTCCACAAATAAATTGTAATAATTAGACATTCACCTTTTCCGTTATGGACATTTCATCATCATATCCTAACCATTGGTCTCCTAAATATTTATAAGGGTTCTTTTGGTCGTTGTCCCAAACTCTAGTCCAGTCGTTGTAGCCTGAACAAATCTGAAATAGACAGGATGAGTTAGATTTAATGTCGGACTTGTAAGTATTGTGGTAATGTGACACACTACTAGACAAAGCAAAGTAAACTCCCATTAAATAAAATTTTATATTGATAATTTTTTGCATGTTTACTTGTCTCAGAGAGAGTTTGCATAGGTCGAATTTTGATAACGTAACATTTTTTTTAATGTTTGCTCACATTTGTGTTGCAAATGTTGTGAAGCTTGCTACAAATGACATATTTTTACAACTGATTATGTGACTTTGAGAGAGAGCGGATTATTGGATTGCGCAAAGCAGATTGCTCAAATTATTAAGTATAAAAACTTTATTGTTTGTATAATGCCGCCAATGCCTGCCATTGCAAACCCATATAAAAAAATAAATTCAGAAAGTTCATTATTTGTAAAGTCTTGCATTTTAATATAGTGCACCCCAAATAGTTAGTGTCTGATAAATCGATAATAATTTTCCAAGTCTATTGTCATAAACGTAACAGATAGTATACATGGCATGGCATGGGTCCCAAACCCAACCATTTTTGAAAAAAAATTAACAAATTTCCAGTTGATGTGTGAAAATTTTGTTAATTAAGAAATCTCATTATAATTTTATGCACTAAATATCCATAAAGACAATATTTACTCTTCTTTCAATTTATTTAAGTTTAAATTTAATGATCATCAAAATTCGATTCAGTTGATATCGCAGAATATGGTAATAACCCGAAAATTTACTCAAGGACCAACCGAGAATACAGGTCAGTTGGTATCTGAACTACGAAGTGTTAATGTGTTTGTCGCTTGTCGAAGAGGTGCTTTTGCGTACTACTATTTCCTTAATTTTTCTTTGTTTCTTAAAATGTTTATAGCATACGTAAGTATCACGATATGTTATTAATTTATGGAGAAGGTCGCCGCAATTCAGCGACAGCACGATGTATTTAAATCGTTTTCTCCAACGGCAGCTGCCTCACAGAATGACATTTATTGAAGTTTCTTAACGTCTTTTTAATACTAGTGGTGTTGTTCCTCGTTCTGAAAATCATGGCCCAGATCGACAGATTGATGTGAATACGGAGGACCATATTCTGGACATTGTCGAAATGGATCCGAGAGTACCATACGAGGTCTGGCTCGAGAAACCGGAGTATCTCACTGGACCGTTCACAGGACTCTATGACAGCAATTATTATATCCATATCACCTACGGGTTCAGGTATTGTCAACCTAAGATTTTGCCCCTTGGATAAATTTTTGAGATGGTTTTTAACTAAAGTTAACCTTAACACCCCCGTTTTATTTCAAGGATTTGTGGTAACTCGTGAGGCATGATTTACTAGAAATAACATACAGAGATAAAATTTCTAACATCGCTTTTCCATTAATGTTTGGAGTGGGATTATAGGGATGACAAAAGCCTTATTAGATAATCATCTAATAAGACTTTTTGTGTCGGTATCCAGACTGACAGGAGAGACATGTTTGAATTTCTTGGAGTACATTCTCCCAGAACTACTCGAAGATATACCTCTGCACGTAAGAGCAAATATGTGGTTTTTGCGCTACGGGTTCACGGCATATGCAAGTGGACGTGAAGTTCAATATCTTAATCATATTTTTGAAAATCGCTGGATAGGCAAGAATGGTCCACATCGTTGGCCAATCTGTAAGCCTGGGTTAAATCCACTGAAATTTTATTTATGGAGACACATGAAAACCTTACTGTATGCCACCGAAGTGGAAACAGGTGATAAGGACAAATCCGGATATCTGGGTAAAATTCGTAAAAAAATATTGCCGCCCATACCGTCACTGACACTCCAATCTCTTAAATACCACTTTGTGGAGAAGTGTTATAGATATGGAGATAATTAAAAAATCAATTGATACTAAAAAATGATTATTTTAGCCTTTCAGACATTTTACAGTGGTGGGTCTTCTTGCTAACTTCACAGGGCGTTTTAAAAATTTAAGGCAGAAAACATTGCTTTACGCTACCATGTATCTTATCTTGTATCTTAGCCGACACTAATCTTTTTCTAAAATTACCAAGCCTATTGTAACCTCAATGAGAATGCCTACAACCTGACAAAAGAATCGTCTAAATCATGGAGGAATAAAAAAATAATAATGTAATAAATTTTGGAAAAATTTTAGGTGGCCCGCTTTTTTTACTAGTGATCAGTGTACTAAGGGACAATGAATTTGAAAATTTTCGAGTTTCATTGGAAATAGGACGCAGGGTTATGCTGCGTGTTCAATAAAATGAAAATTATTTTGAGCAATTATAACATAATTACGATTTGGTTGAAGTAAAACAAACTGTCAGATTAAAGTAAAGCAACTTTTGTTTGCATGATCTGTCAATAAATTGAGGCAATATTCTCTTTATGTCTTTACATAAACTGATAAAAAATTTAATCAAATTTTTCTAAAACGCGGAATACTTACATCATGAGGATTTGTAGAAAATTAATTGTTATTAATTGAAGTGATAAATCCTCATGTTTAGGACGCTTCTGATTAAATGTTCTTAATAGTTTGTACCTCTCTTTGCAAGCAATTTTCGATCTAGAAAAATTTAATCTTAATTTGGGTAGTAGTATCTACGATAAACTATGGCACACTAAGTACAGGTATCTTTGGAGCTACGTTATCCACGTATTTCAAAGACACCCTGTGAAATTATTTATTTATTGTTCATTTATTTAGTAACGCTAACATAAGTATGAGTGGATAGATATGTGACTAAACTAAAATAAAATAATAATATAAAAAAATATATAAAAAATTATAGATTTAAGAAATACAATACACAAAAAAGTACACTATATAAGATACAATTGCTCAATATAACCAACTGAAATAGACACCACCTAAAAAAAGCATGTACATCCATACGTTCATACAAATACTATCCTAATTTACCCATTTTCCCCCCTTTTTTTAACCAACCTATATTAAACAATTTTACGATTCGTTTATAATATATTGACGGTTTTTTTTTTAAATGATTTTTTAATTTAATTTTGTTTTCATAAAATGTTCATTTTAGGTTACGAGTTACATTAAACATTATTTTGCTTTTTTGTGTAATCTAACCAATCAACTTCCGATCTACTAATTTTGAATTTATTGTATGCCGAGTCACGTTCAAAAATTACTACTTTTGCTGCTTTATTAAACTTTTGTTTAGATCTATGAACCTTTCTAATTTGCTGAGGACACTAACAAAATCTTAACATTAGAACAAAAATTTCTATATACGTCGATAAGCGCAACTACAATACTACTACTACTAATTCGAAAATACTATGTCGACTGTACTAGAACTAAATTGAGTTATCCTAGTAAAAAATGTTACGAATTGTTTAAAATCATATAATGAGCATAATCGTTTTAATTTTTTAGTATAAGTGTTTTAGATAAATCCCATCTAATGTTGAAGTCACCCAAAAAATATAATTTTGGCTGAGATCTAATTCTTCAAACAAAGATTAAAAAAAATTACAAAAATGAGGTTTTTTGTCAATTGTTATGTTTACTCGAATTATCCAAAAATTTGATTCATGAAATAAACTATTTACAACGCTGTATTTCAAATTTTGTCAAAAATGTCATTACTCGTGCTTCTGTCAAACATGTAATTAATGGTAGCCATATTAAATGAATTATTTCATCAAAATGTGTCAAAAGACTTTCGGAATTTAAGCATAATAAGTCACTGGTAAATTTTGAACTGAGAGATGTCAGACGTCACTTTGCAAAAATATTTTGTTGGACCATTATATTAATGTTACCTGACGATAAGTAGGAGTAGGTGTTGATCCTGATCCAGTTATATTAGCATGGAGACCGTGTTCATCTGCATTTGCTAAAGTGAAAGCTCGACCATAAAAAGCCAATCCCGCGTTCATTTTCAGTTGGGTGGCACCAGCATTAATCCAATTTTTAATCGAAACCGCGACATTAAGATGGGTCTTTTCGTAATCGCTCTCGATGGAGGACTCAAATAGTGGTGCGTTCTGACCTGTGTAATCACTCCAAGATCCATAGTAGTTGTAAGTCATGATGTTGAACATATCTAGATAACTAGAAAAAAAAAATTCAGGGAAAAAATAAAAAAGGTAAGAACATAACTGGTTAACTCTAACAGTATTAAGAATAAGAGTTACAATATTGTGCACTTAGTTCCTGCCGTTCCTGGCTTTAATTTTGTTGTCAAATGAACTACAATATAAACACATAACACTATATTTTTACATTTGCCTACCCTAACGGTTTTGATAACTAATCAAAAGTTTTATGGAAAAGTTACTTAAATTTTTGAGCAACATACACAATTAAAATTATATAATCAACTTGATTACTTATTTGATACCTACATAATGATTTTCCGGGTTGTATGCCGTGAACTGATCGCTGCTAGAAAGAGAATTAAAGTGAACATCCCTAGCATTAGCCGGGTTTGGCCTGCCTGGTTGTTCTCGGGCTAGGCTCTGTGGGGACGGACCCGCTATCGATATCTCTGGTCCCGCCTATATATTGATTTCGGCTCCTATTATTGGTATTACGATTGCTACGGTTGGAACCGTTCCTCGGATAATAGTGGTCTTCCAAGACGTTCCGTAACCGTCTCTGTAACTGTTTGTTCAGTCGCGGCGAAGTTTTTGTGGAGTCATCAATGCCGACAGTGGAGAGCGGTGAAATGTTTGGAAGTATGGGATGCGACGAGTTACAGAGGTGGCTACGGGACGTCTCGGAATACCACCATTATCCGAGGAACGGTTCCAACTGTAGCACTCGTGATACCAACAATAGAAGCCGAAATTAATATATGGGCGGGCCCTGAGATATTGATGGCGAGTCTGTCCCTACAGGGACAATCACGGCAGGTCAAAGAATTCCGGCTAATGGCAGATACCAGTTACTCAGGTCACGGCATAACAATCCGGAAAATCGCTATGTATCAAATAATAGCACCGGCGTGGAGGATTAAACATTAAAATTATTTATACAAAGATCCAACTAGAAAATCTTCTTATTTTTTAATTATACCCTAAAAAGTATTTATAGACTAAACTTGAAAAATCAAAGTAAAACAGTTTCTTCTCTCCAGGCGGACATATTATAAAGCACATGTATGTTAACATCTCATGATCTGATCTGACCAGTGCATATTAATTTGCAATAATATTATTATATAAAATATAAATACATACTTGGCCATTTCAGGCACTTTATATCCTACATCAGGGTTAGGGTATACAGCAGCTGACAGTATCCACTTTGGACTTGCTTGGTCAAATTCCGTCCTTAATTCTCGAAGTAAAGTAACGAAGTTTTCCTAAAAACGTTGATATATTGTTTTAACTCATAAATTCCTGTAATTCATCTTGTTAGGGGTTTGCATATAGATTTTATTTGCAATAAATAATAAGTGAAATGACATGGGGCGTTCCACAGGATTTCTATTTGGGCCCCATAATACTTTTCTGTTTTACTAAAGTTCTCCACGAAGAGAGTCATTGTCTGCTGATGATTTTGAACTTTAATATTCAATTATTAAAGAATGCATCGATAGGGTAACAAGTAAGCACTAGTACAATTAGATTGACTTGTTAATAACTATTTCATATTAGCATATTATATAACCAATGTTCATTAGTATAGGTGAGGTATTCATGATTTGATGATTTGTAGCAAACGAAATTAATAAACATGTTAATAACATTTGCTTCAAAAATATAAAAATGGTTAGCCATATGTTCAAAGACTCTGCATAAATTTAGTTAGATCATTTCAAACGTTGGTAAATTATTCACAAATAGTTCCTTAGAGATTCCTTTGTACTAGTTAAATATTTGATTTACTTACTGAATCATTAGCAGTCGGTTTTTCCCAATCAATGTCCAAACCATGAAAGTTATATGTTTCGATGAACTCTTTCGACGAAGTGACAAAATTTTTCCTTTTGTTTGCATCTGCAGCCACAGCGGAAAATAGACTTGCGCTGACGCTTCCAATACTCAAAAGGACTTTAAGAGATGGGTTCTTTGCAGTTAGGTTCGTGACTCGGTAGTACATTCCTGAAACGATAAATACTTACTGTATAAATATTTTCATTCACATCTGCTACGCCTCAAATAAAATTCTTCAATGAAACCCCTCTTGAGTTTCTTCATGATTCAAATTGTAAAATGAGGAAATTTTAAGCGTTTTATAAAGCACTGAATAGTTTCATTGATTTGAAAAGTACTTTTCAATAAAGCTGATGATAATGCTAATTTGAATTTCAATACGACTTTCAGTACTTAATCAAATTTTTCATTTGGTCTGTTAAATATCATTATTATTAGAACTATGGAAGAAATACGTTTCATAATAATAATAATAATAATAATAATAATAATAATAATAATAATAATAATAATAATAATAATAATAATAATAATAATAATAATAACAATAATAATAATAATAATACAATAATTTATACAGGGTGATTCATACGGTGATGCAATCGAAATATAATAAAGAAAATGTTTTATTTTTTCAACTTTGACACCCTGTAGATCGAAAAGGAGCAACATTGAGATCAGCAACATGCTATTATGCTCTTCTAATTCATTATTAATGAATCACCTTGTATAGGCCTAATTTACAACATACATTTTTATTCAAAATTAAAACATATAGAATACTAAAAATGACTACTTAAAATCTTCATATTGTGTAGCATAAAATAAAATTACATTTATACAGGGTATCCCAAAAGGCCATACCATTAACCACATATTCTTTGGACAAAAATAATGCGATTTTCCTTACGCCATTTTTTATTTGGACGTCCCTGTTTCAATATACAGGATGTTAAAGTTGCATTTTAAAAAACTATTTTTGTTAATAATCCTATTGTTTTGAAAGATACGCACTTGAAATTTTGCACGTATTTTCATCTTATTCCGGCATACTTATGATGTAATTTTGGTGAAAAAAATCGAACGGCGAATGGAGGTAACTGAGGGATGCGGTACCCTTCATCCCCTCTAATTATTTCTAAGTACGCCTATGCAGCTTTTTCTTGAAATATCAAACGTAGAATTTTCTTCTGATCATTTTATATCTTTTGTAATTTTTTGTTTAAATGCTCCGCTTTGGAGAAAAACGACATGTATTGATGGGTTACAAATGTCCTAGCGGCCGATGAATGTCAGGAAAAAATAGTGAGCTCCCTTATCCCAACAAATCGCATTCTAAAATGAAGGTAACAGCATTTGAAATATCAAACGTAGAATTTTCTTCTGATCATTTTATCTCTTTTGTAATTTTTTGTTTAAATACGCCGTTTTGGGTAAAAACGGCAATTTGTAGTACCCATAAATCTATAATTCACTATCATTTTCAAGTGAAACTGAAATTTTGTGGATATACCTGTCATTACAATACCTTGGCAAGTTAGCAAATCGTAATACTTACTGAATGAATATTTGCTAATATAACAAAATGGATAATTCTAAATTTTATAAAATGAGGAATACTTATGAATTAAAAAAATATTATGGCATTAAAATATGTAATACAGTTGTCTTATCAAGCAAAAAATAATAGTTCCATTTAGTAATAGTAATAATGAACGAATAAATTTTTACCTAAATAACATTAAATAAAATAATTAATTAATTACTACTAATTTAACAAATGTTCTACTTGCCCACCCTTCTCATTAACACATGTACGTGCCCCTTTAAGTAGCGAAAACCTTATATTTGGAAAGATATTCTCCTTTTGCCTAAGTTCATCAGCTACCATTACTATTCTCTCTCTGAGATGGTTAATGTCGTTAATTTCTACAGCATAAACCATATCTTTCATAGCACCCCAGAAAAATATCCAATGGATTATGGTCAAGAGATCGTGGTGGCCATTGAATAGGTGCGTCTTGTCCTCGACCAATCCAACGATTGGGAAATAGATGGGTATTTAAATACTGCCGGACGTTTCTACCATAATGGGGTGGAGCACCGTCAAGCTGCATCCACATACCGTCACGTACGATAACAAGTAAATCATGTAAAACTTCATTTTGCAAAAAATTTAAAAATGATGCTGAATTTAAATTATTTGGTATGAAAAGGGGACCCAACAGAATATTATCCACTATTCCCGCCCAGGCATTAACCCTGAATGTAAATTGTGTGCTACAATGGTTGCATGGGGATTCAAATCGGTCTATACGTGGCTGTTATGCATGTTTGTCAATCCATTTCTTGTAAAACTTGCCTCATCCGTGAATAGAATTTTTCTTACGAAGTCCCTATTTGCATCATTCTGTGTTAACAACCAAAGACTAAATTGCATTCTAGAAGCAAAATCTTGGGGAAGAATATTTTGTACGGGTTGGATGTGATACGGGTGTAGAAGTTGGCTTTTTAAACAATCCTTGTACTTGTGCTTGGTTCTTCTTCTACCAGTGCTAAGATTTGTTCCTCTTGTTAAGGACTTAATTTTCTATGTAGGCCGCAAATTCCGAACTTCTGATCCATAATCTTTCGGGTTTCACGAAGATGCCGATCCAAATTTACCTTCATTTTAGAATGCGATTTGTTGGGATAAGGGAGCTCGCTATTTTTTCCTGACATTCATCGGCCGCTAGGACATTTGTAACCCATCAATACATGTCGTTTTTCTCCAAAGCGGAGCATTTAAATAAAAAATTACAAAAGAGATAAAATTATCAGAAGAAAATTCTATGTTTGATATTTCAAGAAAAAACTGCAGAGGCGTACTTAGAAATAATTGGAGGGGATGAAGGGTACCGCATCTCTCAGTTACCTCCATTCGCCGTTCGATTTTTTTCAGCAAAATTACATGATAAGTATGCCGGAATAAGATAAAAGTACGTGCAAAATTTCAAGTGTGTATCTTACAAAACAATGGGATTATTAACAAAAATAATTATTTTAAATGTAACTTTAACACCCTGTATATTGAAACAGGGACACCCAAATAAAAACTGGCATAAGAAAAGTCGCATTATTTTTGTCCGAAGAATATGTGGTTAATGGTATGGCCTTCTATTTTGGGACACCCTGTATACTTATTTGAAAAAAAAAAGCGTGAATACAGTGAATATTCAAAACTGCCAAATATGTAAAAAAAATAGTGTCATAAATTTGTTCAGATGTTTTTAAAACTTCTTATAGTTGGAACAAAAAATTTGAAAATGCAGACAGAATTATTTGTTGATATTTTGCAAACACGCAATTCCAGGAAACAACTACTCTGCGGGCTAATGCCCCAACCAGTATTGAATTACTCTTAAAAAACCTGCTGTCCACCAAACATATATCGGTTTCGAGTTTATTAGCTCTCATTAGTATGCCATAGGTGAAGGTTTAACTGTTTGCTATGGCTTTTTCAAGTGTAATTTCATGCTGGTTGGGACATTAGGCTGCTATGTAGAACGCTTCGTGTCTGTAGCATTTCAGTCAAAATGTAGATTTTAAACCACTAATCATTTTTATTTTTGACGTTATGATGGCACCGACATTTCAATTGGTTTAAGAGATATTTAAAAAAAAATGTCCATAAGTGTTTTTCAATATTCTTACATTCCTGCATTTCATTACTATTTTGTTCTATGGACCATTTTTTGAGCAGCATTATGAAAGAGGTATATAAATAGATAAAACAAAGTGTAACAAAATCATAATTGCACATTTTTACTAACTAATTTTTATTGTCTTGAATGCTTGATTGAAAAAGAGTAAAAATATTATACTATTTTAATAATAAAATTGCACTACAAACGTGGGAGTGTAGGATGATGAAGAAGAAATGTGAGTTTCATTATGTTGACATGAATTGGTATATCTATGTAGTATGTAGTAATTTCAGAAAAATGATAGAATACCTGTTATGTTTCCCATTATTTGTGATGAATTTTTAGGTATAACTTAAGAATAAAAAGGCGGCACTCACGAGATACCACTGATCCTTTTACAACCCCTGAAAGGGTGTTTAAGGGGATTTACAGGTTATCAAGAGAGATCGTTTTTGATCTAGAAGAAATATCTCAATTTTTGGAGATACAGCGGGAGAATAGCTATCTCAAAACTGCATAGGATTTTAGCAACTCTACATGTACTAGTACACGGGAGTTACCAAAAATGCGTTGGTCAAGACGTTTTTGTTCCAAAGGCCCAGCAAACGTTATCAAAGTGCATAAATGCAGTGACAAAGACCGTTGTAAATAATTTAGGTTAGTTACATCAAGAAATTTAATTGAAAGATTGAACGGAGTTGTCAAGCAGAGGTTTAGATGTTATGTTGCCTGGATTATAGGATCATAGAGCCAGATGTTGCCTCAAATGTTATATACACTTGTTGTATTTTACATAATATTTGCCTTAATAGAGGTGATATTGTTGGAGAAGAGGACGATATCATTTATGGAGGAGAGGATGAGAATAATGTTTATGAAGGAAACATTGGAATCGGCGATGTTATAAATAATGAACGTAGAAATTGGTTAAATTAGGCAAAGAATTATTAATACGTATATTAATCCGTAATAATATATTTGTAATGATACTGAATAAACAATAAATTTCCATTAAGTTTTTGCTGTAGCAGATTCATCCTGAGCAAGAAGTTCAATTGGACAATACGGGTTCAGAGATGGTTCAACAAAACTTTGCCTGCAGATTTCAATCGGATCTTAACAATATGAGCGATGGCAGACACAGCGGTTTGTGCCACCTCAGCAGCTGAATCCTCTGTTGTTTATCAAGTGCAAACATACACAATGGTTTTCACCGCCTAGTTTTTTTTGTGAAAACGTGTAGGCTAATGGTATAAACCAGGTGCCCTTATCTGTGAAAACCGCTGTGTGTATCTCCCAAAATTAGTGCCAATTCGGTTGCCAACGTGGCACAAACCGCTGTGTCTGTCATGGCCCTACATATTAATCCTCGTATTTATGACGAGACAATATACTTTAGGACTGTAAAATCATATACAGGTTGTCCCGAAATTAATGGGACACAGAGCAAGAGTAGATTCTTTACATCAAAATAATGAGATTAAGCCAAATTTACCTTAGTACATTTGTGGCTAATAAAAAAGTTACAGGGCGTTAAAGTTCAAACTTTGAATTCGATATTTTTAAAATTCTTAGAAAGTTTTCAACTTAATTTTGCTGTAGACTCTAGATGGCGCTACGAAATGTACTATTGGTTGATAAAAACTGGTTATAACTTTTTTATCAGTGTGTGTACAAAAGTTTTAATTTAAAAATATTGTTTTCCTATATATTTTTCACAAATAAAGTATACCTTTTTTATGTCGATAAATTTAACCGTTTTCGATTTATTTCTTGTTTTTCTATTGGATGCAATAAAATAAAATAAAAATTTGTAGTTACTTACGTAAAACTGGCATAGTAAACTTTGGTTATTTGAAAACAAATTGTACTATTGACAATTAGCTGATTGACAAGTAAATCATGTTAAATAGTGTCTTCTTTTAAGGATTTGTTTACCTATAATTAATAATATCGCATGAAATATGCCTCGACATAATTTATTTACTAATGAAGAAAAGCGAGATATGGTATGCATTTATGCAAAAGAAAATTTTAATGGACGTCGTGCGTGTGGCAGGTATTTAGAAACTTGCCCAAATAGATTACAACCAAATTGCAAATTATTTAAACATCTTTATGACCGGTTAGGAGATACTGGATTGTTTCGTCCTAAAAGACGAGATGCTGGCCGTCCAACAACTGTTACTCCAGAGCAATACAAGGATATTTTGCTTCGTGTAACAGAAAATTCTGAAATAAGTTTACGACGAATGTCTGCGTCTGTAGTGGTACCTAAATCATCTATTCATAGATTATTGCATAATGGAAAACTGTACCCGTATCACTTTAGTCCAATGCAGAATTTACCATCTGCAGATTTTCCAGATAGGGAACAATTTTGTCTTCGACTCTTAGACCGGCATAACGATGATCCATACTTTTTAAGTAAGTGCTGTTTACAGATGAAGCCACATTTACCCGTCGGGGCGTTTTCAACTTCAGAAATAAACATGTTTGGAATAGTGATGTATTCCCTGGATGTATTAAGAGAACATCTATTCCAACATGAATTTAAGATCAACACTTGGTGTGGTATTGTTGGAAATCATGTGTTGGGCCCTGTTGAATTGCCATAATTGCCATATAATCTGAATGGCCATTCTTACTTACATTTCTTAGAACATGATTTTGAGGAACTAATTGATGATTTACCGTTAAATGTGAGACACAATATGTTTTTTATGCAACACGGTGCCTCTGCCCATTTTTCTGTACAGGTGTGAAACTATCTTAACGCACAATTTTCCCAACGGTGGATAGGTCGCAGCAGCACGTTTTCATGGCCCGCACGAAGCCCAGACCTCAAACATCTGACGTCAAGTTAACCGCAACCCCAAAAATACTCTGGCAACAATGCATTGCTTAACAACTATTGTTAGCCCCTTGATTGTTAATTCTTCTCTAACAGCATGGTCACAATAGTACAAAATTTTAAAGATATTTTTAATGCTGTTTTTAATAATCTTTATTAATCCTTTGGACATTTTACATGTATAGGACAAGTCAATAATACACAATTACACAAACTGAGTCCACAAAGAGTATAAATTGAAGAATAAATAATCGTACTTTATGCTAGTGCGTTTGAGAAATAATCACTCACAGCATAGTAGGCTTTTTCTAACAGAAATCTTTTTATATTAATTTTACAGACATTGTCAATCAGTGATTTATAATCATGTGGTAAGTGATTATAAAGCTTTATTACCATATACAATGAAGCCTTCTCAAATCTCTTAGTCTTATGTTTGGGAATACATAACATTCCACTATGTCTGGTAGGGTAATCATGGTAACTGCCATTTGTAACTACATCATGTAAGTGTGTTCTTATGTACAATAGAGTTTTATATATATAGATACATGGAAAAGTGAACAACTTATAGTTAATGAAATATGGTCTACATGATTCCCTGGCCGAGATCATAAAAATTTTGGGTATTATTCGCTTTTGGGCAATAAAGATTATTTGCCTTTCATAAGCGTTACCGAAGAACACCACGTTGTAGCTTAGACGACTTTATACTAGGCTATAATATACACTAAGAATGGCAGAAAGTGGCAAAGAATCCCTAATTCGCGAAATAGCATAGTACGATTTATTAAGTTCCTTGCTTAATATGTCAATATGAGTTGACCATGCCAAATTTTGGTCGACTGTAATTCCAAGAAAATTTGTACAATCAGTCGAACTTATTATAAAATCATTTAAAAATAAAGTTAGAGTTTTATTGACACCATGATTTTGAAAGTATATACAATTAGTTTTATCTATGTTAAGTATTAAGCCATTTGACTTACACCAATCCAGATAAAATCCCAATATACTTTCCGATGAGGAAACCAGCTGCTCGTAAGTATGTCCCGAGACCAACAAAGAAGTATCATCAGCAAAAATTGTAAGCATGTCAGATTTTATGCAATGAGGTAAATCGTTAATGAACAATAAAAATATTAGTGGTCCCAGGACAGATCCTTGGGGCACACCAGAATTTAGCCCATGATGATTTAGTCGGATGTTACATTTCCAATTTTTACAGACATAGATCTGTCCGTTAGGAAGCTCATCAGCCATTTTAAAAATATGCCTCTAAAGCCCAAATGACAGTTTACTTTCAATGAAGTCAAGATTCAAACAGTCGAAGACGCGTGACAGGTCAAAGAAAAAACCTGCCACATATCTACCACTATCAAGGTACTTATAAACAACCTCAAGCAAGGCAGATGCCGCTGATTGAGTCGATCTGCCTCGACGAAAACTATGTTGATAGTCCGTCAAAATATTAAACTCTGTTAGAAAATTATACATTTTATCGTAAACAACTTTTTCATAAATTTTAGAAAAAATACTTAAAATTGAAATTGGGCGATAGTTAGCTATATCCTGAGGGTTATTTCTTTTATGTATAAGGATAACTGAAGCGGTTTTTAAAACACTAGGAAATTTACCTGTAGTAATAGACAAGTTAATCATATGTGCCAAATGTTAAGAAATGTATTCTCCAATCTTTTTTACAATGCTAACCGAAATATTATCAAATCCACTGATTTTTTTATTTATTAGTTCATTAATTACATGTAGTACATCATCTTTTGTTACTGGTGCAAAGAAAAAAGTTTTATTGATCAAACTGTTTACGGAACACTCACTCGATCGATTATTACCAAAATGATTGATTAATGATTTCTCAGTTATGTTTGCAAAGTAGTCACAGAATAAATTTGCTACCTCCCTAGGTTTACAATAAGTTACGCCGCCAAAAATTAAAGATACTTCACTAGAAGTAGATCTCCCACCGGTTTCACTATCAACTATTTTCCATACTGTTCTAGATTTATTAACAGAGTTATCAATTTGACTTCTACAAAATTCTTGTTTAGACTTGACAAGCAGGTTACTGTAATCACGTTTAGCTTTTTTGTAAAAATCAGTGGATTCAACCGTATTCAGTGTACGACATAGCCAATGTAGTTCTTTTACATTCCTACTAGCTCCTCAGTTATCCATGTTTTAGACGGTACCTTTTGTTTTAACATAAGGGCAAGTATTATCTATTTCATACAACAATAACTTCATGAAAGATTCGAAAGAAATATTAATATCACAAGTCTCATACAAAACATCAAATCTTGTCACACTCAAAGCAGCAGCCAATTTATCTAAATTTTTCTGAGATGTATTTCTAAATTGATTTTGGTATGACATTTTACTGAAATTTAAGTTATTATTATTACCAACATAACAATGAAGCGACAACACCCTGTGATCGCTCAAATTTACTTCATACACATTAGATGTACATTGGGTAGAATTAAGATTTGTTAAGATGTCATCCACCTTAGTGGAACGCCTAGTATATTATGGAAACCCCTTGTAGGTGCAAGAGAAGTGGTATTTAAATTAAAACTTATTAAAGCATCATTCAGTAACTGTTTCTTTAAACAGTTTTCATCTAGAAAATTGATATTTAGGTGGCCGCATACAAATAAAACAGGACTGATATTTATAGCAAAGTTTAACAATGAACAGAAATTAGTAAAAAAATATGTCAAAGTTACCATTAGGTGGTCGATATAAACTTAAAATATTTTAATCCCGTGATACACCAACTTAGTGCCACAGCACTCGAAATTCATTTTTGTTGAAAAACGATTCACATCTAGACTTTGCCATGCTTTGCATATATCACTGAACCACCATGCTCCCGGTTTTCGCGACAATAAAAGGCTATTTGTTGATATCCAGGTATAACCATAAAAGGAATTTTATCAGGTTCACAACAATGCTCAGCTACACTAACCACGTCTGGGTTCTCCTCTTGAAATAGAACTTCCAACTTGTTAAGTTTATTCGATAGACATTGAACATTTATTTGTAGTAATTTAAAATTATAATCAGGTGATTATTTTGCTAATTCGAGGGCTTGTTAAGTTTATTCGATAGACATTGAACATTTATTTGTAGTAATTTAAAATTAATATCAGGTGATTATTTTGCTAATTCGAGGGCTGGTTTGAATAACTCCTGCGGTGTTAGATTACTACTTGCGGCTTCGTCCTTCTGTGTAAAAAATGTCTTACGCAGGCTCTGTTTCTTTCCGGAAAACGGGACTTCAGCGGTACACACTGAAATTCAGGAAAATTTGTTATCAAAAAACAACTCAGTTCTTCCGCTGAAGTATTCGGTTGCAGATTGCTCACATGTAATGCAATTTTTTTCTCCACTCCTTGAACCGTAGTTTGACCCGAAAAGTCACCAACTACCAATATGGATTGCGATTTTCTGTTAGATCTTTTGTGTTTAACAGTTTGCCAATCATAATCAGTCTTACAATCTTATCAGTTGCTTGTATATGACTTATATTTAACGTTGGAGCATCATCTGTCAAATGTATAAACTCATTCAATTTTAACAGCTTACTTGGTAATTCAGCCTCAGAAATGGCCACTGCTACTTCGCTTGATGTTATCAGCTTTTGTTTGTACCTTTGACCGTACGGTCCCATATAACGTTAGTCTTCCTCACACCCGCCAATTCATTCCTGTGAGGTTCAGTTAATTTCAGCTCCTCAGTTCGACCCACATTTGAATTGCCAGCTGCTTTTTTACGATTACTCACAGTATAGTTTTTGTTGTCTTTATTATCGTTTTCAAATCGAATTAGACGTTCTTTTAATAAATTTAATTCAGAATTTAGTCCACTAATTAACAAGTCCTTCTGTCTAACAACATACTTAAATATGCTAACATCGATCTTATTATCCAGAGCGATGTTATCGATTGCATCGAAGAAAGCGATATCACCGGTGTCATCATCAGTTTTTAATATATCTTCTTTACAACACTTAATTAACTGTTTGTCAATAAACTGAAATTTCAGTAGTTTAGCACAACTTGCATGATATGTGCTTCCACATAATTCACATTTTACGTGAGATACAACTTTAACTTTACAACGTTGGCAAAATATTTGACCGCTGTGGGAGCTAGCACATCCGTTCAGCGCCATGGTCACACTTTAATTAACAACCTAGTTAACAATATTGCTAAGTTAACAACGGTTCACGATAGTCAGACCGTAAAACTCTAAAAATGGAATTTCATTTACCTGCATCAACATCCAGATTTTCATTTTGGTATGTCAAAAATCCATCTTCGTTGATTTCTGCAAATGCATAGTTTATATGCGTGCAGAGATTGGCGTCTAAAGTTTCTGGTGGTGCTAAACTGTATCCATTGGAATTAATGAAGTAGCAGACTATATTATTACCTGCAACATAAATGGTATTTCAGAAAAATATTTTCAAAAATGAACGAAATTAAATAATATATTATGAGTTCTTAAATACATTAGCCTAAGTAGTTAGCTGATCAAGTACCAATGATCATTACTACATAACTCTTTGCAGTCGTTTGTTACTAAAATTTGGCCGTTAAACCATCACTTTAATGACCAATTCATAACAATAATTAACTTAATGTTTAATTAGAAAATGGTATGTTTATAGGAAGTGATGGTTGATACTAAATTTATATTAATGATCATAATAACCAAACTAATGCAGCAATAACAATTCTAATTAATACTCTGTTATTTGCAATTCATATAAAATTCTTATTAGTTAGTTAATTTAGTTGTTACTATATATTACACAACTGTCAAAAGAGCTTGATTTATAAAATCATGTAGTTTGTTCTAGTGATGGGCGAACTGATATTAAAATTATCCTTTAATCCGGTTGTGAAAATAACCTTTATAATTCGATGATTGATTTTTGTAATTCGAACTATGTGACGTCACAGTAGTATATGCAATTCGCGATGTTATAAGTTATATTTCAATAATCAAGTGTAATTATAATGATCCTTATAGAATCCATATTTACGGAAGGGTTGTATAAGTGAGTTTATTTGTACTTATATTTCTTAAATAACTGTAATAATTGAATAAAAAATAACTTTTACATGTCTATATTTAGTATTTAGATATAATTAATAATAATTAAATTATCTATCTTTATATACTTATATTTTCCAATAGTCGAAATCGGTCACCATTGATCAACTTTTACAATATTCAGTAAATGAAAACAAATCTAATGTAAGCAAATCGATTATATTGATAAAAAACAGAACAAAAACAAATATTGTTAATAAATCACTGGATCTTCATTTTCTACTTCATGCTTCATAAGACTCTAGATTTATTTTCAGTGTGGAATATATTCTCTTTAAATGCTGCTTTAGGTTTGTGGTACCACCTTTATATATTTTTTGGATAATTTACATGTGGTAAGGTTATTTTCTGATTTTTGAAAATAATTCCATGTTACAGATTTTCTTTCATTCAGAAGAACTCATTTTTCAAAGTTAATAATAGTATTTAAGCCTACCTATCTAATCTATTCATATCGGACTCTTTAATAAAGTAAATAATCGACAAAAATGATTTAGCTAGATTTAAAATAGTTGGATAGATTATTCGATAGAAACCCGTATATGTCTACTTGCTCCTGTTGTGCAGAAAATATTTACATTTGACATTTTATCCAGTGGTAAGATAAAAAACAAAGAGATATATGTTTAAAAAATAAAAATTTTAAAGAAATATGTAAAATTTATAATCAAATATTTAATCGGCTTCCTTGGATTATTACAATGATTCGTCTAATCCACATTTTTAAGAACAAATGATTTTGCAGTCTCAAGTGCAAAGAATAGAAAAACGTACGATAAGATATGATAAGATCTGTAGGCACATTATTTCCTCAATTACAATTGCATTCTATAACTAGATAAAGATCGACATAAAAAATTACCGTTTTGTAATCCCTGCTGGATAATATAGTTTTTTAATCTTGCATATAAATCACAATTGAGAAGTTAATCAAAATTAGGTAAATATATCATTAACATAGGGACACGTACCAACAGGGTATACGCTTATTCCAATTATTTTTTTTATCAAATTGATTAATAATAATAAAATAATTACTGCTATTCTAGTCGTCATGGCTAGTATTGGCTGAGACAAGAAATATTGCAAAATTTCGAAAGTCTTGCCTTGTGTTGAAAAAGAAGATAAGAATTTTTAATGTGTTGTTCTTGCTCGATCGAACTAATTTCTTGACTCGCAATTGTTCAACACTTTTGTATAATTCTTGCGAGAATCTTGCATACAAATAGGTAATTGTTCCACTCACCGATAGATATTTAATGACATTTCTACTCAGAACTTCCAGAAGTTCAAAAACTGTTTTAAGAGAGTGTCATTATTATTGCAAACGATTGTACTTATGATCCTGCGCGAAGCTCACACGTATTACTATCGACATGGTCGATTGTCGACAGTGATCGATTGGTAGGCGTTATAAGACATAGCAATGGGCAGTTTTACATAACAATTATTAAATAATGAACAAAATAGATAAAACAGTCCTAGTCTGATTAATGGAATTCGTCTCGTATCTTTAGCCTTAAGCCTTAGAAAATATGACGTCGATTTGAACGTTTATGTTTGTCATGATGACAAAACGCTGTAGTAGAATGACAGATGAATAATTTTTCTAAGCTGTTTGAAATAATAATTTATGAATATATATCCGTCTACTAAAAATAATATTTCCCCAAGTCAGCATGATTTTATTTATAAGCGCTCATGTATGTCAAATTTGGCCTGCATTTCCCAATATATTTGTGAAAATATCGATCACCACGGGCAAGTCGATGTGTTATACATGGATTTTAGCAAAGCATTTGATCAGGTTGACCACCGCATATTACTTTCTAAACTAGATGCTGTTAGACTAAATTTAAAGTTATGTCCGGTGTACCGCAGGGTTTTAATTTGGGACCATTGTTGTTTCCATTTTTGTCAATGATTTACCTAATACTATATCATTCTTTAAACTCCTTTTTGCGGATGACTTAAAAATTTATACAATTGTTAGGGATGAAAGTGATTGTAAATACTTGCAAGCTCAATCAGATCACATTAATGATTGGTGTAACACAAATCGCTGAAATCTAAATATTGATAAATATTATGTAGTATCATACTGTAGAAAAACATAAACTTATATTTATGATTATACACTTAACAATGCTACAATTACAAGAAGTAATTGTGTGAAGGATTTAGGCATTTTCTTTGATTCCACTTTTACATTTGTTAACCACATTAATTATATGATTTGTAATGCAAATAAAGCACTGGATTTTATATTGAGAAACTGCAAAGACTTTGAAAATATTAATATATTGAAAATTTAGTATTTTTTGTTTCTTATCTTCAGTATGGAACCATTATTTGGTTCCCAATATATCAGTGCCATATTGATACTATAGAATCTGTCCAGAGGCGTTTTTTAAAATACCTTTCCTTTAATGAAGATGGTGTTTATTCTGTTAGGGGAATTAATAATCAGTTACGGATAGATTCAATGTTGTTCCTTGATTTACGGCGAACTTGGTCAATTATTTCATTTTTGTACAGCTTGATTCACGATACTATAGATTGCGACAATCTCTTCAATAAGATAAACTTTTTAGTACTACGTGCTGGTTCAAGAAATAATATAATTTTTTATTATGATAGAGGTATATTATTATCATTATAATTATTATTGTTTATATAAAGTCCTGGACAAGTAATCATATTATGCCAATTCGTGTAAGTTCTTCAACATAGAAACAAAAATATATGCAAAATTGACAATTTATGATACAAAACCCTTGTTTGATCTTGCAGTCTCCCAGAATTTTAATGAAACTTCAGTTTATTATAAAATACTGACAGTTATAAGTTCTTGATTACAAATAATTGCAATTTTGATTGCAATTCGTTAATCACTATCAACTATCATTAGTTTTGTATGAAGCCTGTTCCAGCAACAGTCAGAGACTGATTTCATATGATTTCATACTATTAAAAATATTCGACCAGTTAACTTGTGATATTATTTTAAGTGAATGTAACTCAAGAAGTAGTTGGACGAACATTTCTGATAGAACTCGTGGCATGGCCATGATATTGTCAAGAATAGACGTTTAAATCAAGAATATGATTTCTACAATCTTTTTTTACTTTATATTAGTAAATAATTATATACCTATATTATAAAGTATAAGTAAAATTGCAATTTTGCTATATTTTGAGAAGTATGTATTGCGTGAGACAATATTAAAAAGAGTTAAATTTTCCAAGAAAGTAATTGTCTCACTTTGTTTTGTTACCAAGGTAATGAAGATATCTATATGTGTTCAAGTCTCTCCCTGTACCATGAAAAAATTTGCAACTGTTAAGATTTTGTTATTTGTGTTAAAATTAAGTTTATTTTATTTATTTCTAATAACAAGTTTCTGACTGCTGCTGAAACAACCATAATTTCAGATATTCGTCTTTTACATATTATGTCGATTTAATTGACAAATAAATTTATTATTCGATGGAAAAATTCGCTCTTAAGATAATTATTATCATATGTAAGATATAAATAGTAAGAAAAGTAAATATCTAAATTTAGCCTCAACTGTAAAGGACTTTCACAACCAAATAAGATTGAGAGTGCTATGACAACTTGTAAATTTTATTGCCAATAATTCGACCTCGTATTAAGATGACTTTAAAATTTTTTCAATGCATTTTTGATCACCATAATATGTTCCCAGTTGTAATCGTTTCAGTAATCACAGGAATACGACTGATTATTGAAAATTACATCAAAACATTAGATGAGAAACTAAATAATTTTTAAATAAATTTTTTTTTTTACGTTCATGCAAAAAATAAAACTTTATTCAACTATATATAGTGAAAAAACTTAGGTACTTTATTGCTCTAGTGCAATAAAATTTTTATTTCACTCACTTGTCATTCTACGTGTTATTTTGTGATCATGACAAAAACGTTCAAATCGATGCCATATTTAGCCTATTTTCTGTGAGAATGGCAAAAATAAAGTTTGAGTTAAATTGTTCCAAACATATTAGTTCCTAACTTTTTCAATGCAAATCGATATATATATATATATATATATATATATATATATATATATATATATATATATATATATATATATATATATATACATAAAGCTGTTTACAGGCCTTTTAGGCCCAGAGCTGTGTTATTTTCCTCCATTCCATTCTATCCTTCGCCTTTCTTTTCCAATCCGTTACATTTATCTCCCTTAGATCTATTGCCACTGCCTCTCTCCATCGCTTCCTCGGTCTACCTCTTTTTTTCTTGTAGTTAGGTTTACTCCCTACTACTTTCTTAACTGCCCCTTCATCTTCCATACGTTCTAGATGCCCTAGCCACTGCACTCTTCTGGATTTTACAATTTCGTCTATTGTTGGTGCCTGGTACATTGCATATATTTCGTCATTATTTCTCCTTACATAGCCTTCCTCCGTCTTCTTACCCCCTAGAATTCTCCTTAAGATTTTCCTTTCCCACCTTAAAAGGTTTTCTCTTGACTTCTTATTGAGAATCCAGGTTTCACTACCATACAGCGCTGTCGGTCTCAAAAATGTTTTATACATTCTAAATTTACTCCTCTGGACAAATTTTTTAATTTCAATAAGTGGTTGACTGCTGCCGAACTTCTGTTTGCTTTTATTATTCTCCTATTTATTTCTTGTTCCTCATCACAGTTAGCTGTTATTAACGCCCCCAAATATACATATTCTTGAACTTCCTCAAACTCCATCTCTCCATGCTCTGTTCTCAATTTAAAATTGGTATCCTTTTTTGTTCTCCTATTCTCAAAAGCTTACTTTTCTCTTTATTTATCTGCAATCCCACTTTACGTGCTTCCTTCACAAGTTTTCTCGTTACTTCTTCTAATTCCCTACTATCTCTAGCAATAATAGCCACGTCATCTGCATAACTTACAATTTGATGACTTTTAAACAATATGTGTCCTTCTCTGTTCAAGTGACTACCTCTTATGACCTTTTCTAGTACTAAATTAAAAAGAAGCGTTGAGAGTGGGTCTCCTTGTCTCAGTCCTGTATCAATAGTAAAGCCTTCCGAACATTCACCTTTTATTCGTACTTTGGATTTAGTATTTTCAATAGCCTAATCAGTTTGGTTGGTATCCCAAATTGTTTCAAAATTTTACTTAGTTTATTCTTTTTGATCGAATCATATGCTTTCTTGAAGTCCACAAATAGAACCATTGCTTTGATCCCATACTCATAGCATGTAGTCAAAATTTCCTTCACCATGAAGATTTGGTCCGTTGTTGACCTTCCTTTTCTAAAACCTGCTTGATACTCCCCTATTTGTAGTTCTGCTATAGGTTCTATTCTCTGTTTTATTAACGTTGCCATAATTTTATACCCTACATCTAACAATGATATACCCCTATAGTTTCTGCAGTCTGTTGCATCTCCCTTTTTTAATATTGGTATAATCAAAGCATCTCTCCAATCTGCAGGCATACATTCTCTTCTCCAGATCATTCGTATCATTTCGTATATTCTTTGTCTTAAATCCTCTCCTGCGTACTTAATGTTCTCTGCTGTTATTCTGTTTTTTTTCTGGACTTTTGTTATTCTTTAAAGCTTCTATAATTGTATCTATTTCCTTTTTTGTAGGTTCTTCTATATCCACTTCCTCTTCCCTTCCCGGTATCATCTCCTCGTGCTCCTCTCCTTCCCTTACACTCTCTTCATTCAACATATCTGCAAAGTATTGCCTCCATCTTTCTCTCACTTCTGTTTCCTCTGCAATTAGATTTCCACTTTCGTCCCTCACATATAATACTTCCTTCTTCATCTTTTTTCCCTTTTTTATCTCTCTGTAGAAGTTACGTATTTCCTTCCTCTTATAATGTTGCTCTATTTCCTCTATTTTCTTAACCTGTTCTGCTCTCTTCTTTTGTCTAAACACTTTCTTCGCCTTTCGTCTTTGTTCCCTGTATTTTTCTTTATCTTCCTCTTGTACTGACTGAAGTGCTTTAATTCTTAGCTTATTTCTTTTCTCCGCCTCTCTTATACACTCCTCATCCCACCATCTTTTCCTCCCTGCAAACTCTTTTTTTGGTATTACTTTCTCACTTGCTGTTTGTATGACATTTTCGATCTTTATCCATTCTTCATTTATATTTGCTTCCAATATCTGTATGTTTTCTTGCAAACCTTTCCTTATCTCTCCTTCATACTTCTTTTTGGTTCTCTCATTTTGTAATGTCGCCATATATAGTTGTCTTTTTTTCCTTTGTTTGTTTGTTTGTTTTTTTATCTTCAAATCTATTCTCACTAGATAGTGATCCGAGTCTATGTCTGCCCCTCTGCATGACCTAACATTTTTTATTATGCTTCTGTGATTCTCATCTATGCAAACATGATCAATTTCGTATATGCTCCATCTGGAGAGGTCCAGGTACCCTTATGTATGTCTTTTCTCTTTAAGAATGTGCTCATTATTTTAATTTTTTGTTCTTCTGCAAATCGATAGTGCTAATTAATTATTAAATATTTCGTTACTAAATTACGCTTTTTATATTCTTACACTTAGTGCCACCTAAATAGAACATTTTTTGGTTTTTGCATGAACGTAGAAAAATATTGTATGCAACTCGTACAAAAATTTTATTGCACTCGACGTGAAGTTGTCATTGTCAATTGTGGACACCACTTACTAATAAACACTTAATTTTGCACTTGTTGCATAAATAACTATTATTACATTGTTATTTCACCTTCAAAATATAAACGATTTTTACATTTCGTGATTAATTTTCATTAATAATAATTTAAAAACCATGAATCCCCTAAGTCTCAACAGGGATTAAAAATTATTCTTATCTATCCGTCGTCGTGGATTAGTTTTATGTACTCCAAGGTAGTTATCTTGATAGACTTTATACTAAAAGTCGAAAAATTTGTTTATAAATATGAATATATGATGAGTTTATCCGACGATTGACAGTAATCGTGATACAGATTAGAGTGCACGGGTAAAATCTTGTTGTTTCTGTCATAAAACAATTTTTTGATGGTATTTATTGTATAGTTAATCTTTCTACATTATCACTTAGGTGCATTAAATTTAAACAATAGATTTTATACATTTTATGGGTGATTAACCTACTTGATGGATATCTTGTGAAAATGATGCTGCATTATTTTAGTGGAAAATTAATTATAAATGTTTAGATGCAAATATGGATATGATGTAGGTATGCATTTTCATTTTTGTTTTAGTAGATACCAGTAATGAAAATAGTTTAGTTAAATGTGTGTTTTTATTTCTTTGTAGGTAATATACAGGGTTACGAGGAAGTTTACAAACTTCTGTCATATTCCCTAATTGCAATTTGTCGGAGTACATTTTTTATATAAACGAATTACATTTTTTATACAGGGTAATTGGGAGGGAACCCCCAATATTCGAAATAGGCAATAATTAAGCGAATTCAAATCTGGTGACCTAGGTGGTTGAACACCACTTTCCAGCGTTGTGGAAAGCGATTGTTAAGATGATTGATCACAATACGACTAAAATGGGCAAGGACACCATCATGCTGAAAGTAAATGTTTTACCTAATATCCAATGGAACATCGTCCACTAGATCTGTCAAATTATTTTCTAAAAATTGTACATAGCTGGCTCCAGTAAGACGACCATCTAGCACAACTAAGCCAAGTAATTGATTATCAGACCACATCTTAATGCGACCGACGGTGAAAGTTACTTTCCACCGTGGCGTGCAGATTTTTTTCTGACCAACGATGTTCATTGTGACAGTTATTTACTTCATCACGAGTGAATTGAGTCTCATCAGTGAAGAAAATTCATTTGTAAAGTGTATGGTTTGCGTTTATCCAACTGCAAAAATGCGACCGTAAATCACTGCCACCGTTCTGAAGATTCTGGATGCGCTGAATATGGAAAGGTTTTAAATCATTTTTGTGAATGACTTCCCATGCCGTAGTTTGATTAATTTGGAGACGGGTTGCAATGCGTCTTATACTTACATCCGGGCTATGTTTTATCATATTTAGAATTTCTTCTTCTATTTCTAGACCAGGGCCAGCTAGAATATATTTCTATCTGGCACTCTTCTGCTCTATATTCAGCAACTGAACGATTAGCGCTACCGTTGCAATACCCATAAACAATATCAGCATATTCTCGGTGATTAAATGTGGCAGGCATTACGAAATTATGTGTGTAACCATACCGACTAAACGAAGGCATATGTAAAAATAAATGCGACAGCTATAAAAAAGCGTTTTTCTACGTTCATGCAAAAAACAAAACTTTATTGAACTATATTTAGTGGAGAAAGTGGTTCTTTATTGCACTAGTGCAATAAAATGTTTATTGCATTCATCTGTCATTCTACTACAGCGTTTTGTCATCATGACAAACATAAACGTCCAAATTGACGTCATATTTGTCTACATTTAGTGTCATCTAAATAAAACATATTTTGGTTTTTGCATGAACGTAGAAAAAATATTGTATGCAACTCGTACAAAAAGTGCTTATTGCACTCGACGTGTTTTCCTACTCGACCTAACGGCCTTGGTGGACAATTTCACATCGCGTGCAATAAACATTTACTTTTTGTACTTGTTGCATAAATAATTATTACATCAAACGTCAAAATAAATGTGTCAATTAGTAATCATAAATGTGAGTTTGGTTTAGAATGCATGACCTACTCAAAATAAAATAAAAAATAACAGCTTTGTCAAAAATAGCAACAAAAATATTTTCATTGCTATCTCAGTAACCGTTGATATTCGACCATATGCTTATTAGGTTTTTTTGTTCCCTTTTGCCCCCTAAACACTCCATTCGATTATTGGGGGTTCCCTCCTCCAATCACTTGGTATAAACTTTTCTAATTAACAGCTTTGTATTGTTAGTCACATGTCATTAATAGCATGTAATTTCATAAAAAAATAAAAATAAAACCGTTCGAATAGTTATTATATTGTAACGAAAATAAGTTTTGGTCTAAATTCACAAATGGGAGTAGACTAGATATTGTTTAACGGTCATTTGATATCCATCTTAAGGGTGCCGTTTTTATGCGCAAATTCGCGCACATTCTAAAAAACCTGAGTAAGTTAGAAATAATTTTTCTTCACTCTGTGAATACAAGTTTCCTTTAGGGCGTATATTAGTTTTCACACTGACAAACCATTTAGAATAAGAAAAAAAGGATCATTTTCACCTGTTATGTTTTATCATAAAATCTCCTGAATTTTACACGTCAACTGCACATAGAAGGCAGAAGTACTTTAAAAAATTTGCAATACTTCAATTTATGCTAATTAGTAAGTATTTCTCACGGTGTATGGTACACAGTGATAAGGTACAACTCATGGTCTTTCATGTTCTCTAGCGCCCCCCCCCCGAATGTTAAAAGAAATGATTTAGTTCCAGCATTATACAGTGGTTTTGAAAAATAACGAATAAATTGATTATTTTTGAAATTAAGAAGTTTTCGGAAAAATCCCCTGGCACGTCGGTTTTGTTTTTAAAAAAGGCACTTTTTGGCATACGACCCATATTTGTGACGTCATCGTTCTTCGAAATATGACGTCATCGACAATGTTTTTAAATAGCAACCGCCAATTTTGACCATGCCATTTGAAAGAGCGTGTCATTCTACATACATACATCATGAAAAATTATGGTGTTACATAACAAACATTTCAAGAAAATAATGTTTGAAGATTTTAAAATTTAATTTTCACAATACTGAAAACGATAATGATTATGTAAAAAATCGACTAAATTAAATGTTCAAATTGTGCACCGTTGGCTGCCTGACAGTAGCCAAGACGATTAATAAATTCTTTTTGGACATTATCAATAACTTCAGGAGGTATACGATGTATCTCGTGACGAATTCTTGCTTTTAAATCCTCTAAATTAACCGGTCTAGTAACTACGCCACTGTATACGGTCAATAACTTTTAGTCAAATAATGTATGTCAATAATATTGATTATGTAATTTTATTTGGTTAGTTGTTTCGCAGTTCAGTGTCAGGTTATACTAGGAATTTATTTAGTTTAGTCAGTAATTTACAGATGTGTTAAAATCAGTGGTCAGACGGTACTTTACAAGATCAGAGTCCGGTAGTAATGATGATTATAAGATCTTGATTTTGGTTTATTTTAGTATATGTTGTTTATTTGCGAACTTATAAATACACAAATAATTTACTGTACTCATTTATTTTCTAATTACATTAAAAGATCTGAATATTTCGAAGTTAAAAAATCTTGAATGTGTTTCTCTCACTTCTACACAATTATCAAATGCTATGTCATTGCAAACATAATACGCACATCAGTTTGTTCCTCGAGAAGTGAATCATTGTTTTCGAAATTTAGTCCACAGACTGCAATAACCACCAACTGGTCACGTATTTGGGCAGTTCTAAGAAACCACAATAATTTATGGGGATAACAGACATTTAAATAAAATGTATTCACAATTATTTTGTTTTTAGTTTCGAATAATATGGAGCCATCTTATTTTCTAATAAGGAAAATATTAGAATTTACGCCAATATTTTTTATATGTACGTACTTATTAAATGACTTATAAGTTATTTCTGTACTCGAAAACGATGAATACGAAAAAAGTCAAGAGTTGATGATAAGGTAAGATTTTTGGAATTCGTGAGTTATCCTTTCTTGCATTTTCTTAAATTAAAGCAATGTCTGCAATTACGCTATTAGAAAAAATATCGATTTTTAGGTTTAAATGGTGACTGTTTGTAACTCAAATGCATTCAAATTTTTCGTCAAGTCTCTTTCAAAAAATTCGGAAATTTTCTTAGACTTATAAGGCTCTATGTCTTGATAAACATTTACAGACTAATGTTTATAGCAACTTTTATTTTAAGGTAAGGAGATTCTAAAAGAATGCCGTTTACATTTAGAACACCCATATAAATACAATTTTATAATCATATTGAGCATATTCCAAAGACCAAAGATCCCATTGACAGGATATATTAGTTGCCTTCTGTCTGAAAATATTTGTTTGTAGCATGTCTTATATATTTTTTGTTTTTGACATATCATCACGCAATATGAATTAGATAAGTAAATAGTACAAATATGCTTATTGGTTGGAACAAACTTATTTTTTAACTACAAGTAGGTATAATTATTTATCAAACATTCAGAAATACCTAAAATTAGTATAAAAACACCTCCCG
The DNA here is from genome assembly GCA_037114965.1 of Monochamus alternatus. Classification (NCBI taxonomy): domain Eukaryota; kingdom Metazoa; phylum Arthropoda; class Insecta; order Coleoptera; family Cerambycidae; genus Monochamus; species Monochamus alternatus. The sequence continues at coordinate 44,133,869 of CM073427.1, read as the reverse complement.
TGTGTTCGTAAAGTCACCACTCCCAATAGGTGAAAGAAGCCTGTATGTAAATCCACCAAAAGTATGCGTTATGACAGGTAACAGTAGAAAGAAATGTTGTTCAGAAGCATTATGATCGTTTCACAAATGGTAAGTAATACAGATAAGTTACTTACTCCCTTATATAATTTTGTTTTTTATTGATGAATAAATTCCTTTGTAAGATAATGTTGCACTTCAGAGCTACACTGAACAAGTTTATAAGGCTAATTTTGTATTAGACTCAAATGCGGAAGTTGCAGCACGAAAATCTGAAGAGAGTGCAACAAATTCTAATTCTGCCAAATTTGGATGAAATTAGAACGCATTAAAACTTATGCTAAATATTAAATTTACCATGGTACCTAAATTTAATCGCTCCTCTTCATAAAATAAGGTTATGGGAAATAATATTTGAAGGAATAGTTACACTAATATAACAAATGCTATAGCTTTTGAAAAATTTAGAGCACACCAAAAATAAAACAAAAAACAATTTAATTAATGAAGGGTCTGTCAACTGGGAACGGTGGGATATTTTTGAGACTCATATTGGATATTAAGATGGACTTGTTCCCCCTAAAGGACATATTAGTGGATCACTGGTAGAAAACGTAGATGATGTAGATGTATAACCTGCTACTAGAGAATATTCAACCTAAGAGAGTCAAAGAGAAAGAAGAAAATTACGAGAGAGTTAAGATCTGTAAAGGCAAATTGGAAGATAAAGCAACATTGAAAAGAGGAGACATAGATGTCATAAAACTTTTGGCAGAGTGTATTAGAGCACTGCTTATGATAAGGCGTAAATGATGACGATGACGTAGACTGCAAACATATATCTAATAATGTTTTTTTATTATATAAATCTGTTATAGTTTAAATATTTATCACATACCAATCCTCCCTAAGTTAATAATTAGAGATTTGGATGTACTTTTTTATTCGGAATTAAGTTTTGTAGAACAAATTCAGATGAAATCGAAAGAAGCAATTAAAATGCTGGGATTTATTATAAGAAACTGTAAAACATTTTCCAATGATAAATGTCTGAAATCTTTCTATTACGCTTATGTTAGATCTAAGGTCGAATATGCATCGGTAGATTGGTCCCCATTTTATTACGTTCATAAACAGGTTATTGAACAGGTTCAAAGAAAAATTTTAAAATTCCTATCATTTAGAATGACTGATGCATATACGGAAAGGGGGATTGAGAATAGTTTTCTTTTGGAAAGGCATAATTTGGACAATTTAGAATTTAGTAGAATATGTGCACATCTAATTTTTTTATGTAAATTATTGAAACATAAAGTTGACTGTCCGGAATTATTTGCCCAAATAAATCTGTACGTTCCCAGAATTAATTCAAAACAAAATGTAACGTTTTAGTCTAAACGTCATAAGACTAATATGTTGTCACCTCACCAGTGTATTGTATGTGTACCTCCTTCAATGAGCTGAGCCTATATTTCGATGTATACTTATCAAATCATAAAAAATTAGTTCAATATGTTAGACGAGTATTTCATGTATAACTGAAGGATTCAAAAAGTTTTTATTTATTTTTGTTGTATAAATATAAGGATTCGGTGTATGTGTGTGAATATATTATAGCTGTTACCTATATATAGCGGATATGTATTGTGTGAGCTATTTATATTTGTGTGAGGATTATGTTGTTCAAATACATATTTATATTTTTGCAGTTTATGAAATGGACAAGTTGCAAGGACCACTTGTTTGATGGGTAAACAATACTGAATCAAATAAATAAATATCTTCTGTAGTGTTGTCCTACCAAACAGTTACAGCAATTATATAACAGAGTAAATACTATAAATTTTACATCATTGCATCTCCAAATAGCCTTGAAAATATAACTTTCTTGATAGTTTCAGTAAAAGAAATCGTAGGTAAATCTCTTAGTTCCTTTGTAACCTACAACCTACCTGCTACACGTGGTATTTACTTCAATACAAACTCAATTTAGGATAATCTAGGCGAACATTTACGCAATTTGTGAATAGTAATAGTGATGATGATAATTTGCATCTGTCAAAAAACTGTGAAGTATTTTTTATTTTCTAATTTAAAGAAACATTGAGAAAAACGTAAGTATACTTATTATCTATTAATTTTTTTATGAACTCACATCTTTGCTGAGTGCTGATATTGAATGAATTATGGAAATAAGACAAAACAAATATGACTGTCGCAGTTGACCCACATTTGACTTTTAAGTTGTAAGCATGAGCAATACAGATATTTATTCGGAATGTATAGTCATTAGATAGATAGCGAAGCTTATTTTATCAATGGTTACATAAACTAATGACAAAATTATTTCACAAAAATAACTTAGGTACTACAAATCTTATACTAATACTTCAAAAAGGAATGAATAAGCAGTTTTGCAACAAATCTTGAAACCATTGATATGTTGTAATTAAAATAAAAAATATGTTTAATGTGAGAAAAATATTACTTGCAGTGTTATAAAAGTTATATTTATGGCGCAATAAATCTAAAATTTTGCTATCTAGGTCACATCAATTCTAATTAAAATTTATTACTCAAACATATGATATGGGGAATACAGAGCATCTTAATAATCGGTTGATGTGATTTAAAATGAAACCGTATAAGTTTAATGAATGACCACTAAAATGGTTTTGTCATTAGGAAAATAGTATCTAGATAAAATAAAATGGTGATCAGTAATTTTATAAAATTAATATAATACAAAACACATCTTCTTGAGCTAAGTAAAATTGCTTCGCGATATTCACGAAGTAGTATCTTGTATAAATACAAATAATTTTAGACATTTAATAACTGAATAATCTAGAGTTTAGCAAATAACAGGAATGTTATCTCATGCCACCTGACTATTTTTAAAAATACCGAAGTAAAACAAATAAGCTACAATAAACGGTCTAGATCTAATCAATAAAGTTTTAGGTATAGAAATCTACAAAAATACCTACATTATCAAATATAACATTCTTCTAACATAAACTAGTACCTACTAAATATAGAATTGTTCACTTTTATTTATAAATATGTGAAAATTATTATTAAAATGTGGGATTTGGGTTAGGATAGCAACACATGTGTCTTACCAACGTTTTTTAAAAATCATCATTTTATTTGAACAAAACTGAAATAGGAATAGAAGAAATAGGACAGAATGTCAAGAATTTAATTTTTCTGCTTACTTTTATTTTACGATGTTATATTTTTCGAAATTTTAGCACCCCAGAAAAATTTGATATTTTTCATGATGAAAAACAGCAACCTTAGGTAAATAAATTTTAATTGAAATACGAATTATTTAATTTAAGGTTATACGTGGTGTTCTCTCTTTTTTGTTCTTAAAAAAACATTTTTCTCTGCAGTTTATTTTCGTGACACAAGGTGACAAATTGCTTTCAGCTAAAGCCATTAACGTACCTAATTATTCACTAATTAGTTAATGATGAAAGATTTTCAGTACAAATAATATAAAATTTTAATCAACAATGCGCAAATATTGCTATACTACGCCTCAAAATTTGGAAAATTTTGCGTAGAGTTTTACACCCAAAAGACAATGAACTGAATTTAAGTCTCTTTACTTCGCCTCAAAATTTGGAAAATTTTGCGTAGAGTTTTACACTCAAAAGACAATGAACTGAATTTAAGTTTGTTTACAATTAAAGATTCATGAAAATCCGAATAGAATGCTATCTAGAAATAAAAAAAAAAAAATCAGTGTTAATGTATACAAGTAGGTTGAAATCATGAAATCTATAAAAATATTATTCTTTAGCCTTATATTTTACTAGAGACTAGATAGACTAGTTACAGGGTGTTAAAGTTACAATTTTATTTTGGATATTTGTAAATAACTTCTTAAGAAATCCAAATATTTACATTAAATTTGTAAATCGGTGGTTTTTGCGGACGAGAAATTCAAATATGTTTCTAATTTTGGCGTCACTAGTAGAGGGCGCCACTTATGGCACATCATGTTATGCTTACTTACTTTTTTGCTGCTTAATGTATCCAACTGACTTTTGAAACTATCGATTCTCCTACCTGTTATATCTGAAAAAGGTTTACCTTAATGAAGTCGTTAAGAAAAACAGTTTTCGAAATAATCTTATTTGAAATATTCAGTGCACCGATTGAAAACTGTTATCGTTTCAGTTAAAGTGCTTTTTGTACTGAAAGTACAGCAAAATGTTACTTGAAAAAATTGTTTAGAAAGGTAAATTATGGAGATGTGCAAAATTGAAAAAAAATCGGCCTGCTTTGATAAAATCTTTGGATTTGTTGAAAAATGGTATCATCAAACCTCGCCGATCTTCTTAAAATTTTGCAGGTCTCCATAATTTACGATTACGAACAACTTATTCAAATAACATTTTGCTGTATTTTCAGCAGAAAAGGCACTATACCTGAAACCAAAACAGTTTTTACTCGGTGCATGAGCATTTCAAATAAGATTATTTCAAAAATGGTTACGCCTACTGACTTCAGCAAGGTATACTATTTCAAATAAAACAGGTAGAAGAATCGATTGTTTTGATAGTCAGATGGATACATTAAGATGCAAAAAAGTTCTGCCATTTAAAAGAAACATGGTGTGCCACAAGTGGTGCCTTCTACTAGTGACGCAACATTAGAAGCATATTTGAATTTTTTGTCCGCAAAAACCCCCGATTTACAAATGTTATGTAAATTTTTGAATTTCTTTAGAAGTTATTTACAAATATCGAAAATAAAATTTTAACTTTGTACCCTGTAACTCCGTTAATAATCAGTTTTGGAAAAAATGTTATAGAAAGAGGTAGCATTTATTTTCGGTCTAGAATTTTCCCCTGAATTTTTTGCTCATCATTTCCGGACACCCTGTATATTCGTTTTACTTCGATACCTTTGAATATTCACAGGTGGCATGAGATAACATTCCTTTCTTTATTATTCAATTCTTTCTTAAATGTCTAAAATTATTTGTATTTGTAGAAAACACTATGCGCCAAAAGTATGGAATAAATTCAATAAAAACGAAACAATTATTTTTTGGAAAAAATCCTCGAACAGGTCGATTTTTAATTTAAAAAATACATATTTTAGCGTAAAATGCGATTGTCAAATGTTATTTGTTTTCGAGTAATGACGTCATCGATTTTTTTTTAAATGGCAACACCATATTTTTTTTCTTGATTCTGAAAGATCGTTTAATTCTCTATCAGACAGTACTTAAATTTTGTCCTCTTACATAGGAAAGTTTTCGAGTAAATGACGATTGAATGTTAGAAAACGTAAATCAATTAAAATAAAGCAAAAACGTTATCAAGTTTAGTTTTTCGAATTCCATAGTTCTTTTATGGATAACGTAGGTGAAAATCTTTGCAAAGTGTCATTGTCACACCGACTTTCTAATAAGTATTGTAAGCGACATTATTCAATTTAAAGTATTATGGAACATTTAACTGTTACTCAAAGAATTGAAATTTTAATTCTTATCGGATGCGGGAATATGACTAGAACTCAGCAGGAAGTTTGCGATTTATTTAATGAAAAATATCCAGATCGCCCTATCAGCCAATCAACAGTCAGTAAGGTAGAGTCTAAATTTAGAGAAACTGGCAATGTTGTAAATATTCCAAAACCTGGACGTCCAAGCATCAATGAAAATCAGAAACAAGGAAAAAAATATGGTGTTGTCATTTAAAAAAAAATTGATGACGTCATTACTCGAAAACAAATGACATTTGAAAATCGCATTTTACGCTAAAATATGTATTTTTTAAATTAAAAATCGACCTGTTCGAGGATTTTTCCCAAAAAATAATTATTTCGTTTTTATTGAATTTATTCCATACTTTTGGCGTATACTGTATTTATATGCGTGTATTTGAGCATTTAAAAATATTGCATTGAGCACAGCAGGGAACAAATTTAAGTATAATGTATTCAGATACTTGATTATCTGATTAAGAATAATAAAAAAGTTTATGATGCTCCTTTATAATTTTTGTTTTATCTACATATTTGCCGGTAGACGAATTGATACCAATTATCCTGTTGTACAGGTTAGTTAGAATTGAAACCAAATCGTTACAGTTTTACATAAACATTAGTACCATCGTCTTCCTTATTGATCAGAGAATTAAGCGTCAAATTTTTTTGGAAAAATATTGTAACACATAATTAGAAAATATATATTGCTGATCCTAGAGATAACTTTTATTATATTATTATGATGATTCTTCATGTTTAAAACATTGGCTTCATTTAGTTATGGAGAAATAGATTCCTTAAGGTAATAAGAGAGTATTAGTTGTCATTTCTATAAAAGTCCTTGAATACTTGAAGGTTTACTAAAAGAATGTATTAACAGATTAGAGATGCACTGTACTATAACTTTCACCACGGATGTTGGAGCATTATTGATTATAGACTGGTACGAGTTTCGAAAACAGCATATTTTTCTAGTTATTAGGTACCACATAATTGTTACTGTAACCACCTTATAATTGCTGACCGTTTCAGGGTATCCATTAGTGGATTTATTATATACGCAATTTTTTAGACTAGCAATTCCGCTACAGGATGAAACTGTTATTAATTTTTCACAGTTGTTAAACAATTAAATTATAAAGGGGAATAATTTTTAATATCCGATATTTACGTACGTACAGCAACTTACCAGAGGCGCTGACCCATGAACTTATCATCAATAAAAAGGCGATGATACTTCTGGACAGGAACCACTGAGGCTGCATTTTGTTCTTCCACCACACGTTCGTTACAAGTTAAATCTGAAGTATGCCTGCTCTTATATTATGTTATTTAAAAAAGATTTTAATCACCACGGGGAAATACTATGGAGTGACACGGGAGAAATGGTCTATAAATTATTGCCTATTTGACGTATATTTCACCAAATCTGTAGTAGGGTTTATCAGTATTAGCTTCTTTGTAGATTTTATTTTGTTTACAAATTTGTATTTTCAATTGTCTGTGACAATATAAGTCGGATTAAATTCTTATACAAATACGGTTTAATCCGCCAACTGTTTCCCACGATTTAATTTAGATAATTATTCTAGATTAACTACAACCAAACTCGATATTTTAAAATTATGTAGTTGTACGCTAATTTCAGACTACCTAAATGTTCAACTTATTATTACAATTGCTTTAATATAATAAATATTATGGGTAACGTTTTTTTTCTTTATTGGCGATAAATATTTTTATTTGAAACAATAAAAGATGAATTTAATTTTAAATAGTCCTTGACATAAAATAACAAAAATTAATTTTTATAAAATTTATACAATTTTCATTTAGATTTATGACTAAATTCAACGGATGAAAAAATGAGATTCAGATTAAATCATTTTCAAATAAATTTCACAAAAACATATTTAATATTGGGTACCTATAATAAGAAATAAAATTATTTATACAATGTTTGCAGTAATTACGTCATTTTCTTCTTTATTATTCTTTTACAATTTTTTGTTAAGTTGAATTTTTATGTGTTAGGGGATCGATCGGAGTTCAACGATTATAATTATTTAACCCGGATTTTGTTAAATGGCCAAGTCCAAAAGTTGTTTTCACATAAGATCCCCAAATTGAGGAAGTTGTCTACAAACTGCTGATTCTTTTCGTACCGCTTCCACCCACAAACTCACGAGTGACGTCATTGGTATGACAAATCGAAAATTTCAGATATTTTATTACTTAAATTATTTTTATGATTTGACGTAAATTTTGTTGTTCTGATAATTTGTTACCATTGCGTTTGGTTGTTATTTAAGTGCTGTTGAACAGACATATTTTTATCACAAATCCTGGGTGCACAATGTATAAAAACTACTAGTTTCTTGTAAAACCAAAATGAAAAAGGGACATAGGCGAATATATCAGCTTTGTTCGTAGTGCACTAGAATCCAAACTATCAGACACATGTGCATTGCATCTAAAACAATGCATTATAAGTGTAATGCGCATGCTTCTGGCGGTTGGAAACTAGTTCCAACTGTTCTACGAACAGGACTATTATTAGTTTCAGTAGGTTTCCCTTAATTAAAAAAGCAACGGAATGGAACCTGGAATCGAAAAGATAATTTTTATCTAGATAACCAAAGAATTTGCAGTAAATAGTTTCTAAAGAAGATTTTAAATAGATATGCCATACAAGAAAAATGAACGTAGCTTCAAGGAAATTATAATCTAGAGGTATAAATCCTTGTCATGTGCTGTGCACAACTACATTATATTAGTCATTTTCGCAATTTTTTGCTTTAATCTAAAGTCTGCATTGTGCAATGCTCTATGAAGACCCACTCCATCAAATAGTAGTACCAATAGGCAGATTCTCCCAAAAGTCTATAAAAAAAAAAATGAAAAAATAAATGACTTTCTTGAGTCGAAAGCCCCAACAACACAATAAAATCAATAAAAAATAATTACATATTTTAACACAAAAGAATACAATACTGTATTAATCGACCACACGGGATTGTGTATACATATTTTTACTCATTTCTCTGTATGTAGCAGTAGCAGTGTGTTAAAAAGTTAACACAATCCACTGTGTTAGTATAACAAATGTTATGTGTAACTTTTACACATTTCAGTGTTATTTCTATCATTAAAGGTATAAATTTTATATATTAACATGTTAATTTTATTGTTTAATAGGTACCGATATGGAAGCTCATCTACCTTTTTAGTTTATTAATTATGTTCCTATTTGCTTTCGAAATTACAATTTTTGGTATAACTTTTTTTTCAAGTTTTCTAGAAGTTTTCTCAGTCATCGAGAATGCATTTCGAACTAAATCCAATATAACCTGGAATGTTCTAGAAAACGTCAAAATGAAGGTATTACAAAAATTATAATTGCAAAAGCAAACAAGAACATAATTTATAAACTAAAAAAGTGGGTGAGCTTCTGTATCGATATATAGAACCTATTTTCAGAATTATGGTGTTACAATACTATAAAATAAAATATAATGATTTTATTAAAAATATTTAACAAAATTAGTGGTAGTAATAGTAGCATATATTCTATTAAGAAATAACGTTGTAGTAAATCATAATCAACGAAACAACAAACATTCAACAAAGATATATTTAGGCAATACATCATGGAAGTTTACGAAAATTAATTGTAGTGATCTGAACATATCATTTGTTTTCTCTAAAATTACAAGAAAATCAGAATAAAGAGTAATCTAAAACATCTAATCCTAATATTTTAAGAGTTATAGTCCTAATAATTTTTAGCTTTATCACAAATTTTAGCAGTATTTGTTAGTTACTCACCATTTTTTTTTAACAAAACTTTAAACTTCATTTAAATCTTTGAGTTGAGGTGGCACAGGAGACTGTCTAGAACCAAGTTGATATCACCAAGTGGTGATAGAACACTTCCTTTCGGGCAGCCCCTTGCACCAATTTCTTTTACGGAGGCATCCGCCTCGCTGATTTGTATGGGTCTTGTATGAATACCCCTCAGGTGGACTTTTTATCGTCCAATGACTTTTCGATCCTGTCCACCACTTGATGGAGGACAGTGTCGGTAGATTTTCCTGGAGTGTATGCATGTTGATTAGGTTTTGACTGCCTATTCGTCAGTACACTGTCTCTTATGTATCATTTACACAGCTTTTCCATCGGTTTTAGCAAAAACGAGATCAGGCTAATAGGTAGATGCGCCTTTGGAGTGGTGTAACCCATCCTACCTGTTTTGGGGATGATTACTACCTAAACATCCGTTCCAGGTGCGGCATTAAAATATCTAAGCCCCATTGTAGAATGGCTGTATATATGCCGTCAGTACCTGGCGATTTGAAGGGTGAGAAGATTAGTACTGCTCATCTTATTTTGTCTTTTGTAACAGTCTGGTTGGCAATCCACCATGACAAAAGATAGATACTCAGTTTCGTCTGGGCATCCTTCCCGTTCCATTGGTGTGGATCTCGGGAAGTGGATCCGCATCAGCAGTTCGAGATTTTCATTTAGATGGGTGCTTCTTTCGCCATACTCTCTAATTAGTAAACAAATCATAGTCTTTCTCTTTTGCAAGGACCTTATATGACCTAGCAGCCTGCAAATAGCGTTCAATCTTCTCAAAGCTCTCCATGCATCTCTTTGTCTTTTCTTGACCAATTTTTTGAAAAGTCTCAGGTGGGATTTGTACAATTCTCAATCCGAGTCTTGTCTAGTTATGTTTGCCTTATAAAATTATGTCCTAGCATTCTTCTTCAGTTCGCTCAACTCCTAGTTCCACCAACTAGTGGATGCACCAGACTTTCGAGCATATCATCCATCTCACTGAGTTTTTAACTTATCTAAGTTAAGAATATTGTAACACTTTTTTTGTTATAAAGGGCACTGAATGAATGTAATTTTTTACTGTTTTACCATTTTTACACGTGGCTATCTTAATTATAGGTTTAATAGTTTAGCGACTAGTGTGTTTAGTAAGTCTCAGAAGTAGGTACGCGACTGAATAATAGTACACACGGTACACGACAAAAAAGTTTGAGAACCGCTGCTATATCTCTCTGAATTTTATAACAGGCTATGAATCACTCTGTATACTTTTATTCACTTATATTTTGATCTATCACTGTTAATTTAAGTTAGTTATATCATTTAATCACTTAATCATATCAAATTTTTAGAATATAATTGATTTTATTTTACTGCAGTTGCTAAAATTGTATACAATTATTTTGAATCTTTGCTATAGATTTAATGAACTTATTAAACAAATCGATGGTTAGCCTCGTGTCTCGTAGTACTTATTCTGATTATACTGATGATATATTAGTTCCAAATACTTAATTTAAGAATAGGAAATATAAAACAGCTAATGATTAACTTATATTGAAATAGTATTATAGTAATGTTATTTTCAGTTGGAACCTCAACGAACAATAAATTGCTCTACCATTATCCATTTTCTGTTATTTTTAAGATTCCGTGAGTTACGAATGATTCATAATTTGGGAATTACATGAAAAGTTTTTTTTTTCGCAATTTCCTGATTACGTCCCGCAGGCCAAAATGTGCGCGTTTTAAATGAACGCATACGTAGTCAGCAGATAAGAAGCAATTAATTATGGAAAATAATTGAAATTCAAATGAACATACCACTTTCACATTTTTTAAATTGGCTACTCATATTCTATATTCTGGAACGTGGTAATTGGTTTCCAGTAGATTTTAGACCTGTTACTGATTATTACTAAAATACCCATATTACTTACCTAATTATTGGAAATAAATAAAAAATGACTCGATGCGCAAAGTCAAATTAATCGATACCATTTGGTACTTGTATAGGGTATTTTTTTTTCATGGGAAAGGGTTTGTTTTTGTAAACGGCTTAAGTGCACTTTATTCAGCCATTCACTGACTTTGTTTGAATATGGCGAACGAAACGTTTTAGTTGCGCAATAATAATAATAATGATAAACAATTTTTGACATAACGTTTGTAAGCAACTTTGTTATTTATAGTGACAGGTACCTTCTAGATGACAACAAATAAAATCTTTGCATATATTTTTCTGCATAAATTAATGCAGTCGGTACTTTGGACTCAATTTACTTGAAAATGGTTGATTTTAGAGCTGTGTAACAAGACCACCTTTTTTGTTCAGAATTGGTCACTGATTAAGCAGAACTTAGTCAATTCACGTAAAGTAGGATATGCAAGAGTTATGAAGACAAAATCATAAGGAATTGTAGGCCTAGGCTACCACTGGTGTCAGATTAAAACAAACACCATGTAATTTTAATAACCTTTAATTGATGTACGCGTTACCCAAAAATTACCTAAATCTACGAAACGGTTTTTAAGTTATTGCGGAAAATTGTTATTTTTTCAAAATAACACCCTGTAACTCGCTACGCGTGTATCTGACAAATTTTTTTTTATAAGAATTTTATTCTTATTTTGCTACCCCTTGTAAATTTTTGTACGCTCACACTGGGACACCCTGTATAAGCATTTGTAGGTAGTACTCAATGGTTATTATGGATGGCTTAATTTTTGAAATTACCTTTGAATTGAAATTTATATATATACATTATGTCTAGTTTTTCAGGTTAAAACCTGTGAAAATGTGAGAAGGCTGTGAAATTTCCGCAAGCCAATTGTTTTTGTAATTAGTACCCTGAAGGGAGGAAATATTCTACCAACCATTTTATTGATAATTTTTAGTTCTGGTCTTTTGAAACTTGGCGCCCATAAAAAAACACTCAATAGACATTTTTCGATCAAATATTTTATAAGGGCCATTTATTTATGTGATAAAAACCTGGCATATTACAATTTTTTAAAAGGGTGATATTTCCAGAAAGTGGTATTATGGATTTTTTTATCAAAAAGATAATATTACCAGGGTATTTAGCACCAGTCAAAATACCCTTATAAAATATTTGATCGACAAATGTCTATTAAGTGTTTTTTATGTGGCGCCAAACTTCAAAAGACCAGAACTAAAAATTATCAATAAAATGGTTGGTATAATATAACGGAAATTCCTCAGCTTTCTCACATTTCCAGAGGTGCTAACCTGAAAAACGGGACACTCTGTATTTAGACATAAGTTTTTCATAAGTAATTGTAGAAATATTTCAATTTGTTTGCATTAGATTCATTTATCCCTAAAATAGTAAATACATTGTGTTTGATCTTTGACAAATTTGTATAGAAGGTGATGTCCCCAATTTGTTTCGGGTCAATTCTTCTGATTATTTTTATTTTCGGGTTAAACATGTTTCGGTTCATTTAACAAATTCTAAATAAATTATAGTGTTCTGGTGTACTCTTATTTGAATTGCAATAATTACCTTGCTCATTCAATAACAAGGAAGGGACTTTCCTGATATCATTTTAATTTAGTCCTTGGCAGCAATACGATTGAGTAAGTTTTGATGCTCGGAGCATCCCCTTATTTTCTCAGAGGAGTATATACAGGATGTCCGGAAATTATGGGCGAAAAATCGAGGGGATAATACTAGACCGAAAATAAATGCTACCTCTCTCTATAACATTTTTTCCAAAAGAAGTTACAGGGTGCTAAAGTGCTAAAGTAAAATTTTATTTTCGATATTTGTAAATAACTTCTTAAGAAATCCAAATATTTACATAAAATTTGTAAATCGGGGGTTTTTGCGGACGAGAAATACAAATATGTTTCTCATTTTGACGTCACTAGTAGAGGGCGGCACTTGTGGCATACCATGTTTTTTTAAAGTGGCAGAACTTTTTTGCATCTTAATGTATCCATCTACTATCGAAACAATCTATTCTCCTACCTGTTTTATTTGAAAAAGGTATATCTTGCTGAAGTCGGTAAGCGTAACCATTTTTGAAATAATCCTATTTGAAATGCTCAGTGCACCGAGTAAAAACTGTTTTTTTTTTCAGGTAAAGTGCCTTTTCTGCTGAAAATACAGCAAAATATTACTTGAAAAAGTTGTTCAGAATCGTAAATTATGGAGACGTGCAAAATTTCAGTGCATCGGCGAGGTTTGATGAAACCATTTTTCAACAAAGCACAAAGATTTTATCAAAGCAGGCCGTTTTTTAAAAACTTTGCACATCTCCATAATTTACCGTTCTGAACAACTTTTTCAAGTAACATTTTGCTGTATTTTCAGTAGAAAAGGCACTTTAATTGAAACCAAAACAGTTTTTACTCGGTGCACTGAATATTTCAAATAAGATTATTTCGAAAACTGTTACTCCTAATGATTTCAATAAGGTATACCTTTTTCTGATATAACAGGTAGCAGAATCGATTGTTTCAATAGTCAGATGGATACACTAAGCAGCAAAATTGTTCTGTCATTTGAAAGAAACATGATGTGCCATAAGTGGCGCCCTCTACTAGTGACGTCAAAATTAGAAACATATTTGAATTTCTTGTCCGCAAAAACTCCCGATTTACAAAGAGTGACCGCCCGTTTTTGCGTAGTGTGTAGCAAGAACGGGGAAGGTTGTACAGAGGTCTCCGTGGACTTACCTCTACTTAAGCCACTCTTGAAGTCAGGAAAAACTGGTCAGAATTTCGCAAAAGATCGAATTATGGGGCCCGTCTTTCGTATCATTTGTCGGGTAGTGGGGGAAACAAAGTACTTCATGAAGTGGATATCATTCCCCGTCTGCTATCGGCAATAGGGATAGTTTTACCCACATGCGGGAGGTGTTTTTCACCTCGAGCATTTTTGTAAGAACATCCCTGATCTCTTCCTTGCTATTTACGTTCTCGCCAATTTGTACCAAGAATTGATAGACCATTTTCCTCCCCTTAAGTAGGGGTAAGTCGGACAAATATTGGAAAAATCGAATTATGCTCACTTAGATTTTTCATGACGATCAATTTAAGTCCACAGAGACCTCTGGACGACCTTCCCCGTTTTTGCTACACACTACGCAAAAACGGGCGAAAAAATGTTTTTTTTTTCGGTTTCTCTTTTATGTAAATATTTGGATTTCTTAAGAAGTTATTTACAAATATCGAAAATAAAATTTTAACTTTAACACTCTGTATTTCCGTAAATATTAAGTTTTCGAAAAATTGTTATAGGACTTTGTGACCCTAATTTCTTGTGAGGAATCACCTCCTGCAGTCTTGACGCATAATTTCCGGACACTCTGTATACCATACGGAGACTCCTGTTATGATCTACATATTGCAACCGCATCATTTACATATTTTGGTCCCGAGTCCGTACAAGTTATATCAGCCTATATTCCTCATTTGTCAGATTAGAACGTTTACGATTATGAGATCATGCTGTAGAGATTGAATTAATTTCCATTCTTAAAAACACAAAACAATCACTAATAAATTAATTACAATTACACAAAGATATACCCGAAATTTTCTCACGCGCACACCCATCATGGTAGCTCTGTAGATCGTCACAACCAATAGAAATCGAGCATTCTGATGAGGCGCAGCAGAAGCTATGTAATTGGGTATGCTCTGCCAGATATACGGAACATATAATTTTATAAAAAAATATATGGACAGCATGTATTTCTCTTTGTGTTAACTGCTATAAATTGTGAGCAGGTTTATAACATGAATCACTCTCGACTATTTTGGAACCCGACTATTGTAAATCTCATTTTTAAAAATGATTTCTGAGGCATTTTGAATTTCAATGACATATTTCAGACTTGCCATTGCCTTCACAAGTTGTCGAGGCTTAGGACTGGTTCAGCTATGGTTAAGAAATTTGAAACTTCTTTAAGGCTGGAATTTTATGAAAAAAGAATCAGTAATGTAATCAAGTACAAATAACATTCATTCAGAAGATGGCGGTATTATTAACATAAAGCTAAACTATACTGTTGAATCATTCTCTTTTGAAGGAAACCTGTGTTAGAGAACATATCTCCGATATATACCGACTGTATCTATTATTTCGTCAAGTGTCTGAGTGGTGTAGCACGGATTTGGTAGGTAAATTACCAAGTTTATTAAGAAACTAGTCGCTACATGTCACTTTTTATCTTTTCGTGTTAATTGTACAAATGAAGAATCTTTGTCGCTTATAATTTCACCTTATTTCATAATTCCTATTTATTTTGCGGTAATGGAATGAACAAAGAACATTTTATCAGAATTTATTGGACCATATGTATAGGGAACGGTCATGTATATGGAAAATTAAAGACATGAGAGAATACCTTAAAAGAGTTAAATAAAAATATGTTTTTGAAGAACTTGAGACAGTAAAATTGTTGCTGACTTGATCTACGTTGGTTTATTTAATTTGTAGCATAGTTCATATGTTCCGGATACTGTATATTCTCTTATTGAAATTGTCCGGTAACGATCAGATGTTTCTATTGTCAATTTCGAATCGGTGATAAAAACTCTCATTCCTCTAAACTCAACTATACATAGTACGCACGGTCAGATTAAATTCACATATTTGATTGTTATCTTGCCAAAATCCGTTCGAGCTTTTCTTTTTATGGATAAATTTCTTTTTAACTCAAAATTTTGCCAATTAGTTTAAAAAACTGACATTTGACAAACCTTCGGTCTCGTGATTTTTTCATGTCAGCTTTTCTCGTAATAATACTGATTGGCAAAATTGTTTCATTACAAAGAGAAATTTATCCTATAAAAATAAAAGCAAACAAAATATAGAAGACCTCTGTTTGTCAGTTTTAATAAAGGTAATAATAAATTTTAGTGTTAAAAATATTGAACATTTCATAAAATGTTGCATTGAAGATGAGATGACATAATTCTTCTGAAGCTGAGGAAGGCTTGTTCTCAAAATGGATATTTGATCAAATTACACTAGCGCTTCAATTGATATTGTTGAATGATTAGTTGAACTTAGATATGAAAAGATTTTGTTCATATAGCTTAATTTAAAAAAAAATCTGATATTAATAGTCTTAAATACTTGTTCTTCTATGCAACTCTTCCTTTTAATACAAAAATATTTACTAAATCAGGCAATACAAGCAGTATACTGGCTAAGCCGAAGTTATAGATAATTACGTGGAATAATATATCACAAATTTTTTCAAAACCTATTTTCCTAAAATATTTTTCTCTATAAACTGCGATTAATATAATATATACTGTTATGGTTTTCCTAACCCGACTTTTTCATTTACCAGAAAAACAAACAGTTAATTTTTATTGACATTTTTTAAGCACTCTTTCTGTACACTACTGAATACTAACTACAACTCAACTAAACACTATTTCACTTTGAAACTCCAAGAAATGTCCAACTATATACTCCAATTCAAGACTGACTTTTTCTTTTATAGACCAAACGAATGTTCCAGGTATTTTCTAGCAGCTCTAGATCCATTTCTCGAACGATTCTCGTCGATTTTCAATATTCCAGTCGCGCCTCGATATACGGCATTATTTTGTTTGTTTACCAGAATCGCGTAGGGCGATCGGGGCAATCTAGCGTTTTGAGATACCACAGTCGTCGAATTGGGTGCGAGCGGGGTAAATTCTGTGACAATACTTTTCTTTATATTTCCAATACTTTAAGCATACTTTCTGGTAGTTTTAACGATTTTCTGTTAAACGTTTCCTTGTGTAAAACTTGTGTAAAAAGAGGGACTGCAAAAAATAAAATGTTAAACTATTGATCCACAACAATTAACTAAGTGTTTAATGTAACATAACAGAAAATATATTTTTTATCGGCACATTTTGAAAAAACATTTATTGTACAGCATCCTTACAATGTGGGGTGGCTGATTTTCAATAATTTTCGAAAAATATATAGGTATTTTTTCAGTTGGCCATGTGATTTCTTTAGTATTCCTCTTTTGTTGTTTAATATTGACAGTAAATTAATTTATTTTGGACTAATTGAAAGCCCGTTGAATGACTATTACTTGGTTTTATAAATTTTGAAAGGTATAAAAATGGTTTACGAAAATCTTCACAAAGTTCAAATGTCGGTTCCTTTCAAAAACTAGCTAAATTTTATAATACACAGAATAGAGAAAATTATGGAATCAATACTTTAGCTTTTGTTGTCGCAAATCCTAATGTATGAAGCAGAGAAAAACGATAGGAATTGTAAATTCAAAGCTTTGAGAATTTTTAAAAAACTCAAGTTTCGACCATATATTATAAAAAAAATCCTTCATTTGCATCCAGGAGATGGAAGAGGAAGAAAGACACATCATTTTCTGTCAATGATTTTTGCAGCAAACTCATGAATATTCCAATTTTTTTCAAAACGTTATTTGGACCGATGAGGCTTTTATAAGTAGCTAAGATACCTATACATATATTTAACCAGCATAATGCATATTATTGGTCAGATATGAGTCCTCATCAAACTGTGTCCAGAAATGAACAAGGGCGGTTTCGCTTTCATGTATGGGTTGTTCTCTTCCACAATAGAGTGTTAGCTTACGTTATGTACGATGAAAACTTCAACTCTCAGAAATATGTGAGAATTTTACAAGGAAATATAATTGAACCACCGCACGATATGTGATGCGTCTGCACACAATTCCCACAAAGTTAGAGAATTATTAAATAATAATTTCGGGGATCGATACGTACGGACCAAACAGGTGGCCACCTAGGTCACCAGACCTAACCCATATAGACATATGTATAGGTTATTTTTGGGGGATCTTAAAGACAAAATTTATTTATTGGCTTTAAGCAGAGGGGATTAAAACTTCAAATAAATCTTATGAATTTTTATTAATTATGCAAAATATGTTAGCAAGTGTAAGTGTTCTGTGCACTTTAAAAACTAATACGCTGCTGGCACTGAAATTACTTTTAGATACCCAAATGTCAAACAATTGCAATACCATGTAAGTTTTAAATACAATATGTGCTTATAAATATTCACAAAAAATAATGCGCCGGAATATAAAAAAAATAAAAATCAGCAGATAAAATTAATAATTTCTTTCAAGAACTTGTAGAAATGTGTCAATTTCGACTAGTCTTAAATGTCAAAAGTAGGTTATTTTAACAGAATGCAAAAAAACCATTTTTTTAATGTATGATGACGAAGTGCAAAATATAGGTAAGTAGATAATTAGTCAATTAATCAATCACAATACATTGCGACTGACTGGAATAATTTTGATTAATGTCAATATTATTGTCAATAATAATAAAAATTTAATATTTACTGTCGAAATGATATCAACCAACGGCATTTTCATTTTTATAGTAAAAAACCAAAGTATTAGAAGAAATCATGTATAAAACTAGAATTTAAAACCTCTTTTTTGCATTCCATTCCATTTTGGTCGACACTGACAATTTTTTCTGCGGACGCCCAGAACAGCAGATCCAAGATGAAATATAAAACTGCTAAAGAGAATTTAAAAAAGTGTTGAAACATATTTATTTCATTTTGTTTTCAATACTAATATTCATATTTCAATGTTTCATATACTTTAAAAATAAAATAATTTACATGTGTTGCAAAAGTATTCAAATAAAAAAAGATAAAGCTAAAATTATGCTACAAATAATTTTAAACGATATAGGTTATAGACTAACTTTTTTACACTAATCCAAAATAAGTCATTCCAGAATATTTGTTAAAAAACAGTATTGTTATTTAATTTAAAAATATCAATTATTTATTATCAATTAATATATGATGACGTTAGTTTCAATAAAGCTTACAAAATATTTTGCGACTTCAAACTTTATATTTTGATATCTAGCTACGCATAAATATATGAAACATTGAAACATTCAGAAAGGGTATTTTGCAACAAATTTTCGCAGAGATCTTGGGAAATCCCTTATTTCATAAATACTAATCATCTAATATTTTGTAAATATTGCCAAAACATTGGCAAAGTAATGTTTGTTTATACTGAATTTTGTTTATTTTATTAATTATTGATTTAGTGTGTTTTGGATCATAGGTTTTTAAGGATACCCTTCATGATATTTGTCTAATAATATTTATTTGAAAATGATGAAATGAATTCTGCATCTGCATCTCTTATTGATATTATTGCTACAACTAAACCTGAAAATATATGCAAATCAGGTACTGTGCATTTGCCAAATGTTACAGACCATCTTTTGACATATTGTTATATATATTGTCCTGTTGAAAAGCGATCCACTAAATTTATTAAATTGAGGGATTTTAAAAATTTTAACCTTCAACTGTTCTCATTAGGCGCATCTTCTGTTGACTGGTTGGCTGTTTTAAATTTTGATAACATGAACGATAAGCTAAATTTTATTAATGATAACATCATCTCACTTTTTGATCATTTTGCTATAAAACTATAAAAATTACTAAGCCTCCAGCTCCGTGGTTGACAAGTACCATAAAATATATGATGAAGCTTAGAAATGGTGCTTATTCAAAATATAAACAAGCTTTGAAAAACAATAAATTTACCGAGGAACAGTTAAATTCGAAGTGGATTTATTATAAACAATTAAAAAACTTGGTTACGTCTTCTATTCGCCCGGAGAAAAAAGCCTATTTGGAATGGTATCTTGGGAGAGAAAAATCTAATTCTAGAGAGTAGTGGAATATCATAGAAAATCTGAGTGTATATAAAAAAAGAAACAACGTTGATAGTCCCTATAATTTATGTGATCCGGATGAGTTCAATAACTATTTCATAACTTCTATATCTTTAACTGAAGTTCACGATTCTACAATAGCATATTATAATACAAATTTTCATGAAAATGTAGATGTTTCAAATTTATTTAAGTTTAAACAAGTACCCAGTAGCGAGGTAAAGGGAGCAATTAATTATATTAAGTCTAATGCGGCAGGTGATGATAATATATCGCTGAAAATGTTAAAATTATGTTTGCTTATTGTTTGAATGCCGTTGCTCATTTGATTAATCAGTCTATATATGAAAATGAGGTGCCTGACAAATGGAAAAGTGCAATTGTTTGCCCTATTGCTAAAACTGATGATCCTAAGAACTTTAAAGATTATAGACCAATTACCTTATTACCTGTTTTATCCAAAGTTATGGAACGTGTTATTTACGTGCAGCTGGTTGATTTTTTAAATAAAACAGATTTGTTACCTAACCGTCAGTCAGGTTTTCGAGCTCAACATAGTACAGTTACGGTGTTATCTAATATTATTGATGACTACCTCACAGCAATCGACCGATCTCAAATTACTACGGCAGTATTGTTAGATTATAGTAAAGCATTTGATTGCCTGAATCATAATTTGTTGCTTGCAAAGTTGTCATATCTTGGATTAACAGAAAATGCAGTCAAATGGTTTAAATCTTATCTGAATAATAGAAATCAAATGGTTAAAATCACATTAGAAAACAGTACGTCTATATCTGAACCTGTAACAGTAAAAAGAGGTGTACCTCAGGGTTCCCTTCTGGGCCCTATATTATTTGTTTTATACATGTCTGATATAAGTAATAAAATAAAGTACTGCAAATTTCATTTATATGCTGATGACCAACAGTTATATATATCTTTTTCTCCGTTGGAAGTTTTAAACAGTTTTAATATGCTTAATACTGATCTTCAAGCAGTCGCCAATTATTCGGAAGCACATGGTCTTATATTAAATTCGCAAAAAACTACAGCTGTAAATCTAGGTACCGAAAAGCTCTTAAGTAAATTAAATCTAAATAATATAAATATTAATGTGAGTGGCAATACTATAGATTTTTCTACGAGTGTTAAAAACTTAGGTATTAGAATAGATACATTGCTTACTTTTAGTGATCATATAAATCATCTAATTCAAGTCCGTTACGCGAAACTGCGATTTATGTATCAATATAAGAATATTTTGTCAACTTCTGTTAAACTAAAATTAGTCGAATCACTCATATTGTCTTTTCCTGCATACTGCGACTCGGTATATGGGTTATGTTTATCAAACCAGGTTATGTACAAACTTCAAAACTCCTGTGTACGTTTTGCTACCTTAACAAATAGAAGAGATGATATCACACCGGTCTTACATAAATATAAAATTTTGAATATGAAAAACAGGTTTGTATTACATTTTTGTTGTATGGTTCACTCTGTTCTAATAAATGACTCTCCCATATATCTGCAACAAAAACTTGTGTTTAGGTCGGACGTACACGAAAATAATCTCAGGCATATAAATATGTTGCATATACCTAGACATAGGTCTAAACGGTTCGAGTCGGCATTCTGTTACAGCGCAGCACGGTATTGCAATAAACTCCCTGCAGATCTTAAATTATTGAAGTATGATCTTTTTAAAAGAAACCTCAAGAATTTACTTCTAGAAGATAAGTTAGAAATCTAATAAGTAAAATGTGAGTTTTACTTACTGTTTTTGACTTGTTATTAAAATTAGTTTAGTAAAAGAAGTGTGGGTGTACTTGCATGATGTAATCTTAATGTAGTAGTATGTTACTTATGTTTGCCTATTGCTATTGCTTTGTACGTAGGCATTTGCACTGAACAACAGTGTATAGCAAAAGGCGTCATATCTGAAAGACTCTTACACTTTCAAAATATTGGTCTTACTCAATTTTTATTGCAGCTTTTCTGCAATTCTGGAGAATAATTTAATGATTTGTATGGCTATCACCATACACAAAAATTTCTAAGCTAAACTGTTCATTTCTGTATTCTTTCGCTTCTACTTCATTATTGTTTGATTGTTGAGCATACAAAATATATTAACTGAAACCTTTATTTTATATGTTATGCTGTTTGTTATTGTTACTTGTCAAATTTGGAGACAGTTTAGTTTTTAGTGTGCAATCGTGTGTGTTCGTATTGCAATTGCGAATTGACTGTAAAACAATTTAATATAGAATATCTCACTTGGCAATTCTAGATTGCACAGCCACTACGCGAATGCCAGATGCGTTTGAAGATGTCAATATTTTCACGTGTACTGATTTAAAAAATCAAATCGTCATATAACATTTCTGAAATGTCAAAAAATATCTCCAATAATACGTGAGTTACGATGAAATTTTAATTAAAATCTTAGAATTTTTACTTTATTTTACTATATTTAAAGTTCTATTTTTCGCCCTAAAAATGATTCAAAAAGTGCATCATTTTTAAACAGTATGAAATAAAATTATATTTTATAAATGCAGGTTTACATAAAATCCAGAAGATTAGACCGAATATTGTTATTTACCTTTCCTCAGTCACCTTCCTTAACTGTCTTAGGATGTAACACAAATTTTGAGTAGCTAAACTCGACGTCATTGCGGTTAGTCACCTTCTTATCAATATCCAAACTCGTGTTATTTTTATTGATTAATATTCTGTTTATATTTTGAATATTTCTAAGGACTTTCCCCTGCCTTCCTAATCAATATTACTACACATATTGTCAAGAGAAATAATTTGCACCACGTGCGAACAAAAACTAAATATTACACGTATGTACAGGGTGATCTAGAACCGATGGCTGGCCGCTATAAAAGGGATACGGAATAAGCAAATAAGAATTTGCAGGCGAAAGTATTGATGGAACTTTATGTTAAGTATTTATCTTAAATAGGCATGGTATTGGTAAATTTATTAAATGTAATAGTAATTTACGTAACAAGTTATTAACAAAAGTCACCAAGGGTTCTTGAACAACATGAACTATCCTCAATCGTGAAACAATTTGTATTGAGAGTAATTGAGTTTGTTTTGGTTGTTGTTAAGAACCTTCCAATAGTTTATTACAATTTGAATGTATGTACATTTCACAACAGTATTTTGTACAATAGGATTACAAATTTTACGGCAAAATCAGAATCTATAAAATAACTATCACAAGCGAAAACATTTTGACAGCATTTGGTGAAACATTGTATCCATATTTGCAATGATTAGGATGGCACAAATCTAGGGATGAATTTTTAGCACAATAAATAATTATTTGCAAGAATAATGTAACTTAACTTATCGATAACAGATCATTTAGATAATATATACTGAAAGCTTATATAACCAATGAACAATGAATAATGATGCTGAGAGAGAGAGAGAGAGATTTGACATGATTTATAACTTGTCTATTATTATATTTTAGGGCCGGTTGTATAAAGATTTTGAACTCAAGTTTAATGTTAAACTGTAAATCAAAGGCAAAATCAGGTTGTATAAACGTTAAACGTCGATCAAATCATAGTTTAAACTGACTGACCAATCTCGGCCGTTTAACCAAGTGAACTACAGTTCAACGGTTTGACACTTGACAAGTGATTATAAACTCGAATATTGAATTATACATTTTTGAGTATTTTTCTGCGTTTTGTTACGATGGACTAGACTAATCCCTAACGGATGACGAAGGGTTTTAGTAAATGCTGTCTTACATCTTAGAAGTGTCAGTTCAGAGAACGATGAAATCATTTTGTAAAGTGAAGATAAATCGATTTTTTGCAGCGATTTCGCTGTCAAATGACAATAGAATATTTCCAAAGCTTATTGTAAATAGTATTACCTATATCTGTAGTTTATTTACAGAAGGATCTTCAAAAATCCTAGCATTTTTTAGTTTACTCCAATTGATTACAAGATATTAAAGAAAAATGTAGAAAAGTATAGTGATTCGTGTGGAGTTTTGTCTTTATTTGGTTTGTAATAACAATGAAAGAAAATAGATGGGAGAGAAATACCCACCGCTAGTATTACTGAAAGTAAATTAGATAAAACATGGATAAAACATTATATAATTTATTAAACAAGTAATATATATGTCCTAAAAAAAAGTAGATATCTACAGTAAAATAAAACTGAAAAGGTAGAATACAACCTTACAAAATTAAACAAATATCGCGAACTTAGGTTAAATTGTCAAATGTCACAGTTGAAAATCAAAATTCAGCAAGCCGCACTTCTACCAACCTCGGTAATGCATAGTTCAGCTGAACTACACATTAGTTTCGTTTATACAACACACATGTAAATAAACCAGGCTCAGAATTTGAGCTAAGTTTTATTAAACGGCAGTTCAGATACTTTTTATACAACGGGCCCTTAATACAAAATCTTAGTAACGACAATGATCACAACTTGTTGTTTGTATACCTATATCCAATATCGCACACCCATAGCTTATATAATTATTTCGATCCCATCTGGCGATAAGTCTTGTTTTGACATGATTTATAATTTTCATATTATATTTCATTCAAAATCATGGTAACGATCACAACCTGTTGTTTGTGGCTATATGAAAACGAAACAGAGCCATTTTCAGGAACTGCATCAATATTGTAGAAAAATGCTTAGACCCGTTAATTTTAAATTAAAGGGGTACATTATTTGCTGGTATTTTTGACTCCGCCACTTTCACCCCCAAGCAAGGGTAAGCATCACCCCAAAATATTTAAATGGCATTTAGGGCTGAGCAATATTTATTTTGAAAGCTTTTACAGCAGATTTTAAATTTTATAATTCCGCTCAATACTTAATACAAATTTTGATTTTAAAGTTGAAACTAATGTACAAACCATTAGTAACGGTAAAAATATCACTCATTCGAGTTAAGTACTCCAATGGTATACATTTAGTATTTCTTGTGTTACACTGATTTTTGGCGATTTGTTATCATTTTCGTAAAAAAAACCAATTGTAAAAAATAGAAATGAATACTATACACACACAACGAACGTAAAATTAGTGAATTTCAAATTTATTTTCTAGTATTATTTGGAAGCGTTGATTGGTAGTTTATTTAATTGTGTTTTTCAAAATTAAACTATGGTTTATTCCATTGCGGAAAGGATAAATATCATTTCGCTTTACTTTATGAACAATAAATGTGCAAATAGAACAGCTCAGCTATTTAATGAACAACATCAAGATCGACATGTCAGGAGGAAGTATGTTCTAGAGTTAGTAAAAAATTTCAAGAGACAGGGAACGTAGCCAATAAAAAACGAGAAATTGAAAAACCTATAGCTAATAAAGCTAGTGAAGTTGCAGTTCTGGAACAAGAAGAATAAATTCCATCCATACAAAATATATTTAGTCCAGGAACTTTATGAGGATGATTATGACCAAATGTATTTGCAATTACTTGAAGACGCTGTTGACCCTGCGTTAACTGATATCATTGAAAATGTTCCAGAGTATGATGAAGATCATTTGATTTTTCAACAGGAGGGTGCTCCTCCTCATTATGCGTCCGTCAGTATTTGGACCAACATTTTCCACGGAATTGGATTGAGAGAAGAGGCAGCATTGAGTGGCCTACACGATCACCGGATTTATCGCCCCTTGATTTTTTTTTGTGAGGATACAAGACTAAAATTTATAAAACATAGCCAACGTCACTGAAAGATTTGCGTCATAGAATCGTCGACGAATGCCGTCGAATCACTCCGGAAATGCGTCAGAATGTGCGCGAATGTTTCGAACAAAATCTTTATTCTTATATGGAAGTGGGCGGTTATCAATTTGAACATTTAGTCAACTAAGTAGTAAGTAAGCAACTAAACAAAATTGAAATTTTTAAATGTAACTTCGGCGGAATTATAAAATTTAAAATATGCTGTAAAGAGAATTGCTTTCAAAATAAATATTACTCAACCCTCAATGCCATTTAAATATTTTGGGGTGATGCTTACCCTTGCTTGGTGGTGAAAGTGGTGGAGTCAAAAATACCAGCAGAGAATGTCCCCCTTTAATCTAAAATTGACGGGTCTGAGCGTTTTTCTACAATCTTGACGAAGTTTCTGAAAATAGTTCACTACAATCTTGACACAATTCCTGAAAATGGCTCTATTTCGTTTTCATTTGGCCGCCCTGTATACATGTGGTGTATATGTTACACACAATACTCGAATTCGGACCATGTTCGAAAAAAGTATGCAAAACTAGTTATGAGCCCAGAAAAATTCCCATACTCAAAATTTTAAGTTTAAACGACTTTTGACCAAAACTAGTATCCTTCATTTTCTGAAGGTTATGATATACATAATACTCGAAAAAGTATGCAAAACTAGTTTTGAGTTCAGAAAATATTATGACAAAAATGGCATAACCCTACTTTTAATTAATGTAACTATCAGAAAATGAATAGAACTAATTCTGGTCAGTTTAAAATGCACAAAACTAGTTTTGAACAATTTATAATGCCCAGAACTGTGAACACTGATTTTTATGTTCAATATTAACATTACTTTTTTAGCAGTTTTATCAAGAAGAGTTTTAACTTTATCCCATTTACCTTCATAAACTGCTGTAATTACTAAAGGTTTCAATACTCCCAACCCTAAAGAGATCATCCACTTATTGCACTGATATATTACGTTTGAACCATAGTCATTCAGTAAAAGGTTGTTTTCTAACTTTTCAAGCAATGTTAAAATCTGATTACTACTTGGAGTTTTATTTTTTAATTCCTCAATTTGTTCTAAACTACAGGAATTTGTAAAGCTTACATAGTCTTGAAGTGAAGAAACACTTAGACGTTGGTATATTGGATTCTTGTTTTCCATTATAAAATTATCAATCGATACTAAAGATTTAAAGTCATTTTCTACTTTAGGAGCATATTTACTTTTATTTTTATAATTCTCTGAAGCTTTTTCCGTCAGGTCTTGTACTTTTCCTACTTCATATAAGCTAAACCTATCTAATCTACCGAGCGTTATTGGTTCTAAACCCCAATGTAGAAATTCTATGAGACTCAGAATTATTCCAATTCTTTATACTGCTACTGTAGAGTCAGTTATCCCTTCTATAGTTTTCAAGTCATCTAATTTCCTGGTCTAAAACTTCTCCTATTCTCTGTATTTTGTAATATGCAGTAACCGTTTAAATGTATAATTTCGGCTATGGGAATCTTTTGGAGGTCAGTACTAATTTTGCATACTTTTTTCAGATATTGTCCGAATTCCAGTATTGTGTTCAACATATATACCTAATCTGGTGA
The DNA here is from genome assembly GCA_037114965.1 of Monochamus alternatus. Lineage (NCBI taxonomy): Eukaryota > Metazoa > Arthropoda > Insecta > Coleoptera > Cerambycidae > Monochamus > Monochamus alternatus. The sequence goes on along the minus strand of CM073427.1, from coordinate 44,106,411 downwards.
TAAGTTGTTTTGTGTTATATGTTTCCTTACCTACAATTATTATTAATAATGTTAAATATGAAAAGCTTCTTACAAATTAATTCACAACTTCACTTTTTTATATGAGCGTGGCTAACTGTAACAGCAAATTCACAAGAATTAATTTTTAATTTACTTACTTACTTATCTTTTTTATCAGTATTTTTGATTTTTACATTGTCTCATTAATATAACCAAAATACAAGAAATCGAGTTAGCGAAACATAAACAGAGACAGTGCGGAAAAATTAGTGATAAATTTAAAGACACTAGATTTTGCAGTTAGGAAAAACTAGTAATAAACTGAAAGTTACTTCCTTGAGTTTTTCCCAGTTGCCTGAACGAGCTCTATCTCCACTCTGTTGCATATTTACCCATGCTACTTGCACAGTCATGGGTAAAAGATTATCAATTTTCAAATTTCACCTTTCGCTGTTAGAATTTTTTGTGTATTTTTACGGTTTTACAGTTTTATGAGGTTAAAAATTTCTCTTCAAATGTTTGGTATATTTAAATGCCTGTTGTTGAAGTTAGAAGTTAGAACAAGAAGGTAAGGTATCCGATTCATGTTGATTGTTTTCATGTGATAATTTTTTAATGGTCTTGGCAACTTTAATTTCGTTTGTAAGTGAATTGCCTTCACACACACACACACAGTATACTACTGTAGTTTACACGCACGGGAAAACATTACACAATATTTTGACACTCATAACAAGAACAGGATATAATATACAATTCAAAACTGTCATAACACCTTATTTTTAAGTTTGACATTTGTCGTTCGATTGATATATTTAAAAAAGCAAATAAAACTTTAATTAGTCCACTTCTACCAGCATTCGGGAAAATCTATATATATTCGTAACTGGTAGGTTAGCGGGTATCGTTTGGCATTCACGCAGGAGGTTTAGGTTGAATTGCTGACACCGGAGAATTTATTTTTTTTAGTTCCTTCCTGATTCCTTGAAACCAGTAAATAATGATTTCATAATTCACTAGTGAACACTATTTAGGAAACACATGTATAATGAACAAATTAAGTTGATATTTTTTTTCTACAATACCGATTTTTTGTTAAAATTACCATTAGTAAGTGTCATTGTCTGTTTCGCTAATAAATTTGTTGATATGTACGCTGATTCTAATTTCTTTGGTTTATAACCAACGTTCTTCCTTTTAAGAAGCACGATAATCTTTGGGAATTTGGCATTATTTTTTTACTGAAATGGTGATTTTCAGCATAGCAACTTCTAATCTTTGTGCCAAATAAGCCGAAATTACGTGCTCTGTAATAGTTTTACATTTCTTTATATCCATCCATTTCGTGAACAAATTATAAACGTTTTCGTACCTACACTTAGGTAATAATCGTTTTGTAGCAGCAGCTGCTGTATTGGAAATATCATCAGACATATTTTCAAACTCGCTTTCATTACTGTTTTCCATTATGTATTGTAATAATCTCGACTAAAACCACATTTTAACAAGCAAAATATCAACTATGTGGATGTTAAATTGGTAGGCAATTCATTTTGTTGCCATGGCAATGATCAACCGCTTTCTTCTAAATCGTACCTACCTAGATATTCATACTATTATGGTTATTAAATGTAACGACAACAATGATATAATTCTTCCCTGCCTAGTCCGTGAAATACGTACTTCCTGGAGTAGGTCGGAAAAGTGCTACTACCTCAAAGAGGAAGCGTCCGGGAAGTTAATATTTTCCGGACGCTTGCTGCTAGAGCAATTATATTAAAATGTTTTCATTATACATTTTTAAATGGATAATATCATTTATACAGTGTGAGTCAGAAAGTGAGAAATTTCAGAATAAAATTTAAACTCTGAACACCCTCTATTTCTTAAACCAGCGACATTCGTATAAGGCATGATGAGCTCAAACATAATATTTTGGTGTCTAGTAATTCCATCTTAGTGTTGACTCATTTTTTCTGACTCACCCTAGTTATAAATTAAATATAAATAATGACGATAATAAATTAAATTAAATTAAAAAAAATATGGTTGGCCGTGGGTTCTCACAAAATGTCAAATTCAGTATATAAAATATTAACATGGAACCTAACACAATATTCTTAGAATTTCCCAAACTTTTGCTAATTTAACCCTAATAATAGTCCGTAAACAACTACTTTGACTGTAAAAGTCGATATTTAATAGAAATTATTTATAAATATATCAGTTAAATCGCTCTCTTTGACATTACACTGTAGGTTTCTTTTTAAATTTTGACCAGTATTTGCTGAATATTTCTAAACTTTTTGGTATTTTTTTTTAAATATGATATCTACGAATTTTATTAGTCAGGAATTTATTGATAGATACTACAAAAATCCTGTCGGATCTTTTTTTCTTGTAGTTAGAAATAATTTAATCCACGCTACTAAGATAAGATCAAAGATACAAAATGTACTTTATATCCCCTGACCAATGTAAACAAAATATTATCAGTAATCTCAAAATCGTCTGCTAAGAAAATCATTAATTTATTCATATCAAATGATAACATATTATTTTCTATAATATTTAGATTTTTTAAATCTGATTATGCTATTGTTCGATAGGATTTGTTTATAGCGCAATTTACCTAGTAATTTCATCATTCTATCATATTTAGTCGCATTGGCAAGGAACAGATAACAGTTGATTTAAATAAACTTTTCGTACAAATTTTGGGCGTTTATTTTACAGGCAAGTCCCATAAGAAAATGTTTTAGAGCAATAAATTTCTTTTGACTTTATTCAATGAGGATGGTCTGAGGAAAACAAAAACCATATTTTACAAGTTGTTTGAGCCAACCAGCGAGAGAATACGTATATCAAACTTTGATGGGGGCTTTCTTTTACATAACGTCATCTGATAAAGAGAATTGCAGAATATGTTCGCAGTTTGTAATACGTACGTGAAACTCGTCAGGACCCGCTACCCAGACTGAAGATGTACTATTATTTTTGATGGATATAGCAGCTCTCCCAAGAGCGCTAAATCAGCAGAACAGGAAAGGCGCTATCGAATTAAAAAGTGTGTCGACATCAACTTCCATCTGGAAACTGAAATTTCAGTGACTCACGAATTATTTCTCTCCAAACACCACAACAAGAATAGACTGATTAGCCTATTCAGCTCCAGGACAACGGCATCACAACAGATCAAGTATCACATGATGCTGACGTGTTGCTTGTAAGCACAACTATTGACCAGTTCGTAAGTGAACAGACGGTGTGGCTGTTATAGAGAAAGACGTCGTCTTACTGTACTACTTAGAGCAAAAACGCCATCTGATCACAACATCCTGCTCGTAAAACTAGGTAGAGGAATAGTACAAACCAACGTTCACTCCACCCATCAAATACGACATTGACTGACTGCGAATCTATTAGCGCGACTCTAGAAGAGTAAACTTGGTTCCGTGAGAAGGTAAACTCTTCCACACATAGAGGGGGTAGCAAACGAGCACGCATTACGGCTGGGAAACCAAGTGCCTCTAACCTTGAGGGGTTAGGATCGCAAATTAACTATCTTACCTCTTAAGAGATAAAAAAACAAAGCAGCACCCGGAGAAATTTTGAACTTCATGTTTTGCAGATACACGACAGATTGTTGCAGTAGGTCACTGTTTAAATAGCGTCTCTATTTTAAAAGAAAATGAAAAAGTCTTGGAGCCTTTTCACACATTTCCTGTGGACACTGATGACGAAGATAAGGGTAATTCACAATTCGTGCAGCGATCGGTGTCGATGGTGGAGGCCCTTCTGGTCCAAGAGAAACAAATCCAGTTAATTTTGTTTTGTTAAAATTTATAATTTGTAATATTTTCACCTTTTTAATTTTTTTAGTAAAAATAAAATTTATATATTCCTTACACATTCCTTAGGTTTTCAATTTTTCGCAATTAACTTGAAAATTTGTAAATTTTTATCTATGTACATATATACAGGGTGATTCAGGTTTAATCTTGATAACTTCAGGAATTGATAGAACAGGTTAAAATAATGTTCATTTGTGATACAAACTTATTTCCTAAAACTCATCGTTTCCGAAATAGAGGGCGTTGAAGTAGGAATTTTTTTCTCGTTTTTCCCTCTTAACTTTTGAACCACTTATCCGATTTAAGTGAACGGAACACAAACACTCCTTATGAGCTTCTTAAGTTTCAACTACCTACCCCTCTTAGAAGTGTATTTTGTATGCTACCCCCCTCTTACTTTATTTCAAAACTACAAAAAAAAAAAATTAATATCAATGAACACTACACACTACTTTGACCTGATTGATTTCGAAATTTTTTCGTCTTTTTTTTTTCAATATTTGATTTTGTTTCTGAGATATTCAAAGAAATTGGTGGCAGTGTAGCGCACCAGCCGCTTAAATTTCATTGAACGTTATAGCAACCCATGAAAACAAAACTCAGTTATTTGTGTAAACGAACGTTTGTAAAAATCATTATTAAAAGTATTATTTAAAGAGCATTTTTAGTGCTAATGAAAAATGTCAAGAACGTTTACAAATGCTGAATATGCCGATATACATTATGTTTATGGTTTCTGTGATGGAAATTCCAACGCGTCAGTTCGAGAGTACTGAACACGCTTCCCTAATATAAGAATTCCAAATGCACAAGTTTTTATAGATGTACATCGTCCATTTTCGGAATATGGTATACGCCGCTACAATGATCATAATCGTAATGTACCGCCAAGAAATAATCAGCGAATTCTTAATTTTTTTGATATCAATAGAACTTTAAGCACACGCCGAGTAGCTCGGCAACTCCATTTATCTCAATCAAATGTACTGAGAGCACTCAAACAAGATCATCGAAAGGCTTTCAATCTCCAACCAGTTCAATCAAGGTTTGTTGCCAGGAGATGCTGAAATTTATTCACAATTTCTGCATAAGGCTTTATGGACTGACGAATCTAATTTCACAAAAGCTGGAATTGTGAATTACCACGACATTCACGTTTGGAGTGAAGTTAATCCTCGATGTGTCAGACAATCTTCATTTCAGCAACAGCTTAGTGTAAATGTGTGGATAGGTGTTTTAAGTAATAACCTCTGCACATTATGGAAGGCAAGTACGGCAGTGACTGGATGAGAATTATCCTCGTCGATGGATTGGACGGCAACCCAACAACCACCCCAATATGTGGATTCCTTGCGAAGGACCAGTGGCTTGGCCTCCGCGCTCGCCAGATCTGAATCCTCTGGATTATTTCATTTGGGGCCATCTAAAAGCAATTGTGTATGATGCGCTAGTACATACCCGTGAGGAATTGATCCAAAGGATAAGCAATGCTTGTGATGACATAAAAGACAATCCTGTTCAAATAGCAGCTGCAGGTAATACACTAGTTCGTCGATGCCAAAAATGTATTGAGGCTGGAGGAATGTACAATTATTGTATTTTTTTTAGCATTTGATAAGTTTGTTGTAAATCTTGTAATAGTTGTTACTAAATTTATGTTTGAGGTTATTGGCATTTTTTCTTAACACTACACACACTTAACACACTCTTTAAATAATACTTTTGACAATGATTTTTACAAACATCAGTTTTTTTTTTGAGAGCCGTCCGACAGTGTCCCCGGAAGCACCGCAGCCTATAGACTTATTGTGTCTCTCTCGACGAGCACAAACATCCATGGTTCTACAGTGGGATTCGAACCCACACCGACATAACTGATCCAGACTAGTTCCACGAGCAGTCGTCTCCCAGCCACCTCGGCGTCCAAAACGTCAGTTTACACAAATCACTGAGTTTTGTTTTCATGGGTTGCTATAACGTTAAATGAGATTTACGCGGCTGGTGCGCTACACTGTCACCAATTTCTTTGAATATCTCAGAAACAACACCAAACATCGAAAAAAGACAGGAGACGAAAAAGTTTTGAATTTAATCAGGTCAAAGTGGTGTGGAGATGTTTTATTGAAATTAATTTTTTTTGTAGTTTTGAAATAAAGTAAGAGGGGGGTAGCATACAAAATATACTTCTAAGAGAGGTAGGTAGTTCAAACTTAAGAAGCTTATGTAAGATAATAAAGAGTGTTTGTGTTCCGAATTTCACTTAAATCGGATAAGTGGTTCAAAAGTTATGAGGGAAAAGCGAGAAAAAAATTCCTACTTCAACGCCCTCTTTCTCGGAAACGATGCGTTTTAGGAAATAAGTTTATATCACAAATGAACATTATTTTAACCTGTTCTATCGATTCCTGAAGATATCAAGATTAAACCTGAATCATAGTATTTATTTATAAGTGAAAAATATATTTGCTTATAAACTCTACAATAACAAAAATAACGAGTTTTCTTGAATTTTTTACCTTTGTATCCCCTTCCTCCCTTGAAGCGGACTCCCCTATAGGTAACTTGTTAGTTTAGTTTCATTGAATGTCTGAATAGAGTTATCCCAAGACCGCTGAATTTTTATTTCTGTGGATCAATAATTTCGTTTCTCGAAAAATTATTTTTCTTCTTGTTTTTATAAATAACATGATATATTGCAGTTTTGAAAACTTAGACTTAATTGTGAATGTTAATTCTAATAAATTTGTTAAAATGATTATTAAAACATGCTTATAGTTGTGTTAGTTTCGTTAATATTTACATAAAAAAGCAATAAATAATGTAGATCTTTGAAATGTGTAATTCTTTGAAGTCAAATCAAGAAAATATGAATATAAATCTGATACAATTGCTTTTTTCGCAAAATTGAGAACCTTTCCTCAAGTAACTTTTCAAAATAACTTAAAATAAATTTGTTAAATTATTTTCTTTCACATAGTTTTTTTTTCAGGCTTACGCCGATGATGGCGTGATTCTCGTGGTAATCCGGTTTTTGAGCGTAGTATGAGTCATAGTCCAGGGAGCTTGTGGAATTATAGAGAGATGGTGTGAGGAGACAGAAAAATTTTGAGATGAAAGAAGAAAATGGATCATTTCAGGGCTCCAACTATGTATGAGAACGTCCTGAATTTGGTTGAAGAGGTAAAATACTTAGATATAACTTTGGACAGTAAGCTGTCTTGGTCGATAGATTGAAAGAATTACCCGGAAATTAATGGCAACACTCTGGCAATTAAGGAAAGTAGTATGTAAAAATTGTTGGCTCAATCTGAGAGTACTTCATTAGGTAAACACGGGATGGTCAGCCTGAGGACGTAATATGTAGAGCGGGTGACATTGGTTTAGAGGTTATCGAGAATCCAAAGATTGGCCTGCTTAGATATTACGGGTGCGATATGGACGATCCCTTCCGTGTTCTAGAAGTTCCGGTGGGGTAATATGGACCTATATCTTATCTGCGTCGTGATTTGTATGTGTCATATAATGGATACCGTTCTAATATTTTTATAGCTCCTTCTGGGGTACCTCAAGGGTCTAACTTGGGACCACTCCTGTTTATTCTTTATATAAATGATTTATCGTCAACTTTGCAGTGTAATCACCTTTTTTTCGTAGATGATCTAAAGCTTTTTCGTAACATTAACTGTTATGATGATTGTCAAGCACTGCAAGAACTTTAGAATACAAGTGTGGTGCATGGAAAACACGGTTTCTATAAATATTGATAAATGTAAACTTTGCTCTTTTAGTTTAAAAAAAATATAATTTTATTTTAATATAATCTAGATTCAAAGCCATTGAGACGCAGCAGTAATATTAAAGACTTAGGGGTAATATTTGATACTAAACTCTCATTTTCCGAACATATTAATAAAATATCTAGCACCGCCTTTAAAACTTTGGGCTTTATTGTCCGTAACTCTACATCGTTTACCGATATTAGTGCTATGAAATATTTATACTTTTCCTTAGTCCATTCAAGATTAGAATATGCTAGCCTTATATGGCACCCGTGCTGTCAAGTTAATATTAATCATCTTGAAGGGGTTCAACGTCGCTTTTTAAAATTCATGGCATATCGTGTTGATAATATTTATCCTCCTAGAGGATTTGATCATGGCCTCCTGTTGCAGAGATTCGATAGTAAATCGTTGCAGTTGAGGAGAGTTCTCACAAGTCTATCTTTCTTGTTTAAAATATTTCATAACCTCATTGATTCACCAGATATTTTAAAAATATTCTACTTACGTACAAGTCGATATGATCTTTAATTCAGAAAGCAGCGTATGTCTCATTCCACCCAGGACGCCTATAATTAGTACCACAACCTTAACAGAGTGGTCTGGATACAGCCTGCGAAGCTCGGAGAGAAGATCTCGATACTTCCTCCGTGTCTCCTCCTCTTTTTGGACGATGTTGTTCTCCGCGGAAGCGGAACTCAATCACAAACATTGTCCTAAGCTGGTGGCCGAGGAGGACTACATCAGGCTTATTAACTTGAATTTGCCTGAGGGTGGGGAATGAATAGTTCCAATAAATTCGGCACTTCCCATTCCCCACAACGGATTCTATATCCCCCGGAGCATAAGGCAGCACTGGCGTCTCGTCTATCTCATCGAGTGTCGTAAATGATAATACAACACCCGTAAGGCTGAATCGTTTCTTTGTATATACACTGTGGCCGCATATACCGGCTTGGTTTATCTTTATGTAGCTGCAGAAGATGACGCGTTTCTGCAGCTTTAATTTGGGCTTTTAACTGAGCAGGATCCGACTCGGTGACAGAGGGTGGATTTTCCCGCTCAGTATCGAACACGAGACCAAGTTCATCGGCTGGTCTTCTCGCTGCCTTATACACAAATGCTCCTATCCTTGCTGCTTCGTGGTCTTGGACCATGCAGAGAAGGTGATCCGAGCTCCTGATGACTTTACAGGGCTCCTCCAAAACCACTCTGCCCTGGAGACACTCCAAACTCAAGAGTTCCCAGCCTCCCCGATTTCTTGGGAAGAATAACCGCGAAACCGACGATCTTGGATGCAAACTCCGATGGAGACGCATCATTTTTCGGGTTCCTACATCGAGTTGCCTCAACTCTTCTTGTATTCATTTCACTACCCCAAAGGAGTAGAGAAGGATCGGAACGGCGAGTATATTTGTGGCACTCACCTTATTCGTAACCGACAGCTCCAAAGACCAGGCGGTGCCAGGAACTTGAACCCATTTTTGGAACTGCGCAAGTGAATATTAACAACGTTCTTAATAAATAGGCCTCCCAAATATCAGGACAGATTTGAAGAGGGAATAGAGGATGTAGACAAGTCTATGACTTTTTCGATGGACCCAATAAATCTAGGACGGTGTGGCTGCTTAATCTCAGTCGAAGATCCTTGACCTAAATGGTAGAAGTTCTAACCGCTCATTGCAATATCGTTCGACATTTTATAAAATTTTAAATGAAAATCATTTGTTTGGCATGTGAAACTAATATACTTCCTTGCATTTTGAAGGTAGATGTGCATTATATACATAAGAAAAACACATTCCATTTCATAATATGTAGACCATGGTATTTCCCCAATACGAAAGAATTCGAGAACAGGAACTTACTAAATCCGCGTAGTATTATTAATAATAACTAACAATAATTTATTATAGGTTTTTTTGGCAAAGTTACAACGCGATATCCTACAATTAAAACTGGCCCATCACGGTTATAAGGACAACTACTTTTCTAAAATGATTTAAATAATTTATTACAGTTTCTCCAGTATCAGTTTTAGAAGTATTTTTGGATAAATGTAGTTCAGAATGCCTTAGTTTATTCTATAGTGGCTTATTATAATAACTAGCTATTCAATTATTGTTAATACTATTAGCCTGTTTTACAGAATATATGAGTATATTTTTTTATTATTAGTTTTTGTATTTTTACTATACTGTAAAGGCATTAAGGTAACTAAGTACTTAATTCATAACTTTACTGATCACTTAGAAATTCACAGTTACTTAAAATAAAAATAAGTAATATTATACAGGATGAAATATTTTTTTAGCAAATAATGTTCAATAATACCCTACTAAAGCTGGCAAATTTTTCTTTCATATCTACTGTCATGCTCACCGAATTTGGTTAAATTACCTCAAGCGCTTTAGGAATGAAATATTATAAACTATTTTTTTTAATTTTTGCCACTCTGTTGCTAGACAATGTTGTCCTAAGACTCCACATTTATGTAACCAAAAAAACCCTTATTTTTGGCCACAAAATAAGCTTGTTTTGATCTCTACTTAAGAAACCCTGTATAGCACTTTTATGTTGTAACGAGTGTACATTTGTATGTAATAATAAACGTTTATGAGTTTTTGCTTGTAAAAGTGTAAGTCAAATGTCTTATTTTACACACTTGAAAGATGAATACCTATAAAAAAAATTGAATGGGACTCAGTAGCAATAAAAAATGTTCATTAAAACCTTGGAGGCGACACGAAGCTATTTCCGTTTTGATAAAATTACTGTCATACGGAATAATAGTTCCTTTGCTTTTTTAAGTTAAAGTTATTCATAAAGTCAATTACTACCGACTATCAGCGGATATACACTTTTAAATTATATTTTATTACATGTAAACACCATCAATTTCGAATATATTTTTTTAAATAAGTTGTTTAATTAGTGTTTACTATTAAAGTACTGTTCAATTAAAACTATAAAGGAATATTTGGAGGGGCAAAAGGATTTGAATAAAGCCAAATTTTTAAGGCATTTGTAAATGTATCGAAGATGAGAGCAACAACTGAAATATTTCTTATTGTGGGTGTATGTGCAGCGTTAGTCAGTGTAAGTTGAATTTATACCTGCAGTGTGAGATATGTTTAAATGTTTTCTATTGAAAGACTATGAAATTACAAATTTCTGAAAATTGTAATTCTGTATTAAATATTTGAAAAACGATATAGTGATTTTCAATACAAAGTTTCACATAAACAAGTGAATCACACATAAAAATACCAAATTTGTTAAACATATACATTAGACAATATTCTGCTCAATTTAAAATTTGGAAGAAGTAGTATTAAAAATTAATATACAGGGTTAACTATGACTAAGTACAAAAAATTTAACCACGTGCTCAGGGAGGCCTAAAAGACAATAAAACAATTATTCCAGAATTTTAGCTCGATATTTAAAAAATGGGGCAAAACCCTTTTTTTTTACAGAAAGTCGGCGCCTATGATAAGAATCGACTGAGATGGTTTAGATTCATAGATAAAGCTTACATCTGTCAACAATGTCAACTACCATGCGGTCGTCTTTTTGTAGCGTTTCTAAATGTAGAAACGACAAAAATTAACATTCTTATTCGTAATAATTCGTGATAGATCGGTAACAGTTAATCCAGTTAGCTCCAGTATTTTGCATTCTTTTTCATTATTTCGTTATAAACTGGTAAAACTACATATTCGCTCATTACAGCCACTCACTACTGATAAAATACACTTCCCGTAGGTACAATTAGATAAAATGCCTATTTATTATAACAAAATCGAACGAAAGGAACATATAATAGACAAGTTTTAACATAGCCGCGTCTTTTCCCATAACCTAGAAAACCAAACCGGCGAAATATATTGTGGGAAAGTATCTGCACCCAACACAAATGTCTTTATTTAATAACTATAAAACGTTTAAAAATTAAAAAAAGGCACTAAAAACTGAAGAAGAACACAAAATTACAACGTAAACACAGGAATTGAATTATGACATGACAGCGATACCGACTGAGCGAGCGACTGTTGCATGTTTGTAGAGTAGGCAACCAACAAGTAAGTTAACATTGGCGGCGTTAAATAAGGATTTAAACAAAATATCGAAAAAAAATTGTTTGGCTTTATAAATAAGTTTGGAATTTTTTTGAAGGGTGATTTCGTTAATTCTTATTTTTCCCTATCCCCTCTTAAAATATTTGTACTAAGTCATAGTTAACCCTGCATAGGGTATTACAGAATAATGTTAAGAATATCTAGGGGCAGATTCTATGTTTAAAAATAAGAAAAAAGTTTATATCGGAAATGCCTAGCTTTCGAGATACAGGTTGCTTAAAATTATGTCTTAAATATTATAAGTAGTGTTGATTTCTCGAAAACTGATCGAGATATTGAGATGAGATTTGGTACACAAGAGTCTATAATGCAGGGCTACTTTTACGTGCATAAATTTCTCTTGTAATATACTAGCATCAGTGGCGTTTGTGTCACCAAATTCCCATTTTTACTTACCCATGGTATTAAAGGGCCTATTTAGTTATTTGATACCGTTTTATTATTATTATTATCATTATCAAATAATTAGAGCAGAAAGTAAAAGCTTGTGATGTTCTAAGAACAAAAGAAAATACATCCTATAAATAGCTGATGACATAGTAAAAAATTTAAAAAAAACGAGGGATATCAAAATACCGTATACAGAGTGTTTTGAAAATAGTTGAGAAAAATAAAACAGTGGAATCTTCGATTTTAGAAAGAGATAAGATTTTTTAACTTTAGGCTCCCCTAAGAAATTACAATCCTTTAAAAGTGGATATTGGATATCAAGTTTCCATGGTTATTTCAAAACCTGAAATTAATAACTCCAATTTTTTACATGGGTTCAGTTGTAGTAAAATGTCACTTCCTGACTTATTCTACTCGTATACCTCACAGTAAGGGGATAATATAATACACCCCTTGTACGTTTATTATCAGGATTTTTACGCATTTGAAAATTTGGAAGAAAAATTTTTTGTTTAACATAAAACTTTTTTCTCTCTTCACAAATTCCAAAATACCTTATGATATTCGTCCGCATCTCAACCAGTTTTGAAATAACCATTGAGACTTCATTCTAACACTTATTTTTAAAAGGCTGTAACTTTTTAAGGAAGGCTAGAATATTTTTTATTTTATATATATAAAACCCCCCTCTAAAATCAGCTGAAGAATCCACTGTTCCATTTCGCAACTACTTTCAAAATATCCACTATATGAATATAATGCAAACATTTGTGACAATTTCATAAGAGATTAACACATTGGATGTTGTTTAAAATAATGGTCGTTTATTTGTAAAAAAAATTGTACTTGTAACCACTGGTAAGTCATTTCATAGATCAAATATCCTGTTGGTATAAAATGTTGTCTGTTGAGTATTGATTCGACATAGCTAATGCATAGATGTATTTCGGGTTGCAGTTGCATTGTAGTTTCATTTGAGATATATAATTTATTAATTTAACTTTATTTTTTCTATACATTTTTTATTAGGTATTAACTAGCTACTTTTCTGACTAAAACCTGGATTAGCGTTGAATTACATAAACAATATATATCCTTATATTCTTTATTATTAGCTTCTGTAGGTGGTTTGGTTTATACTAGCTTATCTTTTCCAATTTACTAAAAAACCTTCAAATTAAGTTAAATAGGCTGTGATGCAACATCTCACTATTTATCATCATGTCATAGTTAATTCAAAAGTTGGGTAAAATGTAAAGGAAATTGAACGCATGGTTATTATAAATCTATATACTAGTTATGTACCTACTATATGAAATGTTACAACAAAATAACACACACATTACGTTTCAACCATAAAGTTGGTCTAACAAAATAAGAACTATACATTTAATGAGTTATGTTGCCTTTATACAGATACTACATTAATTAACATAAATGCTTTAAAAACTATAGCCACATTCAATTTTCGTTAAAAATACGTTATTTTAAATATCCACAAATTTTAATTCAGGACTTTTTAACTGACCACAGATTCCCTCTCTGTATCATTTCAGTATACCTTCAGTGAAATTGGATATTAAAACTAAACCAGTATTTATTAAACAATAACATTTATTTAAACATGAATTGGTGGAAATTTTAGATAAAAGCAATATAAATGTAAATCATTTAACAGCAATCAATATTGCCTAAAGCTCCATTCACATGTTTCAATAGGGTTTGTACCATTCCACAGGTGCCATGTACATCGTCCCCATCTATTGGCCAAATCATAACTCCTCCAAAATTGTTATTTTTAATGTAGTCAGTCTAAAAAAAGTAATTAAATAATGTTTTCCAAAACGCTATGGAAGTGCATTATTCTGTGAATTTTTTACATATCCTGCATAAGTTTAAAAAATACATGTATATGCCACACGGTGTTTAAAAAAATTTACAAACTTTGAGATATAGTACAGGAGCTTAAGATATGAAAATATTAGATTTCCTATCCGAAGATGAGCCGTATTACTCCAAAACTAAATAATTGCTAATAACAAGTTACGTAGCGTTAGTAAATTATGGAGCTGCAGCATATTTCACGCTTCATGTACGTTATCACTTAAACGTGGAATATCTTGATAGATGGATAGGGAGCGGGGGAAGTATTAAATGGCCAGTCCGAAATCTTGATCTTACATCAATGGACTTTTTTCTGTGGGATTACATTTATTTAGTAAGTGATTTATTAGCATTAAAATTTTGTAAGTCAATTGCAATTTGCTAATAAACCTCATGGATGCAAAATCCGTGGATATTCTCGCGATTTCGCAATTTTCGATTTAAATTATTATTGATATATAAGTATCAACTTCTAGCGAATTTCGCAAATCAGGAATATTATCGCTATTTTCATCATTATGCCGGGTTAGTAAATTTAATTTGAGCTTCTGATAATCTACCATAACAATCAATGACAGTCTTATGACGAAAATGATAGAAGATGTTGCAGTTGGAAAAATTCGATAGTTGATACTTTTTCTGCCATTAAATAATTCATGAAAATTTTTGGCGAATTTTGCTTCCATGAGGACAAGGCTTAATGTTCTGATACTAAAGCGGTACATTCCGTATAAGAGTTTCTATTTTATTATGAGGAGTCCAACGAAAACTTGACATGGAGGTTTTGGGTGAGATAGATATGAAATAAGGCTCGAACATGTGAATTTTATTTTGGAGGAAAAAACTGATTTTCCAAGTTTCAACATTGCCACTTCAACCCCCGAGCAGTGGAGTTGATGATATACTCGTGACAAGAATTCAGACGACTTACGTCATACGAACAAATGAATAATTCATTGTATTTTTATCAAAATATTTAAGAAACTGCAACTGATAGTAATAAAACTATATACTACACTATAAGTTTGCATTATATATTGCACTAAATTGCAAACAATTATTGTTTTTAACCCGACCAAATATCGAAAATTACGTTGACAATAAAAACAAATGTGTAACGTCAGCCGTGACGTAAGACGTCTGAATTCTTGACGCTAGTATACTTAAAATTTTAATAGCGAAGGAGGGACAAGCCAATATATCGTTGGAATTCTCTAAACGGAAGCTTCTTGATACCTCTAAACGGTGTTATTATGCAGTTTTTGGAATTTACATGTACCGTTTAAAATAAACGATTATTTTTTTACGGGAAAATACCTGTAAAGTACAATCCAGCTACTTACAATATCACTTTAGTAAATATTCGAACTGACTGCCCCCAGCTTCCATGCAATAGTACAGACCATATTGAAAACGTTCTCGCACATTATCACCCAAAACCTAGATGTCAAGTTTTCCCTGGGCTACTATATCTTATCATATCTGCAACATTTACCTACTATGTCCCAAAGTCTGCAACCTTTTTTTGAAACACCCTGTATATGAGCATATTCTTAAAGTTTTTGGTTGCTATAAATCCGGTATTTAAAGATTTTAATATTTGTCTTCCTTAGGGCAATAGTTTTTATTTAAAGGAATTGAATTTTTGAACATACGGGTACTATTACAGTTGAAATATTTTGAACTAACTCCTACTTATTTACTTTCATATTTCCTTATTAAATGAGGCAGCCTATACATTTTTAAAAAACAGTTAAGTTTTGAGTATAATTTATAATGGTAGTAATGGTGGTAGTTTACCTTTATCCAAATAGAATCAGGATCATCATAACCAATCCATTGATTACCAGAATATTTGTAGGGATTTTTTTGTTCATCATCCTAAACTCTAGTCCAACTGTCGTAATTTTCACAAATCTAAAAAATTATGTTAATCAACGTTTTTGTCGCAAGTTAATTTACAAAATATATGCACTTTATTGCATATGATTTGGATAGTAATGAATAAAGTAGCTCATTCACTCGTAAACTAACACATAACAACATAATTACTTTTTAGATTACGTTCAAGAATTGTGTTATAATATCTTAAAAAATTTCTCCTAATTTTATACACCTACGAGGTCTGACTAAAATGTTTGAAGACTATTACAGGACCGCTGAATATAACCTCAAACGTAACCAGATTTTTGTTTATTGTTCTTACGCCAAAACATTGTGGTGGTTTTTGTGAAAGCAAATTTGATTGTAATGAATTCCATTGGTGATAATGTTTTAGCATAACATTATGTGCAAAGTTGGGGAAATTGTGCACAAAAATTTTTCAAATGATGAAGACTGTTTACGAGCATTCAGCGTTCAGTCATTCAATGCACCATGAATAGTTTAAAAGAGTCAGGCAAACCCGAGAATTAATCAGATATAGCAATCGTTCTTAGACAATCGTCAACAACGACTTGTGCGGTCAAATTGTTCATCGACTATACGAAAAATAACTGAAGTGTGCAATTTTATGTTTGACTACTGAAAATTTCCTTGAGAGGAGCATCATAACAATTTGTTTGTTAACAGAGAGAAATCGGAACTAATCCGAGATAGGAAATGGCATGTCAGTGGAGATCGAATGTTAAAGTCTTGTTGTTTTCTTTTATTACCAAAGATTTGTTCATCACGAATTCTTTTCACAAAGCTAAACAATTAATCGTTTTTATTGCCTTGATGTTTTGAGACACAAAAGTGTTCCAAGAAAGAAACCTCAACTTTGAGGCAGTCATGACTGAGTATTGTACTAAATCAATGCCCTCGCTCATTCGACATTTGTTATTCACATCAAAATTTATATTTACTTCTTCCTTAATCCCCATACTCATCTAATTTAGACCCAGTCAACATTCTTTCTTCTCCAAGTTTAAGGGATAAAGATTTGATATAAAAACTGTTGGAGGAACTGAAAGATTCTGGAAGATATATATTCTACATGCTTCTACCGTACAGTGGAAGCGTTTTGACAAAAATGTGTGACTAGACAAGGGGGTATAGTAAAGTTTTGTTAATGCAAACTATATCAGACGTGTTTAATTGATTATAATTCCAGATCCCTATTCCAAGAATGTAACAAAATTGTGCAGTATATTTGCTTTTAATGTCACAAATTATTTCCATATTACAGTGCTATATACTTTAGCAGGAGCTGTTATCGATTAATTTTTATTTCTATCCAGAAAAAAAAAATTGTCAGCTATGGTTAATGTATTATGACAACACCGATTGACATAAACATTTCAGATATACAGCATACGTGATACTGTAGATCACTCAATGGATCTAAAACAAATAGGTACATTCCTGTATTGTGAGATTGATGAACCACGCTAAGAAACAATGGTGCCGAATTATGAGAATATTTGGTGTAGCGATGGATCGGATTAGCGAAACTATTGTATTCTGAAGATATTATTATCTGAATAATTTTCAACGTTTTTCGAAAAAAATATAAAAAATTGAACATCGAATGCTCTATTAATTGGCATTGTCATGAATAAAATGTATAACTTACTTGGCGATAGTTTGGAGCTCCATCTCCGACACCGATTGAATCGAAAGGAGCATGAAGACCATGTTGATTAGGATCAGACAGTGTGAAAGATCTTCCGTAGAAAGCTATACCCATCGCTAGTTTATCCTTGGATGCGCCAGCATTCACCCAGTTGTTACCTGCTGCGGCCAAGTTAAGAGTGTTCCTTTCCCATTCATCTTCTACAGAGGAAGCATAAAGTGGAGAACACTGGCCAGTATATGAGCTCCACGAACCATACATGTCGTATGTCATCACGTTGATCCAGTCTAAAATCCTATAAATTGAAGGTTAAGTTATTTATGGATTTAACATTGAAGCTTAAGCCTCTGAGATGCACTTGGGACAGAGGACATTGCACGGAAAGCTACAGTAGAAGTAAGAGCGTGCACAAGTCCACTGCGCATCCTATTATCAATGCTATTCAATTGCTGATTTGTAACTGTCATAGTTTCATTAAATTATGCTTTATTCCTAATACCTAGATGATTTCAATATATTATAGTCATGCGCAAATTAAACTATAAACGTCGTCATTCGTAGTGAATATATATTTGTATTTGCAAAAAACATACATTTAAATAAATATTAACTTGATTATTAATGAATATAAAATTTATAAAATATGCATGTTTATATCCATTACGTAATGTATATCGGCATATTCAGCATTTGTAAACGTTCTTGGCATTTTCTCTTAGCACTAAAAATGCTCTTTAAATAATACTTTTGACAATAATTTTCACAAACGTCAGTTTACACAGTTTTGTTTTCATGGGTTGCTATAACGTTAAATGAAATTTACGCGGCTGGTGCGCTATACTGTCACCAATTTCTTTGAATATCTCAGAAACGTCGAAAAAAACAGAAGCGAAACAGTTTAGAAATTAATCAGGTCAAAGTGGTGTGTAGATGTTTTATTGAATTTAATTTTTTTTTTGTAGTTTTGAAATAAGAGGGGGTAGCATACAAAATACACTAAGAGGGGTAGGTAGTTCAAACTTAAGAAGCTTATGTAAGATTATAAGGAGTGTTTGTGTTCCGAATTTCACTTAGATCGGATAAATGGTTCACAAGTTATGAGGGAAAAACGAGAAAAAAAATCCTACTTCAACGCCCTCTTTCTCGGAAACGATGCGTTTTAGGAAATAAGTTTATATCATAAATGAACATTAATTTAACCTGTTCTATCGATTCCTGAAGTTATCAAGATTAAACCTGAATCACCCTGTATATAGGCAACGAGGGCAGCAAATTTCACATTCTGTTTTATATACCATACTCCAAATTCTATCTATTATTACAAGTGACAGAAATCAGAAATATCTTTCTTTAGAATTTTAAGATAATTTGTAATATATATTCATAATCCTATTTATTTACTTTTTTCTAATCTTAACAAATAGGTTCGGAAAGGTTTTTCCGTGCCTTCATGTAAAAGGAACAAAGTAAGTCTATAGACAACCATAGAAAACGATAGCTATGTTAGCAAGTCTTCACGATCTAAATAATACTGTCCATTTGTAGTAGGATCTAAAATATTTTCTCCGTAAAATTAAATTTTCCATACCCACTACGAGATACATACACTACTGGCCATCAACATTGAGTGTGTAGGCAGGAAGAATAGCGTCGGTAGAAGGAAAATTTTAGGTGGGAGTGGAGAGTGGACTGACTTATCAGAATAGAATTGGACAGTGGGTCTGTACACTCATTGCATTTTAGAGCTATATCTATCCTATTTTATTTGATTTCTATTTATGAAAATAAGGAGATACAATCTAATATGAATCAAGCTGATAATATATTCACAGTTTTCTTTCTTTCTTATTGTAAACCGGGAGAAATATTTATACTTTTCCAACATATATGTTTTACACCAATTTTGAGATAATTTTAATCCAATGTTATAGCAGTTCTTTTAATATAACACGACAGATATTTTAATGAATGAATGAGTTAAATTAGTAATTATTATAATATGTACCATATATCTAAATTACTTAATAATATTAATCATATACGGGTATTTATGTTATTTTGAAGTTATAATATTCAATGTAATATATTAACAAATATAAAAATTAAAATGACATACTTACTCATTCATTCTTGGAACATTGTAAGCATATCCATTTGGATCGGCACTTGCAGCAACAGTCAGAAGCCAACCATGTTCGTTAAAAGCAGATCTTACTTGTTCAAGCAGGTTTATGTAATTGTCCTTAAAATAATATAAATTCAGAAACGATAGCTTATAAATAATGAAAAAATAATCATTCCTTAGTAATGGATATAATCAATAATTGGTAAAATTATTAATTAAATTAAAATAACATACACTTAAAAATAATTAGAAAAATGAATTAGTATGACAGTAATAAAATATCACAACAATTTCCGAAGTTCTTGATTTCTATACATATACGTGCGGCTTAGATCAGGTTATCAGATATCAGTTATTATCTAGAGTTAACTTCTTTGGCATATTACACATTACTTTTATGCGATACGAAAAATAAAAATCATGAGAGTCAAGTTCAGGTGATCGAGAGTCTATCCATCTCCCGGAAACAAACGTCGGTTATTAGTTGCTGCACTTGCTGCTAAAATGTGGTGTAGTGAAGAAATGCATACCACATCTGCTGCTGTTGAAGCTCCTTGTTGGACTCATTTGTGGAAATACGCTAATTTAACAATTTTTTTGTCCAATATGGTCCATATTAAGTTGTGTAGTTTACAAAACACTATACTATTCACTTTTAGTACCGAAATAAAACTGAATAACCAGCAACAGTTGTAAATGTTCAGTTGTTAAGTTGTGACGTTTATCGCTTAAAATCCATTTCAGTTTCGAAAACGTACGTTCAACGTTCACAGACGTCACTGGGGCATATTTAAAATATGTATAATTTTTCATTGATGTCACATCAACCCAATCCATATATGTTTATCCTTTAACTCAGTTATAATTTTTTCTTTCACTTCCTCGTACATTGCCGGCATATAGTTGATTTTCAACGTGGGTTCTGCGGGTACAGTAACATTATTGTACTTTCCATTAACACAGTTTTGCAAAAATTGTCTAAACTCTGCATTATTTAGTTTATTTAAAGGAGTATTACACCCCACCATCACTTTTGCCAAGTCGTTGTTAAATTGTTTTTGACGTTCACGGTTTGTCATACTATCCCACACGAACTTTGTGTTGTTTCGAGCGCATATGTTCCACAATACGTGTTTTATAATTCCACGATATAACTCTTTCACAAATTTTGCACTTTAATTCTGTCCCGTAAAATTCTAAATCTGGATAATCTTTAATCCATTTCTCCACCGTAGCACGAGTGGGAAGCCGACGGAACATATTCACGCACCGAAACAGACAAACCAACAAAACACTAACATTTGCTAATACCGCAGTAGCGTCGCTACAAAGATCCGACACGCACAAAGTTTCACTGCGGAAGCGACTGCGGCCTTTACACATGCCGGTAAATAAACAGGGTGAGGTTCGTCAACACTGGCCATTATTTTGAAGATGATATTTGTTTTTAATTAGGAATATTTAAATATTACGATTTTCAACCGACGGGCCTGAGTACGGACCTGAGATGTGCAAACGACATACCATCTTTAATCATAATACATAAACACACCATACCGTCATTACATACTGAAATAAATTACATTATAAGGTTTACACATCACTACAGAAGACTAAATTCCACTTTAAATTCGACTATAAAACTAAATTTAATAAAACACAAAGCTGCATACAAATTCTATTTTAATTCATCCAAAAACTAAAATAAATGAAGCAGTTACAATCCGTTGGCCGTTTGTTTGTTTATTACCTGAATAGTCTAAGCAATGAAGGGGTTGTAGCATGCATTGAAAGAGGGAAAATATTTCTCTATAAGCATATGTTTAGCGTAATTAGAACGTAAACATATTAAAAGTCCTCGCCCCTAGCACTTCCGCTTGAGGGAAGAGAGTACAAAGGTCTCCTTTTTTGTTTTTTTTCGCTTATAATTCGAGAACAGTGCGTCGTAGCGAAAAATTCTTTACATAAAAGTGAGAGCTTATAATATTTTCTACAAGATTAATTACTACTACCAATTTTATATTATTAGTATATATTATGTAAAACACGTACCGCTAATAAAATTAACCCCCCTTAATTATAAACCCTCTGGAGGTAGGTGCCTATTTAATAATTACTATCGTTAACAATTCGATAGATATACAATAAGAATTTATATCTTTTATCATTCAAAGTTAAAAAATGATATCCTTTTAGGATATTTTGAATTAGTATGCGATATTTACTTACTCTGTCGTTTTCATAGGGATATTCCCAGTCGATATCAAGCCCATCAAAATTATAGGTAGAAATGAAATACGAAGCACTTCCAATGAAAGCACCTATCTTCCCTGCATCAGCAGCCATCCCAGAGAATAGCTCAGCCGCTCCATCAGAACCACCACCCACGCTTAGTAATACTTTAAGGTCCTGATTTTTCAACTTCAGGTCAGTTACTCTTTTGTACAAACCTATTGAAAGAAAAAAATCAAACATTATTATATGTATAGAGTTCCCAAATGAAGATTGTACAGAACTTGTCTATGTGTTATATTAAAATTTAATTACATACAGTATGCGCCAAAAGTATGGAATAAATTCAATAAAAACGAAACAATTATTTTTTGGGAAAAATCCTCGAACAGGTCGATTTTTAATTTAAAAAAATATATATTTTAGCGTAAAATGCGATTTTCAAATGTCATTTGTTTTAGAGTAATGACGTCATCGATTTTCTTTTAATGGCAACACCATATTTTTTCCCTGATTCTCAAAGATCGTTTAATTATCTCTCAGATAGTACTAAAATTTTGCCCTCTTACATAGGAAAGTTTTCGAGTAAATGACGATTGAATGTTAGAAAACGTAAATTTTATCCATAAAAAAGTAACAATTCTGAGGTATGTAAAATAAAATACAAATGATTAAATTTTATACTTAAATTAAATGTTCGAATTGCCATCTACCAACTTCTTGACAATGCGCAAGTCTGTGAAGAAATTCTTCTTGCACATTATGAATGATTTCTGGGGTAACTTTGCGTATTTCGTCCGGAATGCGATTTTGAAGTTCTTCTAAATTACGTGGTTTATTAATGTACACTTTTGACTTCAAGTATTCCCATAAAAAATAGTCAAGAGGTGTAAGATCTGGCGATCTTGCAGGCCATTCTATCGGTCCGCGTCTGCCGATCCACCTCCCAGGAAAACAGTTGTCCAAAAAATCTCGTACAGGGCGCGCACCGTCTTGCTGAAACCATATGGTATTGTCAGGAATGTCAGGGTCATTATCGTTAGGAAAAATTACAACAAGGGCTGGAACAAGGTCATTTTCTAGAAACTCTAAATATCTTTGTCCTGTAAGGGTTACTTCAAAGAAGAAAGTCCCTACTATTCTGTCGTCAACTATTCCAGACCACACATTTCATTTCTGAGGGTGTTGGGTATGTGCCTCTGCCATCCAATGAGGATTTTCCCGACTCCAATATCTGCAAGTTTGACGGTTTACTGTACCATTCAGACAAAATGTGGCCTCATCTGAAAAAAGTATTTGCTAGTGTAAATTTCTATTTTCTTGACATAAATCCATTAGAATTTCGCAAAAGTGTAAGCGGCGATCGGGATCATCTTCATTGAGTTCCTACACAAGTTGAATTTTGTAGGGATGATATTTTTCCTTCCTCAAGATACGTAGCACTGTGCTCTGACTAGTGTCATTGTTTAATGCAACCAATCGTGAAGAATTATGAGGATTATCCACCATACTTATCAAAATGTTCTGTTTCTGATTTTCATTGATGCTTGGACGTCCAGGTTTTGGAATATTTACAACATTGCCAGTTTCTCTAAATTTAGACTCTACCTTACTGACTGTTGATTGGCTGATAGGGCGATCTGGATATTTTTCATTAAATAAATCGCAAACTTCCTGCTGAGTTCTAGTCATATTCCCGCATCCGATAAGAATTAAAATTTCAATTCTTTGAGTAACAGTTAAATGTGACATAATACTTTAAATTGAATAATAATTTCTATGTCGCTTACAATACTTATTAGAAAATCGGTGTGACAATGACACTTTGCAAAGATTTTCACCTACGTGATCCATAAAAGAACTATGGAATTCGAAAAACTAAACTTGATAATGTTTTTGCTTTATTTTAATTGATTTACGTTTTCTAACATTCGTTGGTCATTTACTCGAAAACTTTCCTATGTAAGAGGGCAAAGTTTTAGTAGTGTCTGATAGAGAATTAAACGATCTTTCAGAATCAAGAAAAAAAATATGGTGTTGCCATTTAAAAAAAAACTATGACGTCATTACTCGAAAACAAATAAAAATCGACCTGTTCGAGGATTTTTCCCAAAAAATAATTGTTTCGTTTTTATTGAATTTATTTCATACTTTTGGCGCATACTGTATACAAGGAAATGTTAAAGAGAAAAATCTGTTAATCTGCTGCCTAGTATTGCCAACTTCAAAATAATCATAAAATTCTCAGAACCTCATTCCATTACCATTCTTATGTTTTTCAAGAAAGATTAAAATAAATTTTACAGATCAAAGTTATTAATAAATAAAATTAATGCAACAGTCGTCATCAGCAATAGCTAATTTTTATTGCTTTAACTTTTATTTTTTCAATAAAATAATCAACATTCTATATCCTTAATAATAGAAAAATCTAGTAGTACAAAAATATAAAATTACTCAATATTAGAAAAAAATACAATTAGATATAACAAAACATAATAAAAAAACAGAATAGAATAATTTAAAAAATAAAAACATCTATGAACCCATCACAACACAAGTTTTAATGTCAATCTACAGGAGAATATATCAGGTATGTGGTCCATAATGAAATAATGACTGATCATTTTATTATAAAGGATTTTTTAATGAGAGCTACCGGAATTTGTTAATAAATAAAATACACAGTCAATGAGAAAATTTCAATCTCTGTCTCTTAATATGATCTATTATAATTAAATGTTAATGACAATATCTGTCAAATAATTACTGATCATTTCATTATAAAGTATTTTTTAAGATATACTGGATTTTGTTAGTAAATAAAATACACAGTAAATGAGAAAATTTCAATCTTTGTCTCTAAATATGATCTGTTAAATTAAATTAATTAAATGTTAAAAACAATATCTGTCAAATAATTATTGATCATTTTATTATACCTACAGGATTTTTTAATAAGAGCTGTCGGATTTTGTTAGCAACTAAAATACAAAGTAAATGAGAAAATTTCAATATCTGTCTCTTAATATGATCTATTATAATTAAATATTGAAAACAATATCTGTCGCGGCTTCTTCGGCATAAATAGATTTGTGCGTCGGGTGGTCCGTTTTGTATAAGCGAAAGTAGTGGGCGTAGAAATTTTCTTTAGAAGAAAATCTATTTCTCGTATACCTACGCACCAAATTCCAGCTTTTTCTGTTGCGGAATAATGTCACTAGATATAATTTCGAAAATCGCTATTTTCGGGTTTTTTCACAATGCTTCATCAACGGCAGCAAATACCTTGGAGGCACCCTGTATATTTTACGGTTTCCGAGATGCCAATAGTGAGCCGCGGAAAACGGACCACCTTGTATGTTCTACATGATCATATTATAGTGGTAATTTTTAATGTGCATGCTGCAACGTAACTAACATAGTATTTTGTACAGTTACGACATGCTAAGAATTTTGAGATGAATCACGTGTATTATTCGATAAAGTTGTACAAAGGATAATCCTTAAATGAATAATAGGATAGTTGGATAAAGGTCCATTTACACACATCAGTGACGTATCAATTCAGTGTCAGTTCAGTATCAGTGTTATTTGTGGTCGATCACTGATGCCAGTTTACCGTCCGTAGTCCGTAAAAAGGAGTTAGTAGACGATCAAACAAAGTGATCTGAATATATTTATCATGCAGTTGACCAAAATTTCGTACTAGCTCAATAAGCTTTTCGTCCATTCTAAGTAATACAAAAATCTGGTCAGTTCGTCAATAGAATTACAAAAATATCGTCGCCGGCGTATTTAAAAGCCACTGAACGGACACTGAAGCAGCACTGACAGCACTGATACGGCGCTGTGACGGATGTGTATAAACACGCCCATTTAAAATCTAAGCAACAATTTTTTAGGTTTCACTGATACTGATACGGAACTGACACGGCACTGTTGTGTGCAAATAGACCTTAAGAAGTTCTTTATACGAGCGCTATTTAGTTTTATTTCGAAGAAGGTTGTACCAAAAATAGAAGAAATTGTACTGTTTAGCTTATGTCGATGATAATGTAATTTTTGTAAATATTTACTTATTTTATAGTAGTTTGAGTGCCACCTATAAAGCTGATATTTGCAATCGTCATAACGAATATGTGAGATAAATTGGTAATTGGTACTCATTAATTAAATAAAAGTAAATTTATAATAATAAGCTATGGTGCGTACATGAATATAAAAGAAATAATTATTTCATTGTTCTAGCACTATTATCGCAGCTTTTGGGTTTACCTTGATCGATGTCAAGAGAATCGTCTTCTACTCTAACGTTTCCATCTTCCCAAAGTCCTATGAAAGCATAATTGACGTGAGTGCAAAGGCTAGCATCGAAGTCTTCTGGATTGTAGCCATCATAAGCATTCCAGCTTTCATAATAACAAATAACCTTTGTGCCTGCAAAGTAAATAACATTAATTATTTCAAATGGCGGGACAATTAATCATATATCGTATGTAACTATATATTACTATAATCTGTTATTGCATTTTATTTTAGTAATGTATTAAAATGTATGACACAAGTACAAGTACTATAAATAAATTGGTATAAACAGAAATGACATATGAATACGCGGTGTAGTAAAGCTACACTAGAGGCCATTCACTACTATTTGTCAGACTGAAAAGTCACAGACACAAAGCGTTCTACATAGCAGTAGACACCATTAAATACTATCGACCTCTATCGCTATTCGGCGAGAACAATATTTTACAATTCTGTTCAAAATAGGTATATGTCTGGTGGGCTACTGACTAGTGACTTTAGTTGTTTGCTATAGGTTTTTCAGGTGTAATTCAATGCTGGTTGGGGCATTAGCCCGCAGAACAGTTGTTTCCTGGAATTCTGTTTGCTGAAATGGAACTGTCTATTTTTGATTAAAAGATTGTTGCAGAAAATGAGTCCACATAGGTCATCATACTATGAACCACAGTATACTAAGCAATCAGTACGGAATCTTAGACAATTTATGAATGAAATACGTCTGGCAGTTTTTAAATATCCCCACTCTAGAAAAAGTCGCCAAGAATATGGCGGATCCCAGAAAACATACGAAAAAATAGCTAATAATTTGACGTAAACATAACCAAAGTTGTTCGTAGTTTTAATACTTTTGCATTAATTCTTAATTAACTGTTGTAATCCAGTGTAGTATGAATTTAAATTTATTTAAAAAATTTGCGAAAACATGGAAACTAGGTCAACTAGTAGTGTAATTTTATTTTATATTTTGTAGTACCTTTGCCTTTATGTCAAGATGTATACGTTTACCTTATTTTGTTAGCAGATTATCAAATTTAAGTCCAGTGTATTTTTATATTTTTACTCATTTTTTTTAGAAAAGTACGAAATGAAATTAAAACGTGAATATTAGATACAATTTATTTTGAGGTTTACAAAATATATATATTGGTAACATAATCAAAAACCCCCGTTGCTCTATTAGGTGTATGAAGTGGTTTCTTTCATTCATGTATGAAAGCAGTTTCTTTCCTATTTGGAGTTAAATCCTTTGCCCCCTCAATTGAGCTATCACGTCTAACTTGGTCTCCCATATATAAAACTGTTTGCAGGTCTTTTACGCCCAGAGCTGCGTTATGCGTTAGTTTTTTACAACACATTTATTTCCTCCCATAGTTTATTTATTATTTACTGGGTATAGTTCCACTAATAAATAATCACTAATATAAAAGCACAAATGACTAAACACTCAACACGATATACAAAGCAGGAATATAAGTACAATAACGATAACGAGTGGAAAACCATGTAATAATGTCAAAAATTCAAAAAACCTAACTGACACAGAAATTATAGTAATAATTGTCAGTCGCCAACAAGATGGCGGATTTCTGAAAGACGCGGGAAAGCTGAGTTTCCCTACTGATTGCTTAGTATACTGTGCTATGAACAAACAGTATATGCCCCTCTTCACTTTAGCTGTATTCAGCATTTAACGATAATCAACAGAAATGACACATGTCCTGGACTTATGCTCTTTTTGCGAAATATGAAATATGAGTAAATACCTGTTTTTAAATTTAGCAATTTGCTATGGTGAAATTTACCAATGCAGTCTTACTGGTTTGTATAAATAATTCTGATTTCTCATTAGATGGAATGGAACCCACCACTTCAAAACACGGCCTGACGATGCACATTTGCGTCAACCAAACAAAACTTTGATAAAAAAATACCTAATACGGATAGTTTTTCTACAAATACATTTCAATAATAAAAATGTACACTGTAATTACAACTGTAATAAAATACAAAACTGTTATGTAATTACAAACTAAATTCTCCCAGAAATTCCTTAAAATTTTAACGTACGACAGTATTGCACTGCATCAGTTGTTGCTGTTGTTAACCTAAAACTAGTATTAAGTATAATAGTATTGTGGCTAGTGCGTTTGCATTTTCTGTACCCTAGGTGCTTGCTTGGTATATGTAAGTGTATATAAACAGAAATGGAATAATAACCATGACGAGCTGCGTGACATGTTAATTTATGGCGAATCTGCACAAAACTCTCTGGTTACCAGATGTTTGTACGGTAAACGCTTTTCGCAAGCAATATTGAACACTTGTAACTATTTCACATTTTATTATGCACTGTGAAAAGAGAGAAAACTATTCGCGGTAAGTATGTTTAGGTGTATTTGTAATTATTATATATAAACACCTGACATCGTATGTGTGAGACATTGCCACATATTCAAGACCTGTTTGTTGTCATAATTATTGTGCTATCGTTGAGAGAAAAAAAATTGTTAAGTCAGACATGCCGTGTTTGGTACAATTTATCATACAGCAAAATAAAGTTTCATATTCCAGACACCTTGTATTGTTCTGTGTGGTAGGTGCAAAATGGGAACTAATGAAAACGGAACTTTATGCGGAACTAACAAAGAAACTTCAGAGGCTCTGGCTATCACATTTTCGAAAGTTTTTACTAATGATGTTCTTCCTGTTATATTGTGCCCTCGTGTGATGTCCACTTTAGGCAGAATAGCATTTACTCCACTGTTAATTAAAAAACATTTATTAAAACTTCGGAAGCTTTCTTCTCCCGGCCTGGATGGGTTATCTCCTTTCTTCTTTAAACAATGTGCCGACAATATTACTCTACCGCTATTCATGATAATGTCACAATCTATTTTACAAGGACATGTTCCATCAGTTTGGAAGTTGGCATCCATCACTCCAATTTACAAAAAGGGAGATAAGCTAGATCCCAATAATTATCGTCCCATAAGTTTACTTCCCATTGCTTGCAAAGTTATGGAATCCGTAATTGCTGAATCCATAACTGACTTTCTTTTACGAGAATACATCGTACCGAACCAGCAGCATGGTTTGGTTCCGGGCAGATCAACTCTAACTAATTTGCTACACTGTGTTAATGACTGGTATCTTGAGACATGAATAATCCAGTAGATACCATTTATCTGGACTTCTCGAAAGCCTTTGACAGCGTACCGATAAGAAGACTCTTGACACAAACTTGAACATCTAGGAATTCGAGGAGACTTGAATCGATAGATTGGAAACTTCTTATCTGGCAGATTTTTCAAAGTTAGAGTAGGCAATGTATATTCTGAAGAAAGACCTGTTACGAGCGGTGTCCCACAAGGTTCTGTACTAGGTCCGCTGCTTTTCCTCATTTAATCCAGTAACATCCAACATCTCGGAAACAAAACATCTTTATATGCAGATGACACCAAGACATACGCTAATCCCATCATTAATCATCGGTATTTTCAAAATGATTTAACTTCTATAAATAACTGATGCAGTGCTTCATCTTGGCAAGAACAGCCCTCTACCATATTACTTAAATAAGCAATTGCCCGGCACAGTGTCAACATATAACGATTTAGGTGCCATAGTAAACTCTAAATTATCGTGGTCAGACCATATCAACTCAGTGAGTGAAAGTGCTAATACCAGACTATTTTTATTTCGTAAGACGTTTTCCCATATACTGAACTGAACGTTTGTCAATGGCCAAGGTTACCAATTTTCAACAACGTCGCCTTCGTGGCGATTTAATTCTAACTTTTAAGATCTTAAGACACAATTTTGGAAATCTGACTCTACTGTATACACTTAACACAGACTGCCGATTACGAGGTCATGAATTAAAATTAAAAAAAGAAAATTTCAAATCCAGAACAAGACAATTTTTCCTGACAAACAGAATATTCACCATCTGGAACAATTTACCAGTATCGATTGTCACTGCACCATCTGTGAACATCTTTAAGAACCGATTAGATGCTTATTTATTTTCTAATTAAAACTTTATCTATGTTTTATGTTTAATTATAATCATGAGCAAACACAATGTAACTATATTATTGTAAATGTTGTACGTCATTGTATAATTTGATGTATATTGTAATTCCTTTTTTTGGGCATAGTAGATTTTTTTTTAAATCTCTGCCCTATTCCAAATTGTAATAATAATAGTATTTACCTAGGAAAGAGAAAGGCAGTTACCGAGAAATACACACAGGAAAAAATACCAAACTATTACCAAAGTCTAAAGTCGACTACCCATTTGAGAAAAAAACAAATCTACAAAAATGGAACACAAACGAAAATGTGTAAAGTTTGTAGAAGAAGCTTATCAGGAAAATTACAATTCAATATTTTTCTCTCGCCAACTGCGACTGAGTAAATGTTAAGAAATTTTTTTTGTAACATTTCTCAAATACAAACTTGTTTAAATAAAAATAATTTTTAGACTTGTGTACGCGTACAATTTATTACTTTGCAAACATCATTGTCAGCAATTTTATCTGAAGCTAATATTTTTTCTTTGTTTTTTAAATAAGTCGCAAATCATTTCAATCAGGCACTTGGCTCATTTTAATAAGGACGTTTTTGATTTATTTTCAAATTTTTCGCGGGGGTAAAATACACAAAAAACAGTTACCATTATAAATTCATAATTTCAATTTCTTATTTTATCAAAAATAAACAGTTACAAGTAAAGTTATTCATCTAGTTATCAGCTGAATCTTACAAATTTTAATCTTAAAATTACATTACCTGCAGCAAAATGTTGTATAAATACAGCTAAGCAGATGAGAAGAGATTTTAGATACATTTCTGAAAATTAATGTAATCGGTTTTGTAGATTAAGAAACGAAACACATTTTCACAACAGTGACAACAGTATAGAAATACAAGCTTCTATATTGCTTGTAATGCTGCGATAAACTATCTCCCTCGAAGATCATGTTTTTGAATTGATAAGAAATCGATTTAATCTTTAAGTTAAGATGGAAAAACTTATAAGAAAACATGTGTCTCTAAGATGGAGTTGATATTATTGTTATTGTAGTTTATATCTTCCTATAAAATCTACTTTTACGTTTAATTATAACGTTACTTTTAGCAACATTGCTGTTTTACGTCAGCTAGCGATAATAGATGCATCAGGATAAATGTTTGTCCTTGTACTTATTATCTTAACATGACTAATTAAAAATTAATATACAAATCATGTTATGGGACCACATTCTACTGGTCAGAAACATATAAATCTGAAAGAAATCGTAGAAAACCTTGATACCCTCATTATATGAATTGCAGTAAACATAGATGGCTTTTTCTTAGCCCCTATGTGATTGTTCTGAAAGGGCAAAGAGTACTTACAATACAAATATATTTTTTGTTTATATGATAGAGTGATATAAATAAATGTATTATAAATTAAAACTTGTAACACTCCAGAAATAAGTAATTGCGACTCCTGTTGGTTATGTTCAATATTTGATATTCATATAGAATACAACCGTCCAATTTCCAGTGGTCCAAGAGCAGCTGTAAATAAAATTGCGGATGGGAGGATCGCATCATAAAATACTTTGTATGCAACTTTATCAGTAATTTGTAACAGGTGTCGGTGGCCTGCAATTTCTATGCTTGGCGGCACTAGCCCAACGTAAGTTTTGTTCCCAAAAAAATCAGGGATTGGTTTCAAGGCGTTAAAAAATAATCGACTAGTTAAGTTGTGAATGTGGCAAAAAACTGAAATTTCCCCTTCGATTCGCTAAATCAGTTTTCGAATTCTTCTGCAATTGTGTGAATGTATTTTATATGAGTTAAATATGAAACCTTCCCAAAATCCTTCATTTCTTTGTTCAAATTCTTATTTCTTCCTAAATGAATGCTACTAATACCACTACGACGTGTTTCAACAACTTCTGGAACTTTTTTCTGGGGTAATAGCTATATAAATTATTTCATTGTCATTAAAACTTTCTAATAATATTTTTAATGTACCATTCTGTATTACTAAGCAATCTCATAGAGTAGATTCATTTTTCAAAGATGAACATTTGTCAGAAATATCATTCCAGTTAGGCCTTTCATCTTCCATTGGAAAATAGAGCCAAAGTCTGGATCTTCATTCTGTTCTTTAGCATGAATTTTATTATCCCATTCATCCAGGCTCTTCAAGCTGTGACAAAAAAAATTGTAGTTTTCCTCGTAATTGTTGATGATGATCTTCTATTTCATTCAACCGGGCCTACAATTTGCTTTTATTAGCATTTAACTTCCGCAGCAACTGATTTTGCCTCTCACAGTTCCTCTTTTTCTTTAGTCCACTTGATGTTTTATTTGATCCTAGATCAATTTTATCTGGTTGATGGTTTACATTTACATTATGATTATTTTTCATTTCTTCTAAACTATTTCTCATTTCCTGTTTCTCATTTTCTTTTCCAAATTTTCTTTAGATCTTTCTTCATTTCATACTGGCTGTTCTTCATGTCTTTCTTTAAGTAATCCTGCATTTTGTCCTGGTTGTTCTTCATTTATTCTTGACATTTATTTCTATCTTTTATCATTTCCTTTAACTGTTTGAATGTTTCCTCCATTTCCGCTGCTTTTGATCGCGTCACTGACATTCATCTATCAACTCCAAACACCTTCTTTGTGGAACATCCTACTTCTAACACCAATGTAACCTCTACGTTGAATTAACCTTCAAATACTTCACGAAATAAAACATACTTTATTGTTCCACTTATATAACAAATATACAAATTCACCATTGAGAAATAAATCTCTAGTTGATGTTAATGTATTTCATGTTTGAATTTTCTACACGAACTAACTGTGGAGATGGAGTTTATTCACTTATAAATAACTATTGGGTTCCCGAAGTTCTCACGGTCCTTGAGAACACATCTGGAACTAAATTGAGCATAGCCTGGAATGTTCTAGAAAAAGTAAAAATAAAAGTATTAATAAATTTACACAAAATCAAGAATTTATTTAAGTAATAACAAGGCCATAAACAATATTTAATTACTAGTAGTAAATGTGACTTAGTACTGTTAACTGTCACAAATATTTTAATTTAATTTATTGCGAAATGAAGCGTCAAAAATTATGAAACTTTACCCAGCCTACTAATTTTTATTTCATTTGCTTTAAGGGGGCATTTAATGAGCTTACCGTTTTTTCTATTCAAATATATATATATATATATATATATATATCATGCCTACGTAAACGTCATTTGTAAAAGTAGAAAATTAATTAAAAATATCAAAAGCAGTCTCAATGAACTTGGGGAAAAACTTTTTTTGGTTTTAATTTTTTTACGTGAAAATGGTGCATCGTACGAGAGTAAGTCTAGGGACCCAATTTGCTGTAAAATAAATGGAGATTTTAAAAATAATTTTAGTTTTTAGAAAAGGCAGTGGTGTACAATTTTTTTCTTTAAAAATGTTTAATTCAAACCTCGTACGAACGTCATTGGCAAAGATTTTAAAACATTTTTTACATCAAACAATGCTCCTCAATGATTAATAGGTGTGTACAAAATTTCATAAAAATATCTAGAGTGATAAGAAAATTATAATAAAAAAGTAATTTTTTTCTTAAAACTGTAACATCCTGTAGTTCAAAAATTAAGAGGTTTAGGACATATGTTGATATCAACTTTTCTTATTAAAATGACCGAAGGATTCACATCCTTAAGTATCAGCATTGAATTTATAAACACCCATACTATGTAAATTATTAACTACTTCTCCGTAAAACGCCTATGTTCCAATTAACTTAATGAGTCCGTAAATGTTTCGTTACCAATATAAAAAGAACTTTAAGAAGTTAAGAAAAATAAATCTAGAAGAATTTTTTGAAATACTGACATAGTAAGTAGTAGTAAAACTATGGTCGATGGAAGAGATGACGAACAAAGATAACAAGTCCAGTTTGTCTTCTTACATACTACTAACGTACCTATAAGTTAGAAGTGTTATTGCACTATTAATATATAAATTATTAAAGCTATACTCATGAGGAAAGTTAGTGAAAGACAAAACTGAATAGGTATATAAAC
Organism: Monochamus alternatus; assembly: GCA_037114965.1. NCBI lineage: Eukaryota > Metazoa > Arthropoda > Insecta > Coleoptera > Cerambycidae > Monochamus > Monochamus alternatus. Next base: position 44,072,031 of record CM073427.1, on the reverse strand, counting down.
AATATTTTCAAATAGATAATTTACATATTTTTTGAGTATTTCTGTGTTATTGATGTAGACATGTTGTATTTTCAGGCAGCTATAAATACAGCAGCACATAATATGCATTTAAGCATGATGTATTTTTTTAAAATCCTCTTCAGAGGGGATCATTCATACACTATTTTACAGTACAACTAAACCTTACACACTGTTAAAATATCTTGTACCACTTTAATTTCAACTGCACTGCAATATGTATAACGCACATGATTGTATACCATTACTTGATTGGGACGCTGAGGCGCAACCGTTGGAATATGTTAACCATATTTACCATACTATTTGGTAATTTATTATTAATTTATTCTCTAAAGCTATTTATTTGTGGCATAATTTTAATTTTGCTTTAGTTTGATTGGGTTTTTGCTGCACTTTCGTAAAAAAAAATTAATTAATAAGCCCTTGCGCCAAACGGATCAGTCAAGGGTTATTTTTGAAACTAAGTTTACCTAACCAAAAAATCTCTTATTTTACAGAACTTAACATCATTTACTTCTAAAATTAAAAAATGAAATAGAACTATTACAATATTCTGCAAATAACAGACTATTGCACGCTTTAGGTATTATTTCAATTAATTTTGTAAATTTAGTTAATACTGTAAAATTACATGAGAACTATAAAATTGCCATAACTAATATGCTAAATATTATGTAAATATAAATAATATTTTACAGACATTTTTTAGAATGTACGAGTATAATAAAATACCTTTCTAATACAGTAAAAAATATAATAAACAGCTTAAAAATGTAGATATAAGTCCACCATTCAAAGTGAAGTTCCTTCTTTACTGTAGAAATGATTTTGTATGAAAATAAAAGAAAAGAAAAATATTCTGAAAATTGTAATTTAATGTATGTAGATATAGAATTGCGATATTAGCACAAAATAATGTTAAAGTAACGTTTTAATAAACTTTTTTTGTGATATTTGTAGTTTAGGTATATTTCTTCTTCAATAAATTATGATATCTTTAATACGCCGAGACATGGTAATGTAGATCGTATAGATAAGATAACAAATATGTATTTTATTATATCTGATAAATCGGGTACACGATCTTACTAACAATTTCTAGATTAGTATCAGTTAAATCACTTCTTTTGTTGTTAATTTTATCTTAAAAAAATAATCAAGGATACTTCTAACATCAGTACCATTTTTGCAGAATCACATAAAATTTCGCTTTTCGATTTCGCTTTCAGATTATAACATTTTTACATGAAATAAGAGCGTAAGTACATAATAAGGTTTAAATTATTAAGAGTTTAAATGAAATTTTAATATTAGCACTATTGAGAGCAGTTTACCTTGAATCCTTAATACTATAGTTACACAATAAAGAAAATATGTTTTCTCTGAATTTTGTCATGTCAGAACTTCACCCTTAAGGTCCCTAGCGAACGCGGTCGGACAACGGTTGCGCTCGCAGAATGTTCGCTAGTGTGTGTCTGGTACCAACATGAGCGCCAGATGGTTGGATGGATTTCTGTTGAAACTGAAATCCCTGTTGGGCTCGTTGTTGCGCTCTCCACTTGTTGCTATATATATGTGGTACGCACCAACAATGTATAGTAGAATTTGATAAATCATTCATTAAATACGAGTGCATGTTTGAAAAATGTCTCAAAAACAAAAAAAAAAAAAAAAAATGAAGTGGATATGCCAATAGGTTTTTAATAGCCGTTGTTCATTATGTTCAACAAATACTTAGCTTCTGGTAGTTTTCCTAACTTTTGGAAAAGAGCAGTAGTAATTTCAGTTTTCAAAAGTGGTTCTAAAGATGAAGTCAGTAACTATCGTCCCATTTCTTTATTTTGTGTATTTAGTAAAATTTTTGAATCAATAGTTACTAAGGAACTTTTTTTAAAAATTAAGCATTTAATAAATGATAATCAACATGGATTTTTTCTGTGCAGAAATATTATTATTAATTTAATGCCTTTTTTACAAACGGCTCTTGAAGCTACGGACAATAAAATGCAGGTGGACGCTGTGTATTTTCAAAATTTTCAAAAGCGTTTGACAAAGTACATCATCAGATATTATTAATTAAATTTGAAAATTTTGGTATTCATGGGGAACTGCTTCGTTGGCTGAAGTCTTATATCACTAACAGAAGCCAATGTGTCAGATTGAACAATTACTTTTCTGAGTACCATAGTATTACCTCTAGAATACCACAAGGACCTCACATGAGACCACTTATTTTCTGTCTTTTTATAAACAATATTGGTTCCTGCTTAAATTATTCAAAGTATAATTTATTTGTCGATGACCTCAAGCTGTCAATAATTGTTCAATCTGTGGATGACTGCATTAAACTCGAGGAAGATCTGTCCAGATTAAATAAATATTGCAAATCTCATAAAGTTTTGCTTAATATTCATAAATGCTACAGTATAACGTTTTCCAGAAAAGAAATTATCTTTTGGGACACATGTTGACTCAATAGCATAAATAGCTATGAGAACTCTAGATTTTATATTACGCAATGCAAAGCATTTCACTAATCCTTCTTCAATTATTATTTTGTATAATGCATTAGTTAGAAGTAAATTGGAATATGGTAGTCTTTCATGGAGCCCTTTGTATTATAAATACATAGATCCACTTGAAAATATTCAGAAAAGATTTGTTGATGTGCTCAATTATAGATTTAACAGAAATTTATATTATGAACCGCATGACGTCAGATTTTTGAATTACCGTTTGAAAAAAATAGTCTTTAGGAGAATATTTTTTCTGTTATATTTTTGTACAAATTGCTTACCAATATTGTTGATTCTCCTTATATTCTCAGTCAGTATTTCTTTTAATCACCATTCAAATTTTTCTAGATATGCTAATCTTTTTTATATTTCATCGTGTCGGACTAATTAAGCAAGTAATTCTCAATAAGTATGTTCATCTAGATCTTTTTAATTCATCATTATCAAGTTTAAAAAGATATGTTAATTCTTTACTACATAATGCCCGCTACAGACTATGTGTGAATTCGCGATGCGAGGATTTTTATGAATGGATTTTTAACGAACAAGACCCTACACACTATTCGCGAATTTCTCACATATCGCGAATCGCGAATTCACGCACAGTCTGTAGCGGGCTTAGTGTTAATTATACTCACTGATTCTTTAGGTTTAATGTAAGTACTTACCACGAATTTGTATTTTTTTGTGTAATCCTGTTATTGGGCATTGAATTGCCTGTTGGATTACCCATGTCGAAATAAATAAATAGTAAATTATACAGCTTATTAATTTGTATAAGATACACAATATTGAACCCGTTGCCAAAGACGTTATAAGAAAGAAAATACCTTCCTTACGTTCCTCCTTCCGAAAGGAATTCAAGAAAATTAAAAAATCTATCTCCCGTCGGCAGTTACAGCATGTTTTGTATTTTACCATTATTAATTATATTATTATTATTATTATTACTATTATTATTATTTTATTTTTTTTTTCAGTAACACCTTCCGAGGCTCCGACACATTCGGAGATGTTCTGAAGAGTCAAGCAATGACCACTCTCCACTACGTGGAGTCAGTAATCATTGCGCCCGTAAATCGTGCGTTCTGAGTAGACGTAGCGAACCAAGGACGATTGCCTTCTGCATTCTGCCGGCTAAGATCTCTGCCGAATTTCGGCAAGCCGGTATGATCTTTAAGTCAGAAAGCAACGTATGTCTCATTCCACCCAGGACGCCTATAATGAGCACCACAATCTTAACATATTATTATTATTATTATTATTATTATTATTATTATTATTATTATTATTATTATTATTATTATTATTATTATTATTATTATTATTATTATTATTATTATTATTATTATTATTATTATTATTATTATTTTCCCTTTCTATCCTGAATAATGTGCAAAAAGTTGAGGGTAGATTTTATAACCGATTTGAATAGGGGTCCTTTATATATATTTTTTTTATTTGAACATCCTTTAAAGATTTACGACTCCTTAACAGAGGGTGATAAATTTTGAGTTTCATTTAGTTTCTTTCAATTGCTTTAAAATTAATTAATTCCCAAGGTCCTCTGGACGAGTATTTTTATTCTTATCGTCCTGTCATAAGGCGTTGAAATAAAGTAGTATATTATTCATTACATTTTTTTTGCAGTTAACTGTTTTCATTGAAAGAAAACTATTTGAATGTCTGTTGAATTTAGAATGTTTTGTTTTTTGATAAGTAGTACAGTTTTTGAGTAAATAAACTTCATGATCCTACACGCGCATAACTTCCTTTCCACTATCTAATATACACATCGATATCTAATAGGTTTGCATTATTTTGCATTTGATGACAGTTCATGGTTTTTTGATATCAAATATTGGTGTGCATTAAACATTTGCAACTAAATAAATCTTATCACACATCTTTTTAACCTTTTTATAGCCATTTGCATAACAACCAGAACTAATAAATAACTGTTTTTTTTTAAATAATAATGACATACTGAATGATTCCAGACTCCAGCGCAACGACAAACTGTCATATGTTGAAGTGATACAAAGTTTGTGAGTGTGTAGTGAGAGAAATAAACAGCTACAAAAAAATGCCAACCATGTTGGCCAAAGTGTATTAGTTTTTATTACTATTACAAACCCCTTCAATTTTCATTCTTCTAAAATTAGCTAGCCATCTACGAACGGATTTTTCTGACAGGCCTCGAGGAAAAATGAAAAACCCACAAGCTGGGTCCATGCGTTAGTAGGATACTAGTTTGAGGTGAACATCTGTCAGATGAAAGCTAGGGCGGGATCTACGATATATCGTCACATACGTATACACATGACACAATTCTCTACAACACTGAAAACCGTGACATGTCTCTCTGGATATTCGAGCATGCACAACAGTTTTGGATCTGCGGTGTGTGCATCAATTCAAGAAAATCGGTTAATTTCTATCATAACACAAACGGATCTAGACCACTGGCTGATTTGATGAAGAAAATTTACTAGACGCGACCTGTACGTTAATAGGCAGACTGAGAGTCCGTAGATCTGATACACAGAAAAATGGACTGTATGGCTTAGAATCGCACAAATTACGCATAAGTACTGACAAAATAATATGTTGGTTTAGAACGACTGAGGAATAATTGTTTCCTCTGACCTTACAATGACGGACTAAATTTACTGATTTTTTTTCTTGAGATTGTGAAAGTATATGTGTTATGCCTGAACTCCAGGATGTTTAATTTATTAAAAGGTCAATAGTATATAAAATTGCCACTTTTCTGCATTATTTTCTAGTAGATAAACCCCAAAAAGAAATCTAGGTCTGAATTAAGCCAGGGGAGTGTGGTAGAATTCAAGAGGCTCTTTTCTGAATATCCATGAATTTACAGAACAGATGGCATTTACCCTGATCTCAAGATTCTTTACTTTAGAGACAAGTTCTTGAAAGGTTTAGTGTTAATATTCCAGGTTCTTATCACACTCTGTTGTATACTCATCGCATGACATTACAGGGAACATCACATCAAACGATTGACTGGACTGCAATACAATATGGAAACATCAAAATGTTCGCGACGCAATGAAATTCTGTTCGGAGAAGAATATTTCGCGTATTTTGACCCTGTTTGAGATGAAGTTCGCAACGAGATTCTGTTACAAGTGTGTACGCAGTTTTACTATTTCAATTTATTGTTTTTTAGACTTTCACGGTCGGTACTAATATTTGATCTATAGTGATTTTCTGGGTTGTTATGCCGTGACCTCGGTAACTGCTCTCTGCCAGTAATAGAATTAAAGTTCACAACCCTAGGTTAATCTGGGATTCTTTCACCTGCTTTTATTGTTCTCGGACTAAACTCTGTGGAGACAGACCCGCTAACGGTATCTCTGGGCCCGCCTATATACGAGCTGTGGCAATTAAGTTCCGGGAATGTGTCAATAACCTCCCCAGTTAACCCGTTCAGCACCACGGTTACAGCTTCTTTGACCTCCTGTACGCCGCCATGATGAGTTTGTTTGAGGTGGGACTTCATCTAGGGGAATAAAACAAAATTGCAGGGGGCAATATCGGGGCTATAGGGTGGGTGCGGCAACGTTAGAATGCATTTTTTTTCAAAAACTTTTGCACAATGAACGTGGAAAGGGCTGGATCGTTGTCGTGGTGCAAGATTCAGCCGTTCTCGGCGAGTTCAGGTCTCACACGGAAAACGCGGACCCGCATCCGTTCCAGGACGCCAACATAGAACTGTCCAGTCACTGTCTGGCCGGCAGGTACATATTCACGATGAATGATGCCGTGGATATCGAAAAAAAACGATCAACATTGCCTTCAGTCGTAACTTGGACATCCTCGCTTACGTTGGCCGTTCTCCACCCTTTTCCACCCACTGCTGTCTTTGTTTACGGGTCTCGGGGTCATACTCAAATATCCATGCCTCATCTGCAGTAACTACCCGACTCATCCAGTCTACCGTCGCTCCGATTGCGGGACAACACTTTGCTCATAATTTGTGTTATTCATTTTCACGACGCCACTAAAAAAGTTACTTCCAAAAAATACACATAAAACACAAACCAAACGTGCTCTCGACTTCAACCTTGGACTGAAACTAAAAGAAACGTTGACGAACGATGCAGTGTTGCCAGTTTCCGAGTTATAACTAAATTCCCGGAACTTAATTGCCAGACCTCGTATTGATTTCGGCTCCTATTGTTGGTATTACGACTGATACAATCGGAACCGTTTCTCGAACAATGATGGTATTCCGAGATGTCCCGTAGCCGTCTCTCTAACTGGTCGCATACCATTCTTCAACGTTCTTCATCTTCAGTGGTGACTCCGCAAAAGCTATGCCGGTACCAAACAGCCTCAGTCGCGGCGAAGTTTTTGGGGAGTCACCTCTGAAGATGCCAACAGCAAAAAGCGGCGAAACGTTTGAAAGCATGAGATGCGACTAGATACAGAGCCGGCTTTGGGACGTCTCAGAAGACCACCATTATCCGAGGAATGATTCCGACCCAGAGATACCGACAACGGGTCTGCCCCCCACAGAGCCTAACCTGAGAACAACAAAAGCAGGCCAAAGAATAATAATAATATTTATTGACTAAATTCAAAAAACATGTCCCAAGAGAAAAATATAAAAATCAGTTACCGAGGTCACGGTATAAACCGGAAAGTCAGTATGTATCAAATATTTCAAACCAAACATTCACTTCTTCTGGTCGTATTATTTTGCCTGTCTACGGTTCCGTTGACGCAAAAAGTTGCTTAGCGAAAATGATACCCGCAACACTCAGGTAAGGTGCCCACTGTGCATGCCGCTAATTGTAGAGTTCAAAACAGATTCATAGTACATAGCTCTAATATCCTGAGGAGAATGAATGCCGCCCCAAGATGTTTTGTGTCGCTTTACCTTTGAATCCTCATCTGCACTAAGAAATAACCTGCACATGCCATGTTAGTCTCATACTCGTTTAGTGAAGAAACTTCTAATGATATTAAACATACACGTTTGCACTAATAGCACTGGGTAATATACTATTCTTTACTCAATAGTAATAGCTCGATGACTAGACTCGCACGTCTCCGAAAACTTTTTGGCGAATTTCGGCCAATCACGTAAAATAAAAGAGCTAATAAAAATTCGTCCTCCACAGAACATATTTTGACAACAAAATGGTACAGTAGAACAAGACAGAAAACGGCATATGGGACTGATCTTGTAAAAGGCAGTGTAGCGTGACCGCATAATGTGTTATCTTAATATTGAATTTACCGTTTATTGCTAATTGTTAGGTAGGTACCTCTTAAAATCAAAATCAGTGTTATAAGTAAAGCATTTATTTTACAGTTACTTTATATATAATAAATTTACTAATTCAATGTCTTTTTTATCGTGTTTAGAAGTGGATATTTTCCACCACCACAAATACCAAGGAAGTCGTCGGTATCTAAAGCCCATACCATCACACCACCCAAATTTTTCTCGTTAGCGTATTCAACTTTCAAAGCTATAGATTTTTCATCATCATAGCCAACCCACTGGTCGCCAGAAACCCTATGGGGTACCTGTTGTTCATCGTCCCAAATGTAAGTCCAGTCGCTGTGCAATTCACAAATCTGGAAATAATATGTTTTGATTTAGTTGAATAAACAAATTGCGAAGGTACTGTAATTCATGTTTCCTTTCTTGGCTTTATTTTGCCCTTAACTCACTTCATTATATCCTAGAACACCGTCTTGACGTGTGTATGGACCAGCAGTTCCACCGCCCGTAATCGGAGCGTAGAGTTCTGCGTTGCTTGGATCAGCCAAGGTGAAGCTTCTACCATAAGTGCCGATACCAAGGTTCATCTTGGCTGGATCGGCGCCTTTGTCTATCCAGTGCTGGATACCAGCTTTCTGCAGAAAAAAGGATCATTATTTGTATTAAAAAAAATAATAATAATCATCCTTTACTTACGACATTTAAAGTTGCATTTGCAGCATCGTCAAGACTAGATGCATCCAGTGGAGAAGTGTGACCAACAAATGGTTCAAAAGCACCATGGAAATCGTAGACCATAACGCTCATAAAGTCCAATAGACTGAAAATATAATAAGTAATAGAATAACATATTTTATATAACAAATCAAATGCGTTTTCTTCTAGATTCGCACATGAAAAAGCATTGAATTATACAGGGTGTTGTATAAAATTTGAGTGCCACAATATTTTACAGACGATAGTATACATAAACAAAAAAAGTCCTATATAACATGAGACCTAATCTTCACTTTGTTCGAGAAAAAAATTATCGAAATATCCATTTTGATGTGAAAAGGTTCAGTTAATTTAAGAATTTCTACATAATTTTCTGCATAAAATGCAGTGGTTACTGCCCCTAGGAATTTATTTATTTGTGGAATAATTTTCTTTACTTCGCCGGACAATTAGTTAGTATTTGAAAATCGTATTGTAGCTTGTCGTCATTATTGATTCACCATTTTGTGAGTAGAACGATATATTAATGTTAATAATTTACGAAGACCGTACAACAGATTTAAATCCATTGGATTTCTACTTATGGGAACACATGAATAACTTTTGGGTTGGTATATTCCACCGAAGTTGAAACTTGAGAAATAGCATTTTTTCCGCTGGTCGTCAAATAAGGACAAATCTAGTGCGTGAAAAACGGATTCGAGGGATATTTTGGAGGGATACAAATGTTGTGGTTTACTTTGTAGTGATCTGTTGAAAATGTACTTGCATGGTGACTACCTAAATCATTTTTTTACGAGGTGCTTATTAGACATTCAAATATTTTATTAAACATATTTTCCTGTTATAAACAGTTCCTTCCGAAATAATTCTTTTTATTGTCTTTTAGGCCTCTCTAAGCACGTGGTTGAAATTTTTACTTAGTGGTCGTTAACCCTGGCTATGATGTAAAGAGAAATTTAGTCCCTAGAGTCCCGTTTTTGAAATAATGCAGGGCCAATTTAAAACCACAACAACAATTTCAAATATTAAAAATTATTCGAGATAAGATTTCATATAGTGGAAATTAAACTAACATGGTTACAAACTGCTTTAAATATTTTAAGATTTATACATAAAATTAAAATCATAAAATTTACTAAACTTTTCCATTCGATTCAGGTTTCTTTATATAATAATTTAATATGTAATCTAGGAACGTGAAAAAATAAAAAAATACTAATAAAAATTATGTTCGAAAACAGCTCCATTTTCCACAATGCACATTTCGAAGCGATATCACAAAACAGATGGTAACAGTTAAATTTGTATATGTAAGAGCAATGCAGAAATATTAGTTTCCAAAATTTTAGCTATAGAAAATTTTCTTTAGCCATAAAATCGGAGCAAAATTCCATATTTTTTATGCTCTTTTTACATAATATTTACTGGTAATTTTTAATTTACATTATATATTAAGGAAAAATCAAGTGTGTGGTAGACAAACTTGTACGGTTGATTAATAAGGACTTTTTGTGGAATATAGCAAGTATAAGATTATATTTTGCAACGTGTACACTTGCAGTTTATGCTAATTAAAAAGATACAAATATAACAAAAAAGCGGTAAGTTTAGATGCTTGCATCAAACCCATACAATAATATATACATAATAATATAAATTTTATTAAAATCGAATTTTAAACATAAAACAAAGAGTAAATTTTTTTCAAATTGGTCTTCGTTTAGTAGATATTTAAAAAAATGTAAAACAAGGCAGCTACGAAAAAAAAGTTTGTTTATTATTTGACAGCTTGTCTTCAAGTAATTATTTTTGTATAACGGTGAGTGACTTTTATGACTTTTATGTTAGTGTTTCTTTTAAAATGCAGTTTAGTAACGATGAACTTGCTGACATTATTTATGTTTATGGATACTGTGTTGGTAACACTAGAGCTGCATGTTGGGAATATAGTATAAGGTATCCAAATAGACGGCAACCTTACCGTACAGTTTTTTCGAATGCTTTTCAAAGGCTTCGTGAGTTTGGAATTAATGAACGGCGTAGTGGAGGTCCACATCAACAGCATACTGCTGTACAAGAAATTGGCATTATTGATGCAGTACTTGATGATCCAACGACCAGTACTAGAAGCATTTCCACACAGTTACAATTGCCGCACAAGTTTGTTTAGAAAACTCTTAATCGAGAAATGTTATATCCATATCACTATTAAAAAGTCCATCACTTGCATCCAGGCGACGAGGTACAGCAGTTAGCATTTTGTCATTGGCTACTTGAACAGAATGAACAACATCCTAACTTTATTAGAGAAACACTTTGGACAGATGAATCAATGTTTACGAGGAATGGTAGTAACAATACTCATAACGAGCATACGTGGTCTTTACAAAATTCACACGCAGTTAGAATTAGAGGTTTTCAACAAAGATTTTCTATAAACACCTGGCGTGGTATTTTCAATGGACAATTACTACCTATTCAAATTTTCCCTAATCGGTTAACTGGTGACGAATACATGGCACTTTTAGAAAATGAATTACAAGATTTATTAGATAATATCCCTATTGGTCTGCAAAACAGAATGTGGTATCAGCATGACGGGGCGCCGCCACATGCTGGAAGAAATGTGGTGAAGTGGTTCAATAATAATTTCAATGGGAGATGGATCGGAAGGGGCGGTCCCGTTCATCGGTCTGCAAGGTCACCGGACCTTAATTCCCTTGACTTTTACCTATGGAGTCACGTAAAACAATTAGTTTAAGCAGAACCTATCAACACTATTGAACAATTACAAGGTGGAATTTTAAATGCAGTGCATAATATACAACATACTGTAAATTTTGAAGCAGTTTATAATTCACTTGTTTTGCGTTGCTAGGCATGTGTCAATGTAAATGGTGGCATTTTTGAACATCTATTATAGTTATTAACTTTGTAATAATGTTTGTTGTTTGTTTTATTATTTACTAAAATAAAATATTTTTATAACTCGTAGTCAAAAATAATCACATTTAAATAAAGGATTGTGGAAAATTAAGACTTTTCTTTAACAAATTCTATCACTGAATCCACATTTATCAATTACTCAATGATTTTTATAACTGAATATCTCCTAAACGAAGCACGATATGAAAAAAAGTTACTCTTTATTTTATGTTTAAAATTCAATTTTACATATGACATTTCATTTTGGATGTCCAGTTAACAGACACATTTTTACCGGTGCATTGCCTTCGACAACTTGGTTTAGAAAAACTTCACCCAAGGTCATAATTGACGTCATTGAGGAGCTTTTGCAAATGGTTTTTATAAAATCACAAAATCTTTCTCCATTATCTCGACAGACGATTTATATGTATCACACTACATTCAAAGTTATTAGATAGGTATATTATTCACAGATTCTAAAGGAATGTTAAAAGTTATGTCATCCTTGTTTAAAGTCAATTATTTTTCAATCGAAACTTGTGTACTTTATTTACTTAGTATTTGTTAAGAGTGATAAATGTTATCTTCAGTATGTCACAATTAAAGCAAATAAAAGATTAAATGTAAAATTTTGCTCAGCTTATTACATTGAACAACGGTACCCAACGGTATTATTCAGATTTTTTCATTTTCAGAACAAAGTAAATATTTGTCGACAATCATTATCTGACAATTTGTTAGAACAACATAGCCGTAAATGTATGTATCACATTTGGCAGGTACTATCTAAAGTGGATTTAAATAGACGCAATTAAATATTACAATTTAAACTCATCGTGATAGAATCGCAATATACAAAAATTCTCTATCCACTTCTTGAATCCGGTTTTCACATTTAAACTGTTTCAGAAAAATGCCAAATAGGTGTTTACTGGTATAAGTTATTTTTGTTTTCAGGTAGACAGTAAAAAATTTATATAAATGTAAGACAAAAAAAAAAAAACCAATCTGAGAACCAATAGTTTTTCCTCACTTTTGCGTATACTTACTATTTAATTGTTTCACTAAAAAAATTGTTTTAAATTTATTAATAGTAAGTTATTAAGGAATATTTAATAACATTTCTTCTATTCATGCGTAAATATGACTTTCTTTTCTATTTTAAGAAAAAAACGAATATCTCAAAAATATGACATTCTTATATACAAAGCAATTCATCGCAAAACGGTTAGATGTATAAGTAGTGCACTACTGCTTTAGAAATGATGCCGCTAATTAAATTGTTAAAAAAAACGTCACCAATTTTTTTCATGAACCTAATTGTTTTGTCTGTATTCTATCAGATCATATAAACAGCATACAAGATATATCTAAATAAGTGCGAAAAAATGTAAGTGGTTATTCTTAGATGAAAATTAAGACGGAACTTTTATGTGTAATTTTTTAAAAAACCCTTCATACCCTACATTATCGGTCCTTATGAAAAAATGTTCAACCCTGGAGTAGTTTTGCAAGGAGTTGAAATAATCAACCGCTAGGACATTTCTTTTCAGAACTTTTTTATGGATCAAATTTTTCTCATTTAAAAAATATGTATAAAAACCACTACTCATTTACCATCATACGAAAAGTTAAGGGTTAAGGAAATAAAAAAATAATTATCTTCCCATTAATATTCAAACAACTACAAACATCAAAAACTCTTCAAAATAAAACTAGAAATAAAAAAGGATATTAGCATTTAGATTTTGTTACCCTTTTTTTGGAGGAGCGTAAATTTTGATGGGAAGGTTTTGTTTAAAAAATATTACATGAAAGCCCCGTCTTAATTTCACTATAGAATGACCCCTTAAATCTTTTCACGCTTAATTAGATACACTATGTAAATAGCATAGAAAAATGTATTATAAATTAGGTAACTACAGTAACATTTTGATGTTGAACTATTTTCTTCGTTAAACTGTAATAGTAAAATTTTTGAATGATAGTTTACCTATTCAATAGTTAAGGATATAAGCGGTATAATGATCCTTTAAAATGATCTATCCATTGACGAAATTAGTGATCCTATCTATGTCACGGTGATAAATAATTTTATTTAATGCTTATAATTTGGTATAGTTAAAGAAATAATACAAGTTATGATATGCCTTCTATGCGTCATATAATCAATTATGTGCCAATATTGCCTAGAATATTATTGATATTTTGTCAAGTACTAATGTTAGCTTTGAGGATTATATTCATCATACTAACCCACGCATTCATTTCAGTTTTCGCAGTCATTTTCAATAAAATGAGGAACATTATAGGTCAACACAATTTAATTGTTAGCCCTTTTACACATTTAACTAATGAATGTATCAAGAAGAATGTATTCCCTGACATTCTTAAGTTGACAAAAGTTATCCCTATTCATAAGAAGGGATCGATCCATGGATGACCCGTCAAACTATAGAATAAAAAATCTACTTTGCAAGCAAGAAACAATTTAACACGCTCAGTTCTAAGTGGATTTGAAAATAAAAACATTGTTTCTGGTATTTTTTATGATCTTATGATTGTGTGAAGATGTTGTATCTTGTTACAAAAACTTCTGGTTTATAACTTTGATTTAAATAGTATATCACTTATTGTTTGTCTCTCTTAATGGGAGTAAATCATCATACTTAACCATGAATCATGGAGTACCTCAGGCGTCGGTTCTTGGACCTGTACTGTTTCTTATTTACATTAATGATCTACCAAACAGTGATGATATTTTCACCTTCATCCTCTTTGCTAATGATACTACCATTTTAAACAGGGCGGATCAGGTAAGTGTCCTTCAGCAGAATATATAAACAACACAAAATAACGTAAAGCAGTGATTTTTAGCAAATAAGATGTATCTCAATCAGGATAAAACTTAGTCTATTTTGTTTACTTTGCGTCATATAAATGACGAGGATGAGTTTCCTAATTATATCACTCAAGTAAAGTTTTTTGGTGGAAATATTGACCATCAAATGCCTCGGAAGCATATTGTTGAACTGAACTCTAAAAAATTATCGAAAATGATGTTCTTGATTAGAAGCCTTGTGTCTCGTTAAAAGCTTTGCTGACAGCCTACTACGGTTTTTTTCATGCATATTTGTGCTATGCTATCCTGAACTGAGGTCATTGTTGTCACGGTGATGCAATTTTTAAATTACAATGGAAATGCATTTATATTATTGCAGGGTTACCCTACAGGGCGGACTGTAAGCAGTATTTTAAGAGCTACGGCATACTTACACTACCAAGTGTGTACATTTTGGAATGTCTCATGTATATAAAGGAAAATATTCATGTCTTTTGTCAGCACTGTATGAACCATGAATACCCTACTAGATACAGAGACAATATTAACCCCGACTTATTTTAGACTAAATAATACTGTCTGCATTTTTATAATAAACTTCCTAAAGGGGGTACCGGTTTCGAACTCTCATAAGTAACCAATAGATCAAGCCACCGACGCTATAATGATCAGATGTTGCAGATGTTAGCAACGATGAAAATTAATATACCAGATGTGTTTTCGGTACTAAAGTTGCTCTTGACAAGCATCAGACAAAATTTTAGATTGTTCTGTTATTTTTTTGTACCATATGTCAAAATGGGCGTTTCTATAAAAATTTATTGATAATTTTTTGAATAAAATATAATTTAATAATAGTTTTACTACATAGGTAAGTACGTATAACAAATTTATGATTATACTATCATATCGTATATATCATATTATATTATCATGGGTAGGTATGGGTAGACTATTTCACTTCTTTTGAGGGATCATTTTACCTCTACCCTTAGAATAAAACGATTCTTTTGTAGTGTACAGACTCAATGTTTTGGGTATAGACTATAATCTGTTAATAGGGTCGACCACTACACTTAAATGTTGTCTAAAATATGTCTTTCTTATGTAGGTATTTATTTTTAGCTTTTGTGTTATCGTTGCATATAAGGGTATTTCAGTTCCTTACTTCAGTTCAGTTTCCAATTTGGAAGAAATCAATTTTATTTCCAAACAGTCCAACCTATTGTAATTATTGGATCAATAATGAAAAGGCTCACATACAAATATTTAAAGCAAAAGCTATAATTAAAACACATAACCAAAATAAATTATTTTTTGACTGTTAGATCCCAAATTCAGTTTCAAACTCAGATAGTTGAAGAAAATTAGGGTTCATTTTTGAGCCTACATTCATGTTCCAGTGCTGACAATGGAACATTCTGTATAAAGATATTAATACAAATGACTACTTACTCGCTCACCTCAGAGACTTCGTAAGCAATATCCATGTTAGCAACTCCTCCGGTGACGGCAGCGGACAATAGATATCCCTTTGGAGATAAAGCTGCTCTAAGTTCTGTAAGAAGTTCCACGTAATTTTGCTGAAAAACATAAAACACTATTAAAATTGTTTAGGATATTTGAAATTGGTGGTTAGAAATATCAGCTTACGGAAAAAATGTCCTATCTGAAAACATTTAAGGAAAAATTGCGGGGTGAAAAAACTGCACTGTCAAAACACAATTGTTTAAGTAACAAATTTACTAACCAGAGCCATATGACACTGAATACATATTCTTATATTATCAATTGAAAGTTTTGAAATTTTGAAAATGCTTTTATGCAAACCATCTTAAAAGACACAAAACAGGTACGCAGTGACATAGCTATACTACTAATTAAAAATAAAATAAAATCTGATGACATCATTGGCTCTAAAATCCATATTTTTCAAGTAAGAGTATACACTGTTTTGATTTGAAAGACAAAGGTTTTTTTTAACCCGTTTTTGATTTAAAAAATAGTTTTCCCTTTATCAGTTATTCAATAACTATCAGTGATTTTCTTCATAGGTAAAGCTACTTTAGAAGAATTTTACTTCATGGTATTCTATTACTTATGAAGCAACACTGTAGTCTTTAATCCTCTCTCAAAATAATTTTGCAGTTGTTGATGATTTTATTTTTCGAGGGAATTTAACATCATACTACAATGGTGCTGGTGGTAGATTCGTAAAAAAAATGTCGTTCTCTACTAGTACTTTTTGCAAGATATTGTAATCTCTACGTTGACTTAGCCTTAAAACACGTCACGTAGAAATACAAACTTTATTGTCACTACTTCATTACACAACGAATATACTTCAAACATATTCTCAACTGTGAAATCTTTACTTTGACGCTTCTGTCCCTCGCGTTCGGCTTTGACCATAAACTGAATTGTTGCAATGAAACCGATTCACTTATATATATTTTTAGGACTCTCAAAGTTTTTGCGGTCTCGAGAACATGTTGAGAACTAAATTAAATATGGCCTGGAATGTCTAGAAAACGTCAAAATAAAGGTATTACAAAAAATAGAAATTCTAACGAAAACAGAACATAATTAACAACAAAAAAGCTAGGTGAATTGTAACTTCATACAATGATCTTGTTATTATAAAGAAATGCCTTTCATGTTCTAACTATATAATATCGAATAAGCAGAAAACAAAATATAAACTATATACGAGTATTTTGAAGAAACCGTTTGTAAGGATAACATTTCCTGTCCTATCTTGAGACAATAAAGATGATACTTAATTTTGATTACTAATAATAATTAATAATATTATGAGAAATTACTGTGCGCTTTGAGTGCAGGTAATGATGACGATAAAATAAATAATACTTACGGCGAATTTGTTACTTTATATTTAAAAATATATCTAACAAACTGATTTATTTTTTAAATATAAGGTATATTCTTAGATTTTATAAAGCTACAAACTTCTTCACTTATAAGTTCATTTAAAAGTATTTCCTTATTTAAAATTTTTGCAAACCTGTAAGTTTGGTTTCTGTTCTTGAATTACGCTTTTTAGGCAAGAAGAACTTGATATTATAATGGTATTTTTAAAAAAGCACAAACGGGATCATAAAATAGAAACAACAACAGAATATTATGCAGGTTATATGAATTTTTTGAAATACTTATTTGCATATATCTTAAAAAATAGTGTATAGTGCATAAAATCTATCAAATTGAAAGAAAGATGTTTAGCAGATATTTTCATTTTGGAGTAGATTGGTCTACCTAGGATATATGCTTTATAAATTTTATGGTGGGCTAATAAAGGGTCAAATCAGTCTCGTTATTTGAAAATCAAATAACAACTTTCGTTTATAAACACAAATTATAGCTTTCTTTCTAAAGCAATAACACAAATTGAGGAAACTAATTTAGCATTAATTAGGTCATTATTTAGGACCCTTTTCAAAATGTTACAGGTAATATTTGAAGGAAAATTTTTCAAAAATTCAGAAATATGACTGGCAAAAAAAAATCGTGGAATTCAGTTTCTTTGCCAAGTGGTTAATATTTTATTAGAATTCATTTATTTGAATCCTGCGATATTGAGTAATTTCCAAAAAGCCCCCCTCTTACATAGATTGATGTGGGAAGGAGTTTTGCTTTTTATAAATTTTTATTTTCTAATAGAAAACAAACATTTTTAATTGAGGACTTTAGTTTAGTAGTTTATTGTCTCATAACGACTTCAACAAGGTAGATACAACAGGTAGGAGAATCGATTGTTTCAATAGACAGATGGATACACTAAACAGCAGAAAAGTTCTGCCATTTAAAAGAAACATGCTGTGCCATAAGTGGCGCCCTTTACTAGTGACGTCAAAATTAGTTAAAAATACATAATTGTGTTATTTTTTTAATACTCCGACAGGTTTCAAAGTTATTGAGATTTTTCAAAATAAAATTCTAGCATTGAACACCTTGTATTTTTTAAACCAGCAACATTCGGATAAGGCATATTTGGCTCAATCGCCATATTTTGGTGTGTAGTATCTCCAGTTCAGAGATTGCCCATTCTTAATGAATCACCTTGTATATTGTGCGAAATCGGAAGCCGCGCTCGGTGAAGGCAATGTTTTATTTTGCATAGCGTTCAGCGCTCTATGTTTTAAAGCAAACAGCAAAACATTCTTGATATCGAAATTACAAATTTATATCAAATTAAAGATAATTTCAATTAGTACGTACAATCACTAATTTTAAGTCAAACATTATATGATATATAACACACTTTCTATAATATCTCATCCACACTTAGACGATACTTGTTTGGCTTTCAACAGCTGTTAAACTTTAAGTGTACACCTGTTACACATATTTGATAAGCTAAATATTTCTACTATAATTTGTCCATTAGCATACTTTTTGTCTACACAGGCTGTATCAGTTTTAAATACTCAAAATTTAAGAATCGATAGAGGATAATTTTTTGATCTATACTATTTTCTTTTAAACCACTTAGCTTTTGAGGTATAGGAGGTTGAGTTTTAAATTTTTAAACGTTTCCGTAGCATAACACATATAAGCCCTAGTAATATTGCCATGCCTTTTTGAAACACCCTGTATGTATTTTTATTTCGGTATGGTTAATTCGTTGGAAAGAACATAAAATTAAGCAAAAATGTCCCCATTATCAATTAGATGGGCGTAGATATGGGGTTTGGACCCTTTATATTAGAAAGAAAATGTACGCCTAAGGTTGTTTGGAATATTTTACATGTGTTTTAATTATCATAACTCAAAAAATGTCATTTGTCAATTTTTGAAATTGTTATTAGCTTTTCAGAAAATTTAGTGCAAACTGTATAGTGTTTTTCACAATAATTGAATTTTTATTTTTAGTCACAAAATATTATTTTTATCAGTACTAGGACTAAAATATGTCTCTAGGTGAAACAGCTTTTATTTTATGAAATTTTTTTATTATTATTTTATTTAAATTTGCAATTGAGTATGAAAAAGGCTTTAATTCTAGCATTTTTTTTAATAGTTATGTTTTTTTTTTGGAATGATCCCTGTATATCAGAAACTAGGCGTTCTAAGAGAAAATGCTATATACCAAAAAATTATCCTCCTTCAATGTACTATCGTTAATGAAATTATCTGTATTTGATAAACTCTGTATACAGGGTGTCAAAACTAAGTAAAAAAGTTCATATGAACATGGGTCCGGAAATGCTTTCTAAGGGCACAGGGCACATTGAAGAGGGAGAAATGGAAATCATTTTTTTGCAATATCTCAATCGCGTTTTGATAAATGAATGAAATTTGATATACACAGCTAAATTTTAATGAGCAATTTGATGGACTAATCCTTGGTATTTTGCGTGTGTAACTTTATTGCAGCTTAGTGTATCCATCTGACTATCGAAACTATCGATTCTCCTACCTGTTTTATTTGAAAAAGGTATACTTTGCTGAAGTCGGTAGGAATAACCATTTTTGAAATAATCCTATTTGAAATGCTCAGTGCACTGAGTAAAAACTGTTTTGGTTTTAGGTAAAGTGCCTTTTCTGCTGAAAATATAGCAATATGTTACTTGAAAAAGTTGTTTAGAATGGTAAATTATGGAGATGTGCAAAATTTCGAGAAGATGGGCGAGGTTTAATGAAACCATTTTTCAACAAAGTAGGTACAAAGATTTTATAAAGTTACTTACAGGATCATCGTCGGATCCATTTCTTAATCCTGGATATTCCCAATCGAGATCAAACCCATCGAAGTTGTGTTGCTCCATGAAACTTACGACTTCATTAATCATAATTTTGCGCTTCGCAGGATCAGCTGCAACGTCTGAATAATTTTTGGAACCCTCGTTCCAGCCACCCATACTAACCATGACTTTTAAGCTTGGGTACGACTGTTTTAAACTGGTTAAACGAGTAAATCCCTCTGAGAAACAAAATAGTTTAATTAGTGAAGAAAACCTAATTCATTTTACTATTAGTGCTTAAGGCGAGGCAATTTTGATACTTATGGAAGGTTCAATTTTTATTACGAAATAGAAAAAAACAGAAAGATTCACGCAGTTGAATTTTCAGAAAACTGAATTGTAGTATCTTTGTTTTTTTTTTTTTGAAAAAATGCACTGTCGTATTCTAGAACTCTTTGAATACTAAAATATTTAGTTTTTCTAAAAAAATTTTGATTTGTTTTGTACAAAACCTAGCAATCGAAATATATTTATACACTCTAAATTATTGAAGCTATTAACAAATTCTCTGATTTTTTTTATAAAGATGAAGCTTTTTAAAACTCTATCACGTCACAAAACAATTAATTATCAAAGCCTACTCATTATTTTCCTTGTTGTCAAATTCAATTACAAATTTTGTAATGTATAATCTAATTTAATTCTTCTAACGGATATTTTCACCAGCGTTATTAAAAAAGTGCTTATTATTGTAAAATTTTCTTAATTTAAATAGGTTTTTCATAAATGGATACATACATATCAATAATTTTGCTTAATTTGTTCTCGATAAGATGATTTTTTTTTATTTAAGGATAAAAAAGTTAGCAAGTATGTTTAATATTCTTAAGAGGACAACAGGCAATTAAAACACGAATGCAATACACCGTTTTATGCATAATCACGTCACAACCATATTCGCGCGAATTGATATTTCTTAGTACTCAATGAAACACAACCTTGATATTGCAAGGAAAATCCAAGGAAATTATAGCTGTTCCTTACAAGAAGAGACATTCGTAACGTACAAATTCTTCACAAACTTCAGCAGATGTGTTTCGAAAATGATGGCAACACTGCTACAAGGGTTGTTATTAACGGAAAAGAAGTTAAATATGATAAAACAAAAAACGAAATGTGTATTAATATAAAAGTAAATGTAAATGTTAATAAGTACATAAATTAAATTTGACTTATTATAGGTTTATTATTTTTTAATTATTCTACTAGTGAAATAAAGTTACTTTATTCTATTAGTGAATAAAATATCACTTGAGACGGTTCATATGGGTGGATAAATGTCCGATTATAAGGTGATTGTGAATAAAAACGTATTATTCTTTAAAATATATTATCTATAAATTGTTGTCAATTTGTTCCTTCTTATCAGGAAATGCGAGAAACTTTGCATAAGTGTCTAAATTAGGCTACTTGATTCATATTATGAATTTACTTTAGCCATATTTGTTATTTTTTTTATTTAGACAACAAGAAGATCCATTTTTTAAAATGTACTTACTTAATCCATCATCATCAGATTCCCATGGGTCAATTATATTAATCGTACCATCAGGGTAAAGACCTATAAATCCAAACATAATATGTGTGCATAGGGTTGGATCAATATTTTCCACATCGAATTTGCCATTTCCTGGTCTATATACAGTCCAACTTGCGAAGTAGCAAATGACATTTTTCGCTGAAAATACAGAAAAATGTCAGTTACGAGTAAATAAAATAAATAATTTTGTAGAATCCCTAGTGTTTCCTAATTCCTCCCTACATCGGGACATATCATTTTTGAATTTAAAAAGTTGAAAATAAAACATTTTTTTAAATAAAAATAATCCAATGGAAAACCCCGCTTATTTGACGAAAATACATACCTACATAATAATCGTAATGAAACTTATATATGTTTACGGCTAAAGTGGTTAGTTTGAAAAACTAACTGGTTAGTTTTTATATATTTTTAGGTAATAATAATATTGTGTGAAACTAACTACTCAGTGGGTGTAGTTCAACGCAGGTTGGGGCTTTTGTCCACTGAGTAGTTAGTTTCACACAATATTATTATTACCTAAAAATATATAAAAACTTTTACATAAAAGGTGAACATTTTTCAAGTAGGTATTGTCATATTTAATTCATTGACAGGATGTCACTTTTTGTCATTGTCGATATTTAACTTCAAATAATTTTAATTTTTATAATAATTTTTATAGTTAGATATTTGATTCAACTTAAAGGAGACCACCTGAAGAAGCAATCCTAAAAATGCAGAAATATTTTTTGTCTTTTAATCTCAAATCTGGGCAAGCAAACATTCATAGGACGACTTTTTTCTCTACCCGAATGTATAAAAAATAGGCGACGCTACGTTTCGATTTTTATAAATGATCATCAACTTATTTTTTCCTTATGGGCTCCACGGTTGATTTTTATGTCAGAAAAAAAAAAAGATACTTGTTTTGATATAAAAAAAATATTTTTACTTATTTGTACCAAAAAGGTAACATAGTATGCTAAGGATTGCCAAACAATTTGATATGTTTAAAAATATTATTATTAGTTATTGCTTTAGCAACAAAAAACCACAACTTTTTCCTATTTTAAACAACTCAGTATCTCACAGGATACCGAGATTCTCATGTTGAGAAAGTTAAGTGTGGACAATGTATTACAATAAATTAATTACTTCATAGTTTGATTATATAAAGACTCATAATAATTACTAGCAAAATAATGTTCAAGCAAAAAATTACCTTCCTTATAAGCAATTTTTTCGCGGCAAATTATTCACGTCGAAACGCTATTTATGCTATGCTATGTATTTTTAGAAAAAATCATGTAATTTTACATGAAAGATGGAAATGTACGGTATTCACATAGATACACATAGAGATTTTTATTTCAGACAGTCAAAATGATTTAAATAAATTCATTTAATATTAATTTTAAAAATGCCACGTGTTACATTCCGTAAAAATTTAAAATCGCGATGGTTAATGGCATCATGAGCATATTTGTTTTAATTGCGCCCATATAAAAATATAAACTACAAAAATTTAAAAAAATCAACAAAAATACCTGAGGCTGAAGCAGACAGCAAAACTACAGAAGTAGCAACTAACAGGAGCACAGTTGAAATCTTCATCTTTCTAATAACTTTCGACTACTACTGGAAAAATTTACTAACTGCAAAACTTTTATATCTGATAATTGCACTTGAGTAGGGAGAGAGATAGAAGTCATATTATTTTTTGATCTATTTATAAGATACAATTAATAATAAAATATCAGTGAAGTATTACTTATCAAACAAGGACTATTTAAAACTGAATATTTTCCTTCTCGCGAAAGTACATATGGTACAAAATATCTTTTGCAAGGAACTCGTCTGTCTTTCGAGGCATAGACAATTTACGCAGTTAAAATATTTTTGTATTTTATCATCATTCCATAGTATTGCGACATAAATTATATCAATTATCGATCAAAATATTTAGGATTTTCCGCACTTGTTACTTATATCTGAAAATATTTTATAGTATGCATAGTATGCATATCAGTTGATTGTGTAACTGGTATATGAGATTTTGATAAATCACTACAAAATAACATTGCATATGCCACTCAGAAACTGAACAGAGATGTGTGTTATAAGACATAGTTACTTACTGCTTAAATACAAGGTCTATTCTTGGTTCTTTTAAAGCTGCAACCTTGTCGATGATGCCGTAATATGGTTCTGCATTTATAAGTTCAATTTTTTCTCATTTTAAATTTTTGCAAAATCTGATTTCTATTCTTGAGTTACGTAGACAAGTTTACACTCTTTTAAGGTACTGCAATAATAATAATATTGCCTTTATGGAAAAACACTCTTATAACAGCAAAATGTATCGATAGATTGGCTCCGTTCTGCAAGATGCCACCCTTCCACATAACCAATCTCTATGAATGTATAAAACAGGTGGACCAATAAATAGTCCAGTTAGAACAAATACGTAATGTAATAGTTATCCACTTCGCGTCGTTCGGTCAAATGCAATCAGCGTGAGGAAAAGTATCACTTCCCGCACTTGTTAGGTACAATATATTTCCTACGACCATGGAAATTCTAATCAGACGAAATAGTTTATTTTAATTACTAAATTATAACATTAACAAGTAACTATTAAGATGGAAAATGACAGGCAATTTTGTTGATTAAAAGTTTATATAAAGTAGCTACAGAAAAGTATGCCCCTTGTAATGCCAACTCATCAGTATCATCAGATTTATATGAAAGATATTTTCTAAACTTTCTCGAAATTTTTTGCAAATTCTAACTATGATAATCACAATTTGGACTTTGGAATAGTGCAAGCGTACTCCAAATTTGACCTGACAAATGTATAAAACACTAGAATTAAAGTTGAAATGTTTTCATATTTGGTCGAGTTTTTCAAAATAAAATCTAGATTTTATTGAAGTTCTTACTTCAATATAATTTATATAATGTAGAAAAAACATCATAGAATTAAAAAAGATATATAAATCCTTAAATTCAGTGCATCTGGGAAGAACCTCAGTATCTTTCTCATACATAATGATTAAATCATTAATTTTTCTCATAAAAGTAATCGTATTTAGATATTTTCAAAGGCAGCTTGTAAGGTTGGTGCAAAAATAATGACCGTTTTCAAACAGCTACTTTCAACGAACGTAACTCAACTCAGAATAAACTTTATTAATCGAAATAAAAACCATTAGATTCAATACATTTTTGCCAATGAGAAACAAGTTTATTTATTTCGGTAGCATAAAAATCCGGCGTTCTGGAGGCGATGAAGTCGTCGAAGGCCGATTCGGCATCATCTCGGCTTTTGAAGCATTGGCCCGGATTGAGGAAGCTGTGGTGGATGAGACCGGCGGCAGACCACCAAACAGTAACCATAATCTTCTTTTGGTGCAGTTTCTGCTTCGGAAAGTGTTGTGGAGCCTCGTCGCTGTCCAACAACTGTGCAGAACGACGCCGGTTGTCGTAGAGAATCCACTTCTCATCGCACGTTACGATCCGGTCGAGAAAAGGGTCGTTTTTGTTGCGCTGAAGAGGGGCTGACGACACCTCAAAACGACGATTTCTTTGATTTTCGTTCAAATCGTGAGGCACTCATTTATAGAGCTTCTTTGACTTCCCTATTTGCTTCAGATGGCGTAGGACTGTTGAGTGATCGACGTTGAGTTCTTGTGCGACTTCTTGTGTGGTTTTGCGAGGATCGGCTTCGATCAAGGCTTTCAATTCGTCATTGTCAACCTCAGATGGGCGGCCGCGACCCTCTTCATCTTCAAGGCTGGTATCACCTGCACGAAACTTTTCAAACCATCTACGTGTGGTACGTTCGGAAGCACTATCCTCGCCCCATGCTTTATTGACATTTCGTGTCGTCTCCGCAGCATTGTGGCCAAGTTTGAACTCGTGAACCAAAATAATGCGAATTTCCTTCTTTGAGAGCATCGTAAAAATGATCTGAAATCAGAGACGTATGACGATAATAAAAAGATAACTAAACTAAAAGATAGAGCGAAAAACGCGCTTTAAAACGACATATAACATGACCACATTCATTAAAAAATTTATTCAGAAATTCATACATAAAAATAATGTAGAAACGGCCATTATTTTTGCACCAACCTAATAATATTCACACTATATAATAGTTTTTAGAAATATGCTCTTGTAAGCGAATACAATCAGTTTCAAAGGTTATGGATATTATGAAGTCATCAGTACCTACACATTTTTAATTTGAGACTTGAAATGAGGTAAATCCATGATAATTTAGATATATTATTCAATTATAGAGATAAGCGCAGAGAATATGATATAGTTAATCCAAAATTAGGTAATTTATTTAACAAAAGAGCATGATTTAACTTATAAAAGGCTTTCGCCAGTTCTGTATCTCCCTATTTTGCAGCTAGAAAAGGTTCACCCTATCTTCTTTGAGATGTTATGGACGGTATTACCAATGCGTTTTAAACAGGAGACCTAGATAAGTTGTCAGATATTTCTCCTTTTTCTTCATCATAGCTCGTAAGAGCCAGTATTGGTTCAATATTTCTGGTGATACTTACATCGATTAAGATCGATTTTTTGTCAAGTATTTTGGTTTACAATAATTGGTGGCCGATACCTTGTATTTGGACCAGATGATTATGAAATTGTCAGTGTGAATAAAATTCATGTAAAGACTGGATTTCAACCTCGTTCCGTGGCTTCAACACGATCGTGTGCACGGGACCCCCTAACTTCGTTGCGTCATCATCAAGGTTCGCAGTGTTCCCAACATTTGTCGGTATTTCCGTGGCACATCAAAGGATGATACGGTACAAGATGGACAAGACTTTTTTTTTGACTGGACTGCACACAATATGGAAATATCACAATGTTCGCAACGCAACGAAATTCTGTTGGAAGAGAAATATTTTGCCAACATGTTACTTATACTACGACCTACTTTGACCCTGTTCGAGATAAAGTTCGCAGCGAGGTTCTGTTACAAGTGAGTATTTTAAAAAGGTATACTCATATATTTTTAGGTATTAATAATATTGTGTGAAACTAACTACTCTGTGGACAAAAGCCCCAACCAGCGTTGAATTACACCCACAATATCTACCCATATATTCCTTATTATTAGCTTTTGTAAAATTTTTTACTATAGTAGAAAGGTATTTTAAGCTTATATAAATCAAATCTCCTACAATTTCTATCAATGAAGTCATATGTATGTTCTCTGATACCAAACATCTAGGTATGCTAATGAACAATTCCACAGACAAAGCTCTATTCAATAATTACATGAAGAAATTAATCTATCTAAATTTACTAACCTGATTTAATGAAAGATATTTATGGAGTGTTTTCATTAAAGCAGGTTAGTAAATTTAGATAGATTAATTTCTTTAGATAATTATTGAATAGAGCTTTGTCTGTGGAATTATTCATTAGCATATCTAGATGTTTGGTATCAGAGAACATAAATATGACTTCATTGATAGGAATTGTACGAGATTTGATTTATATTAGCTTAAAATACCTTTCTAGCTCTATTCAATAATTATCTAAAGAAAATAATCTAATTTACTAACCTGCTAATGAAACACTCTATAAATATCTAACTTCTGGTTTTTACAAAATGATATCAGAGAACATACATATGACTTCATTGATAGGAATTGTAGGAGATTTGATTTATATTAGCTTAAAATACCTTTCTAAAACAGTAAAAAAATGTTACAAAAGCTAATAATAAGGAATATATGGGTAGATATTGTGGGTGTAATTCAACGCAGGTTGGGGCTTTTGTCGACTGAGTAGTTAGTTTCACACAATATTATTAATACCTAAAAATATATAAAAACTTTTACATAAAAGGTGAACATTTTTCAAGTAGGTATTGTCATATTTAATTCATTGACAGGATGTCACTTTTTGTCATTGTCGATATTTAACTTCAAATAATTTTAATTTTTATAATAATTTTTATAGTTAGATATTTGATTCAACTTAAAGGAGACCATCTGAAGAAGCAATTCTAAAAATACAGAAATAGGTCAGATCTCATCTAATGTGGTTGAATTTGTCGTGTTCCCACTGCCAAAAAGTGAAGTTAGATATTTATAGAGTGTTTCATTAGCAGGTTATTAAATTAGATTACTTTCTTTAGATAATTATTGAATAGAGCTTTGTCTGTGGAATTGTTCATTAGCATACCTAGATGTTTGATATCAGAGAACATACATATGACTTCATTGATAGGAATTGTAGGAGATTTGATTTACATTAGCTTAAAATACCTTTCTAAAACAGTAAAAAAACAATAGTTTTTTATTAAAAAATTAAAAATTGTAAAATACAAAAGTTAGACATATTTTTACATCGACAGTACAGTATAACTGTCCCGTAGTCACGTAGACCTCAGCACTATTTGCATATTAAATTGCCACCTCAAAAAACATAAGACTACAAATTTTCAAAACAATCGGTCCATACGTTCCTAAAATATAGCAAAAGATTGAAAACATTTTTTTCAACTTTAACACACTGCAGAATGAAAAGGAGTGACAATTGAATAAGGCATGTTGGGCTCAATCGCTTTATTTGGACGTTAACAGTCTTAAGCTATGTACCATTATTAATGACTCACCTTGTATAGTAGACTAATTTCTTAAATCTCTATAGAGTTCCATGAAATAAATTCCGAATTACTGTACGACTTTCTAATAAAAAACTCAATTGCGAGTCAATAATAAGTCTTTAATATTATTTTCCTGATTTTCTTATTTTTGTTATTAATGTGTAATTATATTTTGATATATTCTAGACAATTATACACTAAAATTATAAAAGAATTCTTTCTTTAGAATAAAATAATAACCACTCTTGTTAACCTTTCAATTCAAAATCAATGTTATTAACAAAATATTTATTTTATAGTTACTTTGTACATAATAAATTAATTAGTTTAATGTGTTCTTAATCGTACGCATAAGTGGGTATTTTTCACCGCAAATACCACGGAAGTCATCGGTATCGAAGGACCATACCATTACTCCGCCCAAATCTTTCTCGTTGGCGTACTCAATTTTCAGAGCCATAGATCTTTCATCATCATAGCCAACCCACTGGTTGCCAGACACTCTGTGAGGTACTTGCTGTTCGTCGTCCCAAATGTAGGTCCAGTCACTGTGTAGTTCACAAATCTGTGGATAAAGTAATGCATGTGATAAAATAAATATTTAAAATATATATATTTAAATATTTTGATTCACTTTATTTTTTGTTTTCGTTTCTGATGATACTGTTATCACACGTGACAGCTTTCCTTGATGCACAAATATAACTTACTTCATTATATCCTAGAACACCATCTTGACGTGTGTATGGACCAGCAGTTCCACCACCAATAACTGGTGCGTAGAGTTCTGCATTATTTGCATCTGACAAGGTAAAACTCCTTCCATAAGTGCCAACTCCAAGGTGCATTTTGGCAGGATCAGCACCTCTGTCTATCCAATGCTGGATACCAGCTTTCTGCAGGAAGGAAAACATAATTACTTTTATTTCAATAACTTTTCAAGTTTGATATCACTTACGACATTCAAAGATGAATTTCCTTCATTATCTTTGCTTGATGCAGTCAATGGTGCGGTGTGACCCACAAATGACTCGAAAGCCCCATGGAAATCGTAGACCATAACGTTGATAATGTCCAGTAATCTAAAAATGCATCAATAACAATATGATTTCATGATCGGGATGTGCAAATAATCAAATATTATTTGTAATTCAATAAAAGTCGACAAATTTTCTCCCAAATACACACACAAACATAATTTTCAAAAGTTTTTCATTCCGAAAATCGTCTATACAAAGTCAACAATTTTTTGCATAAATTAATAAGAGATTTACAAAACCTTATTTTCGACTGCAATATAGTATATAATATTAATTTCTATCATTTGAATAAGTATATGATATGTAGGATGCATAAATTGATATTGATAAAATCGTTATCTTATAGGTTACTCTTAAATGTGTTTTCTATATATCTTTTCGTTATCATTTTAAAGTTCATTACCTAAAGTGGATATAAGCAGACGTAATTCAGAAACAATTTGTCTTATTTGTCAAGCATAAAACTATCTATCAATAATGCGTTATAAATTCAGGTGAAGAAATGTCTAAGCTCAAGATATGAAATAGAAATGATAAGGCTTACGCGCTAACAAGAGGGACATCATAAGCAATATCCATGTTAGTAATTCCTCCAGAGACGGCAGCGGACAACAAGTATCCTCTTGGGTACAAAGCAGTTTTAAGTTCTTTAAGGAGTTCCACGAAATTTGCCTGAAAACTTTATAATAAGTAACTCTATTTAGGGAAAATCGATTCTCATTCTGTATATCAGGGAATCGGCAAGTGGTATTCAATACATGTATTATGTTTTTGACAGAACATTAATTATTTTGATAATTCAATTATATTTATGAAATTAGTTGCTGCTGCAAGTATCTTACAGGATCATGTTCAACATCCGATCCATCTCTTATTCCTGGATATTCCCAGTCGAGATCAAATCCATGGAAATTGTGTTCTTCAAGGAACTTTACGACATCCTCGGCAAGAGTTCTACGTTTCACAGGATCAGCTGCGACTTCTGAGTATTTTTGAGATCCTTCGTTCCATCCACCCATACTGACCATGACCTTCAAATCGGGATTCACCGCCGTCAAGTTGGTTAAATGTGCAAAACCCCCTGAAAAACAAATAAACCTTAACAATTGCAGAATATTGACTTAATAATTTTTATACTAATAATATTAATATACAGCCATACAATCATCTCCTTTATAGTCTTGTATTGCTTGAATAATTATAACATACTTGAGAATAAAGAAACAGAATATTAATATTACTTACTTAATCCATCGTCATTTGATTCCCATCCATCCAAAATTTCAACTTTTCCTTCGGTTGTAATACCGACAAATCCAAACATGATGTGTGTGCAGAGAGATGGATCTATGTCTTCTACATCGAATTTGCCATTTCCTGGCCTATATACAGTCCAACTTGCAAAGTAGCATACAATATTTTTTGCTGAAAATTGTATATATTGTATATAACATAATTTGACAAAGTAAAAACAGAAGTGTACCTGCTGCGGAAGATGACAGCAACACTACAGAAGTGGCCACTAGCAGAAATACTGTTAAAACCTTCATTTTTCTATTAATTCCTGATGATAACTGCAGTAGTTTTCTTACTGCTACATATTTATACAACTGATAAACACACTCGAGTTTTTATCTTTGATCGGGATAAACAGAGATATAATAACGAAAATTTATCTACATGGCTACAGTGAAAAAGAAACTATTGGTAATAAAGAAGAATCTGTAATTAAAAGTAAATTTAAAATATAAAAAATATTTTATTGTTCATGTAGTTGCAATAATTCTTATATTCGTATAAATAATTTTCAGGTATTTGTCTACTATCAGACATCGATTTATGTTCTTATCTTCTATGTATCAACTTTTTAGTTCAAGTATTTGAGAACTCCTAAGATTGATAGATCTTGATGTGGTACCATTTTATTGAATATATTTTACTGTTCTATATTAGTATTTAGATTGAGCAATTTTGGTCAATTAGAGAATTAAGAGTCATATTTTTTGTCAATGATTTTTCTAATAAAATAAATATACAAAAACAATTGTCGTATATCAAAAAATGAAAGCTTGTTTGTTTTTCTTATCAAAGCAGGTTCACCCCAAGTTGTTAAACACACATTTGGCTATATTTCTGAAGAAAAAATGATAAAATTTCTGAGGCGCTGGAATCTTTTTTGCGTTTGCATTGCCGTCGATGAACTCTAGGGTCCCCAACTCCTTGGATAACATGCACCCCCATACCAATACCTCTTTGGCAAATTTGATGAACTTTTAGCGAATTTTGTCAAATGTAACTTTTTTTATTATTTTCATAAAACTGTCACTAACTGTCATGGTGGGTTATGAACAACTTAAATCAAACATCATATAAAGATGAAAATAGGAATAATATTACTGTTTTCCGAAAGTCGTTAAAAGTTGAGACGGGAAGCCATTAATTTAAATCAAAAACTGTGAATTTTGTTTGAATATTACCGGTGTGAAAACAGCAGCCAAAGACAGCAGCCACGAAGATGCCCGAGGAGTCAGTAGCGTACCTTGCATTCAGTTGGTAAATAATAATTGTTTATATTTAGACATTTACTTATATGACGTTCACACTCACAACACTAGAGGCAGATTTAAGTTACAAATTCCAAAGCACAAGCACTATTTTTTTAAAAAGGCATTTTCTTACAGTATCTCAAGTTTAATTAATTCGTTGAATATGGATATCAATAATATGTCATTTAGAAAGTTTAGAAGTGAATTATTCACAATGCTACTGGAAGGCGAAATTGTTGTCTGACAATCTTACTAATAAGATTTATTTAGTATTATGTAAACCTTATTATAATTTTTTTCTAGTGACTTATTAATATACGGTATTTTTTTTTTGTAATTTAGTTAGTATATTTCTCTTTTATTATTGTTTATTAAGTTAGCATTATTTACTAACTTGCTGTCATGCACCCATCTTTTGAAAATTCCTAGTTTGACTAGAAATTGTTATGAGGTTAAGTGGAAGAGTAGGACCTTGTGCTTAGATTTGGGTTGCAAATTACTGAACTTCGCATCTGAGATAATCCTATTATCTGTTGTTAAATTACATAATGTTATTATTATTATTATTATTATTTTTTTTTTTTTTTTTTTTTTTTTTTTCAGTAACACCTTCCGAAGCTCCGACACATTCGGAGATGTTCTGAAGAGTCAAGCAATGACCACTCTCCACTCCGTGGAGTCAGTAATCATTGCGCCCGTAAATCGTGCGTTCTTAGCAGACGTAGCGAACCAAGGACGATTGCCTTCTGCATTCTGCCGACTAAGATCTCTGCCGAATTTCGGCATGCCGGTATGATCTTTAAGTCAGAAAGCAACGTATGTCTCATTCCACCCAGGACGCCTATAATTAGCACCACAATCTTAACAGAGTGGTCTGGATACAGCCTGCGGAGCTCGGAGAGAAGATCTCGATACTTCATCCGTTTCTCCTCCTCTTTTAGGACAATGCTGTTCTCTGCGGGAGCCGAAAACTCAATCACAAACATCCGAGGAGGAGGCACTTCTCATTCCCCACAACGGATTCTATATCCCCCGGAGCATAAGGCAGCACTGGCGTCTCGTCTATCTCATACGAGTGTCGTAAATGATAATACAACACCCGTAAGGCTGAATCGTGTCTTTGGATATACGCTGTGGCCGCATATACCGGACAGGCCGACAGGAGATGCATGCGTCTCCGGCGCCTGGCGCCAGGCCCTGCAACTGGTATCAGGAACCTCGATACCCAAGACACGACTATGATAGACGAGAGTGTTAATTACACCATCTTGGCAAGCTATTATGAACCCCTCGGTCTCAGAGTTCAGCCCCGCTGACCTCAAAAAAGCGAAGGTCAGCTTTTCAGATAAGCCAAACCCCTCTAGATGCCGGTAGAAGACACCATGCATTGCCTTATCCTTATGTAGCTGCAGAAGATGACGCGTTTCTGCAGCTTTAATTTGGGCTTTTAACTGAGCAGGGTCCCACTCGGTGACAGAGTCTGGATTTTTCCGCTCAGTATCGAACACGAGACCAAGTTCATTGGCTGCTCTTCTCGCTCCTATCCCTGCTGCTTCATGGTCTTGGACCATGCAGAGAAGGGGATCCAAGCTCCTGATGTCTTTACAGGCTTCCTCCAAAACCACTCTGCCCTGGAGACACTCCAAACTTAAGAGTCCACTGCCTCCCCGATTTCTTGGAAAGTATAACCGCGGAACGGACGATCTTGGATGCAAACTCCGATGGAGATGCATCATTTTGCTCTTCTTGTGTCCATTTCACTACTCCACGGCAAGCATATTTGTGGCATTCACCTTGTTCTTACCCGACAGCTCCGAAGACCAGATTTGTCGGAGGCGGTGCCGATACCTGCCGCGGAGAGCGTTTTTCACCGTTGCCACCTCATGAGTGCCCCGCTGTGGGACACCCAAATAGGTGTACGACTCTCCGTCATCTAGATGGTGGAAGATGCTTCCGTTTATGAGCTGGGCGTTCTCTCCGTATGCACCGCATCGTCCTCTCTTGAGATGAACCAGTGCACATTTGTTCAGCCCGAACTTCATCCCAACTGCCTGCGTGTACTCCTGTACCACTCTGAGGGACTGATTTAAATTCAACCTTCTCCCAAAGAAATCTCGAGAAATTTATGAATGTGTATACCAACGTTCTGTGGATTAATGATATATTTCTCAAACTTAGCCAAAAAATGAAGCCGTCAACGCTTTGGTCACAATATTCAATGTTGTGGTGGTCAATGTCGGATATAAAGAAGGTGTTATAATATAAGCAACTATTCAAAGTTACTTACTTTTCTTAAGGGATAAAAAGAGGGATATGTACCGAAAAAATCGCGAGTATTTACAAAAGGACAAGTCGATGGCTTTTTGAATAATACACCTGATAATTTATATTTGATGATGAAGGTAAACGCTTAAAAAAACACAAATTTTAAATAGCTTCTTTATAGGTTGTCCTAATATTGGGAGTTGCATGCCGTTGTGATGAATTAGTCAATTTAACAATTGAAAATGTTGACGATGTTACATCTGCCTTAATTATAAAAATTCCCAATATCAAAACCAAGAGACCATGTTCGTTTACTATGCTGGGAGACAATTATTTATGTCCAACCGGATTAATAGAACGTCGATTATTTCTCAGATATGTTAGTGGAAAGTGTCAACAAATGGTGGTTGGTACTCATAAAATCAGTGCAATCTCACAAGAAGTGACAAAATTTCTGAAGCTGGATAACTGTAAAGCGTACAGTGGACACGCATTACGACCAACGTCTGCTACCCTTTTAGTTGATGGCGGTGGTAACATCACTTGTCAGGCACGAAGGCGGAAGACTACATTGAAGACTCACTTTTGAATAAAAAATATTTCAAAAAGAATGCTGTTGTCATTTCTGATTTCACAACTCCAAGAACGAGGGTAGTGGCAGTGCTTTAATTAAATTTAACGCGTGTTCAAAAAGTGTACTTAATAGCAATGTGGATAAACAAAAATTATTGTAAATATTGCTGAGTAAAATTTTATAATTAACACTTTTAATCTAAGGATTAACACTTTTAATCTAAGGATTAAAAGTGTTAAAAGTGAATTGTTTGCTAATATATTTTTTTTTCTCATTAAGAAAAATGCCAACCTTACAGAAAAATAAAGGATTCCAATTTACAAAGTACCAAACAATATTTATTTGCAAAAAATATATAAAACTGTGTTAATTAGGGGTAACAACTGATAAATTTTATCTTTCATGTTAATCAGTAAAATTAGTGTCTTTTTAAATGATTTTAGCTACTTCAGATTCTGGAATTTTTGTTTTGATTGTATTTTTGAGCATTACTCATATCCACTTGAAAGCGTTTAATACCGATAGGATGTCGTATCCTGTCGCTAATCCAAAAATAACATCGACAAATAAATCTAAATCAGTTAATCTGCTTAAATATAACTGTATTTCTATAAATAAATATAATCTGTTTAATCCTTGAGCAAATAACTGGAACATATTTTTCATAAACAATTGGTGACAGTTTGGTATTTCAGTGTTTTAATTTTATGATGTAAATGCATTAAATCTAGAATTTTCAATTTTGTTTTGATTTGAAAATTAAAACTATTTTTATATGCTCTAGATGTGTTCTTTCTTTTTTAATTTTTGGCTATGCTGTAGTTTTTTATATTGTTAGGTTTTATGAAGGTACATCGGATGCATGTACCATTTTTTCATTGGAAATTCAAGGTCATGGCCAATTCTGCAACTATTTTTTGTGTGCAAAAACGTAAGATATTTAGTATTTTGGATGATCTAAGGAAAGGATCTGCTGGAATTTCCTTCCTAAAAAATTCTTAAACGTACTTTTATCTACCTATATCAGCAAGTATATTTTACTACCATCCACATTACTTGTAGAATATATTACAAATTCCTGTACAACAGCAATAGTGGTTTGTATTCCTAAGGCAGGGTGGCCTCCTTTACATGCAGGCTTACCAATTCGGAAAATCTACAGAAACAGCATTATATTTTGCAATTTACAAAATTGAAAAAACTGGCAGAAGAAGCTTGTTTTCGGTACCTTCTTGGGTATAGCTCAAACAAATAACGCTTCAGGCATGGTCTAATTTTCACCACTGCAGTTAGATCAATGGAAGCTATGCTGTCTCATCGCAAAATTCCACCCTCAATGAGGCCACGGTTAATTAGGGTCGCTGTAGGCTGAAGACATTTAGAGAGAGGAGTTTCTTTTCGGTTGTTGTGGTGTTTGAAAATGTTGGGATTCTAACGGTAAATGTTTACAATTTTACCGACATATTTAGAGAAATACCACTTTGGGCTACTTTGCAACCACGTACTTGCAAAATCATTATCATCTGCACATAATATGTTTGAATCATTATTATTATCACTTGATTGTATTTCATAAAAGTACCTAGAGTAGAATATTGAAAATATTTTGGGATATCTAATGTAATAAAAATACTTTTTCCGAATATTAAAAAATGCTTTGTAACTCAGAATCGATATAAACACTAGGAAACTAGCCTGCAGTCATTTTATTCAAGAGCTTTAGTCGAAGAGAGGGCGATGCCTAGTGAAAATGTTAACACTTTTGGTCAGCTTGTCACCAAATTGATTCCACGTGTCACCAATTAAGAAAAAAATTGAAAGGAAGCCCACGCTTGCATTCTAGTATACACAATCTAAAACCATTGGTTGTAAAACAAATTAATATGATGTATATATGTCTCAAACTTTTATAAAGAATTGCAGTTTCACATATCATGGAATTTTCATCGACCAATAATATTTTTCATACGTCCCAACATGGTTTTGTACCAGGTAGATCATAACTTACTCGCTAGTATAAATTAATGGTTTCTTTGTATAGATCACGGACGCCTAATTGAAGCGATTTATTTAAGCTTTGTCTATTTGGATGTGCCTCAACGATTTGGATTGTGTTGTTCTTCCTATATTCATTATATCTTGATGATTCTATAATCATTCCTCATTTCTTTTTTGCTGATGACACAAAAATATGGCAATTCGTTAGATGTATATTCATTATTCAGAGCAATATTGTGCTGTAGAAGTTGGGTGTAGCACCTGGTCTTCATTTCTAAACAGTATAAAGTGTACAGTTCCTCACATAGAAACAACAATCCTCATCTTTCATATGAGCTTTATGGTCATTTTATAAGGTCCGTGGATGAGCAAGTAAACTTGGGAGTAATAAAAATATTAAAACTGTCCTGGTCTATCCATATGCTAAGAAACTAAACTAAAACATTGCTAAAATAAATCCTACATAATGTTTAAAACATTCCAGAAACCTTCTCGCAGATTATGTTTAAATGATTCGTTGCGTCTTGAACAGCTGATGTTATTATATGCGTAATTGAATCAACTGTATCATGGACAATTGTAAAGTGCAAATTGCGGTACATATTTGTATTCATTATGCAATAAAAATGAAAAGGCAAAAAAGATGATGGTAGACACGTTTGTATTCTAGAAGAATGAAGTACAGTGGCTGTAACTTCTTGGGTCATTTAAAATTCCATAATATCAGTGGTCCCTACAAAAAATTTACAAGGTTGTCTTCAACTGATTTTGAGTTGCTGATTAGTTTGATTGGATCAAAAGTATCAAAAAAAGGATACGTACATGAGAAAGTAATGCAATATGTTTATAATATTCCATGTCATTTTTACTGAAATTTTCCGGACTTTTATTAAATAAACTCATACAGACCCCCGGAGGAAGAAAATTCAATATTATCTATTTGTATACTCTCATCATTCATATTTTGGAAATTCTTATTACCTACAGGGTGTCCGGAAAAGACGTGTACAACGAAGACCACAGACTCCTGAGTTCAAAATAAGCCGATTTAGCCCAATTTACTTATTTCCAAAATTGCTTCGTTTAGCCGCTAAAGAGCGCTAAAGTTCGCGAAAAATTTTTGTTTATTTCGAATATCTCGAAAACGACTCGTTCGATTTTAACCATTTTTGGGCTACGAAGTTATAAATCTAACCGACACTTTTGTATATTATTTAAAATCTTTTGCAGTCATTAGAAATATAAGAAAAATCATGTACCATGCAAATATAAGCACATATTTTTTTAACCCTCTGTACAATTACTCTCAGCTTTTGTTCTATTAATAGCTGACTTTATTTAGACACTTTTTTTATACCTTCAAAATTTTGAATAGATGAATAGTTTAGGCAGAAAAAATATTTTTCTTATTTATCTGCATTCGTTCTGCAACAAATAACGAACATTAAAAAATTCTCATTTATATTTTATTTAATAAATACAAGATAATAAGATATTAATATAACAAATAAAAAATAGTTATGATCTCTTTACAATAAATGCTCAAAGTGACTACCGTTTTCTCGTACGCAACAAGTAATCCGTTTTACGAAGTTCAGTCTCCATGATTCCTGGATTACCTCGTAAAATGTTAACTACGTCTTGGATTCGCATAAACAATTCCTTCCTCATTATAACTGCATAGGCATATACCTTGGTTTTTATTGTACCCCACAAAAAATAATCGCAATGGGTTTTTTCTTAAGTCTGGTACTCGAGGTGGCCATTTTATAGAACCATCGTTTCCTCTTTCGATTCACCTATTAGGATACAGATTATGTACTGACGAACGGGTATTGTAAAATGCAGGGTGCACCATCGTGCATAAACGTTACGACGAAGTAATAACGGTAAATCGTCCAATAAATTAAGTAATACTTGCTGTAAAAAATTTAAATAGTTGACCCCATTTAATCGATGTGGAAGCACAACTGGGCCAATAATAATAATAAAGTTGTCGATAATTCCCGCCCACACGTTTACTCTGAATTCATATTGAAAATGTCTTATTTCAGTACAGTGTGGATATTCATCAACATAAACGTGTTTGTTATGGTTATTAATAATTCCTGACCTAATAAAACATGCTTCATCTATAAATAAAATGTTTTTGCTGAAGTTGATATCATGGGGTCTTTGATCTTGTGTAAAATTACAAAACACTAAACGTTTTTCAGGGTCAATGGGTAGCAATTCATGAACCAATTTAATGTGGTACGGATGTAGTAACTGCTCCTTCAAGACATCATGAACTATGGTTTTTGGTATCCCTATTTCATGTCCAATGCATCTTGCACTAATTTTTGGGTTCTCTTCTATCTTACTTAGGATTTGTTCCTCCACCTCTATAGTTTTCGTGGTACGTTGACGCCCTTGAGCCGCATTCATTTGGTGAAAGAAACCAAATTCGCGAAGTCGCCTTTCGATGTTGGCAAAAGTTTGATGATTTGGCACTCGTCGATGAGGGAATCTGTCCATGTAGACCCAAAGACTTTTGCGGCCGTTACCTTGAGAAAATCCATAAACCAAAAGTACTTGTTCAGAATATGTATATGTCATGATGAAATAATGAAAAATGAGAAACAGAAACAAACACAACAATAACGACAACAAGTAAAATAAGATCTAAAGTAACTAAGTAATTGAGCAAGAAGAATAAACCGAGAGATTAATTTCAGTAGCTGATTAGATTTGGCACACAACTGACACTTAAAATATCAAGCAATTTCTGGTACTTCGTTATTTGTTGCAGAATGAATGCTGATATTGTTGACATACGAAAAATATTTTTTCTTCCTAAACTACTCATCTATTCAAAATTTTGAAAGTATAAAAAAGTTTCTAAATAAAATCAGCTACTAATAGAAAAAAATTGAGAGTAATTGTACAGGAGGTTAAAAAAATATGTGCTTATATTTGCATGATACATGTTTTTTCTTATATTTCCAATGACTGCAAAAGATTTTAAATAATGTCAAAAAGTGTCGGTTAGACTTATAACAGTGTAACCCAAAAATGGTTAAAATCGATAAAGTCGTTTTCGAGATATTCGGAATAAACAAAAATTTTTCGCGAACTTTGGCGCTCTCTAGCGGCTAAACGAAGCAATTTTGGAAATAAGTAAATTGGGCTAAATCAGCTTATTTTGAACCCAGGAGTTTGCGGTCTTCTGTTTTACACGTCTTTTCCGGCCACTCTGTATATTATAAACTCCACTTTCTTTCTATAATATCAAATTTTGGACCGTATATGTACTTCATTGATTTCACTTCGTTCATTAATTAAAATTTAGTATTAAAAGTATTTGCAGGGTATTGCAAAGCATGCATCAAGAGCTCTCGGATCGTAATTCCTTATGTTCAGATTTTTTTGTAAATCACTATTTGAATACTGAGGGTGCTGATTTATTTTTGATAATGATTCGGTAATGTCCATGCGATCTTTATTATCATCGGGTTGCTCTTTTTTCTCCATAGTCATACTCTTTTAGCCCGTATTGTGCATAAATTTAACTGATACTCGATTACCAGTCCCTCAGTAAAATTTTATTTTAGGTTGGTCAGCCTCATTTCCTTGTACTTGATGAAAATATGAGAACGATTTAGGAGATTTTTTTATGTTCACAGATTTTCACATATCGAAAAGGATCGGATATAGGCCTAAACAATTTATTAATAATAATTGGTTGCTATTCGTCAGATAAACCATACTTTATCAATTTTTACTCTTTTCTAACACTGTTAGCACCTTCAATTAATTTCCTCTTCACGTCTAGTGAATGATGTGACATCTTTAAACATGTAATGAGAAAAGTGTTCTTTTTAAGAAGAAATTAAAAATTTGTAAGAGAAATGTTGTTTTAATGCTAATATAACCTCAGATATGAACTTCGAAGGTTGTATAAGAAAATTTTTATTTTTCATTTTATTGAATGATTTCGTTTTAATTTTTTGATATCTTTTACATCTCCTGTGTTATTAAACTGTTTCATTAATTTTCTAATTCATTAAGATGTAAAGTTCTGCATGTTTTTTATTGAAAAGTTGAATTGCATGTGAATAAGATATTTCATCTATACCGTGATATTTATCTAAATAAATTGGTTACCGTAAGATCAACATTTAGGAAGAATTTTGTCTACAAGTTTTGTTGTTGTGAAACTATCATGTTTAATTAAATAAAACTTTGGCTAAACACAGGCACCCAAATATTTAAAACAGTAAAAACGTTCTTATCTGAGTTTATATTGGCATTAAAAACAACTTTTCTCTATAACATTTTTAATTTCTTTTTAAATAGGCACTTTACTCTTGACACGGTTTTACATTTTTTTTGTATTTCTAACACCCTGTATTTTCAACGTTATTCTTACAGTTGCTATGTACATTTCAAGACAAGCAAAAATGTGAAATAAAAAAGTCGACAGGTATAGTTAGGTATAGAAAGAGTATGAAAAGATATATCCCATGATAAGACGAAACACAAAAAAAACTCAAATACCTCCATACTCTGCCATTCACATAGTACATATACTTGATGCAACGCAGAAATACCCACAAGTGATGGGAATTCTGCGAACCTATTTTACAACTTGTTTTGCCATGAAGTTTTAATCCCTATGTTATTACAAGATTCACGTAAATATTTTGTTCAAAATAGTCAACATACAATTTTTTATATTGTCTGAAGCTATTTATTTGTGACATAATTTTAGTTTTTCTTTAGTTTTATTGGGTTTTTGCCACACTTCTGAAAAATAATAAAAATTAATTAAACAAGCCCTTGCGCCAAACAGTCAGGGGTTATTTTTGAAACTAAGTTTGCCTAACCAAAAAATCTCACACTGAAAAAAGCAGATAAGTAAAAAATAACAAAAATCACATTCACATCACAATTCTCTGTATTTTGAAAACGAAAACACACTGCTTATCTGCTTTTTTCAGTGTGAGATTTTTTGGTTAGGCAAACTTAGTTTCAAAAATAACCCTTGACTGTTCCGTGTGGCGCAAGGGCTTATTTAATTAATTTTTATTATTTTCCAGAAGTGTGGCAAAAACCCAATAAAACTAAAGAAAAAATACAATTTTTTATTCTGTATCCTACCATGTTAACTATTTTAATTCTAGAGAACTGAAAGTAGTAGCGGCTCGTGAACTAATAATAGGTGAAGCGAATGGATATTACTTCGTGGTGAATTTGTCATTTTATATTAAAAATGGATCTAATAGATTCATCTACTTCATAAATATAAGGTGTATTCTTTGATCTGTTAAAATTGCTTAAATTTATTGATGATCTCTTCGTAAAATGGTCATGCACTTATAATATCACTTAATAGTCTCTTCCCCTTTGAAATTTTTGCCAAATTTGTAAGACTGGTTTCTGTCATTGAAATAAGAAGACAAGTTGTTCTTCTAACTCTTTTTAAACAAGAAAAACTCGGTATTGTAAAAGTGGCCTTACACGAGGCGGCTTGCCGGAAAGCCAAACTTCCGTCCGTTAAGCTAAACTTCCGTCCGTTAAGCTGGAAGGCTAAATCTACTCTTCGTTAGGGTGTTACAGTTAAAATAGTGTTGTGTGCAAGATCTCGAAATGCGATCTAGCTTATAGTGACAATAACAGTTGATCTGACGTATAAAGAAGCAAAGATAAAGCTTAAACGTTCTAAATGTGTAAGACATTGGTTAAAAATCTGTTTTCTACCAGTATAATAAACGAATTACTACTGGAGCCTTATGATTATAGATGATTATGAATAGAAGATACTGCAACTATTGTCTTTAATTTTTCCGCCAACATATTGTAGGCAGTTAACTTCAATGATTTGAAGAGATCACATTCTCATGTCAGTCATTGTTTACATAAATAAGTTTTTCCGTATCAGAAGATTATGCAGCATGTTAACCAGATTGCTTCCCGTCGTTGTAATTATCAACCTGTAGCTACCCATTCCTCACTCACATGGTTCGACTTGCATGCGAGAAGGTAAACTGAAAGGCCAAATTTAAAGCGCTGGCAGTTTTTCAGGAGGTCAAGAATTCAGGTTGGGCCTTCCGACCAATACATCCACCCACTAACGTTACGGTTTACCGACAGGTTTGCTAACCGCAATT
This sequence comes from Monochamus alternatus, assembly GCA_037114965.1. Taxonomy (NCBI): domain Eukaryota; kingdom Metazoa; phylum Arthropoda; class Insecta; order Coleoptera; family Cerambycidae; genus Monochamus; species Monochamus alternatus. Next base: position 44,029,230 of record CM073427.1, on the reverse strand, counting down.
AGTGTTGGCTGAGACAATAAATCTTGCAAAATTTGAAAAAGTCTCGTTTTCCTCTTACAAAACAAGACAAGAGTTTCTCTAAATTTTTGATTTTGCTGCATCTTGCAAGTTCATGTTTTGTTTTGTCTTACAATAGTCTTGCAAATCTTTTGCCTCGCAATTTTGCAAAACTCTTGTATGATTCTTACGAGACTCGTGCTTACAAATAAGCAACATTAAACTTTATCACGAATTTGGTAACAGTGGTGGTTACTTTGTAAGCGACTGTTGATTTCGCGACACCTAATTCTGGTCAACTATGTACATGTTCCCAGTGTCATGGCAATCGTCGTAAATAAGGCTTATGCGCTGATTTTTGCTAGTGTCGATTCCTTGACACTAAGACCAATAGCGTTCTACATTTTATAATATGTCTGATCAAGCAAGAAATCCGGAATGGTTTCAAACTGTCAGAAATATTCGACCATTATAGTATATTACACTATTAGGTTGGTAAGTGGAGTATAACAGAATCGAGGAAAAGTTTGAAAAATCGAGACAAAGTCGAGATTTTTCATTTTCCGCGATTCTGTTAGCCACTTAGCAACCGTATAGTGTATAACGTTTTTCGCACAATCGTATTTATCAAATAAAATAATAACAAAAATTATTTTGATTACTGAAATGGCCTATCTAGCGTGTTTTCAATCTATTTTGTTGGAAACCAAAAAACAATTTGAAGTTTGAACAATTTTGTGTTTTGTTATCAAAACTGTACTTATATGGCTGATAAAGTCGATTCAGAGGTAGATTCGGACATTGAAGAATCGTATCAAATAGGTTGTGGGTCATTAATTTCCACAAAATCAAAGGTGAGGTATAAAAAAAGTCTCTGATGCCTTCAGCAAATGGTTGAATGATAAGGTGGAAATATCTGAAAAAACTTTGTTGGCTTATTTTGTTCAGATAAATTTAAGATTGAAGCTTATGGGCAGAGTACTCTATGCTTAAAAGTACGATCAACTTAAATAATGGCGTCAATATATCGTAATTTAAGAAATTAGTAGCATTTCTAAAGAAGAAAAATATTGGTCATCATGGGAAAAAAACAAAGGTATTTACCAGAGAAGAGATGAACAAATTCCTGTTGGAAGCCCCCGATGAAACCTATATTATGATGAAAGCAGTGATGATAATGGGAGTCGCTGGGATTCTTAGGCGTGATGAACTTATGAAGATGACAGTTGATGACATTACGGATGAAGGCTCAGTTGTCATTGTTAAAGTGCCTGATACCAAAACAAATATTAGTTGAATTTTCACATTCACTGACAAGGCCAATGAAAAAGTATCTTTTTTGACGATTTTGAAAAAATATATAGGCTACAGACTAACTTTCGTCGATTTTTCTTCTAGGGAAAATGTGTAAATCAACTTGTGGGTATAAACACATTGGGATAAATACCATAAAATACCATTTAAAACTGCAAGATCCAAAATTCTATACTGGACATGTTTTCAGAAGGACGTCGGCGACTTTGTTAGCAAATACTGGAGTTGATGTTATGGCACTCATACGTCATGGGGGCTGGAGGTTTTAGTGATAACATTAATGTATTATTTGACTAACAGAAAATGTAATTTTAGCTCTTCTGGTGTCGCTGAAGGATATATTGCAGAGTCTTTAACAAAGAAAATAGAGTTTGCTGATAAGATTTTACATACCAACAGCGACAGTGATGAATTTGATTCCATTCCAGTGTTTGAAGACAGAACTACTGAAGTTTATTCTAATCCTAACATATCTAACTTAATAAGTTATACAGAAAATTCAATTACTGTAAAAGCAATAGATAAAAACAAGGGAAAAACTATTACGTTTAACAATTGTACAAATTGTACCTTTAATTTTTACAATAAATAAGCCCAGCATTTGTTGGTGAAAAGAATTACTGATTTTTACTTACTGCATTAATGCTGTTATGAACTCAAACAACACTATTATTTTTTTGATTTCTATGGAGACAAGCTACAGTGTTGTATATGCAACTTACAGAATGTGTCAACAATGACAGTAAGTGCATATTTCAGAACGATTGTGCGAAAAAGTTATGAATTTGTTTTCAGTAAACATGATGCAATAAGTAATTGGACGAACGGTTTTGACAGTTTGGAAACAGTCCTTGCTTGAATAGACCTATTTTTTTTTGTATTTTCTAACTTTGACAAATTTTGCGATAGAATTATAAACCATGTATGTTTATAAAAGCCAAACTCGAGACATTTGTAACATCTAAATATAAATTACAAAATTTAAATTAGATTTTCTGCAAATGTTAATAAAAGTATAATTTTTATTGCTGTCAGTGTTTAAAATATTAAAGCAATGGTTGTAATAGTTATTTATGCAACAAGTACAAAAAGTAACACACGTCGAGTGCAATAAACACTTTTTGTACAAGTTGCATACAATATTTTTTCTACGTTTATGCAAAAAACAAAACTTTATTGAACTATATTTAGTGGGAAAAGTGGTTCTTTATTGCACTAGTGCAATAAAATATTTATTGCACTCGTCTACTACAGCATTTTGTCATCATGACAAACATAAACGTTCAAATCAACGTCATATTATTTACCTACACTTAGTGTCATCTAAATAAAACATTTTTTGGTTTTTGCATGAACGCAGAAAAAATATTGTATGCAACTCGTACAAAAAGGGTTTATTGCACTCTACGTGTCGTCCTACTCGGCCTGACGGCCTCGTTGGGCAATTGCACCTCGCGTGCTATAAACACTTAAACATAAACGTTCAAATCAACGCCATATTATTTACCTACACTTAGTGTCATCTAAATAAAACATTTTTTGGTTTTTGCATGAACGCAGAAAAAATATTGTATGCAACTCGTACAAAAAGTGTTTATTGCACTCTACGTGTCGTCCTACTCGGCCTGACGGCCTCGTTGGGCAATTGCACCTCGCGTGCTATAAACACTTAAACATAAACGTTCAAATCAACGTCATATTATTTACCTACACTTAGTGTCATCTAAATAAAACATTTTTTGGTTTTTGCATGAACGCAGAAAAAATATTGTATGCAACTCGTACAAAAAGGGTTTATTGCACTCTACGTGTCGTCCTACTCGGCCTGACGGCCTCGTTGAGCAATTGCACCTCGCGTGCTATAAACACTTACTTTTTGTACTTGTTGCATAAATAACTATTTTCTACGTTCATGCAAAAACCAAAAAATGTTTTATTTAGATGGCACTAAGTCTACGAAAATATGACGTCGATTTGAAGATTTATGTTTGTCATGATGTCAAAATGCTGTAGTAGAATGACAGATGAATGCAATAAACATTTTATTGTACTAGTGCAATAAAGAACCACTTTTTCAGCTAAATATAGTTAAATAAAGTTTTGTTTTTTGCATGAGCGTAGAAAAAAGTAATTTACTTTTAGCACCGGTGCGAAATTAGAAATTAAAAAAAAAATAAATGAAAGCTACATGTACAGCTAGAAAAACTGTAATTAAAATAAGTAATTTCATGGCCAATTTTATTAGTAGCTGTAGGGGTAATTATTTCTGTGAAATTTGTACCAAGACAGGAAGCAATGTTATCCGCTAAAATTCTGTACAAAATTTGACTCGTGATGCTTTATTTTTTGTAACGAGCCTTCTACATAACTTTCCGCTACGCTAATGCACTTACATCTACCGCGTCTCTTAACTGTAGTAAAATTAGCAGCAGAGTCTGCCAACAAACTAATCGAAGATCCTCGGAAGCACTGTCCAGTATAAAAAGGTGAGAATCAGGCAAATTTAGAAATTCAGCAACATTGACAGGCATCTTAAGAAATGTATTAATTCCAATTGAAATCATGGCACATTTATTCTTAATGTGTTTTATAAAAATTGTTAAGTGGATGAAGGGCTATGTACTTTTTATAACAGTTCAAATATAATGCACCAGTAATAACAAAAGTTGGTTGCACATTAGTTTTTGTGTCAAGTATATGCACAGTTAGTGAAGTTCGCAAATCCTCATTATTGAATGTCAAGTTGCACAGTTCTTCGCGACAGACTCCAAATACACCGAAAATTGCGGTGAATTACAACTATTTCTGTACGATGGAGCTGTAGAGACAATGATCTGACTTAAAGTGCGCACCTGCAAGATAACGGTATGACACATATTTCAGAAATTAGTTATATTGGTGCCATGTAAACTGCTATATTCCACTTTAATTAATTTAATATTTTTCACAAGAAGGGCTATATTCTGAATTCGACTTCGACGCTAATTCGACTTCTTAAGTGTTCTATTGCATTGACTGAGCGATGATGCAAAAACAATATCTTTAATCTTCGAGTGTTTTAGCAGTCAAAAAATTTCTAGACGCGACAGATATATTCTGTAAAAATAGAAAAGCCATTTAATAACGTTATCTTGACTTTGCAATTGGAAACTACAAAAGTTTAAGTATTTCTCTATAGCACAGATAGCATCGCAACCAGATAGTTATCTTATTTTTTACAGGTGTAATATTTTATGACCGTGAGTTTCTATTCCTGATCGTGATTTCATTTCTTATAGTTTAATACATTGTGTGGATCTAACAAGTGTTTCCGGGAAAAGAAAATGTATTGAAATTAGTTTTAAGGGTTTTATAACTTGTGGTAAAATATACCGTTCTGCATTACGGTATGTTTCGGAGACTATTATTGGTGGTATGTATAGTAAATGTGATTATTCATTACGCTTGAAGTTGTAAGAATCACCAAATTGATTGATTGAACTATTCACCTGTCAAAAAAAAATCGCAAACGGGCTTCATGCTCCATTCTGTTGTGTGCAACGGTTTTGGTTGGTTAGAACTATCTAGTAAACACAATATGGAAACCTTTTTTCTTATTTTTAAAAAAAAAATTGAGTAACGAAGTTTTGGGGTAACGATGAACATTTTGTATTTATATATAAGTGCGAAGCATTTTTATTGAATCTAAACGGTATTTTTATAAAAGCGTATCGAAATTGACAAATTGTGATATTGATTAGAATTACTCTTTTAGGCACTAGTGCCTAAAAGAAAAAATGAAAGATTAAAAAAATGAAAATATTTATTTATTATAATTTTTCAAGATACAATTATGTAATTTGTTAAAGTGAATTCTAGGGGCATCCAGCTTGTCTTCTCTAACAGCAATGCAAGTATTAGTAGTCGGAATAAATTAATTGCTAGTAGTGGAAATACTGCTAGTTTCTGCTTGTGTTAATTTCTTTTAATTTCTTATTCGATGTATCTTTGTAATATATGATTCTTGTTGCTATTTGGTTTATCTCTTCAATGGAATTTTCGGTATAATTCTCGGCAATTGAACTTAATCGCCAACCTCCATGTCGCTTTAAAAGTGTCATGTCTACTCCAGAATCTATCGGCATTGTTGCAGAGTTGCGCCGGAAGCAATGACCAGTGTATGCATTAGCGTTAAAGAGTCCAAAGAATACCGCTATCTTTTTTGGTATACCTCCATTTGTATTGATTTCAATTGGCAAGGTACAGCATTTAATACTTCGATACGTAAAGAAAAATCGCTAATATGTCGTATTGAGTGGATGAAGTTGTGCGTACTTACGAAATGTATCTAAGACATTGATACCATCTATTGATCCTTCAGTTATCGCAAACATTCTTGGAATATGAGTTTTTCTGTTCGGAATTTTGATACTAATAATTAACTGACAATCTTTCATGGCATCTACTGTCAGACATGTGTGATTTCTTCCCTCTTATATACTCCAAATACTCCAACGATTAAAACAACTTTGGCTAACAGGAATTCTTTTTCCTCGGCTTGTTTCAAAAAGAGTTCTATTTTCAGCCTCGCAAATATTTCTTTAGATAATATCCGAAAGCTTTCCTTTTTAGAAATGCAATTAGGTTTGTATATTTGCTAATATCTATGTTTCTGTTCAGGTAAATCATGATGCGGAGCATCGAATATTTACTCCACAAAGTTGACGGCATTAACGTAACGGATAGCTTCAGAATAGCTTGTAATACATTTTCTGTAAAATTTTCAATGTTTTTCTTTGGCCTAGGTTTCAAAGATGTTAAAGTTCTCGTATAAATTTTTTGATTTTTTGGGCACTAAAGTCGATAGCACAGCTTCAGCAGCTTGTTCAATATCCAAAGACTCGTTATTTCTCATTTTTGGCGATTTCTTCGCAAAACTTTGTAGGAAATACGACGACGCGCGACGTTTGTACTTGACGGAACCTTGGCATTAAACAAAATCTTAGAAGCAGATTTCCTGCCCACTTTTCAAAATATTTAAAAATACAAATAAAAGCATAAAAATATTAAATTTTCCGCTTTTACAAAAAATCTTGTATGAATTTGACTGCAAAATCCATGTGTTTTAAGCACTCGACGCACTGTCCACGACAATTTTGTTTCCGGACTCAAAACACACTCTTTTCGCAACTTGTTACATTTATGGATACATTCTCTAGCCTTACCTGGGTACCTTCGATCTGTTTTACTCAGAAAGTTACCTTTTTTCTAAGATCATGCCATTGTTTTTTAACGTTTACGTTAACGTGAAGGCACTATTTTTTTTGTTATTAGTAATCTGGATCAAAATTGATTGCTGTTGTAGAAGAGACACTAATGTTGATATATATTTTTGTTTAAAACATATCATACACTAAGGAGGATTTTACAAAAATAATCATATTGGTGACCATGTTGACTGACGTGGATCGTTATGACTTAAAGTGCTTAAATGATCAACAATGTCAAACTGTATTTGTGAAAGTGAAGAATAGTCAAATGGCCTTCTTTGTAATATGAATATATGATGAAACTGTTTTTATGCTATACTTGTGCCAATTGCGTTCTCTCTGTTTTTTTTCTTCAAGTAATTTGCACAATATCGGCTAAGTTAGAAAATTATTAAATTAAACAACATTAACAACATTATAATATTAGAAAAACTGATGTGTAAGTTTAACAATTGGTTTTTAAGGTACCTTTACCATGAACTCAAGAATATTATGCATTATCCCAATAAAATAACCTGTGCTTGATAAGTTTCGTTCTTTGCGTTCGCAAATAAAAAGGGATATTGATGCAGCTCATAGTGATTAAATAAGCTGAAGCAGAGATCAAAGTAAATCCTACTAATTTTTGGTCCTTTTTACACAGACTCAGAGATATGTCGAGCATGTCTAAGTCAATGGTGTACTAGGGCGCTTCACAATATTGTGGATTGTTTTGCACGCTATTTTCAGTCACTAAACATGCATACTACTGATCTAAATACTGTAACATGCCGTTACTTGATATTTTAGTAGTATCAAAACGAGATGTTCGCTGTGCTTTAAAGAAATTTAAGAACAAACTGGTCCCGACGGAATTCCTGCTTTCTTATTGAAGGATTGTGCACCAATTCCTGCTTTTTAACTTATCATTAAAATGTGCAGCTTATTCGGAAATTTGGAAAAAATCCAAAATTTGTCTGAGTTTTAAGAGAGGGGACAAATTAAATATAGAAAATAATAGGGCAATAGTAATTCTCTCCAACTTTAGCAAATTATTTGAAGTTATTCTATGTATAATACCCTTTCTTTTCATTCAAAAACGCAAATTAGATCTTCGCAGCATAGTTTTATTTCTGGCACATCCACAACAACAAACCTTATCGATATTATGCACTTCATTTCGAATCCTTTGGAGAAAGGTAGTCAGACGGATGTTATTTATACGGATTTATCTAAAGCATTTGATAGACTTAATCATGGTCTTTTGTTACTTAAAGTAACAGTCGTAGGGCTATCATCTCCATTTCTAATTTTTTCTTACCTCATACTTAAGTAATAAAATTTTAAATGTACAACTTCGAGACTTTAATTCGGTTAATGTGGTGGCTACATCTGGGGTTCCGCGGGGATCAGTTCTAGACCCTCTTTCAGTAATATTCAAGCAAATGTTTTGCTGTATACTGAAGGCATGAAGGTATTTGTATCGATCGACTATATTTCTGACTCTCATTTTTTACACCAACAGTTCTCCAAAATTAATCTGTGGTGTCAAGATAATAAATGGTCACTAAATTTACATGGAAAGTCTCCCCTATTCAATACTATTACTATTGATAATATTATTCTAAATAGATGCATTCAGTTTAAAGACTTGGGTGTTATATTTGACTAAAAATTAACGTTTCTACCGCATATTAATCATATAACATTTGCTGCTTATACAAATTTTGGTTTCATTATAAGAAATGCTCAATATATCTTTGATATATTTACGCTGACTTTATAATGCTTATGTTAAACCTAAATTGGACAGCAGTTGTCTGGGACCCTCAATACGATATCCATATTACCAGCAGGAAAATGTTCAGAGGACATTTGTTAAATATTTAAGTTTTAGAGTAGATGGTGTTTATTCACCTCATGGCATTCCACAGTCTGATCTATTAGCCAGCTTAACGACTTAGCGTCTCGGCGTGTTTGTTCTTTTTTCTGTATAAACTTTTATCTAATATGGTAGATTGCTTGGACATGTTGAGTAATTTTTTCTTTAACATTCCTCACGTTCAGGTTCGCACCTATTTATTGTTCTATTTGCCTATTTCTACTACAAACGTTCTTATTTTCACCTATTCATAACATGTGTACTAAATACTCTGAAATATCACTCTCAGATCGATATTTTTAATTATTCTGTTAATGCTATAAAACGATGGATTTGGAGGTGAATCTTATGTTTATCGTACTGCTACACTTTGTATTATTTATAGTTGATTTTTTTGTTTTCAATTCACTTTTTACTGTATTTTTGTTCTTTTTGATTTTCACAGTTTGTGTTTTTTTATATATATTAACTGTAAGAATGTCAAATCATAATTGTAGCAGCTGTAATCTTAAATAAATAAATAAAATAAGTTATTCAGTAATGATAATCAAAATTAATAGATAACAAAGGTTCACAAGAAAAGTCGTCTGACACATGATATTCGAATGTATTTTTGTCCGCCGAAACCAAATCTGAAGTCAGTTTAGTCCTTATACGTCAGGATTTTTCTTTCCAGTCAAGATAATTAAAACTGTAAATAGAATTGCCTGGCGAATTATAGGCTACACTTTCTCCATTTTAATTACTTTTTACAAAACCTTTGAGATTGCAACGAAGAGCAAGTAAGGAATTTGTTATCAAGGTAGATAAAATACAAATGTGATGACTGACTTCCGTAAGGTGTTGATGAGAGAAAATGTATAGAAGGAAAGGAATGTAAACGAAACCCACTCCACAGATCATTTGAAGACAAGGGGGTAAGAAAACGCAAACGAGAAAACTGTCTTGATTAAGTTGTTCATAGCATATATAGTCATGGGAGTCTGTTTTAAATACTCTTTTCTTCTATGTCTTCTATGTCTTGTTCTATGTGGTTACTGAAGGTCACAACAATCATGAGGCTTACTGAAACAAGTTTTGTTAGTAATGTACTTCTTGACTTTAGATTTTTTTAAAAGGTTTCTTGATTTTAGAGAAATGTTCTGAGACGAAGTTGGTTTTAGCAAAAATATGTAGAAATATCGTAGCCTTTTCCATTAACTAAACAACTTTTTTGTGGGTGTATGTGAAGGTTTGATGATAATTATTGTGAAATCTCCAAATATTTTAGAAATATACTGTTTTCAAATCCTTTGATAATCCTATTAAAACTTGATATAAGATGCAAATTGTTTAATTTACATACAATGGCACATGTTTAATACATTATTCATTTTTATCAGAATTTGTATGACTCTTAACTTAGACAAATACATAAAACATAAAATATCTGATCTGATATCTGTCAATTTTCCATTTTGTTGCAAAGTGATAACGCTAATAAGCTTAGTCCCATAAATATTACGTAATGGTTGTTGTTCTAATCAAAGTCATCAAAGACAATATTCTTATCTGTATACGTATTCTGCGTCATTTGACATCTTAGAACAATGTCGCACTTTTAAAAACAGTGATGAAAATCATTGTTTTTTTTTGTATTATCTGCTTGTATACTGACAAAAACAATGTTTTATTATTTAGACTGGTTCTTTTACAAGGAAAATAAATATACAAATAAATATATAATATACACCAGATGGATACTTAAGATAAATTTACAAACATGTTGACATTGTTCTATCAGAATTACACGAAATAATTTTAATAAGGTGAGAAGTCACAATATAGTACTTAAAAATTGATAATCAAAAGGCGTCTTCTTGGATTTTTTTTAGAATTATTTAATAAATTTGTGGTTCCTACTAAAATAAAACTAAGAAAAATGAGTATCCAAAACTTTTTAGATAGTGAAGTTTTGCAAAATTGCTTAAATTGGGTGAGAAGGCGGCGTGTGAAAGACGCGATCCACAATTTCACAGAAAGTGTCATGTCCAACACTCAGTAGGCGTTATGGTATGAGGTATGGGCTATTTCGTATGGTAGCAGATTACCCCTAGTTTTCATTAGAGACAACATGACTGCCCAACGCTACATCCAGGAAGTTGTGAAGCCATATGTCATTCCCTATTTCACACCATCCAAAACGTAATTTTCCAGCAAGGCAATGCTAGATCTCATGTTGTCAGACAAACAATAACTTTTATGGATCAACTTTAGATCAACTGTTTACCCTGACCATCAAGATCGCTGGATTTGTCACCTATTAAACATGCCTAGGACTGGCCGCAGACTGCTGCATTTACAGCAGCATCCCTCACAGATTTTAGCAATTCTAATCCATTAAGTTCAGACAGCTTAGAATAAGATATCAAAAACATATCGACAACCTTATTAGATCCTAGCCCAGGCGTATCAGTGAGTTTATTAGAAATCGTGGGTTCTCAACACACTATAGAACCAAATTTTGCAGTAGGTTCTCTGACATTGCTGAAAATGTAATCATTCAATATGTGACCCTGAACCTGTGTACCAAAAATTATTAAAATATAATGAACATATATAGGTGCTTACCGTTTTTTGTCACGTAATATCATATCATAAGATGCCAGCACGAAACTGCGCCTGGATTGTTGTTGCTGTTAATAAGCTAAGAGTTAATATGGTTGTAACCTGAGGTAATTAATTTCCATAATGAACATATTGATATTTATGATCATCCGTATCCAATCAAGGTTCAACATTTTCAATGAAAATTTAAAATTAATATGTGGTGGTTATTGTATTACCACTTCTACTACTTCTTCTGAACTTTTAGAGACACCTTGTCTAACAGTAGTGGTAGTCTTTGAGACATTTCCAGACTACTATTTCTAAATCGCATATAACATAATATACTAGGTAAAATGTTTTCTTACTTTGCACTGTCAGCCAGATATTGAAATCGATACCTTACTTCGCATTTCAGAGTTTCCTATAGTTAGCTACCTGGTGTAAGATGGATTAAATTTTATGTTGCCACTAGATAATAGATGGCATAACGTTTACAAGTGTTTCGATATTGTCTGTAAATATATTTTTTTTGAAAATAAATTGTTTACTAAGTAAAATGAAGGTACAAAATGAACACAAGGATATAAATATGAAAATACTTACAGAGAAATAAAATAATTCAAAGCGTATTTTATATGGGGCTGGAAGGTACTATAATATGCCTACTTGTATTTATAGTAACAATTGTGTTACTGAAGTTTCATAAGGTTCGTTCTTGCAGCAGTTAATTCATACCTTGCTGTTAAATTTGTTACTTAATAATGACAGATAATTTCGTAGCATATATATGACTATTTTATAAATTTTGAACATATGCCATCTAAATAATATTTTCCTCTAATTTGATTGTTTTAATAAAAAAGTTTTTGTTTTAATCTTAAAATTTTTACACTTTCTTCATCAATATTATTGTAAATATTGCTAAACTCTGGCTAATAATACTTTGAAGATATATTAATATTTCTATCAAATCACAAAATAAATTATGTCTACATTGTTGACCATCGAATAAAACAGTTTCACTTTGAGTTAAAACTTTATAAAAAATAAACATTCATTTAAAAGATACATTAAATTTTGCGGAAATTTTAGGGATTTCTTGAGTATGGTTTAGTCCAATTTGACACAAATAAAAGTAAATATCTAATGAAAGATAACATTATCGTTAGGTCTAGAATAAGTAATCAAATTTATTTTTTTAATGGGTAGTAGGTAAACATAATTATAAGATATACTCAAGGACATTTATGGAATACAAAACACGTGTTTCGGTAGTAAAAAGAATTTATCTGAGTTCAGATACCAGATTATTTTAAAATAATTAACTTGAAGAGGATAAATGTTAATTTAATTCTTTTAATTACAAGTTCAGGAGAAATTGGTTTTGGGTTTTGTTTAAATAGGTACTTTAGAGTTCAAACTTTAGATTCTGAGAATTGCTAACAGCGGTGTAGCGATTAATTTCATGCGATCTTCAAAATATCCATTGTGGTAGAGCTGGAAATATTAAAAAATATTGTGCAAGCTGACAAAGTAAATATGTGACTGGCAGAGTTGGGTCTGTATACGGGAGAAGCATTCAGTTCATGAATACTGAGTACTCTGCTGAAAAAGTATCAATGATTACGTGAATCTTAAATGCAGTATTCAGAGAGTACTTCTGAATACTACTTGTATTCAAGTATTCATATTACAAACCCTCAGAGTAAATCTAAAATGGCAGTCGACTATCAGTAGATGAAAAAATGGTTTGTACATAGGATGTTCCTCATAAGGACAGACACAATTTAACCAAATATACCTATACAGGGTTAACTATGACTTAGTACAAATATTGGGGATAGAGAAAATTCAGAATTAACGGAATCACCCTTCAAAAAAATTCCAAACTTATTCATAAAGCGAAAAAAAATTTTTTTTAAAACCTTATTAACCCCTAATTTCTCGGTGACTATGCCGCCTGTCAGCTGCGGGGTTAGGTATATTCTGTCAAAGTCGAAATTGTCAATGGTAGTGACAGAGCATCGCGTTGCCACGTGTAATGATTTACGGCGCTTTTAAAGAAAATTTTTTGTTAACAAAATATTAGATTATGTAATGAGAAACACGATATGGTAGCACTGAGAGTAAAACCTACCTTACTGATACTTCTAGAACTGATATTTGGAGATTTCAAGAAAGTTAAATTATTTTCTGTTTTCTAACTTGTTTACATTATAACTTGTCGTTGTAAAAATTGTTGTACTTGCTGGGGACCTCTTGGTTTTCCTCGACCATTTCATAAATAAAAAAATACTTTTTTTCTGTATGTATATCTATTGTAGTTTAAAAATGCTTTATTTTTATGTCACTAAGTAAAAAAGAAGTTTCAAGGAATTTTAAAAAGTATGGAATTGGTTCTTTTTTATTTTCAAGTTAGGTAGGTACATACGTATTTAAAACTCCAGCACGTGTAAAACAACATTCGTGGACATTGTACAATTCGTACAAATATACGAGGATTTGACATATTCTGTCTATTTGGAAAACGTATTTGATATTCTGCTGCTGCACGATATGCACTTTCGTCGCACTTCCCATAAATTAGTACCATATCCATAATTTCGGCGATTACACGAATTTGAATGTGCGAAAAGCAAATACTGAAAACTAATAATAGTAACGATATTAACAATTGTTAGGGTAATATTTTCTTTGTTAATTAAATAAATACCCAATAACGTTTTACTACTTTCTTTATTTTGCACTTTCTATCTTTACAACAACTCAACTTTGACACACCTCTTCTTCTTCTTCTTACATTCTTTCTGATCTACATTTTACAAAACATATATTTATGCCTACTTTACTACAGTTTAAACTAAGATATTTTTATTAACAAAATAATTGTCCACACAATAATCGACCATGTTTACATATTAAATTTTCCGAGGCGTTTACAGTGCTGTGTAATATTACTTTTCTGACCACTACTGCTCTTTGACATTTGTAGAGTATTATAAACAATGCAACCAACAACACAGTATAGGTTTATATCGACTGACAAGTGCTATGTGCGTGTAACCCTATGTCATGGAAGAAGTGTCTAAACAATACTAGAATGAACAAACCCACGATCGTACATAAAAGAAGATAATATTGATTGCCATAAGAATATTTATCTGAAGAATATAAGTTCTCGGTGTAGGCGGACCGAAGACTGAACGGTGGCGTTGACATTATAATTTTAGTTTTCCGTTTTTAGTGACAGTTTCAGTTTTAAACGTTTTATTCATTAAATAATGGATGGTTTTCTTTAAACATACGTCCTAGAGTTGAGAGCAATGCAGTGGAGTGACCGTTATCGGACAAAATTTTATAAATTAAAAACTGCCACGGGTGTATTCGAAGTTTTCTGTTAGTATTTCTTTCAATCAATTTTCTTAAAATAAATGGGCAATTTTATTAACTGCATCTACGCAAAGTGTGTATTTTGTGGCAAGTAATTCTGACGGACCTGTGAATGATGAGTGAAAATGAAGTTTTGGCAGTTTGGAACGAAGGAACGAAAAACGAATGCAAAATACTGTAGCTAACCGGATTAACTGTTATCTATCAGGTACTTAGGTATTATTATTAATAAAAATGTTTACTTTCGTTGTTTCTACATTCGGCAACGTTGGAACGTTGTGAGAAACGACCGCATGGTACCTAGTTGCACAGAACATATGCCTAGTTGACATATGTAGCCATCTTGGACGATGACTGATGACATAGGCGCCGACTTTCCGTAGGAAAAGAGGGTTTTGCCCCATTTTTTTAACATCGAGCTAGAATTCCGAAATAAATTTTTTATTGTTTTTTAGGCTTCCCTGAGCATGTGGTTAAAATTTTTGTACTTAGTCATAGTTAACCCTGTATACAAAGGTGCACAGGCAAAGTTACAGACCTTCAAAGTGCGACCAAATATTACGAAAAAAATTAATAATTACTTTAACTTGCAATAACCAACTTTGGTATATGATTTAGGTTTATCATTGGTCTTCTTTGCCTATGAGTTCAAGTAAATTGAAACACTACAAGTAGTGTCCTTAAAACTTCACACTAATAAATAGTTATTTTTATATTATTATTATTATTTTTTTCAGGGGCGGTCGGTTATAACAAATCTTTTACCTTTTGTACAGGAAATGTCAGAGGTCATGGACAGTAAAAAATAAGTCGATGCAGTGTATGCTGATTTTTCTAAGGCATTTCACCATCAAACATTGCTTGTAAAACTGGAAAATGTCGGCATGCACGGCAATTTACTCAGATGGATCAAATCATATTTGACTGACAGGTATCAATGTGTGAAAATAAATAACTGTACATCAAATTATATAAATGTTACATCAGGCATTCCACAGGGATCTCATCTTGTTGTTCTCATTGTTTATATATGATATTTATATCTGTTTTTCAAGTACAACATTTTCCCTTTACGCAGATGATCTTAAAATTGATAAAGTAATTTCTACAATAGATGATCGTATAGTTTTTTAAAAAGACCTTAATAATCTGGCTTCTTATTGTCAAAATAATAGATTATTTTTAAATTTTAACAAATGTTATTACATCACTTTCTCACGTTTGTTTAATAATGTAAACTTTGCATATACTATTGATGGCAATGTTCTTGAAAATGTAGATTCTGTTAAAGATCTTGGTGTAATTATAGACAAAAAGTTGACCTTTGAGTTATTGTTAAAAAAGCGTATCGGTCGTTAGGTTTCATTGTACGTTCTACAGTGTCATTTAAAAGCCCTTGTTCAATTATTACATTGTATAATTCATTAGTCAGAAGTCATTTAGAGTTTGCAAGTATAGTTCGGAATCCTATGTACTACGTTTATATAAACAGGTTAGAAAAAATTCAGATAAACGTCACATTATCGTTTAATAGACATTTGCAGTTCAAAACATATGATTTTTGTCTTCACCATTATAAAATGATAAAACTTTGTTCACGAAGGTATATAAGCTATGTTATATTCTTACATAAATTACTGAACAATAATGTAGATTGTAATGTCATATTAGAAAAATTACAATTTAATGCTAGGCATTACTATGCTAGATCAAACTCCTTGTTTTATATCAATGCCTATAACACAAGTTATGCAAGTAATTCACCTATATGTCAACAAAAGTATACAATTCATTATTTTCTACCATTGATATATTCAATTTGCCACTGTCTTCTGTTAAGCGTTTAGTAACTTATACATTTTTATAATTTTGCACTTTAGGTTAAGATTTACTTAGTTTTAAGATTTTTTCTCTTTTATATTCTTTTCTTTGCACACATAAATTTGTGCTGATTATCTGTGCAACCCTGTAATTGGAATGTTAATCCATTCTGTTGGGATGCCTTGTTCTTTAAATAAATAAATAAAATAAATTACATGCGCAAAATCAGTATTTTTTTAATAGCACGTGAGAATATGAATTTTTGGTTGAGACCGTAGGTCGAGACAAAGAATTATTCGAAAGCGCCATGAAACGATGATTTCGCACACGAATTATAAATATTTTTTGTCCTACTGTCCAAAGTATTGCAACTGTAGGTTTAATATTTTTCACTACCTTTTTATCTGAAGTTAGTGTCAATGTTAAAAGTGATATGATCTAGAAACAAGGTAACCGAACTGATCTCTGTCCTTCATTCTAACCACGAGGATTTTCGCAAAAGTTGGGAGATTTGTACGGGAGAGGGGGCAGCATATTACTATTAAGCAGGCCGCATTTGCGACCAGAAACGACTTACGTTGGTAGGCCCTAACTCACATCAGTACAGGAACAAGGGAAACCTCATTAATTCGGAGGGTGGTCAAACGCCAACCGGTATCAATCTCTCACATTTCAAGCCAACGTTCTTCCACCCTACCACATCCGCAGAGAGTGTCCCAATCCTCTCCACAAATTTAGCTGATTAGCGGGTCTACTGGCAACAGGATTTGAACCTGCGGTGGATGGTAAACACGATTCAAATCGTGACGCCTTAAACTGCTCGACCACCGATCGATCCGATTTTGTTTCCATTTTTTCGCGATAGCATGCTTTTGTTCATCTCCGTTAAAAATGGTTAATTTTGCGTACCTATCTACAGCGATTAAAAAAAGTCGTATTTTTTACAGTTAGATAAAAACTAATTTTCGTCTAATTTTTTGTCTTGACCGACGGTGTCGACCAAAAATTCACATTCTCACGTACCATTAAAAAAACACTGATTTTGCACACTTGATATAAAAATAACCATTATTTCTGCTACTGTTTGTTGTTGAAAATGTTTTTTTTTTATATATATATTTTATTAATAATATTGTGTGAACTAAATACTCTCTGGACTAAAGCCCCAACCAGCGTCGACCCACAATATCTACCCATATATTCTTTATTATTAGTTTTTGTAACATTTTTTTCTATATTAGCTTTAGTCCACACAGTAGTTAGTTCATACAATATTATTAATACTTAAAAATATATAAAAAACGATTACATAAAGGGTAAACCTTATTTAAGTAGGTGTTTGTCATATTTAATTTAAAATTCATTGACAAGCTAAAATGACTTTTGTCATTGTCGATATTTGACTTCAAATAATTTTAATTTATATAATAATTTTTATAGTTAGATATTTGACTCAACTTAAAGGAGGCCACCTGAAGAAACAATCCTAAAAATGCAAAAATAGGTCAGATCTCATCTATTGTGGTTGAATTTTCGAGTTCCCACTGTTTCAAAAGTGGAGTTAGATATTTATAGAGTGTTTTATTAAACCAGGTTAGTAAATTTAGCTAGATTAATTTCTTTAGATAATTATTGAATAGAACTTTGTCTGTGGAATTGTTCATTAGCATACCTAGATGTTTGGTATCAGAGAGCATATATATGACTTCATTAATAAGAATTGTAGGAGATTTGATTTATATTAGCTTAAAATACCTTTCTAATACAGTAAAAATTGTTGAAAATGGTTGCAAAATTTATATTCAGTGATCATGTTGACATGTTTTTTGTGCTAGGTTTCCTTAGGAGATGATTATCTATAGAGAAATATCTTAGAAATAAGATTAGCTAATGTTGAAAGATGGGTTCGATAAGTGTGGAAGAATCTTGTAAATTTCCAAATCGAATGATTCACCATAAGAAATATTTTTTAATGTTGAACAACAACGTCCTAGTGTAATAAAGGTACAACATGAACAAAATATTTTGCATACGGCTGAAGACAAAACGCAAATAACTACAGAACGTTGATCTAGAGAAACTGGATTATCAAGAACTTGTACAAAGGATTCTTAAACAAGATCTACCACATCCATATCATATTCAAAAAGTGCAAGAGCTATTGCCTCAACATTTGGAACGATGAGTTGTGCAAAATACTCTACCTAATATGAAATCGAAGATTTTTCGTTGCAACATAGACTGTAGTTTTGGTTTTTGCATGATGCAGAGATATTTTTTCAAAATATTTGGCCCCATTTCGAAGGTCTGTAACCCCACCTGTGTGGAACTTTGTATATAAGTATGTTTGCTTAAATTGCAAAATTTTTGCACCCCCTATACAGGGTGTCGGGAAAGTAATGGGACCCAGCTTAAACATAGCTTCCTGTGATCCAATAGAACCGATTTAGATAAACTTAGCTTAGTCCAAAAGTGCTTTTTTACAGGGCTTAAAAAAATTGTTTTCTTGTTATGAGCATAATTAACAAACGTCTAATCATGTTGAAATTTGGTACAGTTATGTTTTAGATAGGTACAATCATTGCGAAGGAGTAAGTAGTGCTAAATATCGTAGGGGGCGTTCTTGACAATTTTTTTGAAACTCATTTTTATGTATCGTATTTGTTGGTCCTATTCTGATACGCTTGACGGAAAATTATGAAGAAGAAATTAATTTTGCGTAGAAAAGCTATATCTGTTCCATGTAACTGTACCTTCTTCCTGCAGCTCCTCCATTAATTTAATTTTGACAATAAACAGCGATCACATCTGCCGTTTCTGATTTGGAAAACTGATTATGTCGAGGTATGTTTTCAAAATTTGACAAAATAATATTAATAATACAACTGCACAACGATAATTACTAACTCAGTACAACAATTAATATTAATCTGACAGGCTTTTGATCAAATTTGATCTAATTTAAGCGTATGAACGTCAGTTTGACAAATGGTAACTTGATCGAATTAGAAAATTTATTTCTATTTCAATGTGCGGAAATTTTCAAACACGTTTTTACCAAAAACGGTGCATTTTATCAACATGGAACAACTGAGTAGTTAGTTTCACACAATATTGTTAATACCTAAAAATATATAAAAAACAGCTTTTTAACATAGGCCTCTTTCGGTAGAATGTGTATAACTGGAAATTACATAAATTACACCAGTTATCTCGTATATAATATTACGGTAGTTTTACATTAATTTCTGTAAGTAACAATTTGTCACTTTTACCATTTATATAGTACATAAAACACTTGCACTATTCATGAATATTATTTTCGAGTTCGAGTACTGAATCATGAATACATATCTAAACATACATACCGTCAGATAAAAGTATTGAATACTTAAGTACTAAATACATAAATATTGTACTGAATACTACTCATGAATACATTGTATCCACTAATACCCAGATCAGGTATATCTTGTCGTAAATTCCAAAAGACAGAAGTTTAGTTTATATGGTATTGAATTGTCTTTTTATATATTTCTTTGAAATGACAAGAGAGAGCTAAAAAATAAAGGAATATAATAGGCAAATCATTAGTGATTTGAAAATCAAAAACAAATAACTTTGATTTTGTTGTAAAATATATTTGCAAATAAATTTGACATTGAGTATCTACTAACTTTACTAATTTTAATATACAAATAGTTACAAAAGTAATAACTTGCCCATGTTTTTGTGGTATAATATATAGTTTAAATTGAAAAATAAAACATAAAAATAGAATAAAATAAAATTGTATTAGAAAAAATAAATAAAAATAAAAATCTGAAAAATTCAATTGAACTTTGGTATATTATTGTATCAAAAAAGAACATTACTTGAATTATTGCCAAGCTATTTGACTACTAATTGTAAATTAATCAATATGGCAAATTTAATGTTTCTGATAAAAGGAAAGAATGCAACCAATTATATCCAGACAAAAATAAATTTTAATTCCTTGATACATAATATACTATTTTGTTATGAATATCCTCTTTATATTCTTAAAATTAGGGATATACATTATATGCATTAACTACAGAACCAAAAAAGCGCATCAAAAAGAAAAATCGATAAAAGAATGACCTCTTATACATTTATTTTTTAACAAATTTGTTTTTGCAACTTCAATTCTAACTGAAGGATGCAAACTAACAACCACTGACTAACTGAGGCCAGTTACATGTTTGAGTAGTTTCATAAAAGTAGAGTGTGGAACTGCATTGCTGAGCAATGGGCACGTAGGTTGTCCCAATAAGAAGGCAGTAGTAGTAAATGCTGCAGTCTGACGGATCTCTGATATATCCAGCACTTGTGCAAGTAACGGTGTTTGATCCGTCACTGGTGCCACTGTCGGAATCTGAGTTGTCGGAGGTAGTGGAGTTTGTTCCTGTTCCGGTTTCTGTATCTACAGATGTACCGTTATCTGCTGATACTTCATCGTCAACAGAGGGGTCTTCTATGTTTTCATTCGCAATTCCCTACACAAACAACAAAATTATGTGTATACCAATTGATTTATTTCAAACAAAATGAGTTATTAAAAGACGTATTTATACACACTTTAAAACAAACTCTTTATAATTCCTTCAAGTATACGCGCCATCGCGAATAGCCTTACCAACTGCAACATTTTAATACTGAACAATTCCCACATTTCATCTAACTGGAACGCTGAGGTACCGAATCGTTTATTTTATTTTATTTATTTTTTCAGTTGTACAAAATAAATCAACTTTGCTTTGCAAATCATTATAGATATGACAGCTGAAACGCAATGGAGAAAACTTTAAGATATTCTCGGAATTCAGTTATTTAATACAGTCAGATATTGAATGTATGGGGCAAAAAATTTTGGTATCGTCGGCATAGTAGTAAGATGTCAACGCTCAAGTCATTTACAATGTCATTAACAAATAAAGCAAATAGAAGGGGCCCAAGAATAGAGTCTTGAGGTACGCCATAAACAGCTTAAATTTCGACAGACCTGATACCATGGTACTCAACAAACTGTTTCTTGTTGTTTAAATAACTATAGAAGAAAGTTAACAGTGGGAAGACAAACCAGCGTGTTGAAGTTTTTTCAGTAGAATACCATGATCAAGCCTGTCGAAGGCTTTCGAAAAGTCAGTGTAAATAACATCAACCTGAACGTTGGCAACTAAGTTTTCAGCTAAGAATTGGGTGATGCGAAATTAATTTGTTACCGTGGACCTGTCGTGAATAAATTTGTGTTGGTAAATTGAAATTTGATTTTCAATGTGTGTCTAAAGTACACTATGTAAAGCTAATTCGAACCACTTGGACCTCAAAGGGGAACTAACTATTCTGAGGTAACTTCAGACATCGTTTGATTCCACCATTTCTACTTAATAATACTTAATTTCTATTGATTATTGGTAATGTCTCTGTATCTTAGCGGGCGCTGTACTTGACTATACAACTCTAAATGTCGACAATCGCTTTGTTTCTTTTATAGAATAACTACATCTCTTTCCGTCATTGCTAATCAACAGTTGCATTAATTTATTCTGTAAACAGTGTATAACGAAATGAGTGCCATTGTTTTTACACAAGACTCAAGTAAATAGACAAATATTATTTAACATAGAATGTGAATGTGAATGTGAACAGTTTCAAAGCAAGTAAAATAAAAGGCTTGGTGCTTATAACTCTTTTAAATAATAATATTAACAATGTATTGTAAACCAAAAATAATCTTAGATGCACGTTCTTAACAATTTAAATTAATGAAAAATTATCCTTTCATTCATGAATTTACCGATTCATGACGGAATACATTTGCCACAATGCTTAAGTGGATGACAGTGAGTTGTTGTTGAAAAAGTAGTTTACTCTTTGAACATCTAGAATAAAAGTAAGAGTATTGCTGAAGGTTATATATACCATATAGTTTATACTTTGTGCATATACAGTATGTCCACGGTTATAGTGGAAAGGAGGAAAAATATTTTTGTTTTCCATCATACGGAAAAAAGACATTCTTGATTAAAATTTTTGCTTGTCTTTAAAATGCGGTTGGCATGGAAAACTTTCATGTACAGGGTGATCAGAAAATCACTAAATATAAAAATTGTTCAGGAATAAACTGCCTTTGTTTTTTACAATACAAAAATATGTTATTAAGGAAAGTTGTTTAGAATTTAAATTTATATTATAATTTCAAGTTGTGCATGAATCGACCGATAGTTTTAGTTTATTCTTGAACGATTTTTATATTTACTGATTTTCCATGCCAGCTACATTTTAAAGATAAGCAAAAATTTTAATCAAGAATGCTTTTTTCCGTAAAATGAAAAATAAAAATATTTTCCCTCTTTTCCATGCTAATCGTGAACATACTGTACATATATCATTTTCAAACTTGATAAAAATTCTGTCCATTGAAGTAAGAAATACAGACATATGTTGAATAATTTCGAAATTACGCACCTTTCAGCTTAATTTAATTTTTAGATATTCTGCTTTAACTGCTCAATAGTAGGTACAGTTCTATATTTATTGCATGTAGATACGTTTTATCACAGACCATCGAAATCTAAAATATCCACTTCATCTGATTTCAACAGAAAATAACAGCAAAATCTTCTACTTACGAACGAAATCTCACTACTTACCAATGCACTGTTGATGGCATTCAGTAGAGGATATTTAGTCCCACATAATCCCAAGAAGTCTTCTGTTTCTATGGACCAGATCATAACACCACCAAGATTTAAAGATTTGGCATAGTTTACCTGATCAAACAAATGTACGATTAACATTTTTTGATATTTTTAATAACATTTAAAGCATATTGTCTGAAGCTATTTATGTTCCGTTTGGCGCAAGGGCTTATTTAATTCATTTTTATTATTTTTCAGAAGTGTGGCAAAAACCCAATAAAACTAAAGAAAAACATTTAAAGCGTTAAAGAAAAGTCTCAAAACTGAAACAGGAAATATTTTTGCCAGTTCAGTTTTTGGACATATGTACAGATTTGGAAAGTGAGGATCTTGATGGTGAATTGTGTTTTGCCGCTTGCGTGTAATTTATGTCATGCTACACGCATACTTCCACGACAGCGTGCTTCTACTGTTCGCATCAGGCAATGTTGCCAGGTGGGAAAAATTCAGTGCATGAGAATAATTTCAAAGAAGCATGGAGAAAAAAGCATGAGATGGCTTAATTTATCAAAAAACACCTCTTGACAGCTTAATTTTTAATTACTTTTGTAATGCCATTTTTATTTCATTAAAAAGCATTATGTTCTGCTATTTTATCATAATATTACATTGTAAGTAGGTACTTACAGGTACTTACTTAAAAGTTATTAACCACGTAACCTTTCTAATTTATTTTATTGTTAGGCCGGGCGAACGTTGAGGCGCAGTTGACGTGACGCAGGGTGACTCACGGGTCGTAAAATCTGTTGTTTCCAGAAAATGTAGGTACCCTTACGGAATAGAGTGAAGAATCACTGCAATACAGCGTGAATACAGCACACACCGCATATCCGTAGACTGTCATACCCGTTTCTGTATTCATTGCTAATTATTAAGAGAGCAGTCTACAATAAAGGACATTTCAAGTACCCAAATATTGTAGATACCTACCTCTATCTATTCAATTTTGCCCTCGATTTTGAATTTATTTCTCGTTAGGTCTTTGTTTTGGTAGATTTCAAAGAGTAATTTTAATAATTTTATTATTTCTTTTTGTGTCTATTAAAAAGCATGAGATTTCCTCGGAATGCACGAGGTCTCATGCGAAAGCATGACACCTGGCAACACTAGCATCAGGTGACCGGACAGTTAAATTTGCAATGGCGAATTGGCGTTGGCGATACGGAACCGATTACCGTAGTAGTGGGGAATACTAGACAAATGCACGCCGCCGCGCCTCTTCTACTTCGTACCTTCCCTAGGATGAAGCGGCAATTTCTACTTTCTCTGTAAAGATCCGCAATTTCCGATTCTGTATAGTGATAGATATTATTTAGTGTATGATGATATTGATGGTGATGACAATATTATCAATAATTCAATTGACAGTAAATTATTATATCTAAATAACAACTGCAATGTTGAGTAAAAATGTATATCGGTACCAAATTATGAAGTTTAATAAAATCAACATTACGATTTTGTGTTGTACTGTAAATTTCCCTTCATATTTATTCATATATCCAATGCCGTAAGCGACCAATATAGACACGTTATAAGGAGACAATTATATTTATGTTGAAATTTAATTGTAAGTAAAATCATCCCTTCTTAACCCCTCAGGGCTATTTAATTTAGATCGTTTAATATTTGGTACTCTATTTGCATATCGAAATTATGTTGGTTTATGTAATATATTTCTGCATGGTAGATTGTGTAATTATGCAAAAATTTTGTTGCCACTTTTAATTAAAGTACACTATTTCCATAGAGGGACAAAACAGAACAATTAACCGTTTACATTTTTGAACTTCTGTGGAATATTTTAATAATAAACATAGTGGTAAAGATTAATACCTTTATAAAAATGGAAACGTTGATGAAGTAAAATAAGTAAGGTTTTTTGGAATGACAAATTCAAAGTTGTGGTCAATTTAGGTGTATTTTTCTGAAGGCGCCACCGGCAACGATTTCGGCCTCTTTAATCCATCGCAACTTTTTTATGCTACGCTGTATGCCATTTTGGACTAGAATAATCGATTCTCCTACCTTATCTGCTTAAAACAGATTTTAAAGAAATGTTTTTTTGTTGAATACAAAAATTCCTGTGATAACAAAATTCCGATGATATTTGGCATTAAAAGTGACAAGATACTGTCAGTTGACTATCTTTTGTGTGCAGTTAACTATGAATAACGTTGGACAAGCTCAAATACATTTCATTTATGGGCTAGCAGATGGAAATGCTGCGCAAGCCCGTCGAATTTACCAGGAACGATTTCCCAATAGACCACTTCCGTCAGAAAGAACTTTCATAAGGCTCCATGCTAGACTGTGCGAAATTTGATCTTTAATTGCTCACGCTGAACATATTGGCAATAATGACACCACAACTAGAAGAAGCAATCCTACAAGAAGTGGAAGCTAATCCGTCAAGTAGTACGCGAAGATTATCTGAACAGTTTAACATAAGTCATCAAAGTGTTTGGAGGGTTTTGCACACAAATTTACTTTATCCGTACCACATTCAACGCGTGCAACCACTGTTGACAAAAGATTTTCCTGCACGGTTAGATTATTGTCGATGGTTTCTCCAAAAAACTGCGCAGAATCCCAACTTAACGTCTAAAATTCTGTTCACAGATGAGGCAACTTTTTCACGGGATGCCATCATAAACTACCACAATAATCATTTTTGGAACTCTGAAAATTCCCATGTTATTGGAGAACGTGGATTTCAGCAGCAGTTTTCGGTGAATGTGTGGGCCGGAGTTATTGGTGAATATGTCATTGGACCGCATTTTCTTCCTCCTCGACTGAATGGTGAGACTTACAGACAGTTTCTAGCTGAAACATTGCCTGGTCTGTTAGAAGATGTACTACTAGCAACCAGAAATGACTTGTGGTTTATGCACGACGGAGCACCTGTTCATTTCAGTCTTGCTGTTCGCCAACATCTTAGTGACACTTTTGCTCAACGATGGATAGGTCGGGGAGGACCTCAGCCGTGGCCAGCACGATCTCTAGACCTAAATCCTCTGGACTATTTCCTTTGGGGACATCTGAAGTCGCTCGCTTATCCAACGCCAGTTGTAGATGAAAATGATTTAAGAAACAAAATTGTAAATTCTTGTAATGTCATACGCAACACTCCAGGAATTTTGAAACGTGTGCGACAGTCGATGAACAGAAAATTACATGCTTGTATTGACAGTGGCGGTTCTCATTTTGAGCATTTGATTTAATTCAATTTTTATGCTATTTCCAGGTCAAGTAAATTTAAATGCGTTTTTCATGGAAACGGTTGCTCCTAGCTACTTCATTATTGGTGCCCTCAAAAAAATACACCTAAATTGACCACAGCTTTGAATTTGTTATTACAAAAAACCCCCGTGTATGAAATTTTATTAAATTATTTCGAATCAGTTGAAAGATATTTAAGAAAATGCGATTTATTTTCCCAACTTTGACACCCTGTATCTCGGTAACTAAGCGGTCCGATGTTCATATGCACTTTTTTGCTTAAAATATGATAAGGAATCACCCCTTGAAATCATCATAAGTCATCACTTAAGATACACCATGTATAACCTTCAACAAACGGTAAATATTACACTTAAATATTCATTTTACCTTTATTGCTATAGATCTGGCATTATCATATCCGACCCATTGATTATCCTTATAGGCGTAAGGTACTTTCTGCTCATCATCCCAAACTGTAGTCCATCCTCCTTCGAGTTGCAGCTCACAAATCTAAAACAATAGTTATCAAATTTGATTTCAAACGCCCTTGTAAAATTTGATTAAACTGTGCAGTTTTAATTAATTTTTTTTGCATGTATGATTTCCTTAGATGTGTTACTACGAACATATTACAATATAAGCTTTCTGTAAACACTACATTTTAATGCTTTATGCTTCATGTCCACAAATACTTTTAAGAATTAAAGCGAATTGTTTTTTTACATTTTGATGTTCGGATATATTTCATTTAAATGGTCTAGAAATTTTTATATTATGTATTACTCATGAGGACATATCCACATTAAAGCATACGAGGGTCCATTTGGTGCACGCTTTTTCCACTTCTATGAGGTTCTCATTCTTGTCTTTTGCAGTGATTTTTAATGGACTGCACTTACTTTGGCCAGAACGATACGTTCGTTAAACCTTTGGAAGACAATGGAGTTGGTGTGTTCTTGAATCATTCAGAATAAGTAATGACGAGTTAATCACCATACTACGAAATTAGAAATTTATAAACTCTTATGATTTTTTTATTAGAGATTTTTTTATGAAGAAGTCGATAAAGTAGCATTATTTTACGACTCTCAAAAGCCCTAACCGTCAAATTGCTTATCCGACATTCTTATGAATCCTTGAAATTATTGAGACAGAAATAAAATTTTATTTAGTTGTCTACCGGAAGATAATGAGGATCAAAATAAAAGTAAAAACTGAAAAATATATTAAATTTTACAGAATGTAAATCGTAATAGAAGATGTATCAATGTTAATAAATAGAACAGAAATATTTAAAAAAAGTATTTAGAAAGTGTGGCAGTGTATTAGCTGAAATAAGACCCAATTTGCGACTAGGACCATCAACATGTGTCCATGGCAGAAAATTTTATTTCATTTCAAAAAAATTTCACTGTAGCATACATTAGTTACAATACAGTACAATAGTTTGAAGAACACGTCCTTCATGCAATGCATATTTAACAACTGTACTTTTGACATTAAGAAAATGTTAATTTTGTCCATGTCCATGTTCTTATATGTACATATCCGGGATAAAAGTTTAAATTTTTTTTCCTGGGGAAAAAGTAATTTCATAAAAGTATAAGTAAGTTTTGTTACCTGTCAAGAGAGATAAAATGTCAAATTTTTTTCCCATCACAGAAAAAAATAATTTTTAAATGAATTGAAAAACTTAAAATTTGCTCAAAATATGACAAAAAGGCAGAAAACATACGGGAAAATTTCATTTCGAACTGCAGGAGGTCCAAATTTGAAAAAATGCCGTTTCTTTAATATTCCAAATACATTTACGAAGACCATAGACCTTATAAATCATGGACCGGACCTAGAAAGAGAGGTCCGCTGCCCTGATGTGTACAAGAGGGATGAAGCTAGTCCGGGCAAAAACAAATGTTCTATGACAGAAAAATATATAAACATAACCCGACAAAATCTTTCCTGTTAATATTGTTAATGATTTGTGTGCCTTTTGTGATTTAGTTGTGTTTAGTGTGTTTATTAGCAATAGTTTTTAAAGACTCATAAACTATGGTGGAGTCGGTCTGTCACCGTAAATGTCATACGTCTGTCATTTACGGTTTTTGTTTTTTTTCGGCCAATGATCTGTGGGTTTTTGCCCGGACTAGCTCTATCTCTATCGCACACATCTGAGCATCAACGATTTGTATAGGCAGAAAACGGTTTTGGGCGCGTCCATGATTTATAAGGTCTATGACAAAGACTAGTGGTAAAAAATAATAGGCCATGCAGGGGGACTAAAAATAATGTCAATACTTCATATACAGATATAGAGGGCTCATAAGTAAGAAGTTCAATATTGAATTTCAGTCTTAACTTTTAAACCGTTACTTTTGCAAGCTCAAATTTGGATGATAGACATGTTTCATTATGCAAGTATGATCAAAACTAAGTTTCAGAATTTATAACATTTTGACGGTGTAGCCAAATTAAACATGCTTTCAGAGTTTGATTGTCCTACAAAAAGAGCTGTAAGTTGTTTTATTCGATATCTTTTACCATTTTCGAGATAAACACATATTTAATGACTTCGGGAAATTAAAATGTAGAGAGAGATTTTCATATTCCACAAAAAACTCCTGTCGCAATAAAATAGACGTGCTTGAACTTTTACTTAAATAAAACGTAATCGACAAAAAAAAGTGGAAATATTTCATTAACCCACCTTATACCATTTTTTATGTAATACTATCTGCAAAACTGTCATTAAGCAATAATTCGTTTTTGGTTTAACATTATGAAAGACTTAATGGCTTTCCAGTGTTGAATGGATATATTCCGATTATATGCCAATTTGCTGTCAAATTTGACAATTATATCCTGTATTAGAAGCGTAATAAACTTATATCTATTGTGCACTTACTTCGTTATATCCCAACATTCCCGCCTCTAAAGTGTAGGGTCCAGAATTACCAGCACCGCTGGCCGGCGCGCCTAAAGCAGTATTTGAGGAGCTTGTTAAGGTGAAGGTTCTTCCATACATTCCTAAACCTAAGGCTAGTTTCTGTGGGTCTGCGCCTCTTTCGATCCATCCATAAATGGATGCATTCTAAAAATTATTCCATATGCATATAAGAGATAAGAGAAGAATAAGAAAATAATATACCTAAACTAATCTTAAACATAAAAAATAGTAGGGGAATGTGGTATGAGACGGCATAGCGGCTTAGAAGGCATAGTCGATGAAACTCAACAATCCGTTGACTAGTGGCGCCACGGGTCCATCACTAATGCAAACTCGTCACATCGTCGTGTCGCAATCCTGCCGACATACAATATTCCAGCTACTACACTCCGACGGCGAGCAAAAAAGGAGAATCTTCTAAAGGATATTTGGGTGGCCAAAAATCTACATTTACTAAGGATCTCGAAAAACAAATAGTTAAGCACTTACAAGAGTTAGAGGTATGTTTTTTTGGGATGAGTACAACGGATTTGAGAAGACTTGCCTATCAAATAGCCGAAGCTAAAAACATTCTTCAGAGAATGAAATGGCAAGTTTGGATTGGTTAAGAGGTTTTAGAAAACGATACCCATCTATATCACTTCGGATACCAGAAGCTACGTTGGCAGCCAGAGCGCGAGGCTTCAATAAAGTTCAAGTGCAAACATTTTTTAAATTGCTAGTTGATCTTCTGAAACAACAAAGTTTTGAACCTCATCAAATTTGGAATGTTGACGAGTCTGGATTTGGTACAGTCCCATCACAAAACCCAAAGGTGTTTGCGACAAAGGGCAGAAAACAAGTTGGTCAATTAACGAGCGCTGAAAGAGGTCAACATTTGACAACAGTATGCTGCGTTAATGCTCTTGGAAGTTTTATACCTACAGCCTTCATTTTTCCTCGTAAAAATATGAAAGCCGAACTAATGGACCGTGCTCCTACTGGCGCCGTTGGTTTTACCCAAGAAAAAGGATGGATGAATGGGGAGGTATTCCTTAAGTAGATGCAGCATTTTGTCAAATATGCAAAGCCTTCGAAAGAAGCCAAGGCGTTATTGCTTCTTGATGGACACTCAAGCCATAAAAATTTGGATGTCTTAATTTATGCTAAAGTAAACAACATAATTTTATTCTGTTTCCCTCCTCACTGCACCTACAAAATGCATCTATTAGATGTTAGCTTTTTTGGTTCACTTAACACATTTTACAATCAAGAGTAGTATGTTTGGCTAAGAAATCATCCAGAAAGAACTGTCACACAAGTAACTGAGCTATTCAAACAAGCGTATTTTCGAGCAGCCACAGTTTACAATGGTCAAAATGGATGTCCTGCGTGTGTTATTTATCCCTTAAATGAGAATATTTTTCCTGAGTGGATGTTTGCACCTACAGATGTCACAGATAATGAGCCTGGAGATTTTTCTGTTACTATTATGCTGGATGACCATGGCGAGGCGCCGCTATTAGATATCCAGAACTCTTAGTCGAACAACCAAGATAAAGCAGAAGAACCTACGGGATTCCGGAAGAAGAAATTGGGGCAAGTTGTTCTCATCCCGATGGCTTCCCATCCAACGATATATCAGAGGCAGGACCTTCACAGCCTGTGAACTCTCAGTCCAATAATCAAACTGAGTCCAACTATAGCAGATATTTCCCCATTACCCAAATCTACACAAATAAAGCGAATAAATCCCAAGTAGGGTAAATTCGGAATGTTGAATACTTCTCCAGATATAGCACAACTGAAAAAAAGCTGCAAATTTGAGGAAATCCGCTCGACAAGTCACAAAAAGAGTTTTATTGGCAGCTTCTAGTGACGAGGAAGAACCGTTTGCGTCGGATGATGAAGACCAATGTTGCATTTATTGTATGAAGCCTTGGACGCGTTATTTGTGATATCTGTAAGTAATTCTACTTACTAAATATAATAAATAACCCGTTTTGCTTACTTTACTGTCCATTTGGAGGCTTCAAGAGCTTACCACTTAATGTATGCCATCTTACCCATAGGGGGTATGCCATCTTATCCATAGGGATAGGGTGAGATAGATTTTTGTTACCTTTTTATTTTTGATTATTTTAAGGAGAAACTAAACTTTTTGTTCAATTTTCAGATAGTTTATATGCTATTAATAAACCACTTATTAATACAAAATGACTAATTATTTCAATTGCCATCTCAGACCACGTTCCCCTACACAGAATTACATCGTTACAACAAAAATAAGAAATAACTGCGAAATTTAGGTTTAACAAAGTTGAAAATTTAGTTGAAAAGAATTTTCAAATAGAAAAAATATGATTCCCTTAGAAAAGAGTACTTCTGTAATCAAATGCTAATAGTTATGCAAATTTTTAAGTTTAACTATAACATTGCTAAACTATTTTTTTTATTTACGTTTAATTTGCTTGTTTACTCGATATTTTTG
Source organism: Monochamus alternatus (assembly GCA_037114965.1). Lineage (NCBI taxonomy): Eukaryota > Metazoa > Arthropoda > Insecta > Coleoptera > Cerambycidae > Monochamus > Monochamus alternatus. Next base: position 43,997,645 of record CM073427.1, on the reverse strand, counting down.
TGTGTTGTTGAAATCTTTTCTTTCTTTGTCACCCAAATAAAAATTTGGAAAAACTGTATTTTTTGTTGTAAAAAAAAGAAAGAAAATAAAATCATTCAATACTAGTCTCCTAGTCAATGAAAATAAATTAACGTACGAAATTTTTCAATGGTGTTTTTTACTCGTTAATATTTTTCTATGAAGATCTCGTTTTTTTCTTTTTTTCACCCAAATTAAAATTTTGAAAAACTATATTTTTTTTGTTGTATAACTAAAAGGAAATACAATTATTCAGTGCTATTCTCGTTGCCATTGAAAATAAATCAATGTTCGAAATTCTTCAATGCTGTTTATAAACGTTAGTCTTGTCCAGGTAACCAAAACGCAAATGAAATAAATGTCAATTTCTCGGTTTCACCAATATTTAGGCAGTGGTTTCAAGTTAGAAATATGTATACAATTAATATAAAGCAAGAAGTACGTGTGTGAAATTAGTCCTTGATTACAGCCCGAACATATCTTTAATTATTGTTAATTATTACCACTTTCACCAACTCTATATAGCTTTCCTGTGCAATAAGTGACACAGTAGATGCAAGGAATATAACTTCAAAAAATTAGTTTTATTTTATTTAAATGGCAAATAAATTTATTAGGCCGTTAATAATATAATATAACCTTACGTATAATAATTGTCTATAATGTAACTTTAAACGTACTGTAACTTATATGCTTATTTTCGCCCAAAGAATATCTACTATTTAAAGTGTATGCACATCTTATGTAAGACATCTTTTTGCATATATTTGTAACTTAGTTACAATATTTGCATATGATAATCCACCGTTAGACACAGCAAAAGTTTAATTGCAGCATTGAATAACACCTGAAAAATTTAGAGGAAATAGCCAAAGTCATTCGTCAGCGGAAGCAGTAGACATAGTTGAAAGAGACCCATAAAAATATAAAAATTCATCGCAAAGTTTATATATTTCCATAGATTTTGCGTAAGAGGAACAAAGTAAATAGACAATAGTAGCTGTTTGGTATTTCAATCGAAGACAGTGTGGTTAGTGCACACGACTTTGGGCAGAAGTGCAAGATGAGTGTGATGTTTCACAGACAAAAATATATATATGCGTACATAATTTAGGCTGTAATTTCTTGTCAACTGTTTCCACTTAAGTTATAAGATCATGAGCTACAAAAATTTATCATCGTCGCTAGTACTATAAGCAGTACACTATCTTTATCTTCTCCTTAATCAGTACAGATCTCAGTTAATAGCTTCATCGCAATATTGGTTAATTTGAACATTTTCAAAACAGATACACAATATTGTCACAGATTTACTAATCCATCTTTTTCGTTCACCAGAAAAACAATCCGTTAATTAATCACTTATATTTATTAACTACTCTTTACACTACTGAATACTAATTACAACTCAATTAATCACTATCTAAATCGCTCTGAATCTCCAAGAAATTTCCAACTAACACTCCAATTCAAGACTATAATTCCAGACTGCCTAACTCGGCCGTTTATTCTTCTTTTATAGACCAAACGAATATTCCAGGTATTTTCTAGCATCTCTAGATACATTTTTCAGACGACTCTCTAACGCTTCTCGTCGATTCCCAATATTTCCAGTCGCGCCTCGATACACGGCATTTGTTTGTTTACCAGGATGGCATAGGGGCGATCGGAGAAATCTAGCGTTTTGCGATACCACAGTCGTCGAATTGGGTGCGAGTGGGGCAAATTCTGTGACAATATATACAAAATTAAATTATTTGAGGTTATGTACCCTACAGACACAATGCACTGATTTCCTTCACTACCTCGGAAGTCTAGTAACTAGTGCCACAGTGGACACATTACATCAATATACTCGTACTAAACGCCATTTAGAAATTACGCCAATTATAGCAAACACCATAGCGTAGCTAGTGCGCACTAGTTCGGGATACCAAACACAGCCAATGTATACCAGAAAGAATATTTACAATTTTCAAATCTGTATTTGGCATATTTTCAGTTAATGTCTATAATCAAATGAACAATCTAGAAATGTATTAAAGTCTATTTGAATCCTAATAATATTGCATACTCTTGGGAATCATAGCTTTCTTCTTTTCAACACATTTATATGATTTTGATCAAAATAGTTTTAACTATGCTTACCACATTAAGAAGTTGGGCACTAGCAGTTGTATCGATCGATGATGCGTAAAGAGGAGCATTTTGACCTGTAACTCCATCCCAATATGCGTGGATATCGTATGCCATTATGTTTATTAGGTCCAAATATCTGAGAAATAATATGTTTGTACTGTAAGATCGAGTATTCTTCTCTTTGAATTATAATATAATACAGCTTAGTTTTTATTAATATGTTTGTTCTATTTAGTCCGTAGCAGTTTTAACAAAATGTGCTGAATGACTATTATCTGCGTCTGTCAAATTAGACATGCTCTGTATTTTGAATATAAATTAATAATTTATGTTTTCAATATAGGATCTTCTACAAGCTCTGTGACAAACATTAGCAGATGGTAAGATTAATGACAACCATTTTATCTTGTATGAACATTAGTCCGATGGGTTTTTGTTTAGAAGTTACAAGCATTTTAAAAATATATAATTTAAATCAACGTAGCTTGATACAAAAAATGATGGTTGCTATAAAAATAATTATTATTTGTGTTTTAAAGTTTAAACATTAGTTAACCGTTATTAATCAAATTAACAAATCCTAATGCTATAATAATTGTTATAAATGTAAATCCTTGACTCGAATGCAAGCCTCACATCGAACTAAGGAGATGAGATTTGGATGATTCCTTATCTAACTAGCTTCATCCTGACGTCTTTAAAGTAACTGCTGATGGATAGTGTTTTCAACATAGTAGACAAGCTGTTTCATATGTTCCCATAAATAAAAGTTCAAAGCATTTAGATCTAAGGAACACCGTGGCCATGCTACTGGACCTTGTTGATCTATCTATTTATTCGGAAAATGATTATTTAACCAAGCAATTACTTGTCTCTCTCTACGTGGTGGCGCACCATCGTGCTGATACCACATATTTTGAACAATATTAAGTCCTATGTCATGAATTAAATCAAAAAAATTGTTTTCCAAATAAGTTCTGTACAGATCTGTGTATAAACGATTATTTAAAATAGCTGCAGGCAGTAAATTATTGTTGAAAATGTTAAACGTTGACACTGAAACGTTGCTGAAATCGTCTTCATCTAATTGCATGAGAATTTTGTATCGTCCAGACATGTTCATTATTCATACCGTTTATACCATTATTTATTCATTATTTATACCGTCCCTAGTAAAACACTCTTCATCAGATCAGCGAAATGAATCATGTTATGCATGTTCGCCGAGGAATATTTCCAGCATGTAACGTGTGTACATTTAGGCGATGCAACTGATGTAACATTTCTGTTTAATATATATAAAATTCGGTGATAAATGAAGATTACTTCCTATACACCGAATTCTAATTGAAGAATTGTCAATGACAAACAACATCTATTATATCTTCTTCGTCTTTACATTCACTTTAATATGACGAATGGCCTTTTTGGAGATTACCTTCCCCTCAAATTCTACGAAATGATATACTAAAGACTGTGTGGGCAGGGTGATGTCTATTTGTGTATCGTAGGTATTCCTGGGCTGTTTGTCTGGCGTTCCCATTGGAATATCCATATACGAAGGCAATATCCGCATACTTTTCAGTTGTAAATGAACGGATTTTTCATTAAGTACTTTAACGTTAAGTGTCAAATAAATAAACAAAATGACACACTTAATAATTATTGTTATAGCAACTATCATTTTTATTTATTATGCTACTTTGAATATGAAATTATATTTTGTAAAATTCTTGTAACTTCTAAACAAAAACGAATCGGAACTATGTTCATATAAGAAAAAATGTTTGACATTAACCCAGTTACAATTTGCCAAAGTTTGTCGTATAGCTTGTAGAGCACCCTGTATAAAATCGATAAACTATTAGAAGCTAGTTAATAAAAGAACATTGTTTTATATACAGGCTGTCTCACATAAGAGGGTCACTCCTATGTGTCTTCCTTAATATGCGAGACTCGTCAAAAATCTTTAAATATTTTTTGTTGCATTTTTGAGGCCTTTATTAATATTTTCGTATTTTCTAGTTTTAAGCTTACCTTTTCTGTTTAAATTTAAATAAAATTTGTTTCTAATTCAGCACTGCTTATTTCAGTACTCAAGTAAATCACTGAATCAATTAAATTCATATTTTGATAATTAAGAGCATCTCAACTCAAACGTAAAATCACTATGGATAATTTAAATTAATGTGTAATCCTCAAGTTATAACACATTCAAAATGATAGTTTTTCAAACCATAATGAATTTTAACAATTTTGAAACAAACGGTTATGTAAAAATTATAATTATCGAGTGTAAATACTATAACAAGAACAAACAGTTTGTCAAATGGTGATTTGACTGAGGTAATAGATTTATTTTCATAGCTTGCAAGATTTAGCGTAAGCTACATTGTCTGTATTACAATTATTTTAAAGACCCAATTGCTTCTAATGTGAAAACCAATAAAATAATAATTTTATAAGAAAATCTGTTTCATAAAAAAGTACATTCTGTTTATTATTTTTTTGCAATTGGGGTCTTTAAAACAGGTTTTACATTATCTTGAGCAACACGAAAATATTTAGTTACATTTTTTTTCTAAAATTGAAAAAAACTGTAATAAATACAAAAAAGGGCAACATGTAGTATATTCCATGAAAGACGAAAAACAGGCAATTTTTTGTGGCCATAGCCACATAGCCATGGCCACCTGGAGAACACAGCGAACTACATACAATATTTTCAAAAATCTGTTTATACCAGATGAAAGGTATCAATATTGCAATCAAAATTTATTACCAATAAGTTTTCTCTATCTCTTAAAATAAAAAAGTTAGACAGCCTTATATTTTGGGTACTTTACAGGTTTCTTTGTTATTACTCATAAAGTTGGCCATGGTTCTCAAATTTGTTTTCACAAGCATAAAGGCCTCCAAAGATGCAACAAAAAATATTTAAAGATTATTGACGTGTCTCGCATATTAAGAGAGATACATGAAAGTGTCCCTCTTATGTGAGACAGCCTGTATATATATTTATATAAAAGAAGAAAACATACCGATACTATCTGCAAAATTAATTTTAAAATAAAAGCAGATAAATTTTACTTTTATATTGTTATGAGGTGTCTGTCTGAGAGAATGATAAGCTATAGATGACACAGATAACACTCATAGTGAAATCAGTTGTTTAAACCAAAATATGTTCATATGATATTTATTTATGGATTCAGGTTCGTTGGCCTATTTAATTTGACAAGGTTTGTAAATAATGCAGAGGATGTTTATGTTTATAATGATCTTTCTTCAGAAAACATATTTATTCCACAAAATAGAAAAAAAAAGTAAAACAAACAGGTTAGAAAATATAAATATGACAAAGTTAGAAATTTATTTATTACTGATTTTTAATTTGCTATCCCGTTATTAATTTGTTTTGTATACAATAATTGGAAGATTTGACATAGTAGTATCTAGCTGTAATAATGTTTTCATAAAATAATTCAGTGGCGTACATTTTTTCTTTTTAAAGGACCACACTGCTCAGTTCTACGTTACTGGCCAATATAATACAATTTCAAGTAAGATGTGAATTAAAAGACCTTCATTAATGCATATGAGTCGCAACTTTATTGAAATTTCGGAGAAGATATAATTGAAAATGCTTATACAGGGTGATTCAGACTGATCTAAAAATATTTGGGAATAGATGCGCCATGAAAATGGAATTTTAATATCGTAAACAAAATATAGTTTAAGAGAAAAAAGTTCTAGTAGTTTCAACCTTTACATCGCTGGGCTACTGTAGTCTAACCAGGCGATTTCAAATATCCGATTAATTTTTTGTGATGCAAGTTCATTAGTTTTTCAAATATTAAAAATGACTTACGTGTAGCAACTCGTTTTAATTTATGGTGAAGTGAAAATGCAATTTCCCGGTAAACATGTGCCAAATGAAGCTACTTTTACAACGGTATGCAGTGAGTGCAAGTGTAGTGAAAATACTAGCATGACGTGGGAAATTTGCAACCGAATCGTGGAAGAGATGGAGGTCTAAGGCGTCCACGGCGTATTGCAGCAGTATGGCGTATCATACACGAGGATCATTTATATCCATACCATGGCCGTCACAAACTCCTTACTTTAAATTATTTGGATTAATTTTTGTGGAGATATTTGAAAAATTAAGTATATTGCACCGAAGTAGACACTATTGATGATTTACACAAACGTATCATAGCTGTTCCCAATAACTTACAAGTTGAAAACGATCAACAAGCAGAAATATTTGTGTTAGTTGGTAGAAACTGATAAGACGAACCCAAAATGTTGTTGCAACATCAGATATACCAAACTATTTTATTTATTAAACCCATAAGTTAATTCTATTAATAATTAATAACAATAGCGGCAAAAGCAGTTCAATTTGCCGCATTATAATAGGTGTAAAATATAATTTATTTCTTTCAATTTTTTATCCGGTCGCCGATTATACATCTTATCAGGTTTTACTGTGGCCAGTTTCCAGTGCCGAGCGGAAGGTTTTTTTTATAATTATTTCGAATCCGCTGTACATTCAAACATTTTTTTTTTGATAAGTTTTGAATCACCCTGTATTAGCAGAACTTACTGTGACAATGCCGGAACGTCATACGAGAGATCTACTGATGAAGAAGTCGCCGCCACTGCCGCTGTTAATAGAAGACCATGTTGATCGAAGACTTCACGGAACTCCTTGATAAGCGTCACGTAATTTTGCTGCAAATATAACGTACATTATTTCGGTCCAAATTTACATAAAATCTAATAATAAATATAAACTTCAGAGCGTTAATTAATTAAATACCACGTCAGCTGCTGCTCCTCCACGTTGTGCAGGATATTCCCAATCTAAATCAAAGCCATCAAAACCGTACTTCTGAACCAAATCGAGTGCACTTTGAATAAAAACGGCTCTCAATGTTGCCGAAGCAGCCACTGTTGAATATTTAACAGATCCTTCATTCCAACCACCTATAGCAAGCAGGGTTTTCAGAGCGGAATTGTTATTCTTTAAAGTATTGAAGCTTGCCAAGTTTCCTAAAAATAAAGACATAGGTTTTAATAATTGAAGTACGAATGTAGTGAATGTGTATTAAGGATACATCTGAATATGTTTTAGGTAGTTTATTATTAATGCAAAACTTAAAAAAAAAACGCACAGATTGGTTAATTTTTATTCCCATCTATTTGAAACAAGATAATTCATCAGAAGATGCTAACAAAATTACATGTTTTCAAAAATGAATACAGAGTAGTCCAACGAAATGTATGCACCGGGAGTTACATCTTTTTGTGAAATTGGAAGGAAAAATGCTCAGACATCACAATTTTGGTTTTGAGGGGGACACATTTTAAGCACATTTTTCAATCCGTTCTTTAATCCTCCTAGTCAATGGCACTCCTAAAATTTGAAATGAAAAGTAGAGTCGAGTGATACATCATTTGAAAGGGCACAAAATTATTTTTCCAATGATATGCCATTTGCTGGATTCTACTTGGATAGTTACTACAAAAGCGACTGTAAAAACCTGAATCCTATAGTTTTCGTATTCGTGAAAAAAACACCTAAGTACTAATTGTTAAGGCGGGTCCACATATAACGAACAAACATGAACAAACCTATATGAGCATAAATGGACAGACGTGAACATACAATTGTAAAAGCATTCGAACTCCCACAAACATACTGAAACAAATGCAAACACTGTCTCTGATCCAGTTTAGGTGAGGGGTGTTGCGAGAAAAAAGGAAATTAATTATTGCAACGTGAACTTACATAATTTTATATGAATTATTGAAAAAACAAAAAGAGAAACGCAACCAGCAATGGTGGATGGTGGCCGTCGTAAATAAATAATAAAATTAAGTCATTTGGCCAGTCCATATCTGATGTTAAAAAGTAAATGAAATAAAACGACAGCCTTAAGCCGGGGGCACATTGCACTGATACCACGCCACGCTACGTCATGTGAAGTATCGTCAGAAGGATCTGGCACCGTGTATTCTTATGTATTTTTATATATTGTGTGCACATTGTTCTGACGCTACATCATGCCACGCCATGCAACGCCATCCGACGTGTTGCGAATCCGACTTGTTCGATTTTCAGCGAATCCGACTTGTTTGATTTTCATCATGTTGCGTGGTAACAGTATGCACCTGAATTTCATGTCAAACATAAAATGACAGACAAAATTGATGAAATTTTGTTAAAGTTAGATGGAGAAATCTTTATTTTTGGTATCTCAACACTGAACTAATGACTTGTTATAATATAAAATAAGGAATAGATTGTACCATTTGAATATATAAAGTCGACATGTCATAGAATAGTTAAATAATTAAATTATAACTGTACGAAACCAAATGGAATATTTAAATCAACATTGTTTATTCAAATTTATATTACATGAACTGTTTATTTTATTCAATTAATCTCCGTTTTTTACATTTGGAGTGCTCATCAAGGTGATGTGGCGCTGGTGGCTCGCAGTCTCTACTTTCTCTAGTTTTTTCAATTTCCTTAGTGTCTCCAGTTTCTTCTGCTTCTTAATTATTTTCATTCAATAGTTCAACTGTCAGGAAATTCTCTAAATCAGTGTGAATGGCTTCATCAACGTTTCAAGTTTGGCCTTTGCCAAATTTTTTACTACTGCGTTTTTGAAACACAGAAATTGTATTATGCATTAACCAGTGTCAGTGATAAAATGTAACGTAACGATGCATAGCATGGCGTGGTATCAGAGCGGCCCCCGTCTTAAGACCGAGGACACATTGCTCTGATGCCACACCACACCACGCCATGTGATACGACGTCAGAAGATCTAACGCCGTGTATTCTTATGTATTGTGTGCATACTGCTCTGACGCTACACCACGCTACGCCATACCATCCGACGAGTCGCAAATCTTCTTAGATTTTCATCACGTCGTGTGGTGTAACGTGGTGTCGCATGGTAACAGTGTGTACGTGAATAAGATGTCACATGCATAAAATAATAGAAAATATTGACAAATTTTTGTTATTTTAAAGATTTGCGAGCATGAATGTCTCTATAGTATAGTAAGAGCTATAGAGAACAAATTATGAGAGGAGAAGCTTAGGAACAAATTAGACAGGAAATGTTTTCCACAGCACATTGTTAATGAAACAGCATACATTTTAACAACTTTAACTAAATGGATTAAGGTACTTAAATGCATTCATCCTCGACTCACAATTTGAGTTTGACCTTCGTTTGATGAAATACGCGTTAAATTGATAGAATTGTTGAATGTAACGTAAGGTGGCATTGCATAGAGCAATGGACACCGGCTTTATTCTAAATTTCACAAAAAACCGTCGATACGTGCCGCGCACGACGATCTTTTTTCTTTGATGTAGCAACAGGCGATGGATCGTGTTCGTCGATGCTCCACGTAATTTGTTTGTGATTGTCGTAATGTCCACATGTTATTTGTTCGTATATGTATGTTCATGTTCGTTCGTTATATGTGGACTCGGCTTTAGGAGTCAATGCAACTACAATCAATCATTAAATTATCTTAACCAAAAACGGTATGATTTAAACGCAAATGCAGTTGGAAGGGTGATCAGGGACGAAAGGGGCAAAAATGTAAACAAAATTTCAAATCTATTGTAGAGTTTACTGCCGTTTTATCAATGAGGACTCAATTAGCCCCTTGCTTGAAGACAATGCGCTACAATAGGTTTTTTTATTTCTCACTTTTTTATATAAAAAATAATCATTGTTTACGTTTTTTGTTAAACTAACATAAAATACCTACTAAGGGAGAGAATATAGGTACACGTTTCATTTAGTAAGTACCGTCAGTGAGTCCGTTCTGTGCTTTTGAAGTAATTTCAATTGATATGGTTTATTACATGTCAGAACGAGTTGAAATTGTCAAACTCTATTTTCAAAATAATATTTGTGCTAGACTTACTGCTCGTTTGTTTAATAATCAAAATGTGAATGATTCTATGTTGTCAAATTAATAAAAAAAGTTTGTCGATGCTGGATCTGTCTGTAATGTGAAATACCAGCCGCAGCGACCAGTCAAAATTGAACCTCTGGAAGTTTCCGTTTTATGGCATGTTGCATTGGATCATACTCAAAGTACCCGACAACTAGCTCGCGCCTCAGGTGTCTCCCGTTCGTCCGTAATAAGGATTTCAAAAGGACACAAATTTCACAAACTTAATGAGGATGATCCTGGTAGACGGTTGAAGTTATATGAAGAGATGAGCCAGTGTTTAATTGAAGACCCAAACTTTATTATTTGCTTTTCCGATGAGTGTACATTTTCTTTGAATGGTGCACTGAATAATCATGATTGCCGTTACTGATAGTAACAATATCATAATGCTGATCGTCTTCATTTCCAGCAAGATGGAGCACCTCTATACTACGTTATTGCTGTTAAGAGAATGTTTAAACAACCGACTCACAATTAAATGGCCTGCCAGGTCACCCAATTTGTTGCCATTGGACACATTATTTTGGGGACGCAAAAAATAAATATTTTGCTACCAAACCTGATTCTATAGAAGATCTTCGCCAACGCATTGCAACTAAGTGCAAGAACATAATACCTGATATGCTACAAAATGTTCGGAGTAGATTTAAACTCAATTCTTATAATTGTGTGGAAGCAGATGGCTCAGAGTTTCAACATCTCATAAAACTTTTTAATGAGTCAAAATAATAAATCTTTAAACAAATCAAAAACATTAAAAAGAGGTAGCTTGAAACACTGAAACAAAGTAGTGGTCGCCTTGACTCCTAACAATTATGTGTACATTTTCCCCCTTTTGTCCCTGATCATAACTCACCGACCCAACTGTATTGGCATTTAAGTCACAAAGTTTTTGGTTAAGGTAATTTACAATTGATTGATTGTGGTTGTACTGACTCTTAGCAAGTAATTCTTAGGTGTATCTTCACGAATATCAAAACTATAGAATTTAGAGTTTCTACCGCCGTTTTCGTAGTAACTGTCCAAGTACAATCCAACAAATAGAGTATCATTGGAAAGATAATGTTGTGGCATTTGAAATGATCACTCGATCCTACTTTCCATTTGAAATTTTAGGGGTGTTATTTTTTGCAGATAGGGGAATGAAGAGGCGGGTTGAAACATGTGCTTAAAATATACCTCAAAACCAAAATCGACGTGTCCGTGCATTTTTGCTTCCAATTTCAAAAAAAGACGTAACGTCCGGTGTATAGTTTTCTTTGGACCTCTCTGTATATGTATATACCAGAAGGATAGGTGAAAGCGAAAAAAAACCGGTAGAAATTGGGAGAATTCTCGATTATTTCTCTTTGTATTTTACCATTTTGTGTCATGATGTGTATTCTGGACGATTTGTCGGCACAATTTTGGTTAACAGACCTGGGACCTACTGTCCGCAGTCAATAGCCAATATTTATTAATAACATTGCTACTATATTAATGATAATGAGATTACAATTTCATGTGTCCTCAATATGGTTATAAAATTGTAGAAGGTGTCGTTAATGGCACATTAATTTGTTTGTTTGAGATGGTAATACTTTCTGGAAACAACAGTTCTCATGGAATGGTGAAACTTACCATTATTTACTGCTAAATATGAGTCTAGTAGATCTATGGTACCATCCGTGATTATACCAACAAAAGAATAAATTAGGTGGGTACAAAGAGTAGGATCAATGTCACTGATGGTAAATTTTCCATTTCCAGTTCTGTATGTTGACCAGGAGCCATGGTAGCAAACAACTTTGTCTGAAAACAAATTTTAAGAATATAAATGTAGATAATAATATAAATCGCTTTAACTTAATAATGTACAACATTTTTTTGTTATTGTATACAACATATTTTAGATATTATACAGAGTATTTTTTAAATATGTCGTACGATGAAGTTGTTTCTAGAATTAGTAAATTTGTATCAAACAATTTTGAAAACATCAAACATTTTGTAATAAATGTGATAAATGATCCAAAAGTTCAAAATTTATTGATTTAAAAATTGATAGTTATTTCTTTCACCATATAATAATAATAAAGTGTCTTTATTAACAGAACATAATAACAAATACATATTTATGAAAGACGGCGAGATTCAACAATGTTGCTCTTCCACCTAACCGTCTGAAGGTTAAATCAACTAAGAAATCAACTTACTACTAGAAATAAAAATATAATAGAAAATTGAAAAAAGCAATAAATTCAATTATTTCACATATACTGGCCTTGACCTGTCTCCTGAAAGTTAAACTGTTGACAATTTAGAGGCATGAGGTATATTATTATAAATAACTACAGCATAATAATTGAAGGATATGCGATACAAAGAGAAAACATGTCTAGGTACCACATAAAGATCTTTGTGACGCGTTGCACAGCTATGGATGTCACTAAACTGAATAAATTTATCGAATAAATAACTGGGTGCTTTAGTATTAATAACTTTATATACTAAACATGCCATATGCAGTTGAAAACGTTGGTTTAAGTTAAGCCAATTGTTTGAATTTAGAGATAACGTGATCATATTTAGGTAAATTATAGGAAAATCTAACACATGCATTTTGTACTCTTTTAAACTATCTTTGTCTTTATTTAAAATGGCAGGCCAATATACAGTATCACAATAAGCAATGTTACATAATCACATAGTTTAATTTAACCTCTGAAGTTGAATAATCTTTATATAAATAAAGTGAACGCAGTTTAATGTAGGATATTTGAATAAGTAAATGTACATGTTTAGTAAATCTGAGCTTATCATCAAAATAAACTCCTAAATTTTTACAGCTATCAGTAGGTTGCACAATTTTTCCATTAATAAAAATTTCAAATCTTGGATTCGATTTAACCAAGTTTTTATGCTTATTCACTACGAGTAATTCAGTTTTTGCACCATTTAATATCAACCCATGAGCCCTAGATACTAAAACAATATTTTTTAAATCCTCATTAATTCTTTGAACAGATCAATTCATTCGGCGGAAAGTGAAAATACAGCTGACAATCATCAGCATATTGGTTGGCGCGGACATGCTTAACTGCGTTAGATGAATCTGAAGTATAGAGCGAAAAAAGCAATGGACCTAATATGCTACCTTGCGGCACTCCCATGGCGGTATTTATCAAAGATGAAGATGTTCCATTAATGACAACTTTTTGACACAAGTGACTCCTAAAGAAATTAACAGCATCAGTATCCAGCCCAAGATATTAGAATTTAGTACATAGAGTAGCATGAGGAATTGTATCGAAGGTTTTGCTGTTATCAAGTAAAATAAGATATGCCGTTTCACCGTTATCACAAGCTCTATACAATCCATCACTTACATGTAACAAAGTAGTAGAAGTACTATAATTTGATCAAAATCCGGACTGAGTTGGAGACATAATAGTGATTTTTTCTGAAAACATAGTAAGCTGTTCATGAACAATTTTTTCTAAAATTTTTGAAAAGGTGAAAAGTAAACTAATAGGACGTTACAACATGTTAGAAATGTTGTTTTGGCTAAACATTCATTGATAATAAATGTGATGTGGTCAAGCACATGAGGTATAATCAAACCCAACATCTTACAGTTAATACCATCTGAACTTCCATTACTTTTTGAATAAACAGCTTTAAATTTAAATATCGTCTCCTAACTAGAGGAATCAAGTCCAAAGATATTGAGATCCGAAGCACTTCTGGCTAGCTTGTCAGTTTCTTTGTTGCCACCGCTCATGGGCCACTACCAGTGTCTTAAGGTAAGTTGGGTTAAATCACCATTTTTTAATCATCGGGGTCAATTCCCATGCCGGAATCCTTGAACTCGTTCACGATCTCGCTGATGGTGTAAATGGGTAAGTGGCATTTGATATATGTGTGTAGCAAACTATTTAAGACAAATATCGTTTTTTCTTAAATTAATATTTAATAATGAATATTTTAATTATTTTCATACAGATTGAAATACTGTATTAATTTTTTATACGAAATTATTATTACATAGGAATATAGATTTTATTTTTTATAGAAAATTGTAGTTTCATTTGTTCATATTAAATTGTTCAAATAATTATTATTATATAGTAGTAGTATTTCAAATATTTATACATCTTATCATAATTAAGTAATTAGTGTGAAATTTATGATATTTAATTAAAACATATAAACTACTTTCAAAACCATGCGATATAGAAAGCTCGTTATCGGTGAGAGGAATCGCAATAATTATTATTTCGTATGATCACTTAATCTCGCGTTGGCGTCGAAGCAGATGGCACGGACTCGGACTCAGTGAGTCATAAATCTAACACCGTAGGAATCGAATCCCTCGAATTCGACTTCGGAATGATACGAAGTCGAACCATGATTAAGATCTATAGTGAATGTCTAGTGTATCTGTAGATTCTGATAATTTTGCCCGCTATATGCCTACAGAAATTTTTTTAGCGGCTATGGCAAATTTGTATCACGTATCATTGTCCACTAATATTGGTTATCGAATGTGTAAAAATCTGGAACAAATCCCCTGCCTTCCTTTTTGATCGGTTTATGAAGATTCTTCCTCACTGGCGATCCTCTCTTCAATTCTGATGGGTGCAGTGGTGTCAGTCAAACGCAAACTGAGGAGGAATATAGTTAGTGGCTACCTGAAGAAAGGGCATCTTTCTGACGACCCTATTCAATAGAGGACTTCTAATTTCTTCACATTTTACATGTGGTTTGAAACCAATGTTCTTCAGGCAAAGCATAGTTACCAAAGCCATTTCTATTAGATACCCGAAGGTGGTAGACAACGTTATCACCATTAATATGGTTTCGAAAGTTAATATACTATTATCTTTTTAGATTAATGATCTAGTGTATAATTTGATGCCCTCAATATTCTAACGGAGATCTACTACCTTTGAGGACTAACTGATTTGAGAGATCAATTGTTATCTTTTGATTTGTATTCAGTCAGTTTCTATGTGAAACACTAGATGATAAAGGGCAAGTTGATGCTATCTCTACAGATTTTTGTAAAGCGTTCGATAAAATATGTCACAATGCACTACTTAAGAAATTCTCAGATTTAGGCTTTCATAGCAAATATTTGATACTTTTGAAATCTTATTTGAGTAATCGCAAGCAATTTGTTTGTTACAATGGTTTTTGCTCTGACATCTATATTGCAACAAGTGGTGTCCCTCAAGGATCCAATTTAGGACCTTTACTTTTTTTGATTTTCGTCAACGATTTATGCAATGTAATAGATTGTAACAAATTGATGTTTGCCGACGATCTGAAAATATATACTTCTATTGTTAATGTGACTGTATCATGTTGCAAGAACAAATTGCTCTATTGGAAAATTGGTGCCTCAAAAATCGCCTTTTTCTAAATATTTCTAAATGTAAAATGTATATCATTTTGTCGAAAATCAAATGTTTTGCAATATCCGTACACAATCAATAATGTTACTTTAGAAAGAACAAATAATATAAAAGGCTTAGGAGTTTACTTTGATCATCAATTGACATTCAATCAACATATAAGTAATATTATAAAGTCAGCATATAATACACAAGGTTTCGTTATACGTAATAGCAAAAATTTCACAGATGTGTCTGCTTTGTCAACTATGTATTTTAGTTTAATTAGAACTAAATTGGAATATGCCTCTTTAATATGGAATCCTATATATCTGCAGTATTCTTCAGCTATTGAAAGAGTCCAAAAGAACTTTTTAAACTATTTAAGTTTTAGAACTAGTGGAGTATATCCCCAAAGAGGATGCGATTATAATGATTTATTGAGTAGTTTTAATTTTATGTCCTTGGGGCAGCGTAGAAAACTATCATCTGTTTTATTTTTATGTAAGTTATTACAGGGTAAAATTGACTGTCCTGCTTTGTTATCACAAATTGATATATTAGTTCCTAGACTTGCAACCAGACAAAATAATATATTTTACTGTAAAAGAGCTCAAACAAATTTATTGTTAAAAGCAAATGCAAATGTAATTGCTTCCGTTTGTGATTTTTTCTGTTGCAGTTTTGTTGAGTTAAAACATAAATGTAAAGAATACCTATAATTATCTTCCTAATTCTGCTAAATTTAATATGTGTCTGTCATAATTGTATTTGGTACACTTTGTATATAATCACTTAACTGAAAGTATTATTTTTTTTGTATAATTGCTCTGTAAATGGGTAACTGTTGGGCAATAGTCTTGTTTATAGTACTTGACAATTTGGGGGAACCATTCATTGACCATTGTATGTGAGATATTATTCCACTCACTCTGCTGCATATATAACTGAATATTATTTGTGGTTGATATGAAAGTTAATTATATTTATTCTCATTATCTCCATAGCAGCATTTATATATTTACATTTTAAGATGTTACAATTTTAAAATTCTTGTGCAAAGATATTTATATATCTTTTTCAGAACAGTGTATTTTACAGACAACATATTTTCTGAATTATATTTTCGACGAAGCGCAATAGATAATTTTTATTTAGTTTGGAGAACATTTGTTTATTGATATAATTGTAGAGTTTCGAAATCCTCTTCCTAAATAAATGTTTATGACTATTATTAAAAAAACAATAAAAATGCGACGCCTACTTATATCTAATTTAAAGGAAAATTCTAGTGTTTATCTTTTAAATGAATAATGACGATAACAACTAAAATCCGTTTACGTGATAATGACATGTACCTACCAACTTATTGTAATTACTGGGATAATGTTCAACATAAATATTGTTAATGAGGAAACAACGGCGCAAATAGTCTTCTAAAAATACCCGTGTCTTAAGCATTTCATAAAAGTTAATATTTGAATAAAGTTGTACTTTAAGAAGCGAATTTCATTAATGCTGCCGTTACATTTTACAATTCCTTGCTGTTTAATATTTATAGAGTCTACTTTGTCACAGATCTATATTGGTAGAACAATAACACTTCTATTTAATTTGTAAATGTTTTATGAACTGGCAAAGAAAAAATCAATTTTTAATAGATTCCTATTTATATGTACTACACTTGAATGGCACACCAAAAATAGGATCACAAAGAAGTCTGATGGTCTCAAGAAGTTAAGATTAAATAAAATATGATAACAACGAATAAAATAACGACGAAAACCTGCTCAATAATTACTAAGTCTTATGCAGAAGATATTCTTTTAATTTCTTTTGAAATTCAAAATTGAGTAGTTTTTAAATTTTGCGGGTAAACTATTGTAAAATTTGCATGCTTGATAAATAATGCTTCTAGTATATGAAGCAGTAGTGTGGCGAGGAATTTCTAAAAGACGCGAGTAACGAGGTTTAAATGATGCAGTTTCTTTGTGGAGCCTATGTAATTTTGTATGCAGATATTCAGGAGTGAAGTTAACCAATATATTGTGAGTTAGACCTAATAGATGTAATTTCCGTGAATTTACCAGGTTAAGATAACCGCTACTTCAACGCTACTTCATTAGCTCATTTATTAACTCACTTAACTAACTTAATTCGCTCATATTTTCTGACACCGTAAGCAAACCTAAAGCAACTGTTCTATATTCTCTGTAAGCGTGTTATATCAGTACTATATTTTGTACAAAAAATTAGAGAAATGCATAAATTGATCTTTAACTTAGAGCTCATTATACCCCTGTGCGGATAGAGTTGCTTTAACATAAGGTATTAACGTGTTTAGTAAATCTTAATTTATCATCACGTAAGAGCCCCAAATTTTTGCAACTATCAGTAACATCTAGCAAAGTATCTCCTAGTTTAACATTGATCTCTGATTTTACTTTACATTTTTTCTTTTTGGGCCCAAATATTAGACTTATTGAGATTCAGTTGTAATCTGTGAGCAGCTGAAATACTAAGTAATAACTTTAGATCGTTATTGATAACGTCATTTGAAGGAGTTACATCCTCTAATGTGCATAATGATGTACTCTGCACTTATTTAAATATTCATAAAAATTCGCAATATATATAGAAAACAGCAGAGGCCCTAATAGAGATCCCTGGGGTACCCCGTGAGCCACCGGAAAGGTGTCAGATATATTTTAATTCACAATAACTTGTTTGGTCCTCCCGGTTAAATAGGTAGGAATGTAGGAAGAAACGGTGATGTCAAAACCAAAAAAAAGTTTATTGCATAAAATGCATGTGATTGCATTGCATGTGATCCAAAGTATCAAATGCCTTGCTATAATCTAGAAGCATGAGGCATGTAACTAGATCTTTTTCTGTAGCTTTGAGGATTTCATCAGTAATATGCGCCGAGGCAGCAGTTGTGCTATGTAAAGGTATAAAACCAGAATGATGAGGGGGAATTATCTTATTATCAAGAACATATGGCGATATTTGTGATTTTAATGCTAATTCTATTACTTTGGAAATAGTAGGCAAAATGCTTATTGGACGAAAATGCCCCAGTTTAGATGGATTAGATAATTTAGGCAAAGGAAGAACATTAGCATTTTTCCAAGCACAGGGAAAAGGAGATGTGAAAATTGATGTATTAATATTGAAGGTAATTTATAAGATGACATATAATGAGCTTGAGTATATTTAGGGTAATATTATCGGATCCAGTGGAGTGACTCCTAATCATGCAAACATATTTGATAACATCATCAGGACTAATAGTATGAAAGCAGAAAGTATTGGCAAAGGGTGAGGCCGAATGATATTTTTTTCAGAATCTGGCATGTTATCGGGAAAGTCGAATGTTTTAGAATCACACAACAAATTGGAGCAAATCCATTTCTTCCTGTCGATGGTCATCATCAGCCAACGCTAATGCACGGTGAACTAGGTTCCTCATGATCAAGCGATTTTATGCCGGATGATGTTAGACTTTAAATTATTTCTATTAGAATGTGTCTTCTACCTGTAGATATCGTGTCCCTAGATGGTAGAGATCTTCCTTTTTACCAGGCTATTTAGAAGTTGATCTTATTGTGTTGCTTGTTAATATGATCCAAAAATTGTTGTAGGGATTCCATGTTGCCAAACAATGAAAGTGTCATTCACATATCTAAGGCAACACTTGGGAATAATAAGAATAGCTGCAGTCAAACATGTTCAAGGAAATTGAAGTACTGAACTAGTCTTACAAAAGCATGAAATATGCTAAAAGAAGAGAGATAATAAAAAAAACCATTTGGTCCTGTTTTGTAGGTCCGAAAACAAAATTCGAATTTCAAACTTAACTGAAAAACAAGTATGAGCAATAACATTTTATTTGGCAGAATTTATGAATTTTAATGAACAATTACATGGTCACTTGATTTAAAAAAAAATAGATTATTAATATTTGGCAGAAAAAAATACACAAATATTCATTTCTTAAACACGGTTAAATCAAATATGGTGGTCATAAGAAAATCAGAAGTTTGCTATGAGAACTTGAGCGCCTAGTTGACAGAATGTTTTTTGTCAAGTCGAACAATATAAACGCGCCAAATTTCATAACATTTAGGTAGGTACCTTAAAAATAAAACAATTAAGGAAGGGAAAAATAGACATTTTCAGTGTTGAGTTGCTATTTCAAAAACTGCACAAAAAATTATTTGTTTTCAGAAAATTAAATGGCATTAAAATGCGCAACTTTTTCCTAATTTAAGCCATCCTGTATACAGCATCAGAGGTCCCTGTACTGGGCGCCGTAAAAGTGACCAATCAGTATAAATAGTTTAGTTTAAATAATAAATAATATATTTTGAAATTATTAAAATATGTTTGCATTTGCTACAAGGTTTAAGTTGCATTCGGCAAAATATAATACGAGGTCGTAAAGTTAAGCAAGTGTATGATTCTCCTCGAATAAATTAGGTACATCTTTGTTTGACAAATGATGAGTAGATATTTATTAAGTTTAATAAATTGCACCTACTAAAATTAAACAATCCATCTGATTTATGTAAATATTTTAATACATCTTTATATAATATCTAGTAATTATCCCCGAACAATCGAAAAAGGTTTTTCATTATTTGAATAAAATACATATTTGAATATGTGAAGGCAAAACTCTATTTCGCAAACCCTCGAAATGTCGCATCTCAATTTTCATCAGGGCTTTGAATATAATCACCGTTTTGTTGGAAGTCATTTGGGTATCGTCCGTCAGATTTTCGCTTTCCCAATTTCAAGACACTCTGTCAAAAGAATTTCCGCCTAATTTTAATGAAACCACATTTATGTAAATTGCTACGCCCACGGGCGGATTAAAAATAGCCGTAGATCGCGCAGGGGAAAAATTTCAATTACATTTAATGAAATCTGGGATTATAAACAACCATCCAGATACGAATCAAAATTTCCAGTGTCTTTTCATGCGTAAGTCGTATTATGAGATGAAAAACTCAGCCACAGGAGTAAAATACTTACTGAGCACATGAAATTTGTCATATTATGTAGGTAGGTTGTTATAATTACGTTAACTAAAGATTATTATTCTTCCTATTCTATTTTAAAAATGGTACGTAAAATAGTATATTACTCAACGAGCATGTAAGAAAGCCATTATAAGTAAGTATAATACTATAATGAATAAATGAATTTATAATACTATACTTTGTCCACTGTTATTAACAATATTTTAGCAAACATTTTACTGAAAATTTTTACAATATTTTAACATTCAGAACAGGAATATGGCACGTAATATATAATTTAAAATTGTCAAAGCACCTTATTTCAGGTGTAACATTCTTTGTTCTTATGATAAATTTAAAAAAGCAAATAAAACTTTAATTAGTAAACTTATCCATCATTCGGAAAAATGTTAATATTCCCATGACTATTATATTGGGTACAGTATTGGACTTTGGATTATTCACAAGAGAATAATGATTGGAGTGTATTGAATTTTTTATGAAAAATTCTTATTCTGCATTGTTTTTAAAGATATATTAGTATATGTTGTTTTGCACAGTCGTTCTTGAAAGACATTGATTTATAAGTTTCGTTTCATAAACAAAAATTACAAATTTAAAGACCACAACAAAAATGCAGAAGCCAACAGACCAATAAAAATTGAAAAAGACAAATGCGAAAAAGAAGAACGAATTTGTTAAAAATAAATGTTCAAAATAACCCTCGTTTTCACGGACCATTTATACCTGAACTCTAACTATTATCTCAGCATCTGTCTTTAAAATATGTGTAGCATTGTGTCCTTGTCCACATAACTCTTCACCGATGTTTACCGATGTAGAGTATACCATAGAGACTGAAGTTTCCTATTGGAAATAATCTAATGGTGTGACGTAGTCACACTCAGATGCTTCATTCATCTACCGTTATATGTATTTGGAAAGTGCTTTTTATATAGTTGAGGCAGTTTAAAGAAAAATGGGAGGGGAAGGAGGTGTTCCGTCGTACATAAACCACATATTGTGAGGAATAGCTGCAGAAAGATCGACTAGTAAATCTGGTAAGGCACTTTGGATGTATTCCATATAATTTAGTCAATTTAAATATGGTGGGACAAACAAGGCCAAGGATAAAATTGTCAATAATTATTCCTACCCACAAATTGATTTTAAATGTATGCTGCTTAACCTATTGCTACATTAAAGCCAGGGGCACATTGCTCTGATGCCACGCCACCCAACGCGATGACATATGTACTCTGTCTGTACATTGTTACCGCGCCTCGTTACGTTACATTTTACACTGGCACTGGTTAATGCATAATATAATTTCTGTGATTTCAAAAAGACAGTGGCAACAAATTTGGACCTTCGTTCTCTGCTACCTATTCGATCAGTCGTACGGCAGCGTGCGTACAGTTTATCACCCAATGCAGAGCTGGGAAGAAATTCATGGAACCAACGGAATGGGGTTGGATACGCACTATCAACGGTTTACTGCCAATAACCACTGAAAAAGAAGCAGCGCCACTAGCATTAGTCAGATAACCTCTTGTAATTGTCGAAGTGTGTACAAGGGCAATTGTGACTGTCTTAAACTTGGGCTGAGCTGTTCGATCACTTTTATCACTTGCGAAGATCGAACTTGAAACATTGATGAACCTATTGCCATTGATTTAGAGAATTTCTTGACAGTTGAACTATCGGATGAAGAGAATTAAGAAGTAGAAGAAACTGGAGTCTGAGGAAAATAGAGAAAGTAGAAACTGTGAGCCACCAACGCTATATTGATGAGCACTCCAAATTGAAAAAACGGATATTAATAAATTAAACAGTTAATGTAATATAAATTTGAATAAGCAATGATGATTTAAATATTCTTCTTCATTTCGTACTAGTTATGGGCAAAACCGTTATTTTTAAATAACAGTCGCAACTGTTATCGTTGTTTTTAAATAACAGTTCAAAATAACAGATAACTGTTATTGACTTTCAGAATTCAGAATGTTTCTGTGCATAGTATCGATTGGTTACAGGATGTAATGTATTCTAAATATTTATGCAGTTATTTTTTATTTATACTATTTTTTTAATAGTAGGTAATGAACATTTATTTTTACTTGGTTGTTTTATTTTTTTTTAATTTTGTTTATTTAAATAAATACAATTTAGAAACCTAATCCAGCCTTAAATTTAGTACATCTAATTCTATCATTTTATTGTTTTACCAAAATAAAAGTGTCAAATACTTATCCTGAAATAAAATGAAACTAATTTTGTATACTATTATAACGTATTCACTGTTACGTTATTTTCTAAATGCCGTTATTGTGAAGAACTGAAACTGTTATCGGTTATCGTTGTTGTTGATAACCCTAAAATCTGCGATCTATGATTCCCCGTCCTCTTTAATCCAGTGTTAGACCGTTACGTTATTTTCAAAACGTCGTTGTTGTGAACTGGAACTGTTATCGGTTACCGTTGTTGTTGAAAACCCTAAAGACTGCGAACGGTTGTTCGCTACTCTACTGTGACGAATAATCCAAAAGACGTATTCGCGTTAGATCGCGGCGTCGCGTTAAATCGCGGCCCGTATTCACATGCTCTGCGCAGTTGTCTATCAGTGATACTGTGATTGCTTGCTTGACTATTGACAACTTACCTGTTATTTTAGCAGACAAATAACAGTCGTTGTCGTTGTTGAGCAGATAACAGTTATAGAATAACATATATGCAAATAACAACCTATCTCTATTTCGTACAGTTATAATTTAATTATTTAACTATATGACACATTGACTTTATATATTCAAATGGTACAATCCATTCCTTATTTTATCATAAAATAACTCTTTCGTTCAGTGTTGAGACACGAAAAACAAAGACTTCTCCATCTAATATTAACAAAATTTCATCAATATTGTCAGTCATTTTATGTGTTTGACATGAAATTCAGGTGCACACTGTTACCACGCGACACCACGTTATACCATGCGACATGATGATAATCTAAAGCCGGGGACATATTGTTCTGGTGCAACGCCACGCCATGCCACTTGACGTGGTGTGGTATGTACTCTGTGTGCACACTGTTACCACGCCATGCGATGCCACGTTAAATTACATTCAACAATTCCATCAATTTAAGAAACATTTCATATCAGAAGAAGGTCAAACTCAAATTGTGAGTCGAGGATGAATACATTTAAGTATCCCAATCCATTTAGCTAGAGTCGTTAAAATTTATGTTGTTTAATTAACAATGTGCTGTGAGAAATATTTCCTTAGTAATTTATTTCTAAGCTTCTCCTCTCATAATTTGTTATCTATAGCGCTTACGTTTTATACTATAGAGACATTCACGCTCGCAAATCTTTAAAATAACAAAATTTTGTCAATATTTTCTATCATTTTATGTATGTGACATCATATCCACGTGCACATTGCTACCACGCGACGACACCACGGTACACCATCCGACGTGATAAAAATCTAATAACAGGGGATTTGCGACACGCATGGCATGGCGGGACGAGGCGTGGTGTAGCGCCAGAGCAATGTGCACACAATATGTAAAAATTCATAAGAATATACGGTGTCAGATCCTTCTGACGTTGCATCACATGGCGTGGCGTTGCATGGCAGGAGACCACAATGTGCCCCCGGCTTTATTGTGGCATTTCTTATAAAACTTGCATCTCGTGTTTTTGATCGTTGATAAATTGACAAAAACGTAGTCGTAGATCAGTATCTACAAGTAAAGGGTTTTGTACAAGCTCTATGTGGTATAGGTTCAGCAGGCGCTCTGTTAAAATCCTATTAACCACATTTTTAGCTGTTTCAATTTGCCTCGAGTTTTCAAAAAACACAATCGAAAATGTATTCTTGAATCTTAGGAATTCTAATTATACGTTATCATAATTAGAAGTCACAGGAGCAAAGCTATATGCTGGTTTCTCGAAAATGTCTTTCAACGGCTGTAAATATTTTCTGGTTTGATACCTGCTGCTTGGAAATTTTTCTCTCTATAGTTGACAGATTCGCGGTTATTTCCTTAACAACCAACTATCATCCTGCTTTAGTGTAAAATACAGCCATGACAAATAGAGGTTAATAAAATGAAGATAGAGGTAGTGAACCATTTATGGTGGATGTGACTATGCATCTGTTAAAATCTATGTTTGTATGTTAGCTATTCAACTGGTAATAATTCAAATAGATGTATTTTAGATGGCCAAGAGATTTAAGTTGTTGAAGTGACCAAAAACTATGTACCTACTATGATGAGACTGTATACAAACAACCATGGGAATGATATGTATCCTGAATAAATAGAGAAATACACCGTCATCTCATCATAATTTTTAATATTTAGTAATAGCATTACTTAGTTCTCTTGGCCATCTAAGAGACACCTATATGAACTACTGCCAGTCGAATAACTATATTCTATATAACCCTATCTATAATAAATACAATGTGTAAGAAAGAAAAAAGTAAGTAACAGTTATATTGTCTCTATTTACTAAGTGTCAGGAAACATTAAAGTATAAAAATAACTTAAAAAATAGAATTATGTTCAAGGTTATAAACAAATATTTGTCTTAATTTTCATAGTTTGTGTTATTTGATATAAAATCTACGTGTCTGGTATTGTATAAATATTTCCCAGTAATTCTGAATTTTCAACTATTCTAATTCATTGTTACATAATAAATGCATCAAGTAGATTTATAGGATTAATTAGAATTAAAAACGATGAAGATTACGAAAGCTATATATTTATAAATCAGTGTATACCTAAGATAGATCTGCAAAATCTACATCAAATATGTATTCGTATTTATAAGATAAGTGAATAGCAAAATATTTACTGTTGTTTTTGTCAGTTCTATATCATTTATTAAACACTAAATATTTGTACTGGAAACGAAAGAGGAAGAGACTTATTTCATAGAATTCGAATTTAAATTTTGTGAGTCACCTATCTGTTTTTATTTATTAATTACAGCAAGATATGAACTGAATGTATAAATTATCTTGTTATTCATGCGACATTGTGTGTATTTTCACACCTTGAAAAGAGCTTTTCAGTGCGGCATGATGTTTTTATTTGAATTGAATTTGCGCACGGACGTGTAATATGTTATTATGTGTATGGAATTGCATTGTACAATTTTGTCACTTTTGCATGTAACATCAACGTGACATCAAAATCTGTACCTGTTGAGTCTGAAAAATGGTTCATTTAACAGATAGGTACCGAAAGGATCCATGTTTTAGTAACAGTAGATACTGGGATCGCGAAAGGACACAAATCGAAGCCTTTTCGATGAACTATCCCAATTTTTCACACTGAGGCTATACTATTCCACGAGCAGATTATAATGATGGCTGAGTGAGTGAGTGTATTTGTCATTAAATGCAAGTTGAATGCTGAAAACATTACACAATATTTTGATACTCATAATGTGAACATGACATAACAAAACTGTCAAAATACCTTAAGCCACCTTCAGAGAATGATGTAGTGTTGCCAACAACACGAAGCCACGTGGTTTGCATCCAATGAAATGAATCATATTCCCCTTTTTTCACCGTTGAAGTCAGGTAACGTTCAAAATTTTCAATTTCGATCATCCAGCAAAGTAACAGTTTTAGATAATATAATGAAGAAAAACAAAACCAACTCAATGGCATCTCTGCTTCATAGTAATTAAACTGATGAGGATGTTGGCAGCAACAATACATCGTTCTCTAAAGATGGCTTTAATTTCAAGTTTGATATTTGTCATTTATAAATTCAAAAAAGCAAATAAAACTTCGTAAAATTAGTAAACTTTTATCATAATTCGGAAAATGTTAATATTACCGTAACTGGTATAATAGGTAGCGCTTGGCTTTCATATATGAGATTGAAATTCAATTGCTGACACCGGAGAATTCTTTGAAACCAGTGAATAATGATTCCCTAGACATTTCACAGACTAGTCAATAATGGATATTATTATTATTTAGGAAACACATGTATAATCAACATTTTATAGGATAGTCGTGGACAAAAGTTATTGATTTTTTCCGTGATGATTTATGGCATGTAGAGAAGTTACCTTTCATGCAAAACTTTTGAATGCTGATATTTGCATTATTACTGAAACGCTAGGTTTTATAAAAAAAGAGCTGAAGAACAGAAAATATGTAGGGCACTTTAAAATTATAATACTGGATGCCATAAAAATGAAATTACTGGTTCTGAAACAAACTTAAGGTTACCAAACTTAACTAAAACATTTTTGTCCAAATAATTTTTTCATACGAGATGTTTTTAAATAGTTAATTATTTCATACATGTCGTCGTGCACCTTGCATAATGGCGTCTCTCAGTTTTTATTTGAAATTAGATTTTCGTGCAATCGGCATCACATAAAGCTATTTTGTCCACTGACAAAGAAGTACTGTATCTCAAAAATCGGCTCTTCAGGTATTGTGATGTAATAGTATATTGGACAGTATAAATATCTAAAAATACACATTTCACACGTACGCCAGTTTGTTATTAATAATTTTGTTGATACTTAATGTTTTTAAGGAAGTATAACTGTCACAATGAAAAATGAATACAAAAACTTTGGAAGGCTCTTCTGAAAAATTAGTACGCCCCTATACAAAGAGAGCGACGGTATAACTTGGTATAACCCGTATAACCTATGATGGGTCCGTAGCAATTTCATATCGAAATATTAACTGAAAAATAAGGAACATATAATACTATTCCTATATTGTATTTTTTTTATTTTTTCAATACGAAGTAATGGGCGATACCAAGTATATTATTTCACTAAAGCAGATATACAGGGTACTTTGCAAGTCGTTATAATAATTTTAGGAGGTGATAGAGTACGTGATTTTGAGTCGATTGAAACAAATATACCTATATACCAAGTGTTACAATATTTGTGATAATTAATTTTTAATTTAACCTACAATTGTTGTATTCACCCCAACATCATTAAGCATCATAAATTAAATAATCAATTCTATAAGAAGACTATTTTTCAAGTCACTTTATAACTTTGTATTTCTATGCAAGATCATAATTTTGGTAATTATTTAATAGTTATTTATGCAACAAGTACAAAAAGTAAGTGTTTATTGCACGCGACGTGAAATTGTCCTACGAGGCCGTCAGTCCGAGTAGCACAACACGTCGAGTGCAATAAGCACTTTTTGTACAAGTTGCATACAATATTTTTTCTGCGTTCATGCGAAAACCAAAAAATGTTTTATTTAGATGACACTAACTCTAGGAAATTATGACATCGATTTGAACGTTTATGTTTGCCATTATGACAAAACGCTGTAGTAGAATGACAGATAAATGCAATAAACATTTTATTGCACTAGTGCAATAAAGAACCACTTTTTCCACTAAATATAGATCAATAAAGTTTTGTTTTTTACATGAATGTAGAAAATAGCTATTTATGATATACGTGTTAAAAGTAAGATTTTATTTTGTGAGTGAAGTTGATTAAAAAACGAGCGTAGCGAGTTTTTTAACTTTACGAACAAAATAAAATCACTTTTAACACGTATATCATACACCATTTCTTCTACAAAACAATCGGAAGAACTTTAAACTCAATAAAAATAAGAAATCAAAAAATGCCACACAGATCGCAATGTTTATGAACCAAAATTTTCGTAACAACCAGTGCTGTTGTTAGTTACGGAAAAAACGCAAAATATTGACAGCATTTCCTAGTAATATTATAAGTATAATGAACAATCTCGATGAGCGTAACGAATCCATCCCTGCTGAAATCGAAGAAGCCGCCAGTCGAGCAACATTGGAATTATTGCTGGCGAAATCAAAGGAACAGTACGAAATCGCTTATAGACGCTTTTCGGAATGGTGCAACATTAAAAAGGTCCCTGGGAAATGTAACGAAAGTGTTTTACTGGCATATTTTGAGGAAAAAGCCAAGATATGGAAATCGTCAACGCTGTGGTCAAATTATTCCATGATCAAAACTATGTTAAAAATAAAGCAAGATCAAGATATAAGCAAACATTATAAACTTATTGCTTTTTTAAAACGGAAGAGTGAAGGATATTAAGCAAAAAAGTCAAAAGTTTTGACGAAGACGCATATCGACAAATTTTTCACAGAAGCAGAAGACGAAAAGTATCTGATGATGAAAGTCACAGCAATAGTGGGTGTCTTCGGGGCGTGTCGCCGGGAGGAATTTTGTCAGATGAGCATCGACAATATCGAATATTTGGGCACTTCGGTTGTTGTGACCATACCAGATACTAAAACGAAAGTGCCTCGGACTGTCAGTGTTGTTGGTGAATTCTATTTAAACTTTTTTAGAAAGTATATGGCACTCCGGCCACCTCACGCTGACCATAGACGACTTTTTCTTAAATATATGAAGAATAAATGTGTGAAGAATCCAGTCGGAATTAACATGTTTGGTAAAATGCCTGCCGACATTGCAGAGTTCTTGAATCTACCAAATCCTCAACTCTACACAGAACACTGTTTTCGTCGTTCATCGGCGACATTGTTAGCAGATTCTGGTGCAAATCTTACTACCATCAAGAGACATGGAGGATGGAAATCTTCAACGGTAGCTGAAGGTTACATTGAAAATTCACTGGAACAGAAGAAGGAAATTGCGTGCCAAATACTTCCTACTGCTGCAACTACTAGCAAACCACCAGTACTCCCAGTAGTAGTTCTACAGAAAATAGATGTGTCATACATGTTGACAGTAAAACCAACTTAAGTATGATTCCGCAGGGAATTACAATTTCAAATTGTTCTAATTTTACTATAAATGTTAATAGTAATAATTAGTTAAAATGTTGGTTTGTACTTATTTAAAATAAAAAGTTGTTTGTTTTTGTTAAAACGTTTTATTAATTTTCAAAACAAAATTTAAATAAACTTTGATTTACTTTTAACACTAGTGTTAAAAATAACTTACTTTTAAGACGCGTGTCAAAAAATGACATTTTTAACATGAAAAATGACAATTAAAAAGCCCACTTTTAACAGTTTTGTAGAAAAAGTAAGTTATTGCTCTGTTTTTCTCTTCAGGACCAATATTCTAGATAATTACTCTATTAGAAACCATTCACATATCTTTATTTTCCTAAGATCCATTATTCACTCATTATCAAATAATTAAACGATATCTTAATTTTCGTTGGCTTCTAATAATAAAACTGTTCCGTCAGAGAAGAGAAAGGCAGACACCCGCTAGTTAGTCGAACTGCACACATCACTTTATATTATCAGTTGTTCATAATCTTCAATAAACTAGAGTTAGTGAATTGCTCAGCCTCTTATTTTGCAACGAAAAAAGTGGTTCCCAACATAATTATTGAAATGTAGAAGAAAAACAAACCTTTTTATAACAAATATTTCCATACTTTTTTATTAGAAATTAATGAATTATTTAAATTATTTAACCAATAAAATCCAAAGTGGCTTCGTTACTTACCTAGCATGGCGGCTGGTGAGATTTAAGTTATGTCATCTCTCAATAACCAGACATGGGACCCAAACCAAATTTTAGGATATATGTACTGTGGCTATATAGACAACTCTTGTAGATGGACAACCTTTTAACCGTGAAAAAAGTTTAAAAAATCGTTCCCTCACATAGAAATTTCTAGATTGGTTTCTTCATCTTTAGTAAACTGTTTTGTTTCATAAATTAGATGTAATTTTATCGAAGTATTTCAAATTTTATTATAAATTAACGATATTTGTAGAATTTATAGCGTCTTGAAATTTATAATATATTAGAATAGTTTATAAAAAAAAGTTATTAAAATACCGAATGATTAAAAAAATTAAATAATTATTTCAATTGTTCAAATCTTAAAATCTAATTTAAAGTTACGGCGTAAAAAGGAAAAGCAATGTTTCTATTAAATAGCTTGGTATGCCATGAGAAAACAATCGTCTTTAGTTTCCATAGCAACCGAAATGTAGATCAATTGTCAATCTAAACGTTCGAATATCAGTTAAAGTGTAAAGTAAAGTGCAAATATCTTCATTTCTTAAACCATTTTTATTATATACTGACGGTTGTCCTGTTTTTGCGGATGCGCTCCCTGCATACTTAAAGGTGTTAAGATTAATTTCCTTAATTTTTATGTTTATTGAAAAACTTTTCCTAAGAATTGAAAGAGCATTGGTTAGGTAAGTTTTTAATCATATCTGAATAAACCTACACACAAAGGTTTAAATAAAATCCACGTTTAAATTTGACTCTTCGCTTTTACAAAGTAGAAAAACCATGTTTATGAAATTCTAGGTGAGTAACGAAACCACTTTAGAATTTATTGGTTACACCATTTAAATAATACATTCATTCCTAATAAAAAAAAGTATAAAAATATTTGTTATAAAAAGGTTTGTTTTTCTTCTACATTTCAATAATTATATAAAAGCACGGTTAAATTAAAAACTATTAAAAAATTAATTATCACAAACATTGTAACACTTGGTATATAAGTATGTTTGTTTCAATCGACTCAAAATAACCTCTTAAAATAATTGTAACGACTTGCAAGATACTCTGTATATCTTCACAATATTTGTCTACCTTTGTAGGAACGCATATTTTATTCTTACATAAAATGTCAAAAAAATCGTTTTATTTCATTTCATATTTATTTAAATTGAAACAATGCAGATACTAAAATACACATAACACGTACAAGGTTTACGTGGTTGTTTTCATACAGACAGTGTATCTCTTTGAAGATTGAAGTTGATAAAGGTACAGCGTATTTACAAATTAATTTTAGATTAATTTCCTCTATACTGAGAACTTTAATTTATGCTTTAATATTATTTCAACTTGAATATTTATATAATAATAGCTCATGTAAACTGCAATCCAGTGAAAAAATATGGTAACATACAGGGTGAGAAAAGTTTAAATAGCTAAAAGTCAGGAATAGATTCCTTACGAAATTTCAAAATGTAAATACAACATACCATTTATCTCGCTTTCCAACAGAGATACAGAATGATCAGGCTCAAGGAAAAAATTACAACCAGCTGCCACACAGTATATTTGTTATATTTAACAATGATATCACTAAAAACGCACCTGTATCAAATTCTGATGAAATATTTTTGCCTTTAAAAAATTTACATCCAAAATTTGTTTTTCTATAATTATTTTACATGCCCTGTATCTCAAAAATAGATACGGTTGTAGGACATACGTTTGTTAAGATCACCGTATTTCTTGCTGTAAAATGATCATATTTTTGTTGTTATTTAGGTACAGAAATCTTGCAAAAGTATTATAGAAAATAAAATTATTGATGTTTTGTTTATCGACTTTTACTATTTAAATTCTCCTAAAATAATATAATAACTTTTAAAATGCATTTGTATGATACACATTATTTTGCTACTTTAACCCCACATTTTAACAATAATTATTTTCACATACCTATAAACAAAAGTGAACAATCTTATACAGTATGCGCCAAAAGTATGGAATAAATTCAATAAAAACGAAACAATTATTTTTTGGGAAAAATCCCCGAACAAGTCGTTTTTTAATTTAAAAAATACATATTTTAGCGTAAAATGCGATTTTCAAATGTCATTTATTTTCGAGTAATGACGTCATCGATTTTTTTTAATGGCAACACCATATTTTTTTCCTTGATTCTGAAAGATCGTTTAATTCTCTATCAGACAGTACTAAAATTTTGCCCTCTTACATAGGAAAGTTTTCGAGTAAATGACGATTGAATGTTAGAAAACGTAAATTTTATCCATAAAAAAGTAACAATTCTGAGGTATGTAAAATAAAATACAATTGATTCAATTTTATACTTAAATTAAATGTTCGAATTGCCATCCATCAACTTCTTGACAATGCGCAAGTCTGTGAAGAAATTCTTCTTGCACATTATGAATGATTTCTGGGGTAACTCTGCGTATTTCGTCCCGAATGCGATTTTGAAGTTCTTCTAAATTACGTGGTTTATTAATGTACACTTTTGACTTCAAGTATCCCCATAAAAAATAGTCATGAGGTGTAAGATCTGGCGATCTATCGGTCCGCGTCTGCCGATCCACCGCCCAGGAAAACAGTTGTCCAAAAAATCTCGTACAGGGCGCGCATAGTGCGGAGATGCACCGTCTTGCTGAAACCATATGGTATCGTCAGGAATGTAAGGGTCATTATCGTTAGGAAAAATTACTGCAAGGGCTGGAACAAGGTCATTTTCTAGAAACTGTAAATATCTTTGTCCTGTAAGGGTTTCTTCAAAGAAGAAAGGCCCTACTATTCTGCCGTCAACTATTCCAGCCCACACATTTAATTTCTGAGGGTGTTGGGTATGTGCTTCTGCCATGCAATGAGGATTTTCCCGACTCCAATATCTGCAAGTTTGACGGATTACTGTACCATTCAGACAAAATGTGGCCTCATCTGAAAAAAGTATTTGCCGGTGTAAATTTCTATTTCCTTGACATAAATCCATTAGAATTTCGCAAAAGTGTAAGCGGCGATCGGGATCATCTTCATTGAGTTCCTGCACAAGTTGAATTTTGTAGGGATGATATTTCTCCTTTCTCAAGATACGTAGCACTGCGCTCTGACTAGTGTCATTGTTTAATGCAACCAATCGTGAAGAATTATGAGGATTATCCACCATATTTATCAAAATGTTCTGTTTCTGATTTTCATTAATGCTTGGACGTCCAGGTTTTGGAATATTTACAACATTGCCAGTTTCTCTAAATTTAGACTCTACCTTACTAACTGTTATTTGGCTGATAGGGCGATCTGGATATTTTTCATTAAATAAATCGCAAACTTCCTGCTGAGTTCTAGTCATATTCCCGCATCCGATAAGAATTAAAATTTCAATTCTTTGAGTTACAGTTAAATGTGCCATAATACTTTAAATTGAATAATAATTTCTATGTCGCTTACAATACTTATTAGAAAGTCGGTGTGACAATGACACTTTGCAAAGATTTTCACCTACGTGATCCATAAAAGAACTATGAAATTCGAAAAACTAAACTTGATAACGTTTTTGCTTTATTTTAATTGATTTACGTTTTCTAACATTCAATCGTCATTTACCCGAAAACTTTCCTATGTAAGAGGGCAAAATTTTAGTACTGTCTGATAGAGAATTAAACGATCTTTCAGAATCAAGGAAAAAAATATGGTGTTGCCATATAAAAAAAAATCGATGACGTTATTACTCGAAAACAAATGACATTTGAAAATCGCATTTTACGCTAAAATATGTATTTCGTTTTTATTGAATTTATTCCATACTTTTGGCGCATACTGTATACAGAACCATGAACCATGTAAGTTTATTTTTTAACAATATTTACATCTACAGTTGAATTTAAAAAATACGTTTTTTGAAAGATTTCTGTACCTTGTTGGTTAAACCGTTTTTAGCCATTATATATTCGTTTTATTTCAGAACCTTTGAATATTTACAAGTAACATGAGATAACATTGCTGTTATTTGCTAAACTCTATATTATTCAGTTCTTAAATGTCTAAAATTACTTGTGTACTATTTCAAGAATACGGCGCCCTTAAGCAAACTTTTTTACATTTATTTTTCAATATTTTTTCAGCTCCAGCAATATTGTCATGTTTGTTTCAAACATCCTGCATACTTTACTGCCCCCCTAGAATGGACAATATGTCAAACAATTTATAATTTTATTATATATAGACGGTTATGTATGTATACTTATATATTTTTTCTATTTATATGCCGCTGATGAGATGGTTTATTTTATTTTTTGAAAAGTTCAAAGGCGAATCGTGTGAATTTTTTCCGGGTAAAAACTAATGTTGTTTTGAAATTTGAGATAAGAAATTTTTAGAGGTTGCTACATTGTTAATTTTTAATTATTTTGTAGGAGTCACTAGTTACGGTCTTGAATGAGGTTCAATTTTAATTACAGGTTGTATATTACAGGGTGAATCTTAAATAAGTACAAATATTTTAACCAGCAGTATAGTTTTGTGTGTAGAACACATAATTAATAGTTTTTTTACAAAAAAATCAGAAATAAAAAAGTGAAATTTTAAATAAATTTCGTAATTTTTCAGTAGAAAACTTGTTGAGGACCGCTGGCCTAGACCGAACCTTCATACTTTTATGAGTCATAGTGCTGCAGACTGAACGTGTGGTTCACAGTGTTGCCAGTATTACACAAATGTCTTTGCTTCAAGGAAGAAAAAATCTCAACTTTTAGCGAATTTTGTCAAGTGTAACATTTTATATTATTTTTTATTATCAAACTGTCATGACAGATTATCGGAAGCCCAAGTCAAACTTGTTAACCCCACATAATGCATGAAAATAGCAATAAAATTTGCTAAAAGTTGACATTTTTTCCATTTTAAATAAAAAACGCGTGCATAGTTTTTCGTTATTCTTCATAAAATAACTTAAGGAAATTGTGTTTTGTGTCCCTTTCTAACAGTGTACAATGACATTTAACTTGTGAAATGTGGATTACTGATTAAATAGTTAATTTTTTAACAAACAGGTAAGCTTGTGTGCACGTTTATGTATAATTTTTGAACATTGGATATAGTAATATCACGTAATATCTTCCTAAATATTTTACGGTAGTATTGAACTTGCGGAAATTCATTTTTAATCGTTGAAGTATAGTAAGGTTAGTTCAGATGTTAAAATTTATGTTAATATTGCTGCGTATCATACTACATACCCAATTTTACTGTACTTATGCTTAAAACAAGTATTTTTAAAATAGAACTATTACGTTAAAGGAAACGTAATATTTATAATGGAGGAGATATGGCAATCTCGCAACAAATCATATGTTTCATTACGTTGTTGGATGAAAAATCAGCCAGCGGTCCTCAAAATGTGGGTATTTTTAAAAAAAATTAATATCTCCGTAAATATTAGAAATTTTTAAAAATGGCTTTCACTAGACTGATTTAAATGACGAACTACACCAGCAGTTAAAATATTTGTACTTATTTAAGATTCACCCTGTATAATAAAAAATTCATAGTTCTAAAAAAAATAATAAAATATAACAATAAAATGCAACTAATGACCAAACAGTCGAGAAGTAATAAATTATTTTCTTAATACTTTCACTACTTTATTTAAAAAAATCACCCTGTATGTTAAAAACAAAAGACGATAGACCCATGGTCCGTAGGAAAGAAATCTTATATTTTTTTATGATTTGTTGGCTTTAAATTCAAGGTATTTTTTATTCACTTTTTATAGTTGTTACCTAGAAATTCTCCATAAATCAATTATTAGAAGAATATGTGACATATAAAATTAGAATATTCAATCTGCAATTATTTTTTAATAACTGATTAGGTATATATAGTTTGAAGATCATGTTTTCGAAACTGTATCATATTATTTATGAAAGGAAACCAGTTCTTAATTTTTCTTTATAACAACCATTGACTGATTCGCAATGAAATGAAAATAATTTTTGAGCTAGTACAAACAATTACATTCAGACAGTCATTTTGAATTTTTTAAATCTAAGGTACAATACTTTTACAAATTCATATTGTACCTAATAAAACGTTCTTACAGAGAAAAATATGTAGATACAATCTTCAGCAATTTATTGGGTTTAAAAATTAATAAATTAATGCTTATAAAGACATAAATACCTGTAGCAGCTAAAACAATTTCAGACGAGAGGCATGATATAGCCAGAATAATTAAAATCTTGCTTCCCATGGTCCAAATTAATTCCCTGCGGAGAAATATATTTCCTGGATTATGTTCCTCGTATCCTTACTTACATCGGGAGTTCACTCACCTGCTTAATATTGTGCAGTTATTAAAAACAAAGAGCAACTAAACAAACCTAAACTTTTCCTCCTGTTTTGTATAAGAGGTTTGTTTGCTCACCTAATCCCTTTTTCAATAAAAGCTAATAAATTCCTTGTAATTTTATTCAAAATTCGCATGTGTACGTATGAATTAAACCGGCGTATAATAAATTTGGTTTTTATTATATTATTAAATAAAATTAGATAGCGATGCTGTCGTAAATTAAATTCTGTTTTTACAGCCGACCTCTCATCGAGTTTCAGGTTACCCTAGTTGATCTGTTAAGTACCAAGGTATTATAATTTGTTTATAAAAAAATTACGTATAAATCAACAAGTGATTATAAAAATAGACATTTCTTTTTCAAATTTTAATACTAAGAAAAAAACTGATGCTTTTACTTATGTACTTAATAAAACAATAGATGTTTTGGATGTTTTTGAAATAGGTGCGACTTTAGGCCAACCGTGCAACGCTCCACTTAACAATTTTACACAACGTAGTAACTAGCTTAAGTGCAGTGTGTGGCGTGAAAATGTCCCAAATGTGTACATTACTTCAAAATGCCTTATTGAGATCAAGAATTAGTAAATATGATATTAATATACATGTGCTAATGAATTGTTTACAATGCAGTACCTACGTAGCATGTCTTATTTGCTTTCAGCGACTGCATACTGCTTTTCGTTATTTCACTTCAAAATTGCTTATTTCAATCAAGAATTAAATATACAGGGTGTTAGAGGTTTGATTGCCATAAACTTAACAGGCAATAGTATACATCAAAATAAACAAAAAATAAACTTTATACGGCATGCGTCCTAAACCGAACAATTTACGAGAAACAAATAATTAACAAATCTCTAAATTTCATGTGCAAAAATTCAGTTAATTAAGGAATCTCACCATAATTTTGAAAATTAAATGACCAAAAAATGCAATATTTATCCCTTCTCTCAATTTATTTATGTTTAGTTTTAATAAAACATTTTTTTCATTAATGAATAAAATTCAATAAAATCTTTGAATATAACAGCGCGGGACAGGGAAGGACAGACCAGGAGTACAGGTCAGTTAGTATCTCAACTGCGAAGTGTTATTGTGTTTGTCTCTTTTCGAAATTGCTTTTACGTACCACTGTTTCCTTAATTTTTCTTTGTTTGTTAAAATGTTTAGTATATGTGCGATATGTTTTTAATTTATGGAAAAGCTCGCTTTAATTATGCGAGAGCAC
Organism: Monochamus alternatus; assembly: GCA_037114965.1. Taxonomy (NCBI): domain Eukaryota; kingdom Metazoa; phylum Arthropoda; class Insecta; order Coleoptera; family Cerambycidae; genus Monochamus; species Monochamus alternatus. The sequence goes on along the minus strand of CM073427.1, from coordinate 43,959,957 downwards.
GATGTATTTATTTAGATACCTAACGGAAGGACATTTGTTGAAATATCTCAACCTCTTTTTGTCAATGGTAGTGTTGTTCCTCATCCTAAAAGTCATGGCGCAGGTCGACAAATCGATGAAAATACGGATGACTATATTTTGGACATTGTCGAAAGGGATCCGAGACGTAGCACACAAGGTATAGCTCGAGAAGTCGCATTAATTTTGATTAACACCATCCATTTTGGTGGTCACGCATGGTAACTATAAGGATAAACTCGTCAATTTTTTCACGTATTAGATATCTGCGGGGAAACCTCATCTGAAAACTTTTCATCGACATACAGCTTTATTCTTCAAAACTCAACGATTATTTTGTAATTCTAATAATTCTGGAATGCCTTACGGTTCTATCCGCTGTAGTTTTGCAGATTATTTTCATGGAAATCTAAGTATAGATTCATTCTGTTCTTTACTGGCACCTTAAGGCTTACGGTGAGCGCTCTATAAGACGATATAAAGTTTTCGCTCAATAACTCCTCAAGGAATCAAGATAAAAATATGCGGTTTTTTTTAATAGACTACAAATATTATTTTACATCGACGCTGTGTTTTGAAATTTTGAAAAACTGTAAAATTATTTTTTTTAAATGAATTTTGCTCTTTTCCGAAATTTCAAAACACAGCGTCGATGTAAATTAATATTTGCAGTCTATTAAAAAAAACCGCATATTTTTATCTTTATCCCTTGAGGAGCTACTGAGCGAAAACTAAAAAAATATTTCTTAGCAATAAAATGCTGCCACCTTGCGATGGCATTGATAAAAGAGACGATCACATTAGATTCTAAATGTCCAACACTGAGAGAAGTGATTCAGATTAACGGTAAATGTTCTATCATACGGAATATAGTTTTCGCCACGTTTTCGCTCAATAACTGCTCAACGGAAAATGACAAAAATAAGCGCTTTTTTAATAGACTACAAATATTATTTACATCAATGCTGTTTTTTAAAATGTTGAGATAATGTAAAAAAATTTTTTTATTTAAAATTTTTCACCTTATGTAAAATAATATTTGTACCTAGTATATAAAAAATAGAATAACATATTTTACTATATACAGGGTGAATCTTAAATAAGTACAAATATTTTAACTGCTGGTGTAGTTCGTCATTTAAATCAGTCTAGTGAAAGCCATTTTTAAAAATTTCTAATATTTACGGAGATATTAATTTTTAAAAAAATACCCACATTTTGAGGACCGCTGGCTGATTTTTCATCCAACAACGTAATGAAACATATGATTTGTTGCGAGGTTGCCATATCTCCTCCAATATAAATATTACGTTTCCTTTAACGTAATAGTTCTATTTTAAAAATACTTGTTTTAAGCATAAGTACAGTAAAATTGGGTATGTAGTATGATACGCAGCAATATTAACATAAATTTTAACATCTGAACTAACCTTACTATACTTCAACGATTAAAAATGAATTTCCGCAAGTTCAATACTACCGTAAAATATTTAGGAAGATATTACGTGATATTACTATGTCCAATGTTCAAAAATTATACATAAACGTGCACACAAGCTTATCTGTTAACAAATGTTAACAAAACAAAGGTATATGTTTTCAATATTTGATCTAATCTAATTGGCCTGTTTACACTTAAATTTCTCATATTTCTCTTCAATAATCCATACATAGTCTTTATATTTTACATTTTGGACATAAATAAATATACATTTATGTTAATATCTCTTATGCATTTTCTATGATCTACGATAAGTTTTCTGTATTAAAAAAATACGAGCATAAAAATCTAAAATTTAATCTTATTCGACATAAAAATTATGAAAAATATAGATGTTTCTGACTTTCCGAATGAATGCATTGTCCTATTCTGAAAACGTATACTGCACCGCAAGTATAAACTTAGCTTACACACGAAACACGAGCATATGTAAAATTCAATTTCTTGAAAACCGTAACACGTAGCGAAGTAAACTTTTTTTAAAAAACATTTTCATACTATGGACTACATTTGTCTCGATATAACTATAGTTCCATTTTCAATAATTAATGTAGCTCTCCGCATAGTAAAGTTTTTAATGCACAAATTTACTGGTATTGATTTTCGAACAATTTTTTTCGAAAAGGCTTTAAGTTATTAAAAATTGGTATGTACCATTAGAAGCGCTGTAGTTTTTTATATATGTTGTGAAAAAATTATGAACATAACTTGATCGTTGATTTACAAACGCGATATATGTTTCGTAAAACATAATTGACAAATAACGTCCGAAGCACCGACAATTTGAATATATAAAGTTAGACCCTACTAAAAAAAGTTGTAAAAGTCTATTTCAGATGCCGAAATTGTCCCTCTACAAGATGGTAAATGTTTAACTTAGTTATATCTTTATTTAAAAAAAACGGCATAATTGAGAACCGATTTTACTCCACTAATAGAGTTGTGATACCTTTATTTCAGTGTATCTTTCGTTTTGTCTCCATCCCAAATGCACTAACCTCTAGGTAGCACATATTTCAGCGTTTTGTCATAACACGTCAACATAGTCTTACTCTGCGCAGCGATATATCTGGTTTTAACAAAACTTGATCACCGTTAGCCTTAAGCTATTTAGCCCTATGGTCACACGTGTTTTAAAGTTACTACGTCCGGGTATTTTCTGTTTTACGAATGACAGCTAATTTTATGACTATTATTTTCTGCAGTGTATAATGGTAATAACTTTTAGTTTTTCCGTCTTGGTTGAGCAATTCAATGAATGTTTACTATTTTTATTATGTATCTGTTATTTCATCAGTTTATATCGTACATCGACCGAGGTACTTGTGATTATGATTAAAAATTAAAAATATCAGTTTATCATACATTTTGGACATAAGTTTCTTAGTTTTAAGAAATCAAGCCTTGCTTTGGTTTTTCAATAAAACCCATCAAATAACAAGACAGGCCTAGTTTTTGGTAGATTAACGAAATCTGCCTGTCATCTAGAGAGTAAATATGCATTCTATGTCCAATGTAAAATATTTGTCACTTGGTCGTGACATTTTTTTTTCAGTCGCTATTTCAAATATTTGCGTTTGACATAATTAAAGTATTTTTTCTGTGAATGATTCCGTTACTTTTGAAAAATTCATAGTTGGCTATGATTATTATTAGATTTTGTTCTTACAGATATTACTCACAAAAATCTATGATCTCTGGGATCTGTTTCCACCGCATTAAGGAATATAAGTATTCTTCTTGCAGTTTCAAAAGAAACTCCTTCATAGTCAAATGTATATTTATATTAATAATAATAGAATTTTTCCCGATTATCAGTGTGGATTTAGGAAGGGATTTGCAATTTTTATAGCATTAGCCAACGTTACTGATGATATTATCCAAGCTTTTGATACCATAAATCATGAGTTAGTTTGTTGTAAATTGAGAGATTATAGTTTTGATAAATTGTCCCTGAAACAAACGAAGTCATATTTATTTAATCGTACCCATTTTTTTTTATTAATAGTTTTTCAGCTGATATTAATATTACGTCGAGTGTGCAGCAAGAATTTGTCCTTGGATCGCTGTTGTTTTTGGTTTATACATCAGATATTCTTAAAGCCATGGTAAACTGTTGTATTCAAGCATTTGCTAATGATACACAGATTTATTTAGACTCAGCACAATGGCTAAGTGCATGCTATGGAAAAAATTAACCGTGATTTAGATATTTTAAGTGAACTTTCTGCCGGTCACAATTTAAAATTAAATTCACCTAAATCACATTTAATGCTTTTTAATAGCAGAAGTAGTATCAACTTTTTAAAAGAAAATTTTATTGTAGCTATAAATAGTGTACGTTTACCATATGTATATCCGACAAAAAATGTAGGTATTATATTAGATTCCGACTTTCGTTTTAGAGATTAAGTAAAAATACTTCTACGGAAATCTTTTCTATCTTTAAAAATTTGATATTCAAATCGTTACATTTTAAATTTCTCGTTAAAAAAGTTCTTTGTGAATCTCTTGTTTCGTCTCATTTTAATTACAGCGCTTGCAAAAATCGAATTCAGTTTGTTCAGAACTCTTGTGTGTGGTTTATTTACAATTTAAGAAAGTACGATCAAATTTCTCATACATTTCGTGAACTTAAGTGGCTAGAAATGGAAGACTTATGCGTCTAACATAAGAACAAAATGCTCCTTTGTCATTAACAAGTATACTCATTCCGCGTGCTGTACATGGAGTCAATATTCGCCATAAATATGTATTAAACAATTTACATGTTAAACAATTAAATTCAGTTCCTGATGAACTCGTATATTTAAATTCGTTAAAATTTAAATCGTTTGTGCTCAGTAAGTAATTTTTGCTATTATTATTATTCATTGTAACATTTTTTGCTATCATTGTGATAATAATATTAACTTTGCTAATTTCCCCTCTTTAGTTTGGTTATGTTTATGTCATATTGTGTGTTTTTTATATACTTTGTTCTTGTATTTTCTGTTGCATTGTCATGTGTGGTTAAGTAGAATAGCTTAACCTAGACTTCGCGATGAGTGTACGATTATGTTTAATTATTACTACTTTGTGTGCTGTACCTTTTATTTCTTCTTCAATAAAGGCGATTATTATTTATTATTATTATTATTATTATTATTATTATTATTATTATTATTATTATTATTATTATTATTATTTTTTTCTTTTCCAGTAACACCTTCCGAAGCTCCGACACATTCGGAGATGTTCTGAAGAGTCCAGCAATGACCACTCTCCACTCCGTGGAGTCAGTAATCATTGCGCCCGTAAATCGTGCGTTCTGAGCAGACGTAGCGAACCAAGGACGATTGCCTTCTGCATTTTGCCGGCTAAGATCTCTGCCGAATTTCGGCAAGCCGGTATGATCTTTAAGTCAGAAAGCAACGTATGTCTCATTCCACCCAGGACGCCTATAATGAGCACCACAATCTTAACAGAGTGGTCTGTATACAGCCCGCGGAGCTCGGAGAGAAGATCTCGATACTTCCTCCGTTTCTCCTCCTCTTTTAGCACGATGTTGTTCTCTGCGGGAGCCGAGAACTCGATCACAAACATCGTCCTAAGCTGGTGGTCGAAGAGGACTACATCAGGCTTATTGGCTTGAATTTGCCTGAGGGTGGGGACGAAGTGCACCTGCAGTTAAAATATTTATACTTATTTAAGGTTCACCCTTTATGTGAAATTAGGCAGAAGTCGATTTCAATGATTCGAATAATTTTATATGTTCGTTGGGAAACTAACCTTGAGTCACACATTTTTTAAATAATATTTAGACTTAGGTTCTCGTCATTCAAGAGTTTTTAGTCCTCACATTCAGTTAGTATATTTATATGTTACGCGATTTCTTTTTTCCAGTTGCCGATCGTACTCTCAACGACTTTCATGTTGTAGAGATGCTTGTGCTCTGTTAAAAAATATCCTGTGATGTCTCTCAACTTGATCTTATTTATGCTTACTATACCTACTCACCATTTTATTTGTTCTTTTCAGTGAGGGAAAATTTAATATTTTCTTTGCTTGACTATTCCCTGTCAAGTCTCAATATTTCAATTACTATTTATAAACTCATCTACCCACAACCTTCTTTATGGCACTGTAAGGAATGTCAAATGCTTTGGTTCAAATTTTGATCAAGTTCATCTTATCTAATCATTTTCTTCAATACCTTCATGTACTGGAGCCCAACAAAGCCTTTGTTGGTACGATTTAACAATTATAAACAGTTCCAAAATAGTTTTGAATACATCTCGTATTGCAATCTGTCTATTTAAAAATTTGTAAATAAGAATATCAAACACGTACCTATAGCAAATTTCAACCTGAAATAAGGAAGGCTTTCACGCTTTGCCATTTGAGTCTTACTACTTACTACTCTAGCTTCAATTTTGGAATCATCTTTAAACTATATCAGGCTTTATTTTTATACCTCAATCAATTTCCATTTTGCGTGATTATTTGTTCAAGAGTAGAACAGCTAATGAAAGTTGAATTTTGTAATAATTTTTAAGTAGATTCCAACAGTAACATATTCATGAATGAGTGTGTTTTATTGTAGGGTCAGAAGAAGAACTAGTTCTCCACTGCGATCTTGTAGTCTATTATGGCTCACACCCATATTATACTTCACCCAACAGGTTTAGCTTTTATGAAACTGATGACCTTATTGGACGAAATTTTGTAGACTCCAACAGTAGCATATTAATGACTTAAAATATCTTTTGTTGTAAGGTCGATTATCCACTCATTGCTGTTGCTTGTACTGCAAGCTGCCATTCAGGCCTATGATTGAATATTCAGGTTAGCGTAACCAGTTAAGTTACGATAACTGGGTGGGCATAACTGAACTCTTAACCGAAATGGAAAGATCGCTATGATCAAACAACCAGTTATCTGTGCCTGTTATTATGGCCAGATAACCCTGTCATGGCAGTTAATTCTTTAACGTACGTCATCTGTCATCACTCATATGCCAAAATTTAAATCATAGGTACTTAACAGTGGGTATAAGTGGCAAGAAGTTTAGGGCACATGAACTAATGCCAATATGAAAAATGCTAAATTACATTAACTGTAAGAAAATATTGTTGGGAAGCAAAGTAAACCCAACGTATGTTAATATAAGTAGGTACTTTGGCAAATTTTTGAAGTACATATAAGTTTTTTAGTGTATGGACCGCAAACAAATCCCCAGCAGTGGTGGTAGGTAAGTGAAATATTTCATATTAACTTATTGATACAATTATTTAAATTATTTTAGATTCATGCAGAGTGAAAGCAGATGTAAAAAGGAAGAGCAGAAAACTTCATCAGGATCAAAAACTAGTGCAACCTGGATGCACATATTCAATATTTATACACAGTTTACGTGGGTAATCAAAAATGTACCTTTAGGCAGGCGATCTGTGCTACTGTGCTAATTATAATTTACTACGCCTTCGTGGAGTCCATGTTGCAATATATTACAATTATGGAAGGATAGTATAGGATGCAGCATATCAGTGTTAATAGTAATCAATTAGAAATTATTGTCAAAAACACATAACTATCTAATAAAAATAATATTTAAAAAAGATAAAATGTATTATTTATACCTACTCTTTATAAAATCTAAATTATTACCAATAATTGTAATAAACTATTGTCATTGTGGCTTTCTCCTATTTATAAATTAATTATTAATAATATTAGGTAATAATATATATTTCTTTTTGTTTGTTAATATTCATTTAAGTATCACTATCATACTCAGAATATCAATCTTAATTGTATAAAATTGTAATCCTACTTTAAACAAACTTTAGTTTTTTTTAGGTTGTATTTACTGTCAAACTATTAATACCGTATATTACTAATTATGTAAAACTATGATATGGCAATACATTGATACTGAATTGTGCTATAGATAAATAATAATAAAATTATACATTATATTAATATGCCAAATGTCATACGTCAATTGCCAGAAATAAAATTAAAATTTCTGACCAATAAAAAGCTCCAGTTACATTTAACGGCAGGTTATTTCAAGCAGTTTCATAACTGGGTCACGTGATCATTCTCAAGTTAAGTAACTGGGAAAAATAAACTTGACAGGTGTGTCAATCATACGAATTTCTGATTAACCTACCAGTTACCGTTAACAGGTCTGTTAATGCTAACTGGATGTGTTCGATCATAGGCCCGATTGTTGCTTGATACTACTTGATATAACTATATCATAATACAACAACAAATTTAACAATATTTCCAAGGTAACTCTTGGATTTGATGCCATGACTTACCTACCCAAATAGGCTAGTTTCTGATATTTATTCAGATTTCTTGGAGTGATCTGTTTAACCGCAATAAAGAAACTTAAGTCTTACTATTGAGGAACATATCTAATGAGTACTCAGTTTTAGTACCCTTGCTTTTTGCTTTTCTAAATTTATCTAAAGTTTTTCTTATCATACAATGTTGTCGTATACATAGCTTTAGCAATAGAATCCAGGCTCCATCCAAGATCAATGTTCCCTTTTTTCCTCACATCTGCTGAGAGTTTCGGTTTATTATGTATTGTGTTAAGCCACCACCCGATGTTGCTTTCATAACTCAACTTCATAGTGAGGTATCTATCAACAGGTTATAATAAAATAGTGATTTCTTGCATTTAATAACAAGATAAAATTAGAAAAAAATTGTACAGCTGTAAATCTTACCATAGCCTATTGTAGGTTTTTTTCTTTAAAAACAGTATAAAGGTAGGCATGTATTTCAGGGCATTTTTTAATGGGCTTTATAAAGTTTTCATCAAAAAATTGTAAGTTCTAAAGAATACCGAAAAAAAAGTAACGAATATCTGATAAATTGTGATTCAAGTACGTTTCGCACTTTCAATGTAATCATTGTCATAAAATTAAGTCCAGTCGGAGGACATAACAAGTATTACACTCAATAAATAATAATAATAAAAACATTATTGGCTCAAAATAATTATGATAGTGACGAGACAGAGACGAAATCTATTTCGAACAATTTTATGAATATCTATAATATAAGGTTCAGGGCTTCATTTCTTAAACTGATAGCGGCACAAAGATTGTGCTTATGATTTATACAGGATGTCCGAAATTTGAGTACCGTAATTTTAAGGGCTTATATATCTAACCAAAAGCAATAAAAAACTCTTATGAAAAAAATGTCCAAAGCACATAGTTTGTCTACAAATACATTTCAGAAATAAAAATACAACTGCAATAATATGCAAAACTATGTAACGAAATTACAAACTAAGGTACAATTAAGGTTAATTAAAAGCGCCTGTAATGTAATTTGTTGGTAATTTAATATTTGGATCAGTATTAATGAAAAAAACAATTAAAGTTTCCGAGAAAGTCGTTAAAACTGTAACGTTCGACAAAGTTCTAGTGTCAGACTGCTGCTGATAACCTAAAAGTAATATTAGTCATAATGTATAGATAATATGTTTCATTATTCTCTAGATTTTGTTTTTCTTTTATGTTTGTGAATGTACATAAATAAAAATGGAACAATTTATAGTAACGATAACCAGCTGCATGACATGTTATTTTCGGTAAATCTAGGCAAAACTTCCTGGCTACGAGACGTTCATACGGTAAACGCTTTCTTTTTTTAAGGGTAAAAAACGGTTTATCTCGATTTCTGGCAAAACTATCCTATGGAAAAAAGTTAAATTGCAAAGTTGTAGGTAATAAAAAGATCTACAACTTTTGTATTTACACTTTTTTCACGTAACCTCAAAATTTATGTGAAAAATTCAAATAACCAAGTTTTTGGTTTTTATTTTTCTTTTACAAAAAAATTTTTTTCACAAACTTTGGTGAAAACTTACCTTTTTATGTCCCAAACACACCGCAATTTTTTTGATTTAAAATATTAATTTTTTCACCTTATTTTGACTTATATATCGAAAAAGCACCCTAATTTTCAATCGAAAATTCTCACGTCAAAATATCTGCTTTTTTAAAAAAGTCGTGGGCTTTTTGTTCGTTGAAATCTCATGGTGTAAAAAATATACATTAGTATGGTAAATGTTCTCAGACAATGCAAAAAACGAAAAAATATTGTCTTATTAAATATTAATTTTATTAACTTATTTGATTGTTAATTATAGTAGTATATTTCAACTTGCAATTTTTTTGTTTATCAATGTAACATGGAATCTTACGTTTTTCGAGTAATTAAAGTATAAATTTTAATAAATAGCTCAAAATTGTACATAATAATTAAAAAAAATTTCGGATTCGACTTTGTCGCATCGTGTCTTTGCATTTTCTGAGAACATTTGCCATAGTAATGTATATTTTTCTTACACCATCACAAAGTAGAGATTTCAACGAAAAAAAGCCCACTGACTTTTTAGAAAAGCAGATATTTTGACGTGAGAATTTTCGATTGAAAATTAGGGTCCTTTAAATAACAAAAATTACAGTTTGTTTGGGATATAAAAAAGTAAGTTCTCACCTAATTTCGTAAAAAAAAAATTCTTTTTTGTAAAAGTTAAAAATAAACAACCAAAAACATGATTATTTGAATTTTTCACAGAAGTTTTGAGGTTATGTGAAAAAAGTGTAAATACGAAAGGTATAGACCTTTTTATTACCTACAACTTTGCCATTTAACTTTTTTCCATAGGACTTGTAGTTTTGCCGGAAATCAAAATAAACCGTTTTTTACCCATAAAAACTTCCCGACCTCAGATCGCCCATAAATTATTTTTTCTTTAATTTTTGTTATATTCTCTTCTTTTTCCAATGGGTTTCCTACTATTATTTTTTTCATTTTTTACCATTTTCAAAGGCTTCGGCACTGGTCTACAGCTATATTTAAGAAACATTTATGATGTATTTTGAATTTAAACAGAATTTTTGTATTTAATTCAGGACACTAAAATACTGTAAACTTTACTTATATGTTACATTTGATTTAACCAACGTAACCTCACAGTCTCACTATCACAGAATCACACAATCCTTGGGATATCCTTAGAACCTACTGACAGGACAATCCCAGATGGGATAGCGAAGATTGGAAACGGGACATCCGAAAGACATAATGTGCTGGTTGGGGTTCTGTGTGTTTAGCGAATTTTTAATATACGACACGAAATGAATTTTTCAGTGTGCAACGTAGCCAAGTTGTGTAGATTATCTTAGGTCTTTCTAATAATTTAAATGGCACAGTTCAGAAACCGGTTAAGTTTAGAACCTATGTTGAATCATACTTTTTGATTGGATAACTACAGTTCTATCCCATGTATATTGGGATAGAATCATTTCAATAAATGTTGTACCGCTGCCATTGTTACTACACCGATCTGTGAAGATAAAGCCCTATGAAAGGTGATTTTTTTTTACGCATAAGTCCAAGATCCGACCGCTTGATTACTACGTTCAACTGTTCTTTAATTAAAAGGCAATTTTAATAAATGATTATTAATAGAGGAATACGTTTCCTATCAAAATATGGCCACAAGTATCATAAAATAGCTAAGATTATTCGTCGATTACCTCACCTATGGCATACTGACGAGAGTAAATAAGTTTGGAACCGGTATATGTCTGGTGGACTGCTGACGAGTAACTTTTGCTGTTTGCTATAGGTTTTCCAGATGTAATTTAATGCTGGTCGGGGAATTAGTCCGCAGAGTAGTTGTTTCCTGGAATTCCGTATTTCCATATTTCCAAAATAAGGAAGAAATTAACTTCTTATAAAATAGATAAAGATATCAACAGATACAATTAACTTGTAACTAGAATTATAAGATGGTTGCAGCTGTAAAATTTATTTAGACATGTAGATTTTCCGAAATCGAGTTACATCTAACTACAAGTAACTATGTGAAGTAATTTTCTAACAAAAATTCGCCTTTATTCATCGTGTTTCTGACAAACGCAATATTTCTGCACGTGTTTTAGGCCGGGAAAATATGCCATACATATTGATAAAGCAAAATTCTTTATATTCGCCCTTCCAATAACTAAGCAGAATTTTTTGGTCTTCGAAGTTTAAGATCATTTTATTTATTCAGTATACGAAATTATACATGTTAAATACAGGGCGGTCTAATAAAAATGAAACAGAACCATTTTCAGGAACTGCGTCAAGATTGTAGAAAAACGCTCAGACTCGTCGATTTTAGATTAAAGGGGGACATTCTTTACTGGTATTTTTGACTCCGCCACTTTCACCCCCCAAGCAAGGGTAAGCATTATCCCAAAATATTTAAATGACGTTGGGGTTGAGTAATATTTATTTTGAAAGCTCTTACAATTCTCTTTACAACAGACTTTAAATTTTATAATGCCGCCCAATACTTTGAAAAAAATTTACATTTTAAAATTTAAATTATGTTTGGTTACTTACTTACGACTTAGTTGATTAAATGTTCAAACTTCCATTCAAGAATAAAGATTTTGTTCGAAACGTTAGTACACATTCTGAAGCATTTCCGGAGTGATTCGACGGCATTCGTCGACGATTCTTTGACGCAAACCTTGCAGCCACACTGGCTGTGTTTTATAGATTTTACTTTTTAGGTATTCCCACAAAAAAAAATCAAGGAGCGATAAATCCGGTGATCGCGGAAGTCACTCAATGCTGCCTTTTCTCCCAATTCAATTCCGTGGAAAACGTTGGTCCAAATACTGACAGACAATTAACGCATAATGCGGAGGAGCAGATGCGTCCTGTTGAAAAATCAAATGATCTTCATCATATTCTGGACCACTTTCAATAATAGCGTCTTCCAGTAATTGCAAATACATTTGGCCAGTCAAATTACCAAGTAGAAAAAAAGGACCCACCAGCTGGTCACCGAAAATTCCAGCCCATACATTTAATTTTTCTGGTTGTTGCATCCTGTCAATGAATTAAATATGACAATACCTACTTGAAAAATGTTCACCTTTTATGTAAGTTTTTTTTATATTTTTAGGTATTAATTCTATTGTGTGAAACTAACTACTCAGTGGACAAAAGCCCCAACCTGCGTTGAATTACACCCACAATATCTACCCATATATTCCTTATTATTAGCTTTTGTAACATTTTTTACTGTTTTAGAAAGGTATTTTAAGCTAATATAAATCAGGATGTCACTTTTTGTCATTGTCGATATTTAACTTCAAATAATTTTAATTTTTATAATAATTTTTATAGTTAGATATTTGATTCAACTTAAAGGAGACCACCTGAAGAAGCAATCCTAAAAATGCAGAAATAGGTCAGATCTCATCTATTGTGGTTGAATTTGTCGTGTTCCCACTGCCAAAAAGTGAAGTTAGATATTTATAGAGTGTTTCATTAGAAGGTTAGTAAATTATATTATTTTCTTTAGACAATTATTGAATAGAACTTTGTCTGTGGAATTGTTCATTAGCATATCTAGATGTTTGGTATCAGAGAACATACATATGACTTCATTGATAGGAATTGTAGGAGATTTGATTTATATTAGCTTAAAATACCTTTCTAAAACAGTAAAAAAATGTTACAAAAGCTAATAATAAGGAATATATGGGTATATATTGTGGGTGTAATTCAACGCAGGTTGGGGCTTTTGTCCACTGAGTAGTTAGTTTCACACAATATTATTAATACCTAAAAATATAAAAAAACTTGACGTAGTTTCTGAAAATAGCTCTGTTTCGTTATCATCTGACCACCCTGTATATTTATACATTACAACCGATTGCTCTGGTTTACCTATTCTGATTTGACAATTTTATGCAACGAAGCAACAAACAGAATTTATGTCATCGGTTTTCAAATATTGTGTAATAATATTTTTCAATTAATAACAGTTTTAATCAATAATAAAATAGCACCGATAATATTATTTTATGGTTTAATAAAAAAGATTAATGTATCTATTTAATGATTTTACTTCTAAAAATATTTATACAGGAAATTACTTAATAGGTACGAAAACTTATTTTATGATATTATCAACATCAATATGTTGATAAAGAAAATAGTTAAGTATGTAAATAATTTCAATAAATATAAAGTTATAAAATAAATACAGAATACTAGAAATTTGAATAACACTTATATAGCATGTTCGCACATGTTAACTTTACAAACTAATGTTTTCTGAAGTCATCAATTTGTGAGAATACACAACGAATTAGTAAAAATTAAATAATACTCAAAAACACAAATAATTAAACAATGTCGCTATAATTTTTATTTTATTATTTATGTTTGTTTGTATTTTACCACTAACGTGGACATTATATAGCATAAAATAGATAATATACTTCAACATACAGAAAACAAGGCAATAAATACCATACATTTTTGTTAATAGTTGTATTTACAATGGATTTTTTCCATATGGAATTTTAAAAATTAGTATTTAAACAATGATATAGAAATTGTTATAACATGCACTTCTATAATAAAATGTGTCATCAGTATTGATTATCAAAAGAAAACTTTCCAAAATATCTGTCTTTTGTTCTTTCAAAATTGCTTATATGAAAAAAATTATGTAAAATTTGGTAAATTATCTATGGTATTATTTTCGTTAAATAAATATATCTATGAACAACATATATAAAAGGTGGCAATAAATGTTATTTTTATGCCACAAGCACGTCAATGTAATATTCCGTAGCATTATGTTATTAAAACATTATTAGAACAATATCATAGATAATTTTGTATATTTTTGTTTCGTCAACGTGCGACACAGGTCTTGCTTTCATAGTATCAGCAGAAACAGCAGGTTGTCTCTTGTTGTTGTATATTATATCTCATTTTCAAAAAATTTTCGATATCCTTAATTCGATTTTTTAAATTTATTATACAAATATTCTTGAAGAACTTGGCAATCTAATTAATTATTTTATTTTTTAAACAATATATAGGTACAGTAAGGCAAGCGACTTTAAAAGACATTTATTCTTTCATAAATAAGAAAATTTGAATAGTATTTAAAATATATTTGTTAAATTGTTTATTTGAGGTATTATTTAGTAGCTATTTTTGTTACTTTTATTTTGCTAGTTGTTAGACTGATATGGAAGTGATATTTCTTATTGCATTGGTTTATTGCTAAGGGCGCCGTATTCTTCAAATAGTGTTTTCTACAAATGCAAGTAATTTTAGACAGAACTAAACAATATAGAGTTTAGCAGGAATGTCATCTCATGGCATTTGCAAATATTCAAAGGTACCTAAGTAAAATGAATATATAACGACAGAAAGCGGTCTAACAAAAAAAATATTATTTCGGCAAGTATTCTTACGACTTATGTCATACGAACAAATGGGTGTCTTACAAGTCGTTACAATAATTTTAGGAGGTGATAGAATACTTGATTTTGAGCCGATTGAAAGAAACATATCTATATACCAAGTGTTATAATATTTGTGATAATTAATTTTTTAATAATATTTAATAATAATTTAATATTTCTATACTTTTTTTTAGGAATGAATGGATTATTTAGATGGGTTAACCAATAAAATCCAAAGTGGCTGCGTTACTTGCCTAGAACTTCAAAAACATGGTTTTTCTACTTTGTAAAAACGTGGATTTTGTTTAAACCTCCCAATGACTATCAATTCCAGGTATATACACTGAATCGGTGGCGGGTTGACATACATGATTTAAAATGTTAGTATCTTGTTGTACAAGAGTGACGTTTGTAGAAAGTTGAGAGGCATTAGCTTGATCTGCTATGGAGTCGGTTGAGAAAACATTATTTGCTTCATTTTCATGAAGGTTTATATGTGTAACTGTAGTAGATGGAACAAACAGATGATCCCCGAATCTATTTCTATTTGGAGGCCAAATACCAGTACCTCTGAAGGAGATTTCACAGATGCCTACAGTAGCAGCCTTACCATACGCATTACCCAACAGTTCAGCCACATTGTATAGGTTGTCCTACATGAACCCGTAGCCATGAGTCTTGTTCCTGAACATAATAATTCTGCATGGGTTTAAAAAAATGTTCTCGAGAGCCTCTAACTTCTTACTGTGGGTGGAATAGCCATCTAGCAAGATAAGTGCAGGCTTTTCATCACTTGTCTGAACCACGGAATGAAAATGTTTAAGCCACTTCACAAATAAATCACTATTAATGTATCCAGTGTCTGAAGTTTCAGTAACACTCCCAGGTGGAGCACCACGTGCAAGTTCTGTGCAAGCATGGGTGGAACATAGAGCCCTGCAGCGTTACAACAATAAACCATTGTCGTGTTGACACCTTTTTCTTCTGCGATTATACTAACTTGACGTTTCCCTTTTTGCGATTAACATTTCCAGTATATCAAACAATTGCATAACTTTCTGTCTTTCAAAGCCCCGAGCCCGAGCAAGGGATATAGATTCTGGCTGACGCACAGCTAGCTCCGGATGTCGCCTCATAAATGCATAAAACCATTTTCTCCCGGTAATTTTTTTGTATTTATTGAATGGATGACCCAATCTGTATTTTTCAGCTAACTGAAAAACCAGCTGTCTTATGTCTATTATAGTAAATCCGTACATCATTTCTTCAAACCGAATAATGCTTTACTAGTGCATTTTCAGTTTCACCTGAAAACACACACCTTGTGCACAACTTCCTTATATTTTCTTTGGCTAATTTATTAGTACCTCTTATATGCCGCAGAAGAGTGGATGTGTTAATATTGTACCTTCAAGCACATTAATTTAAGCCTACTTCACCCTCTTTGTAAGCTCTTTCAGCCATAGCCATATCAGTTTCTGTCCAAAGGCGATATTTACCTCGTTTGCACATTGTTAAAGCCGCTCCTGAAAAGACATACATTAAAACGTCTTCAGTTAGGACAGTAACCTAAATTGAACCAGGTTTAAATCAGGAAACGTAAATAAGTTCAATTTAGGCAATTCGAATACATTTTATCGTCTGTTTCTTAAAAACGGTTCAGTTTATCGATTTGTAATAGGTATACCTTTTCTATTTAGAATTGAAGGTAGTTAAATAGTTTCTTAACAATCTGCCCTTAAGCTATGACTCTGTATACCCATTTTGACTCACCCTGTATACCCATTTTGAAAAGGATGGACAAGGGAGGATTTCATATAACTCATTAGAAAAGTATAAATACTTAAGTACACATAAAAACAATTCCACCTCTAGTTAGCAGAAACTAATGAATGTTAATCCAACCGCCGTGGTTGCCTAGTCCCAGTTTAGGCCTCACCTTACCTCATTTATTAGCATAAGCCTGAAATGTGTCTGTATTATGAAAGTACGTGTTAGGTTTACTAACAAGAATGTGGCAAATTACTTAGTAGTGAGAAATTTATTTAGTTTCGCTTCTATCAAGTGCTTCGGTACTGGGAAAACTTTTTCAGATGCAATGCCAAAGCATCAATTTTATTTCAAAATAGTTAATCGTTTAGAAAATATATTTTTTAAGTCATGCCATAGTTACGACTTTATACAGGATGCGTTTAATTCGACAGCTAAATTTTTGCAGACCAAAATGAATATGAAAAGTGTTAAGAAATTGAGGGTCAACTTTTACTTAAATATGTACATATACATTATGTTTCAGAGACAAAATAATTGGGCTCTGTATTTCTCCCTGGTTTTCACGCCTTTCTCATTTTGAGCTGTGGTATCTTTTTCAATATATCGGAGAATACGGAATCTAAAATGATTTAAATCATATTAGAAAACTAATTTTGGTTAAGCCACATCGTATGGAAGACAATCGAAAGTTAATTGTTGAGTATAATAATGCAGTTAATGACTGTCAAATACTAATACCTGTCTTAAATGTATTTTATGTTTTTTAAAAAGCAATTTATATTATTTGGAATATATTTAAAGTTTTTTTTAAATAGAATTGATGATTTATGATATATATTGAGTTAACACTTTTTGAAATAAACTGTTTATTATGAAATATAAATAATGATTTTAGTATTCAATATAACAACAAATTTGAAATAATGCTTCCTGAAATATTTTTTCCCGATTTTTAAATGTTTTTAAACTGTGGCATTAATCACTTATTTTTTGTAAAACAGTTATACACGGTCTTTTAAAAAGACGTCAATATTGCTAGGGGTGATAGAATATTGAAAAAATAAGTAAAGTTTGCTTAATAAGCGTATGCCCTAAAGTCTCTCATTTTTGAGATACAGGACGTGCAAGATCATTTTGGAAAGTCAAATTCTAAATGTCATTTTTTTAAACATGAAGCTAATTATAATGAGAGAACGACATTATTCCAAATTTGAAAGGTATATCTTCAGCTGTGCTCAAGCAATACAATGAAACATTTATGTCTGGTTAACCAAAACTGGTCTATGTTTGGTGGTGTAGACGACAAGGGTTCTTGGCTGTTTACACAGATACTACAGGTGTAATTCAATGCCGGTCAAGGCATTAGTCCGCAGAGTAGTAGTAGTAGTAGTATGTTCACATAAAAACTAAGTAAAGGTGAGATGTAAGTGGTCTTGTTACTTTCAACTCTGACTAAGCAGCTCGACTTTCAGGAAGCGGCCTACATTGCAGCAGGTACTTAATGCAGACCTCTCGCCCTGGGCGACGCACCACTTATTTCCAATACTACGATTGTAGAGTCCTTAAAAATAATTTTACGAAAAAAATTTCAGTTTTGGTTATTTCTTTTCGCTAAATGAATTGGCCCTATAATAGTTAAGGGTGCCGTATTCTTCAAATAGTCTACAAATACAAATAGTTTTAGACATTTAAGAATTGAATAATATAGAGCTTAGCAAATAACAAGAATATTATCTCATGCAACCTGTGAATATTCAAAGGTATATCGAAGTACAACAAATCTATAACGACAGAAAGCTGTGTAACCAACAAATTTTTTAGGTACAGATATCTTTAAAAAAAGTATTTTTTAAAATTTAATTGTATATGTAAATATTGTTATAACATAAACTATAAAACATTAACACATTTCGACACAGAACAATATTAGCAATAGGTGTTTAATATTGTTGTGTCGAAATGTGTTAATATTGTATGGTCTCTATGCATTGTATAATTTTAAGTAGCACAATATTATTACAACAAACATGGTCATTATTAGAGGGTAGCACAAATAGGACATAGAAATTACAAGAAGATAAATGTAAGTTTTATAAATTTAGCTTGTAATTTATTTTTTTTGAACCAGTTTCTGATTGTATTTCTTTTTCAATATGCTCATGAAGAAGAAAAAATACATTCGAAACGTAAGCTTGACATTTAACAGTTGTTTTATTATTTGGACCTATAAACTCACCAGAAGAAGCAACTTTAAAACGTTAAATTTTATAATGATTCATTAGAAAACTAATATATTTTATTAGATACTTTATTTTTTTTATATATTTTTAGGTATTAATAATATTGTGTGAAACTAACTACTCTGTGGACTAAAGCCTCTTTAGTATATATATAACTATAATCTTTATATAAAAAAACTTTTACATAAAGGGTAAACATTATTTAAGTAGGTATTGTCATATTTAATTTCAAATAATTAATTTAATTAATAATTTTTATAGTGAGATATTTGACTCAACTTAAAGGAGGCCACCTGAAGAAGCAATTCTAAAAATGCAGAAATAGGTCAGATCTCATCTATTGTGGTTGAATTTTCGAGTTCCCACTGTCAACAGTGAAGTTAGATATTTATAGAGTGTTTTCATTAAACCAGGTTAGTAAATTTGGATAGATTAATTTCTTTAGATAATTATTGAATAGAGTTTTGTCTGTGGAATTGTTCATTAGCATACTTAGATGTTTGGTATCAGAGAGCATACGTATGACTTCATTGAGAGGAATTGTAGGAGATTTGATTTATATTAGCTTAAAATACCTTTCTAATACAGTAAAAAATAGGTACTTTATGATAAAATATAAAGTACTATATGCAATAATTCTCACCAATCACTATGGACCATATCTATTATTACATGTTGCAAATTCCTCATCTGATAATAACCATATCCGATTGGTTTAAACCGAATTGCATACAAAAATTTATCTTTCTTTATTGGCCTTATGATTTTTATTATAATAATAAATAATTTTGTAATTTTAATGATGAAGTTTCACAAATTTAAAAATAAACTCTCAACAACAGAGTAGTTAGTTTCACACAATATTGTTAATACCTAAAAATATATAAAAAACGATTATATAAAGGGTAAAAAAAATGTATTAATTAAGTAGGTAAGTAGGTATCATGTTTAATTTAAAATTCATTGACAGGTTAAAGTCACTTTTGACATTGTCGATAATTAATTTTAAATAAATTTAATTTATTGGTATAATAATTTTTATAGTTAGATATTTGACTCAACCTCCCGAAGAAGCAATCCTAAAAATGCAGAAATCGGTCAGATCTCATCTATTGTGGTTGAATTTTCGAGTTTCAAAGTTTCAAAAGTGAACTTATATATTTATAGAATGTTTTCATTAAAACAGATTAGTAAATTTAGCTAGATCAATTTTATTAGACAATTATTGAATAGAGCTTTGTCTGCGAAATTGTTCATTAGCATACCTAGATGTTTGGTATTAGAGAGCATACATATGACTTTATTGATAGGAATTGTAGGAGATTTGATATATATTACCTTTCTAATACAGTAAAATTGGGTGTAATTCAACACTAATCAGGGCTTTAGTCCGCAGAGTAGTTAGTTTCACGTAATAGTGTAAATGCCTAGAAATATATAAACAAAGTTGTGTTTATTCCATTTTTTTAATAAGGATTTATAATTATAAAAATGTATTATTTACCAGTAATATGAGCAGTAAGAAAAATTATATACGTAAATTGTTCTAATATACGTTTAATGTAAGTCATTGTCAAATATATAGGGAATATAATACCTATAGGTAGGTACATTTTTAAATGTATACAAATAGATATGATTATTTTACTTTTAATATAAAATTAAACTTGCAAATGTTGATAAAACACATCATATTCTTTTACGATGTAACTATGAGTATTACTATTGGTTGAACAATTTCTGGGTGGCTTTAAACTAAACCGATAGGACCGAATATTATTTATTCAAATATGCTTATAATTTATTTTATTTAATTATATGAATAATATAGGTAAGTTTTCGACCTCGAGCCCATTGTCAAAAATCCAAAAAAAAAAACAAGAAATTTTCTATGTTTCTTCAGTTTCACTAAAGAAATCCGATCTATTATTGAATCATGTATATGGTTACTGGACTAATAAGACTTCCCTACGCTATTTTATTGATTTTTGTTCCTTGCTCTTCTCGAGTATCTACAATTCATCTTTCCCTTGATATTTTCCGCTATTTTTTCTTCTTACCTAATATGTTTATAAATCCGGCATTCTGCATATTCTGCTATTTCTTTATTTTTTATTTGATTTTAATTTTTTTTTATCTGATTTTATTTCTTCCTGTTCTGTTCTCTATCTTACGTAATAGTCTTATTTCTCACTATTATCTAAGTATATTCCATTCTTGGTATATTTTTAAACCAATCTTGATTCCTTGGTCCTTTTTTTCATTTCCACGTCTTTCTTTTTTTCCATTTTGCTATATTGCTTTATAATCTCTAATTATACCTAATACTAGTATAATTTATTTAAAATAAACTGGATTACTTGTAACAAGCACATATCGATATCTAAGGAATTTACAAAATATCGTGAGACAAGTCTGTAATCAAAAGTGCAAAGACACTTCATACCGATGAATTTTATACAATTGTACAATCAACTTTCAGACGTAAATAGCTAATATTATTGTTACAAGCTGTAATCTGATTGCACTGAAAGTGTCAAAATGAGTAAAGAAATGTAAAAAGTATGAGCTGTCCTATATATAGGTATATGAAACGAATCTTTTCTAATATGTCCAAATCAAAATGAAAGAGAGAAGTGACTGGAAATAGGTCAATTTTTGTTTCTATGCTCACAACTACTATATCTCTATACACATGCGTTCCTGGCACTTGTCTAAATCAAATTTAGGAAATATTAACTTTTTTAAATTTTGTAAAATTGTTAGCACCATATGAACCATCTGCTCTAAACTAGAAAACCCAAATATATTCACATCACAGGTGTGTTTATATCCTAGCAATATTTTCTACAGTAATTTGAAACGTGTTCTCTATTTCATCAAATTACCCGTCAAAATTTTGTGGTATGATGATGACTAAAGCATGACCTTTTAGACTAATTTTAGGTTACTGTAGGTATCAAACGTCGCGAGATCATTGTATTTTAATTGGCTATCCACACAGTGTAGATAAGCTACATCTAGCGACCATTTGCTCCTCCATGCCAGGCTGAAAAGCCACAGACTGAGCTTAAGCTTCAAAGTGTTATATGTCTGGTGGGCTGCTGACAAGTGCAATAGGTTTTTCAGGTGTAATTCAATGCTGGTCGGGGCATTAGCCCGCAGAGAATTTGTTTCCTGGAATTCCGTGTTTGTGTTTTATTCTTATTCATATATTTTTTTTCTTAGCGAGTTTCGACAAATTTAGGCTTGAAGAGTCTTTGCGATGCACAACTGGATTAATCTGTTTTTAAAAAATAATTATCCAAGTTAATGCGAATAAAATACATTTTCAGCATTAATCATATATTTTTTAAGTTTAATATTTAACGACCATCTATCATTTTAGTCCACTCTGTACAAAAAAATGTTGTTAATGTTAAATTGATATATTTTATCGACCTCTATGTATTTGAAGGTATTTTTTTAATATATTGTTGTCATCCTGTTACCACTTTGGAGTTTTGTAGGTGTGGCAGGTTCTTTGCATTAAGATTGTTTGAAATTTAATATTTGTAAATTAAATAACTATGGAGTAACTAAATCTTAAAAAAGAGTTTGGATATTATTTTTTTTATATCAAAGAGCAGTATTTAGTTGTATTCTGAAATAAAAATTAATCTCCTAATAAAATAATTTGTTATACTCATAATATGCATTTTTTTCTGTACAAAATGCATTTAGTGTTGCAAACATTCAAATTGAACAAAATCACAGAACTTAAAAGGATAATGTAAGTATACATTTTTATATATTGGAAACAAATTTGCCGGTTGAATATAACATTTACCTCTGAATCAAATAAAATGATATTTGATAACAATTTAGTAACGCATATTTGCGTCTTGATGTACATACATAAATGTAATGAAGTGTGTGTGACTCATTCCAAATGGGAATAGCCCTGTAAAAATGGTATTTATTATCCGATTTAGTTCGGATTTTTTTATAAACGATGGACCAGTGAAAACTCTATTCTGGCACAAAATATTAAAATTTATTTTCTATTTTCAAGGTCTACATAGAATTTTTTTCATTGTCAAATTTTACAAGAACTGTTCAGTTTTTTTTTCTCCAATCTAACTATGGCACTAGCTACAGCATCCCTTAAAACGGCTTTATACCAAATTTGGTATAAATATTAATCATTATTTATTTAAATACCTTATTATTATTAACTGTTAATTAAAATCATTAACATTTAATGTGGTTAATTATATATATATATATATATATATATATATATATATATATATATATATATATATATATATATATATATATAATTAACAGTTTACAGGCCTTTTAGGCCCAGTGGTGTGTTATTCTCCTCCATTCCATTCTGTCCTTCGCCTTTCTTTTCCAATCCGTTACATTTTTCTCCCATAGATCTATTGCCACTGCCTCTCTCCATCGCTTCCTCGATCTACCTCGTTTTTTCTTGTAGTTAGGTTTACTCCCTACTATTTTCTTAACTGCCCTTTCATCTTCCCTACGTTCTAGATGTCCTAGCCACTGCATTCTTCTGGCTTTTACAAATTCGTCTATTGTTGGTGCCTGGTACATTGCATGTATTTCCTCATTGTTTCTCCTTACATAGCCTTCCTCCTAGAATTCTCCTTAAGATTTTCCTTTCTCACCTTAAAAGGTTTTCTCTTGACTTCTTATTGAGAACCCAGGTTTCACTACCATACAGCGCTGTCGGTCTCAAAATTGTTTTATACATTCTAAATTTTACTCCTCTGGAAAAATTTTTGATTTCAATAAGCTGAACTTCTGTTTGCTTTTATTATTCTCCTATGTATTTCTTGTTCCTCATCACAGTTAGCTGTTATTAGCGCCCCCAAATACACATATTCTTGAACTTCTTCAAACTCCATCTCTCCATGCTCTGTTCTCAATTTAAAATTGGTATCCTTTTTTTGTTCTCCTATTCTCAAAAGCTTACTTTTCTCTTGATTTCACTTTGTTAATTTATTTTTCGTCAGTTTTTATAAAATTTGGCAGTGAAAAAAGTAGGCCTTGAAAATATAAAAAAAATTCTAATATTTTGCACTAGAATACAGTTTTTACTGCTCATTTAGACAAAGTGTGAATTAAATTGGACAATAAATACTATTTGTACAGGCCTGCTTCCATTT
Source organism: Monochamus alternatus (assembly GCA_037114965.1). Classification (NCBI taxonomy): domain Eukaryota; kingdom Metazoa; phylum Arthropoda; class Insecta; order Coleoptera; family Cerambycidae; genus Monochamus; species Monochamus alternatus. The sequence goes on along the minus strand of CM073427.1, from coordinate 43,935,947 downwards.
CAAATAGGTCCTATGTCTTGTTCGTAGAATTTCAAATTGATAATTGGCGACATAAAATTTAAATATATTTTTTTATTATGCTTACTTAACATGAAATACAATTTAAGAGGAATTTTCTGCTAAATTTTAAATACATATGAACTAAGTCACATAGTATCTTATCTTAAATAGAAAAGCAGATAGGTATGCGAGGGTAATATAGTTGGAAATATTCCACAAATTTTGCTAGTTTCACTTCTTTAAAATTAAAAGGTATAGCGGCAGATATTTTAAAAAGTTTTCTTTTTTTGCAGTTAACAAAGTTTTTTTAAAATATAATTGTATTTATTCGAACTTTAAAGAAATAATAGGTATAAAAACAAATTACATATTACACAAATTTGTGTTGTATCCAAAAATTTCTCGGTCTACAAGGTAGCAAATAACACTAATATGATATATATTAATTCAAAATTATTATTAAATGGTTTGATGATAAATGTTTATTTACCTTAATCATTCTATAAAGTTATACGTAAATTATTATATTATTATATCCATTGACTTTTTTAGTATTAGTTTCAAGCACGCTAAAAGTCATATAAAACGATGCACTCGCACATTTTAATTCTGTCAAAGAGAGTTATGGGGACTCAGCCGTTAGTTATGTTCAAGTTGTAGAAAGTAAATGTACACCAGTACACCAACTGATGGTAGTTCGTACCGCGATGTGACGACAAGCAGTAATCTCACTGCAAGTACCATTTGCTAGCCTCTTTATTTTCGATGTTTTTATTTTAATTTATTTTGAACAAAACAAGCATTTAATAGTTAGTAGGTACCTATTTGTATGGCCTTAGAACTATCTTTTTATTCTAATTAAATAATTGACAAATGTAGCATTCAATTCGTTACAGATAGCCTAACCTTATTTACTGGAGTTTTACTCTTGCATACGACTTTGATACAAAATGCTGCAAAACATTAAATATGAACCTAGTAGTTTACATAAATTATATGTTGAGGCTGTTAAAATGCTGTTATCCAGTAAACGAATGGAGTGTTCATTCACTAGATGGCTATTCATTATGAATGCCATCTACTTTAATTGTATAATTTTTTATAAAGTGGAACATTTGGCAGAAAATAAGATGAATTAGTCGTACGAATGATTCAAATATTCAAATCCTTAGCCAAAGCTTTAGATAAAATCGCAGCTGGAGAAATGAGAAACATATTTGAATTTCTCGTCTGCAAAAACCCCCGATTTACAAATTTTATGTAAATATTTGGATTTCTTAAGAAGTTATTTACAAATACCGAAAATAAAATTTTAAATTTACCACCATGTAACTCCGTTAATAATCAGTTTTGGAAAAAAATGTTATAGAAAGAGGTAGCATTTATTTTCGGTCTAGAATTATCCCTTGAATTTTTTGCTCATCATTTCCGGACACCCTGTATACGTGCCGATCCTTCTCAAGTCTTCAGTACTGATGACATTCAGTTTTGTCCCAAATTAAGAAACTGTTTATTGAAGTCTGATAATAAAATAAAAATGGAATTCAAACAAGAAAAATGGAAATTCACTTAAAATAATCAAAATTTAAAAGAAAATTGAAACAAATAAAAAATTCTGAAATGTATGATGTGAAGCATAAAATTTCATGATTTATCATCAAACAATTTAATAATAATTAGTTCTCTGATCACCTTTCAGGGATTTTCTTAGCTGTTTGAGAAAAAATTATACTCATCTTTTAACTTATGCCCTGAAATTTTGAATACTCATTTTAGAAACACCTTTTATATTTAGTCGAACTTCGATAATAGTATCTAATATTTTATTACATTTATTTCTTATCCATATGTGTCACAGCGCCAGATCTTATCAATTCTATCTTAAACTCAAATATTAGTTTATTATATATCTAATCAATTTTCATAGCATTTTATCAGTAGTTTGAATAGTTGCCGTTTCACCTCAGTAATATTGACGGCGGCAGGGACCTCAGTTTCATACAAACTTCAATAAAATCCTCCTTATTGTAATGTTTTGGAAGTCAATAAAACCGTGGGAAGTTTCAATACATCTACATCTACTACATCTGTGACAATTACGTATTTGTTTGCTTGATCAATATCAATTGAAAGTTGTGGAAGTAAGCTTAAAGTTTAAGGATATTTTTCAAGTATAGGGCAATTCATTAATAGTGGTAGGTTGTTGACTTCAAAATAAAGCGATTAAGCTTTGTTCCTAATTTTGACGCAACTTATAGAGGGCATCGCTTATGGCACATCATACTTCTTTTAAATATCATAACCTTTTCGCGGTTTAGCATATCTATCTGACCATCCATTCTTGTACCTATTTTTATCTGGAAAAGGTATACATTGTTGAAGTCGTTAGAACTAACCGTTTTCAAAAATAATTTTATTTGAAATATTCAGTGCTCTCAGTAAAAACCATTTTGGTTTCAAGTAAAGTGCTTTCTCCGCTGAAAATACAGCAAAATGTTACATAGAAAAGTTATTCAGAATGATAAACTATAGCAACGTGTAAAATTATAGGAAGATCGGTAAGGTTTGATGAATCTGTTGTCTTTAGATTTTCAACAATTGATATGCCATAAGTATAATAATTGTGTGTATTTGTAAACCTCTGCAGAACATTTTATTTTACATTCTTTAGGCAAATCTCCATGTTTGTTTAAACTGCCATGTAATAGCTTTAATTCACTTAAACTTGACCCAGTACAAATTTTAGATCAACTATCATGACTAAAAATAAAAAATATTGCAGAGAGCAGACTGAAAAAGAGGAAAATAAGAGGACTGTGCATAAAAAATAAAGAACATTAAGTGTAACACATGAAAAGAGATCACGTGCTCATAAAAGAGGACGTCTGGTCACCCTAAGTAGAAGCACATATTATTATCTTCGAGTATAGCTGGTTGCATACAGCAAAACATTTTTCTGATAAGAATTTTCACATGCATTTCACAAGACATACAGTAAATTTCTTTAATAAAATCGAATAAAATACAATAGTAATAAAACATTTTTTTAAATGAAATAAAACAGTTTTCAGAGTGAAGTCAGTGATATTAAAAACATAGTTACATATTATTTTAAAATATATAAAATATTGTAATATTTAACTTCGCAAACAGACTGGACGTTCAATTGTCAGCTTATCTATTGATTTTATTACAATTCTCACATTTCTAACAATCTCGCTTTCCACAGGAACGCACTGAGATCCCAAGCGTTTCCTGGTGAATTTTCCGATAAGACTGACATGGTTGGCGTGACAATTTCCGATTAATACGTCAGGTCCTCGCTTGCCCCAGCGCCATCCGCGTAATTAATTGGTAACTAGTTTAAGGAGTGAAACTAGTCCTGCGAGTTCCATTCTGTATCCTGTCAAGAGCTTTGTTACAACGCTATTAGCGTTGAGACGTAAAGGAAGTTATATTGAAATTGAAAAATTCTTCTGCTCTCGCAATGAGGTTTTTCAGGTTTCCCTCATTTCTGCACTGAATGGTGGTTAGGGTCTACCAACGTAAGTCGCTCCTGAGCGCAAATGTGGCCTGCTTAGTAATAATATTCCGCCCCCTCTCCCGACAAGTCTTTGACTTCTGAGCTAATCCTCGTGATTAGAATGAGGGGTAGAGATATTATTATTATTATTATTATTATTATTATTATTATTATTATTATTATATTATTATCTTTAAACCTTCATTTTACAAAAAGTTACAAGTAAAATTTAAGGTAAGTAGCTACCTACAGAATCGACCAACACTCGATTTTCACTTTTAACTTCTTTAATATAAAATAAACATTTTATGTTGATAACTAATTAACAGTATAGGTACTAGCATTACACATACTTTCTGATGCATTATGTATTTATTATTATTGTCCTATAACATTTTTTTGTTTCACATAATGTATTAATTTTTTACTGTATTAGAAAGGTATTTTAAGCTAATATATATCAAATCTCCTACAATTCCTATCAATGAAGTCATATGTATGTTCTCTGCCAAACATCCAGGTATGCTAATGAACAATTCCACATAACGACCTACTGAATTAATAACAAAATTTTACCCTTTTTTATGTAAACGTTTTTTATATATTTTTAGGTATTAACAATATTGTGTGAAACTAACTAATACAGCAAAAAAATTTTACAAAAGCTAATAATAAAGAATATATGTGTAGATATTGTGGGTGTGGGTATTCAACGCTGGTTGGATCCACAGAATAGTTAGTTTCACCTAATATTGTTAATACCTAAAAATATATAAATAATGTATTCATATTTCAAGATCCTGGTAGTTATTATTACCTACTACTAATACTAATATTTATTCCTTGTTTATAATATGTTAGTGAATATGAAAGACAGTCCGTCGTTCTGTTATAATGTTTGTCACAAAATTTATTTACTGTTATTCAGCTAAAGTCAGTTACCTGACTAAGTTATCTTAGTTACCATTAGTGATAGAAAATATGTACCTACCTATTGAACGGAAGAAGGTGTTCTATTGTTTTAGCAAAACGTCAACTTATGGTAGTAAAATCCTGTTAATAAAACATTTTTTATTATGCTTGGTACATGATATTGCAATATTAATAAGAAATATTCCAACAATAATGAAGATTACCTTAGCACATCTTTTTTATTGATCGATTTCCCTCAGTGCGGTATTTACAACACTGACAGTAAGTATTGCCATGGAGTATTTATCTATTTTAAACAAATGAATATTTTAGTATATCCTACAACTAACTATCAAAGTAAAGCAAGTATGCACTTTCTAAAGAAGTAAATGTCTAAATAATAAACAAATTGTAATAATTAAAATATAAAGAAAGAAATCTAAAGAGGTAAGGTTAGATGACGGATTTGGTAATTAAATTGCTCTCATTTTTTTTAATTCATTTAAATAATTGCTAACACACTTTAGAATCAAATTATGCCATAAACTTGTTAAATACTATTATTTGATATTAACAATGGGGAAGTTGCATGAATTTTATATTAGTTTGAAATGTATTACAGGGTAATCTTTCAAACATATTGAAATGTCAAAACATGTGTCTGACGGTAAAAATCACATGATAATTAAAATATGAACATTAATAAATTGTCATAGAATGTAAACAAAACCACTTAGCCGAACACACGATATCATTGGTGTGACGTAACACGTCGTTTAGCGCGGTATATTTCCGTGGATACAGGTGTTGGTTACGGTGTTAGTGATGTAAACAGGCATTTTTTTCTTATATTTTTGTGGCATTTGTGGATCGTATACATATTGTAAATACTAATATAACTTATTCCTTTGTTTACGATATACGTGGTGATGAAAAGAGAGTGTAAAATATTTCAGGAGGTTATAGTATGAACCAAAATAAGCAGAAAAGTCTTAATAAACATCCGTAAAGTAACGGTTGCGGAGATATGGATCACTATTCGTTTTTCAAACATTTTATTTTATTAGGAATAAACCGACAAAGGAAGCTTTTAACAAACAAAAAACAAAGTTACAGAAGATGTTCAAAGTGCCCTCCGTCCATTTCCAAGCAGGCACGACATCGTCTCAACGATATTCGAACTCTTTCAAAAACACCCTCCTTGGTTTGGATTTCTTGACACTTTTGATTAATCCGTAGCTGCAGCGCTTCCAGGCTATTTACAGGAGTACCATACACTAATGTCTTCAAATATCCCCAAACAAAGAAATCTAAAGGGTTCAGATCAGGCGATCTTGGAGGCCATAAAACAAGTCCGGCTCTTCCTACCCATCTATGTGGAAAAGTTTGGTGTAAATGTTCTCTAACGGCCATGGAAAAATGAGCTGGGGAACCATCATGCTGGAACCACATTTGTTGCCTCTGATTCAATGGAATGTCTTCCAAAACTCATACAGTGTGTTCTGCAGAAAGTTGAGGTAAGCAGCGCCTGTTAATCGGTTTGGTAAAACAACAGGACCTAGAAATCTGTCACCTATAATACCCATCTAAATGTTTAATGAAAAAACGTGCCTGATGTCCAGATTCTATTAGAGCATCAGGATTTTCGTCGGTCCAAATATGCGTATTGTGAAAATTAAACACTCCAAAAGAATGTTTGCAAGAAAACGAGGGTCTTCAGCATGATGACGTAAAAACCAGCGGTAAAAAACCAAACGTGCTTGATGATCATTTATTGGATTTAAGGCCTGTACTCGTTGCACATGATATGGATAAAACAGTTGCTTGTGAAGGATTCTCCAAACAAGAGAACCACTAATTCCTATCTCGCCTGATAGTCTCCGCACACTCGTACCTGGATTCTGCTCTACCAGTGCTAGAATTTCTTCTTCTGCTCTAGGAGTGGATACCGACCTTGGTCTTCCGGATAAATGGTACTGTTTGTTCAAGGAACCGGTATCACGCAATCTTTGGTGAATTCGTCCAAACATGCGTTGTGAAGGAATTTGGCGATTTGGATAAGCGTCAACATAAAGACGTCGCGCTTCGGTGGCTTTCCCATTAGCACGACCATATAAGAAATGCATGTCTGTTAATTCTGCGTTAGAGTAACCAACCATAGCGAAAGAAATCTTGTGCACTGAGAACAACTGTCAAATACGTACTGTTCATTTCACTATATATCAACCAACTATTATAAGAAAATACACAACGTTTTTGCAAAATAAAAAAGGGGCTAAAAACATAAAACATTTCATATCTCCGCAACCGTTACTTTGCGGACCCATGTTTATTGAGACTTTTCTGCTTATTTTGGTTTGGCTTTTTTAACACCCTGTAGATCCGTTTGTGACAATTACGGCAACAATGCTGGTGGGTAAGTGCCAGATAGATGGTTTCACTTGAAGTAGGTATTTATAAAATAATGCCATCTGATTTCACATTAAACTCACTTGACTGGTTTTAATTTGAAAAATAACAAGTAAAAGTAATGAATAATGATATTTAATATTTACAATGTTTTTAAAATTAATTTAATTAATTTTTATTGCTATTTACTACTGATTTAATTTCTCTTGAAACAATTTTTAAAAACCCTTATTTATTACTCCTGTTTATCATGTTTCAAGAATGAAACGTAATTTAATGTAGCTAAGTCAGATTTCAAAATTTTATAAATGCTTCAAATAACATTATAACTCACGTAAATGGTGAGAGCAAATACATAAATTGTTATTTGGAATTGGAATGAAGCACTGAATATAATAAATGAGAAAAAAAAGTTTGCTTTACCATTGATTTTACAAACGCCAATGCCTTCTGGTAACTTAGAAAAGTCTAATTAATTATTTACAACATATTTATATATTAATTTTTTTGTTGAACATCAACCTACCTGTATTTCAAATTAAACTTGCATTAAAATAGTCTTCACAAACAAGCAATGTTGCAGAGCTTTCATCGTCCTACAATACATTTTCCTTTTAATTTCTTGGCACGGTGAAATATTTTTTATAAGGAGCTGTTTGTTGTATTCGTACATAATGTCATAATGTAATACTTCTTCCATTTGTCCGGTGAGATGCACTTTTTGTACCCATTCTAAGAGTCTATTCAATACCAATTAACACCATAACACATAATAATATTAGAAATGACAAATTAACTTCTAAACATATGTACTGCATTGTCCGAAAACATGGAAATTGTGTACAGATATGAACTAAAGCACACTGTTGTATTTAGGTATACACGTACGAATGACGAGTGAAAAAAAAAATTAAATACCGGTTTTAGGTTTATTTTTCTACAAATTTGTCTTGAACAAACGCCAAATCTACTAAAATAATACATTCTTCATTCTGCACGTATTTGGAAAAATCATGCAACATCCCCATTGCTTTCGTAGCTTACTTTGATTTACATGAGTAGCCACGTGTCACTTCATTTAATTGAATAAGCATACCCACGGTGGCTAGAATACAAAGCATACCAACAAATACTCCATACTCCAACTTTAAGCCCATAGTTCGTAGAGTATTAAAGCAATGCAATGGAACCAGATATTTGCTGTATGCAGAATGTAAAGGAAGGACTCAGAATTCATAATAAAATATATTGCGTGTTATTTAAGGAGAGGGATGTGTGATAAAAATATTTGCATTACCTACCGGATATGATGAATTTCATTAAAAATAAAATCGACCCTTCCGAGCATTTTATATATTTAGAGTATTCCACAGCTGGTGTTCGCACTGCTTAATTTTCAAAGTATAAAAAATATAGTCAATATTAGATTAAAGATATAATCAAATAATTGTAAACTGCCTAAATAAGTAGTATTTTAATAAATTATCCTAAAAATAAAAATAAAAACAACTGGAACCCATAAAAAAGAAAACAAAAATAAATTCTATAAAATAATTAATTCCCTTCTCCTTTAGGGCCTCCAATGAGGGAGCGTGATGCTCCAGTATCAATTGTATTCCTATAAATCCACCACTAAAAAGCAGATATTGCAGATGTTTGTATTTCTAACTGTACCAAATTTTACCAAATCAACAAGTTTCAGATCACTGGAAATAATTTTCTTTGTGTGCACTGTCCATTATTTATTGGCTTTATCGATTACAGGCCTTTTCTTCAGGCGAATGAAAAACGTTTATATTTGGCGGTTTTTCATTTTTCTCATCTCCTTATCCCATTTCTTGAGAGCTAGAGATAATTTCCTATAATACGTAAACAGAATATCTATGTTTTTTTATCAGTTACTGGAGACTTAATAGAATAAATTAAAAAATTTTGTTGAATGTATTTTTATATAAATTAATTTCTACGCCTTTATTTCCTTGCAAATTGTCATTATATCTGATGCTAATCTGATTATTTTAGATTCTTTAGTAAGCAAGTTAAAAAAAATAATCATAAATAGAGGAAATAAACAAAACCAAACGCGAGCGCGTAAGATTTCGACGCTAACCTGCTTCAACCTGCTTTCACTGTATACGTGTCCATCTAAAAGTGTGTTATAATTTTTGAAACATATAAGCTCGTGTTGGTGCGGGCTACCAGTATGCAGAAAACCTGCATCCACTGTGTTTCTACCCATACTTATATGTATTAATAATATTTTTTTTAATAGTTGTTATATTTTTAATTTTGTGTTTTTGTGTATTTATATGGTGTTATATTTTGTGTTTAATTTGTACTTTATTTTCCCTAGTTAGCTCTATGTTCTATAAAATAACTATGCGTATAATATTTAAACTTACCTTTATATTTCTTACTACTGCTCCAACATTAGCTTCAGTTATACACTTTCTTTGAGTATAAAGATTTAATCACATATATTTTTTTTATATTTAAATAAATACAATTACAATTATATCTTAATTTCTTTAGAAACATTGCACGCCATAAATCTTATGCTTATATGAATATTACTTTTAATAAAATTATTTTTTTTACCCTGTAAAAGTATTACTTTGTACTTTTTTATATCTAAAGCTATTATTTTCTTTAACTTAAAATGTTATCCTTAATTATGAGCCTTGACTCTTTTAAATCTCAACTGGCGGTTCTTGCTAATTTGTGAATTTAATAGTGAAATGATTCAATAAAACCAAACAATAAAGATACGTATTGCACAAATATTTACTAAATAAAATGTTTTTCTATAAAGTTTTCAAAAATGTGTAACATCTCTTTCCTTAATTACCCACTTTTAATGACGGTTAACCATTTCGAAAAAACTAACTTAAATTAAGTAACAAATCTTGTGCATTGGCACGTTCAAAACATTTAAATTATTAATTTAAATTGTCTTTTTCTTTGTTAATAATATTTGGTTAGCTGAATATCTCTATGAGTATCTTTTTATCAAAATATTATTGTCTTTATTAAATTTTATGGATAGTACACATAGTCTCATTTCAAATTGGATTTTTACTCACTTCGTTCCTGTGCCTTAGGCAATTTTACTTTCTTTTTTCCTGTATCTCCAGTTGATTGCCTCTTTTCGTTTCCCTCTCTTCAAATACAATGTTTAGTCATAATTGTCTGCTTGCTGTCACAATGCACAGCTCGTTTTCTTTCTGTGTCCTGTTTGAGTAGTGTGGACGCCTTTCTATGTTTTTGTTTTACTATTTGATCCTTTTACTGGACCCAATCTTCAAATAGATATTTTCTTTTTAAGCTTGTGGCCGCGTCTCCCTTACTTGGCGTCGCTTCCCAACGTAACTATCGTATCCACTCGTTGTCAAGGTAATGTTCATATGTGTCCTGTTTTTACGTTATTTTTTGTGTTCATACACTTTGTTTTAATTTTTCGTTTTAAAAAACGTTGCACTTCAATTTTAAATTATTCACTTACTTAATTTCTAACCTAAACTTACTACATTATTTACATTGCTCATATTTTTAAAAAGTTTATTTAGTTATTGATAATTCTCAATTCTCATAATTCTGTTATTCAATTCACAAATATATGTCCGTTCTTGATATAATTTGACTAATTTGAGTAGTACAAAAAATTTGTATAGTTTAATGCATGAGGTTTCTAATTTTGTGTTTAACACAATATATAAAGCTGTTTACAGGCATTTTAGGCCCAGAGATGCGTTATTCTCCTTCACTCCATTCTGTTTTTCGCCTTTCTATTCCAATCCGTTACATTTTTCTCCCTTACATCTATTGCCACTGCCTCTCTTCATTGCTTTCTCGGTCTCCCTCTTTTTTTCTTGTAGTTAGTTTTACTCCCTACTATTTTTTAAACTGCTTTTTCATCTTGCATAAGTTCTAGATGCCCTAGCCACTGCACTCCTCTGGCTTTTACAACTTTGTCTATTGTTAGTGCCTGGTACATTGCATATATTTCCTCATTATTTCTCCTTACATAGACTTCCCCCGTCTTCTTACTCCCTAGAATTCTTCTTAATATCTGCCTTTTCCACCTTAAAAGGTTTTCTCCTGACTTCTTATTGAGAATCCAGGTTTCACTACCATACAGCGCTGTCGGTCTCAAAATTGTTTTATACATTCTAAATTTTACTCCTCTGGTCAAATTTTTTGATTTCCTTAGGTGGTTAACTGCTGCCGAATTTCTGTTGGCTTTTATTATTCTCCTATTAGTTTCTTACTTCTCCTCACAGTTAGCTGTTATTAGCGCCCCCAAATACATGTATTGTTTAATGAGACACTCCAAACTGTTGGCTAAGCTCGCTATCCGCTATTTTTACCGTTTGTGGCAGAGTGCGCTCCTCACGTGTATAGCTGAACATACACGCAGATACTGATCTGCTAGTTTCAGACACAGTTGTTCAAACTGTCAAATAGGTATCTGCGTTAGTGCATAATTGGCATGCTGGATTAACCTGAGCTAACTTAATCTATTTGGTAGTTTGCACCGTTCTCACATTGGAGTATTATCTTTGAGAGTAACGCTTATTAACAATAAGTCATATTTACGTCATATTTGCACTACCGGTACATTTACATACAATACCATTTGCCAATTCTTGATTAAAGTATCCCGCCGCAGCGGGGATTCGAACTCGAGACTGCTCGCTTTCCGGGCGATTGCTCTCCCAACTGAGCTACTACGATTCCATGAATCAGAAAAACATTCATAAAATATACAGGATTAAGCCACCTTCAGAGAAAAGTTGTGCCATTTTATGACCTGTGAGATATAGACAATATCGATTTTAGAAAATGACATACAACATCATGATTTTTACAGTATTTCAGTAATGGCTGCAGATACTTTAGATTTGTTTAGTTTATCTTAATGGTCATGAGAAGATAAAACTTTTCTCAACCCTGTATATTTTACGGTTTTCTAGATGCCAATGGCGAGCCATGGCTGACGACCCTGTATAATAATTCCGTGGCGTATCTATTATAAACCAATAACAACTTTATATACTTATTTCTCAATGATTCATATTATTGGGAATATCTAATTGACAGTTAAAATAAAACCCCCAGTAAAATAAATGTCTACCTATCGAGCCTCCATAAAATTTTTATATACTTGTATATAATAAAGATAAGGGGTGGTAAAGCTGCCGATGCTTCACAGGAATGCCAATAACATAATTCCCTAAACACATTGCTACCTATATCATTCCTACAAATTTTCTCTAATTATATGCACTTAAGTAATTATGTAATAGGTACACGATGAGGCAGTCACGCAAATTTGATGGCGTCGAACTAAAATGCCAACAAATTAAATAACGTTGTTAAGTACCTTTCAAATTACAATTGGAATATGTTTACATAAAACACAGTATACCTGTACAGGGCAATTCAGAAGTTATCTGAAAAAAAAAAATGGGAATGTCAAACAAAAATGTAGATACAAATATGGTAATGCAAAAAAATTATAATATACGTATTCTGATAACTATTTATTAGTATATTAGGTTAGAAAGTGTCGGAAAATGAAAAATCTCGACTTTTCGAATGTTGTTTCGAATCTGTTATACCCCACTTACTAACCTAATAGTGTATAACGTTTTTCACACAATCGCATTTATCAAATAAAATTATTTTCATTGCTGAAATGGCGTGGCCTATCTAGCGTGTCTTGAATTTATTTTGTTGGAAACCAAAAAACATGTTGAAGTTTGAACAATTTTGTGTTTTGTTGTCAAAGCTGTGCTTATAATGGCTGATAAAGACGATTCAGAGGTAGATTCGGACATTGAAGACTCGTATCAAATAGGTTGTGGGTCATTAATTCCCACAAAATCAAAGGTGAGGTATGAAAAAGTCTATGATGCCTTCAGGAAATGGTTGAATGAGAAGAAAGCGGAGATATCTGAAAAAACTTTGCTGGCTTATTTAAGATTGAAGTCTCCGGGAAGCTTATGGGCAGAGTACTCTATGCTTAAAAGTACGTTAGTTAGTAAGTTAATCAACTTAAATAATGGTGTCGATATATCGCAATTTAAGAAATTAGTAGCATTTCTAAAGAAGAAAAATATTGGACATCATGCGAAAAAATCAAAGGTATTTACCAGAGAAGAGATGCACAAACTCCTGCTGGAAGCCCCCAATGAAACGTATATTATGATGAAAGCAGTGATGATAATGGGAGTCGCTGGGGCTCTGAGGCGTGATCATAGACGTTTGATTTAAGGTCTATGGGCGTGATGAACTTATGAAAATGACAGTTGATGACATTACGGATGAAGGTTCATTTGTCATTGTTAAAGTGCCTGATTCCAAAACACATAGTAGAATTTTCACAATCACTGAGAAGGCTAATGAAAAGACCCCTTTTTTGACGATTTTGCGAAAATATACAGGCTTAAGACCTAAGGAGACTAACTCTCGTCGATTTTTCTACTCAGTTTGTCAGAGAAAATGTGTAAATCAACTTGTGGATATAAATATATTGGGACAAATACCACAAAAAATTGCCGAATATTTAAAACTGCAAGATCCAAAATCCTATACTGGACATGCTTTTAGAAGGACGTCGGCGACATTGTTAGCAAATACCGAAGTTGATGTTATGGCACTCAAACGTCATGGGGACTGGAGATTTTAGTGATAACATTAATGTATTATTTGACTTACAGAAAATGTAATTTTAGCTCTTCTGGTGTTGCTGAAGGATATGTTGCAGAGTCTTTAACAAAGAAAAAAGAGTTTGCTGATAAGATTTTACATACTAACAGCGGCAGTGACAATGAATTTGACTCCATTCTAGTGTTTGAAGACAGAAAGAACTACTGAAGTTTATTGTAATCCTAACATATTTAACTCAATAAGTAATACAGAAAATTCAATTACTGTAAAAGCAATAGATAAAAACGAGCGAAAAACTATTACGTTTAAGAATTGTACAAATTGTACCTTTAATTTTTACAATAAATGAGCCCAGCATTTGTTGTTGAAAAGAATTACTGATTTTTACTTACCGCATTAATGCTGTTATGAACTCAAACAACACATTATTTTTTTATTTCTATGGAAACAAGTCATAGTGTTGTATATTCAACTTACAGAATGTGTCAACAATGCCAGTAAGTGCATATTTCAGAGTGATTGTGCGAAAAATTTAATTGCACACTACTTTAAATTGGGAGGCCGCGACGGCTATGCTACCGATCCATCCCGTCCAATTCGCCATACTCAGTGCACCTGATGAAGAAAATCTCGAACTTGTAGCTGAAAGTGAAGAGTTGTCTCATCATATAAAACCCACATGCGTTGTCGGACTGCTAGGGGTACATTTTCCACACAATTGGGCAATCCAAATAGGCGCTCATCAACAATGTCTGCTCAAATATTCAGTGAAAAACGGTGTTGGAAAAGTTCCCAAACGTATATATTGTGAATATTTTGTATTCTATTGCGAGTAAATAAAGCTTCATCAGCATTTTGCTGCAATCACTCACAAAACCTAATTCGTAATGGATAATCCGCTGGTAACAGTGTTTGAATACCTTTAGAAGTAAGCATCACACCGTTGATTGGGATACTTCAGGCACCTGTCTAGCAATCTGCGTTGTACTTATTAGAGGATTTTCAAGGACCACATTAAACATTTGTTATTCAGCTACTAAAATACGTTATGGTCGCCCGGGGCCACCATCTCGTCCACGATTTACACGTAAAAAGTAAAAGTTTAATGATTTAGCGTATGTCGATCAAGAAATCGATCCGCATATAAGCTCGAAGCTGTCAATGCATTTTGTCTAATGTCACCATAAGTAAGAATAATATCCATTAACCCAGCATTGCTGTACACATGAGCCATTTTGAAAATTTTAAAGATTAACACTCTCAAGATAAATAAAAGAACACTACTGACCTCGTTCGTTTACCACTTAGATAACATATCCTCATTCCAACCCTATTCGCCAGACAGTTTACATATTTTGTATATCAAATGCCGTTGAAGTACAGTTTCCCAGCTACGTACTCCTTTATAATGTTAGAATTTATTATATTTTTTTGGTGATATCGTATCGTGTATGAAATTAGAAGTTGCACATATAATAATAAAATAAGAAAAATGAGAAAACCAAAATTAATTTAATTTTTTTCGAAAGTTCATAAAATGAGCTCCAGTCATGTTAATGTACATACATGTAATGCAGTGCATAATGTTTTTTTATTTCGAAGTTAAAATTTAAGTTAAGATTACTACATATTTAATTTTAAGTCACTTAAAGTCAGTTAAGTATTATTTAAATTATAATTCATCACAAAGCGATAGAGTATAGTTAACTTGCAGCATGATGTTAAAAGAGTGAGGTATTGTTATAAATAATTTTCTCGAAAATTTCACACCAACACTTTATAATAAATTAGAAGCTTGTATTATGTTGCGTTATCATGGTAATTTAAAACATTTTTGGAAATTTGTATCCTTCTTCGAGTAAGCTGCATGTGATTACTCTGAAATTTTTTGACATCTTCATCGACAGAAATTATTTTTTATTCTTGAATTTTTATTGGTTTATATATACATTAAAATAAAGAAAAACAGTAAGTTATTATTATTTATTATATTCTACATGTAATTATTTTGAATTAGTAAATCTAAATGACGCTCGTGATCCCCATTTGTACTTTCAAATTAATATATAGTTTGGTGGTCTTACGGAATATGCCACAAACTTAACAACGTGAAATTATTTCTTGTTCATTAATATTCATTCCTCGCCTATGGCTCAAGATAACTTTCAAAATGTCCATGACCACGAAATTTTCCGAAAATAATCTTCTCATATTTTATCAGAGCTTCTCAAAATGTATTCTTTTATATTTATAAAAAATATCTATATAAATATTTATAATTTTGAAAAATTACTCACTGGACTGTACTTAAAATATGTGTTATACCTAAATGGTTACACATTTAAAATTTAACCATGTACATATTTTCAAGATTTTTGTTAGGTACATATTCATACCGAATTAGTTACAGAACTCCAATAAAGTAGACATTTTGGTGCTTTGAAAGCTCGTAATTTATTTCCTACGTACAAGAGAAATTATTTGCTAAGGAAAGTTTTTATATCCCTTAACTTTCGTATAATGATTAATAATAATAATATCTCTACCCCTCATTCTAATCACAGGGATTAGCCCAGAAGTCGGAGACTTGTGCGGGAGAGGGGGCGGCATATTATTATTAAGCAGGCCGTATTTGCGCCCAGGAACGACTTACGTTGGTAGGCCCTAACCACTATTCAGTGCAGGAATGAGGGAAACCTGGAAAACCTCATTAATTAGGGGGGTAGGCAAATATCAACCGGTATCAATCTCTCACATTGACCCAAGCCAACATTCTTCCACCCTACCATACCCACAGAGAGGGCGCCAAACCTCTCCACGAATATAGCTTATATACGGTCTACCGGCAGCTGGGCTCGAACCAACACCGATCTAGTCACCTCGATTCAAGTACTGACGCCTTAAACCGCGCGACCACTGACCAACCGATTGGTCAGTAACATTTCCAGTTGATTCGATTCCCCAGTTTGATATACTACGTGACGAAAGAAAGCAATCATTAAATTTCACTTTATTTTAATAATTTTTTGCATGTTTACTTTTGTCGGTCAAACAAAAAATTGATTAAATATTTAAGTTTACCTGTTAAGTTTTTTTAGAATTTGCATAGTTTTACTTTGATAAAGTAACATTCTTTTTAAAAATGTCTGGTCAGATTTGTGTTGTAAGTGTTGTGAATCTTGTTCCAAACGACATTTTTTTGCAGCTATAGTGCGTAGATTTAGGCAGATTTCCCAGATTAGTGACTTTGAAATGGGGTGGGTTTTTGGTTTGCGCAAAGCAGGTTTTTCAGTGAGATAAATGCCTAAAAGGACTATCAGATTCTTACGTACCATAGTATGGGGTTTCCAGGCGTGAACTCAGGAAGGCCTTGGACACAGTGTGAGAGAACATGAAAAACATGGAATGACATATGGCTCCACCAATTTCTGAATGTAGCGTTTGGCTGTAATGTTGTCTATAATGAAAACTAGTGGTGATCTGCTACCATAGGCGATAGCACCCCATACCATAACGCCTACTGTGTGATGGACAGGACGCTTTCTGTCAATTTGTGGATCGGGTCTTGCACCGCGTTGCTTTCTGACCCAGGCACGACCATCGTGTAGCCCCAGGTAAAAAAGGGATTTATCACTAAAGATCACCTGATTCTATTCTTGGTTCCACTGATTCCTCTCTCTGCATCATTGTAATAGGTTAGCTCGATGAGAGGTAGCACCCAATGTGGACGATATACTGTACACAAACCGACCATCCCCCCCCAAGTTGTTCAAACCACTGAACTGATTTGCAGTAGTCCAGTTGCTGCTAAATCGGTCTCTAAGGGCTAAAAGTCACAATAGACGATCTTCATCCTCTGTGGTCTTGCACGCCCTTCCCGAGTCACGCCTTGTAACACCGTACTGTGTAGTATCTAAGGATCTGTAAGTCCTTCTAGAAATGTCTCTCTTAATGCAACCCAATAATCTGTCCCCTCTCAAAGTTACTAGCTAAGCTAGGAAACCTGTCTAAATTTACATTCTCTACACATAATCAACTGTAGAACAATGTCGTTTGCAACAAACTTTACAACACTTGCAACACAAATGTGAGTAGACATTTTTAAAACAGAATGTTGGTACGACCTATGCAAACTACAAAAAAACTTAACAGATAAACCTGAAAATTTAATCACTTTTTTCATTCACCGAGAGAAGTAAGCGTGCAAAAAATTACCAAAATAAAATAAATATTTAATGCCATTTAGCATATATTAAATTTCTTGTATGTTTTTGGTCCATATCTCCCAAATTAGTCTTTAATAAAGTAATTAGTAATATTGTGATTATTACGCTCGTACACTTATCTTAAAGAAATGTTCACACGAAAAGGTAAGAATGCAAAAAAAATTAACAGTTTTAGAAAGTCGCTAATCCTCATTTAACACGAAAACAACATTTCCAACAATAATTTAAAATTAATGTTTGGTTTAGGATCAATGACAACCATTGGTAGTAGTATGTTTCCTTAGGCGTCACTTAATCGAGACTTTAACCCTTTGGTCTTCGATGTTTGGGACACAATAAAAGAAATTGTTCAGAAAAATACCCGCGCCCAATATATCCAAAAAATGAATGGTAATCGGAAACCTTTTTTATCCAAAGGTAATTTTTAATATTACAGACGATATTTGAAGAATCGTATAGATAAGTACATCAAGGTGAACGGTGGGCATATTGAAAATTTACTACGAAATAATATGCCCTTTTACTTTTGACTGAATTGTAACTGCAACCTGATAATTTGTCTTGAAAAGTTGAAGTTGAAAGGAATATTTAATAGTCAATATTTGTTTTGGTTACATCGTGAACAATAAGGACGATGATAGATCCAACGGTTTGTGCAGCCTCGGCAGCCGAATCGGTCCGAGACGGCTGTTGTTTACTAAGCGCTAGATATATACAGTTCTCGCCGCCTCGTCTTTTGAAAAAATCTTCGCTAATGATATGGACCACATACCACATCTGTGAAAACCGGTGTGTGTGTCATATTCCATAAATTGTGCCGATTCGGCTGCCCAGTCAGCATAAACCGCTGTGTCTGTGATCGTTCTAACATGTTCATTACATATAAAATATATAAAAGTTTATGATTTCCCAAATTAAAAAACTTCTACTCAAAAATTTTGAAGTTCATACATTCAAAAACATAATTAAATTTTTATTTATTTTGACCCCTTGTATTTTTTTTATTATCCACATTTTATTGAGGCATGTTGTCTTCAATCGTAATATTTTGACATAAAATGTTTCCATAAACCATTTACTTAAGAATCACCCGTAATATATTACGAACCGTATACCTTAATAAATTTTCTTGAAGCAGGTAGGTACTAAAAGGGAGTAAGTAACGGCAGAGTTATAAAAATGTTTTATTGAACAAAACTTGTGTATATAATATAATACAATACAAATAGGTAAAAAATACACTAAATAAAAGTTTTATTTATATATAATATTTTATATGTCGCTGTTGCACAATGAATGCAATTAAGTTGTTAGAATGTTCAATATAGTGTATTTGCATTTATTATAAGACACTGTGCTCACGTCCTTCCACTATATCTTACTAAAGTCGATCACTATAATTAATAATGTTTCTAAAGTGTTCGAATAAACCTTACGAATACATATTGACACTAATGTACCAAAATGGTTTTATCCAGGGGAAGTTTGTAGTAAGCAATTTATTCAACATAATACAATTTCTTTCAGAACATCTAAATACTAAAATGCAGGTTGGACCACGGTATTTTACTCAGCAAACTTCAAAGCGCTGGTATATCATCTTCACCTTTAGATTTATTTAAAAGCTATTTTAATGACAATTTGTTGAAGTTTCTGGAGTGCCACAGGGCTCTGTCCTAAGCCTCCTCTATTTTTTATTATTTATTAACGATATACTTACATGTTAACATTCTATTCTATCTATGCCAAATACGCCAAAATCTTTTCACGTATATATTTTGTAGCAGACTACACTCACTTAAAAATGAATCTGTCAAAATTTTTGTAACCATAACAACCTTTCCCTAAACGTTGAAATATACAATATGTTTTACATAAGAAAAAAAGGTACCATTTTTATACGAATACAAATTAGGTAATGTGAATCTTCTTGAATATATTAGCGACCTTTGAGTTATCTTCAATGAAAAGCTTACCATCAGTAACATGTGAAATCAATTGCTCAAGCGTCATGTAGGTTTCGTTATTACAAACTCTAAGGGTTTTACAGATATCTATGTGTTATTTCTGCGTTTTAATATTCGTAAGATTCAAATTCGAGTATGCATCTTTCATATGACATCCTGGTTATGTATCAAATAGAAACTCTATTATGAAATATACAAAAGCTTTTCTTAAAATATATTTTTGACAAGTTGAAAGATATTATCTAGACTCCTCAAAACACTTTACTTGCTAGATTTGGCATACTATTCAATCGCACATAGAAAAACAAGAAGTAATAATTTTATTTATTATTAAACAATAGTATTGATTGTCTTAAATTAATTTAAAAAACTTACATTATCTTTGCCGCATGTCAACTCTAGATATTCCTGAACATTCTCGGTGCTCCTAGCATTAACCTTTTGAAATTAGATGCGTTACATTTGCAACACTTATAATTGCCTGCGGGATAAGCTTGATTAATTTTTGTAAATGAAATAAATGTCTGAATATGAACGTAAATATACTATGTCATCTCCTTTAATTAAGTTTAGTTTGTTGATTTTTATTTTTAATATTGCTGTACTGTGTTTATTCTCTCTATGTATTGCTTTGTGTTTTCCTGCAATTGATACTGTACTATTGGTATAAAAAATATTAATTAATTTTTGAATTTAAATTTAACTGACTACCGTTAATGTGTTTACTCGCCCATTATTTACATTACATAACGTTGCGATAACAAATCGACTTTGTTTTACTGTATTGTAAAGCTAATATAAATCAATTCTCCTGCAATTCCTTTCTATGAAGTCATATGTATGATCTCCGATATCAAACATCTAAGTATGCTAATGGACAATTCCACAGACAAAGCTCTATTCAATAACTATCTAATATAAAAATTAATCTAACTAAATTTACTAACTTGGTTTAATGAAAACATTCTATAAATACCTAAGTTCGCTTTTGACAGTGGGAACTCGAAAATTCCACCACAATAGATGAGATCTGATCTATTTCTGCATTTTTATGTTTGCTTCTTCAGGTGGCCTCCTTTAAGTTGAGTTAAATATCTATCTATAAAAATTATACATATAAATTAAATTTATTTTAAATTAATTATCGACAATGTCAAAAGCTAATAATAAAGAGTATATGGGTAGATATTGTGGGTGTAATTCAACGCTGGTCGGGGCTTTAGTCCGCTCACAATATTGTTGTCGTATATAAAAAAAAAATATATAAAAAACATCGACTTTTACATATTTGTGAATACAATTAACCATAATTTATATACATAATTGCTTAAAATTATTAAAAACTGAATATATAAAATAATATGTATATTAAATACAATAAAAAACAGAATCAATACATTTTTCATGTTACTTCAGATATTTATAGATCAACTTAGGTTGCTTGACTAAATTAATTGAGTACATTTGTCTTCATGGTAACTATATACTGTTTTCAATTCAAATCACACAATTCTTCCTCGAGCTCTAACTAAGCTAGATTTGCCGTTCTCCATTATTCCAATTTGGGAATGGCTAAAGAGAAGCAGTTTTAATGTACGAGTATCTATCTATAAGAGACGGCATAGGATTTTTTTGAGGCTACTTTTATTAATTCTCAATGTAATTTAATACAATTTTTAGCATTTATTTTATTAAAAACACGATAAAACGAACGATAAAATATTCAATTTCATTTCTGGCCTTGTGATAAGAAGATAAATATTGAAATTTATCAAATCCAAAATTTTATTTAGTTTATATTACTGTAGTGCACATCAAATTTGAAAGTATTTTGTCTTCATTTAAATATTTCAGTTGTATCTGTTAAAACAATTTTTGCATTTCAAAAACCGTTTCTTGCAGGACGATTACTTTTGAAGAGAAAGTATACCTACTAACTAAGAAAGTAAAGGGATGTGGTATCAATTATTTAATATATTACAACTAAGATATTAAATATTGTTTTACATTATCTTAATGCAGTTTCGGAAAAGGCAACACACATTTTCTGTATGTCTTTAATAGCAATATTGAACTGCTTTTCTTCGCAGTTCCTTCAATTCACAAGAAAATTGCATTTCCAAACATCATTATCGAAATCTAAGAATATTAGAGATTTCAGCAGTTCGTGCTTACTATTGCACAGAGCACAAACTTATTCTAAACTTATGCGACAGGCATGTATGTTAACTAGAACACACACAGTGCAATATGCAACATCCATGCGTATATTGTTCAACAGTGAACATAGTTTTAGGAGCTGGGAAATAATACTTATTAAATGAATTACAAATTATATTTACGAAGACTATTTTATGTTATTATCTATATTCAAATGTAAATATGAACTCGTTTTTATCTTATTAATACGTCTTATTTTTTTTACTGCTAACACGGAGTAAAAAGTTCATCAAACATTGTCCAAGCCTGATTTGATTTTTAAATTATAAGGGATTAAAATTAAAAAAGATACCTTTCTAAGATTTGATGATGGTATATGATCTAAGAATGACGAATGATCAAGGTACAATCAGTGACATAGATACAGGTTAAAACATAGTAAAACATCACTGATTAAATTTAAAAAATATACTTCAATATTTAATTTTTAACAAAACAGGTGTATTTTTTTTGTATTTTTCATAATAGACTAGGCACAGATTGAAACATTTATATCGACAAAAATTGTGCAATTCGACTGTACTCTTTATTAAAGATTATTTAAAAGAAATTGACATCTAAAATTTATTCAAAGAGACGTTCTTGAATTTCTTTCAGTTCTACGTAATAATGATCTCCGAATCCGTTTCAAAATTTCCTAGATATGTAAAAGTGTTCCAAAATTTTATTCTATGCAATCTGTAGTTTTCCCATATCCAGTACTTAGGTGAATAGCTCGAGGAAATCTTGTAGGTTGACCAACAAGACCATCGGACCTAAAGCCATTCGATTTCTTATTTTAAAAACATAAAAACTGGGTCTATGAAAAAAAAGCTTAGAACATCGCAGAATTGAAGCCTCGCATATAACATAGCGTAAAAAAATTCACATAACCCGGAAATTTTCGAACAAGTTCGGAGATTATTATTAGGTAGTCCTAATGTTATTCCTGCTTTAAACAAATTGTGTGCATTGTAGATATCGAGATACTTATAAAAAGTGTTTCATAGCGATTTAAATTGATTTGCATAATTCTTGTTATTACAATAGTTTCAATTTGTGAAAGAAATAAAAGATACCATTTTTCTAAGAATGAAATGTAAAACTCACCAAAATTAATTCAGTAGTCCCACATACTCATTTTGTCGAGGATTGCAGATTTACCATAAACGTACGTCACTAGTTATGGTTGAAATGTAAAATTTTGGTAATAAATGTCGTTTAACTAGTTAGTCTAGTCATCTTGTCAATATATAGAGAATTATTTCATTTATTTTATTTTTTCCAATTGTTTAATTTTATTTAATTGATTTTCCAATCAACAAAGTAAATGCTCTTTGTTTTCTTCTATTTTTAACAATATGATTTGTTGTCTAATTAATTATTATCTTTAAAAGATATAAGAAATATTTACATATATTTCGTTCTTTAATACTGTTAATTTGTTATACTGAGTTTTCTTTCATAACATTCCCACTTAATAAGGAAAATGAGCAAAACGATATTACCTGATATATATTATCTTCAGAATTTTTGACATGGATGAAAGAGAAGGGGATAAGTTTTTGCCTTAAATTATTAATGACGGGAAAGTCTCAACTTTTAGCGAATTTCACAAAACAGTAATGTTATTGTTATCATTATGTGGGGTTAGTAAGTTTGTCAAACCAAACTTACTAACCCCACATAATGTGATCATTATTTCTCGAAGAAAATAAATAGGCTTACAGGGTCCTTCAGAACCAAATATTGCCAACAATATCTATTTGAAAAAAATGATAAAGTTCTATTCTGGAAACTATTGGGCTTATAAAGACAATTCTTAGCTTAAATTGTAGCAAATTTACTCTGCTTTGAAAGCATATACGTAGTTATAATTGAAAAAACTAATATTTTAGTGTTAAAATTGCCAAAACCTGAAGAAAGGTAGAACAGGATTCGTGGCTTTAAGACAATGTTGCTTTGAGTGCTCGAAGATCAAGAACTTGGATTATTCATTGGGCTAACATCATAACAAAACCTACTTTTCAGAAATATTCTAAGCCTCTGTAAGTTGAAAACAAATTAAGGGCTTTTTTCTTGGTTTCCATTCCTTGAATACGACCACGTATTTCTCAGATATCCTATATAGATGTACCCACTGCAGTATTTTCCTTATCATTTTTATTACGCTTTCCCAATGTTACCGAAAAGAGAAATAATATATTCAAGAACCTGACCCTCCGCCCGGAGCCGGTCCTTCAAAATCGATGGCTGTGACGTAAGAGTGCGCGACGCCGACGACGCTTCCACCGCCGTCTCGTCAGTTGCGAGCTTTCACCTGTAACCTGACGATGCCTCTTTCCTGGAGGCCCATTTTGCTGCTTTTGGTTTCGATTTGTGTCCTAGCTTCAGCAGCCGATCTCTTCAGCAACTCATTTCTCGTCAGATTTCGACGAGATGTCGAGCAGCAAGAGGCCCACACCGTGGCCAAAAGGAACGGTTTTGTTAACATGGGGCCGGTATGTATAAACAGCTGTTTTTTAATTAAAAATTTAATCGGTTCGGCTCGACCGTACCACGTTTTTATGAGCAGGTTTCCATGTATTGTTTTTTTTCGGTTTTTTCGAAAATAGGTCAAATAATGCTTATTAAAACACATATTCAATCTGGCTCTCTTTGATTTTGCTTAGAGAGGATTTTATGAAACATTTTATTTATCGTTCATATTTTTATATTTTAAACAAATACTTCTATTTTTTCTATTGAAGTGTAAATATAACATACCTTCCCCTTACATTTTATTGCTAATAAATAATGTTTTCTGATCTGTTATTTCCAGTAAGTATGATCAGCTAATACCTTTTCATAAAAATATACATTATTTTGTCTTCTATACGCATGTTCTACTTTCTAGACTTTTTATAATAATATCAACAAGTTACGGACGGTGAGCTATAATATAGGTATATCTGATATATTACAAAAATTTCGCTTGTGATTAAAATGCATAGAACGTTGCGCACTGACGCTACAATATATGTATATTAATATCTATGCGGTTTATTTGTCTGTAGAAATGTATCTCATTATAAAGAAATAAATATATATTATCTCTCACCGTTCGTAACTAGCTTTAGTAGTAAATTTAAATATTATGCTAAAGCAAACAGAACAATAAATAATTATCTAAAAGTACAAAAAAGATAAATTCTCTAAATGAAAAATGCATGTTAGTTGAATTGAAATTACGTATTAAATTTAAAATAACATAATAATAATCAAAAATCAAATCAATCAAAACATCAAAAAATATATGTTTACATAATATCAATAATATAAGTTAATTGTTTTATTTAATAATAAATAATTTATTTGCATATTTCAAACACCATAAAAGAAAAATTGCCTTATTCAGTCCCATATGATACTAATAGGTTAAGTATAAACAGGGTGTCCAGAATATTCGTGTTTTTATTTCGATAAAAAATTGTACCAAACAAAACATATTTTACTTAACAATATTTTCTGACTAACGGTAACAAAATTATGATAGCAGACAGGTCTTGAACATATGACAACATCGTTTAGATACCATGTCAGGATTGCCAGGTGTAGATAATAATAATTACAAATACCTTTTGTTACTTTCGCTCAGATATACTAGCCCTTGTACTGGTATGAACATTTTTGTTCCTGACACCCTCTATAAACGTGTTTTAGATGCTATATAGTATTTTCTTCTTTGCAAAATAAAAAAGTAAAATAGGCGGGTCTCTGAAGTCTTAAAAGTAGTAACACGTATATGTGCAAAATACTTTTATAACCAACTGATAAATAGGAATAGAGGTATTGTTTATTTCTCAAGAAAATAAATTTGATACGATAAGTTTTAAAAATAAAAATATCAAATTAAAATTTAACAAGGTATAGCTTCGAAAAAAGATAATTTCGTAAAAACTAAAAAAAACCTCTATATCTGTTAGTCAATTATGCAACTCCCGTCGAGATCTCAGGCGGCTATCCATTCTTATAATTTTTTTTTCAATTTATTTATCAAGAATATTCCCTTTGTGATAATAGAAATCATTCCTTAGTATAAATTTATATGTTCCTTTATTAGTATCTATAATTCCATTGTAACGTACGTATTCAGTTTGTTAAATTTAGATACATTAATCCTTTTTACAGGGTGATTTATCTTTACTTATACCAATTTCAAGGATCTCCAGATACGTAGGTAAAGGAAAAAGCTATACTAATATCAAAAAGATTAATACACTTATTTCAACACTACCTTAGTTGGACTATTCTTTATTTGGGAATAAAAATTACTTATAATCATGAAAACTAATATAGTTAATATGAGATGAAGTTTGTAAAAAGAATTATTTTGTTTTATTTAGACAATAAGAATTACTTGCACTATAGCCACATTTTAAATTTTATAATATTACATTTGTGCAGAGTTATAAACTTAAAACTTAAGGAAAAATAATTTATTCTATATTTCATAATAGTTTATTCATATTTTAACAAAATAGGATGCTTTAATTAAATATTAGATTTTATGCAATCGTAAGAAAAAAAAGTATTGAATTAATTATAAGAATGCTTGGATGTCAATATACTTTATTACTGAATTAATACATATACCTACCTACACTTGAATGAAGTTTAAAATTTTAAATATTAATTAGATTTTTTCCGTGTGCTCACAAAAAATATTCATTTCTCGTATAAACTCTTCCTCTTGGAGCTCTCACCTTAAACGTATTTAAACATTAATTTTATTAATAGTAACTCCTAAAATATCAATTTATTATATCGTTAGTGGTGGAGATGTGGGTAATCGCTAATAATAATTTATTAAAAAAACTACTATGACGCTACATAATATCAAAACCGACTAGATTATATAGTGCAGTTTTTAATATAAAACAACATCTTCCTCATATAATTTTTCGCAGTGTGTCGTAATTGTATGCGTCATTTCATTTTGTGGATAATGCACATTTTTGTATAAACACTAAACATGATTAGCAAGTACAGATTAGTTAGAATTTTCCGAGTCAAATGATGATTAGTTCTTTAATTTTGATTTATTTAGGGAATATATTTTTTTAAAACATGACATTAAAAAAAATCTAATATACTATGATTAACAAAAGCATTGATTTGTTTTCTCTTCAAGAAATGATCTGACCTACTATGTGTAAAAAAAGAGAATTCAAATTAACCTTAAAACTACGATATAAAGCGAAAAATATCAATAAGAAGTGAACTGCATTAAATACCTAATGTAGTAAATTCTCATATTGTGCAGAACGAAACTAACTTTTTTAGTTAATATAATAAATTATCCGTCTTTTGCTCACTAATGACTTGGTAAAAATAATGTTTTTGAGCACTGTAGATTTTTATACAGGGCGGCCAAATGAAACCGAAACAGAGCCATTTTCAGGAACTGCGTCAAGATTGTAGAAAAACGCTCAGAGCCGTCGATTTTAGATTTAGAAGGGGGACATTCTTTACTGGTATTTTTGACTCTGCCACTTTCACCCCCAAGCAAGGGTAAGCATCACCCTAAAATATTTAAATGGCATTGGGGGTTGAGAAATATTTATTTTGGAAGGTCTTACAATTCTCTTTACAACAGAATTCCGCCCAGTACTTTGAAAAAAAAATACATTTTAAAATTTAAATTATGTTTAGTTGCTTACTTACTACTTAGTTGATTAAATGTTCAAACTGATGACCGCCTGCTTCCATACAAGACTAAAGATTTTGTTTGAAACGTTTGCGCATATTCTGAAGAATTTCTGGAGTGATTCGACGGCATTCGTCGACGATTCTTTGACGCAAATCTGTGTTTTATAGATTTCACTTTTTATGTAACCCCACAAAAAAAAATCAAGGGATGATAAATCCGATGATCATCGAGGCCACTCAATGCTGCCTTTTCTCCCAATCCAAACGTTGGTCCAAATACTGACGGACAATTAACGCATAATGCGGAGGAGTACCGCCCTGTTGAAAAACCATATGATCTTCATCATACTCTGGGACATTTTCAATAATATCAGTCAATCAATAGCGTCTTTCAGTAATTGCAAATACATTTGGTTAGTCAAATTACCAGGTAGAAAAAAAGATCCACCAGTCGGTTACCGAAAATTCCAGCCTATACATTAAATTTTTCCGGTTGCTGTGTATGCACCTCGTGAAAAACTCTTGGGTTTGAATCTGACCAACAGCGGCAATAGTGACGATTTACCGTCCCGTTCAAGAAAAAACTGCATTCATCAGAAAAACAGATGTTAAAAAAAACTGTGGCTCGTTCTCTGCTCGCTCACTCATTATCATTCTCATGAAGTTCATGGACTAAATGTATTTTGTATGTATCGAACTTATTTTTCTTTAAAATGGTTTGTATGCTAGTTCGATTGATCCTAGACATAGATGCCAGCTGCCTCGTACTTAATGTAGAATCAAGATGAATTTGTCCCAAAATTGCAAATTCATGAGCTTCATTAACTATAGGTTTTTCAATTTCTCGTTTTTTATTGGCTACGTCCACTGTCTCTTGATTTTTTTTTAACTAACTTTAGATCATGTTTCCTCCTGACATGTCGATCTTGATGTTGTTCGTTAAATAGCCGAGCTGTTCTATTCGCACATTTATTGTTCATAAAGTAAAGCGAAATGATATCTACCCTTTCCGCAATGGAATAAACCATAGTCTTTAATTTTCCAGCACACAATTAAATAAACTACCAAATAATACTAGAAAATAAATTTGGAATCCACTAATTTTACTTTCGTTGTGTGTGTATAGTATTCATTTTTGTTTTTTACAATTGTGTTTCTTTTACGAAAGTGGTAACAAATACTAAATTTATATCATTGGCGTTTTTAACTCGAATGAGTGATATTTTTACCGTTACTATATAACAGTTTGTACATAAATTTCAACTTTAAAATCAAAATTCTTATTGGGCGCAATTATAAAATTTAAAGTCTGTTGTAAAGAGAATTATAAGAGCTTTCAAAATAAATATTACTCAACCCCCAATGCCATTTAAATATTTTGGGGTAACGCTTATCCTTGCTTGGGGGTGAAAGTAGCGGAGTCAAAAATACCAGCAAAGAATATCCCCCTTTAATCTAAGATCGACGGGTCTGAGCGTTTTTCTACAATCTTGAAGCAGTTCCTGAAAATGGCTCTGTTTCGTTTTCATCTGGCCATCCTGAATTTATAACGCATATGAAATTTGGTTCAAATGTCTTTGGATATATATATTAAATAATCAGCAAAACTTGTGGAAATAAAAGTGGATTATCCTGTAGAGTTGTTTCCTTACTTTAATCCTGTTCAACTATAACGAAAATGATCCACTGAGAATTTGGTATGGAAAATCATTATCAAGTAATAAATTATACACGTCATTTAGGTATCATTACTTTAACATATCATACATATACCGAAATAATGAAATGAATTATTGCTGAAAATAATCCTTGTCAGCTTCTGTACAATAATTCAGCTCGTTTTAAAAAGCTGTTAAAACATGACAATGGACGGTATAAATATCAGAAAAATGTTTGACAGAGATAATTATTGTTTGGAATAATTATTTGTCTTCAAGCACTTTATATTAATTGAAAATAAAAAAAGATACAAGAATAGATAATATAAAGAGTTTAGTAGAAATATTACAAAGATCTAAAATACCTCATGCTTCCGCCGCTATGAAATTTTTTTTTTAGATTAACCAAGTCACTAAGCGTATGAGAAAAAGGCTACGTCGTTTATTTCAAACCTAGGCTCCCGACCTATTAAACAAAGACTTAATAAAGAGAGGCTGATTTAATAAATGAAAAATGGGCTGCGTGGGTTTCAAGCTTAAAAGACTTTTTATATATTTGTTAAAATGTAAACGTTGAAAGCTAATTCTTCTTTTAAAAAAAATAAATTTACTCGTGAAGGAAATTGGTTTTGTATTTAATAATAGCAGGAGATATTAATGACCAGCAAACAGGTTCTTTTTATTTAAATGAGTTTGTGGCACACTGGAATGAAAATGAGTTTTAAATGATTAAACATTTTGTAAAAAAATAAACGCGTAAAACTGTTACGAATTGTTTTTATAAACCACCTTTTGCTAAATTTAGTTTATATAAAAAAAAACAATATTGAGAATTGAAATACTTGAAAAACCAATCAGCAAAGTAGTGGCATCTAGTTTTAGAACACATTTCCTAAATTTGTCAATAATTTAGGAAATGCGTTCATTTTAGGTTTTATTTCATATTTACCTCAGTACGCAGTGAATATTTCAAAATTTAATTTTAAGGTTTGTTTTATTTTTTGTGTAACTTTGTTGATTTATAGCTTGCAATAAAATAATGCAATAATGCATATTTGATACCTACAGAAAGAAAGGTAGCAAGGTACAAACACAATGTCAGATGCATTTGACATTTCACTACACTAACAACATTGGTTTAGGTTGTTAATAGTGCTTTTATCATAGACGTTCGGTTGTGTATTAGTTCTTATATAAAACAAAGTTTATATATGGTTATTAGATAGGAAATAATGAATTGTTTCTGAAATTTTCTAAGAGTATATTACTGTCAAATAATAAGGATTGGAAATATTTATCGATATATCGATAATACCGATAATAATTGAGGTTAAATAATATCAATGCCGATAGTTTCGATAATATCGATACTATTAATAAATTATAGATAATTTCGATAGTATCGATAGTATCGATAATATTATATTAATACCGATAGCTGCCCATAGTTTTGATAATACTGATAGTGTCGATGTTTTGACGCCATGGTTTGAAGACATTGTTTGAAGCTTATCAAAAATTACGTGTACTTTTATATGCAAGTATTTACATATTAGTATTGTTCAAATCATGCCAAAAATTGTTCAGGAACGGTGATATTAAAAAGACCGATAATAATTCAGATTAAATAATATCAATATCAATCTAACTACCGATTGCTTCGATAACATCGATACTATCAACAAATTATAGACAATTTCGATAGAACCGATAGTATCGATAGTTTGGATAATATCACTAGTATCTATAGTATTATATTAAGTTCGTTAGCTGCCAATAGTTTTGATAATATTGATAGTATTGATGTCTTGACGCCATAGCTTGAAGCTTGTCAAAAATGACGTGTGTGACTTTTTTATATTTTCATATTAGGATTATTCAAACCATGCCAAAAACTGTTCAAGAAAGGTGATGATTCTTGGGAAAACCAACATTTGTGCAGATAAACCGTAAATAATAAATAAATAGTTTACGAACCCTGGCAACACATATCGATAATATAATTTTATCGATAATTTAATTTTTATTTATCGACAATCGATAGTTCCAAATCATTATCGCCCACCCCTACTAATGATAAATCTGTGACCTCCAGAGGCCATTCAACTTTCTATCTTTTCTAAATAAACTATAGACAAATTTCGTACCGAGAAAATGTTCATAGTGGCCCTTGTTTTCAACACCGCTCCCTCGTCCTCTTTTAGACGGATGCTGAGATTCAGAGCGCTAATGAAGAGTGTTGTCACTTGTAATTCTTTGCAAACTGGTTTTCGCTGTACCAAAGTTTATAGAACATTAGTTACTCCATTCGACCACGTGCTTCAATTTTCTGCTGCTAATCCTCGCCTGCTATTCCAGCGCACACTAGCTCGCAAAGATTGGTTTAACACAAAGGCATTGCGCGAGTTATATTCTGGAATTTTGGTTATACCAAGAGCTTGTTGATTATCAGGGTGACATAGTATCAATCAGTATTGGAGCTATTGCCATTTACGAACCTATAGAACCAGTATATTGTTTTGACGCTCGTTAATTGTCAACGTCTGCAGTAGTCCAGTAACCTTGTTCCTTGAAAGGCAGCTTGCGTCAGATCCCGTAGTTCTGATTTTTCGACCTTGACCGCCAAATGCAACATTGCCAAAAAACACGAGATTTTTCACGTTTCTTCAGTTTTTGGCGATTTTAGCCCTGAAGCATTAGTTTTTTTTTATTATAATTACGTGTACGTTTTCAGAGTAGAATAATTTTGCTACGACAGAACCGCCTCAAAACCCTATAGTTTCCGAAACACAGCTTTTCAAAGTTTATCAATTTTTTCGAAATCGGAAATTTTTTGAAATATTTTGTTGTTCTGTAGGAGTTTTGACCCTGTATGCCTATTTTCTTCCGAAAAAGGCCCCCTCCCCTCTCCCATACTTCCATGGACGGCAAAATATGTTTGAGAGGACCTACAGATGATCTACCCCCTACATTTTTCATATTTCTCAGTAACAGCCCTGTTCTTTGTGATATATTATTATTGAAGCCTTGTTTGAACGTTTTATGACCACAATTCTTTCTTCCATCCATGTTAAAAAATCTGAAAATAATATATATTAGGGAACATTGTTTTGCTCTTTTCATTTATTATGTGGAGATGTTATGAAATAAACGAGAATTATGATTGTTTATTTAAATTTCATTTCAATCAAATTTATTTAAAATAATACATTTTGATGTAATTCGGTCAAAGCCAGATTCGCAAAGACCTATCTATACAAAACCATCACAGTACAATATGCTTCAGTTTATTGTACCCAGTATAATAGCAAATTAAAAGTATTAAAGAACGAATATATATATATATATATATATATATATATATATATATATATATATATATATATATATCAAAATTTCTTATCACTGCTAAATAAAATAATAATTGATTACACAAAAAAATCATATTGTTGAAAATAAAAGAAAACAAAGAACATTTATTATGTTGATTAGAAAATCAATTAAAATAAAATACATTTTGAAAAATGTAAAATAAAATATATGAAATTATTATTCTATATGTTTATTATGAAATAGACTGTAACTTGACTGGTTCAATTATTACATATGATCCTATCACTCGCCAATAAATAAATGAGGTAAAATATATATAACAAACAGGCTGTGTTTTTTTTTACCTAAGCGGCGTCTTGTTACACTGCACTCAGAGAAGGTTTCCTAAAGGGGGTGGATTGATTCCAATACGTCCTATAGTCACAAAACAGTAGTTTTAGAGAAAAAAAAATAAAAGCGATAATAACACTCTCGTGTGTCACGTCGACGATTCAAACGAGAATTCCTTTTTCGTTTCTCGCACACATTCGTCAGCAGCGGCGTTGAAAACCACAGCAGTTTCAGGGTAATCATTAACAAAAAGAGATTCTTAGATTAAAGATTTTATGTTTAATAGTAAAAATTTAATAGACTAATAAAAAAAACAAAAACATTAATTAATCTTATTTTGTCTACGTTCATGCAAAAAACAAAACTTTATTGAACTATATTTAGAGGAAATATTGGTTCTTTATTGCACTAGTGCAATAAAATGTTTATTGCATTCATCTGTCATTCTACTACAATGTTTTGTGACAAACATAAACATTCAAATCGACGCTATATTTAGTCAATTTTCTGTGAGATTGTATTACGTTTCAAGCAATTGCATATTTTATATTATTTTCAATCATATTTATTACATACTGGATTACGAAATTAAGTACCAGAAAATGCAATTTATTTAAAATAAAATTAGTTTCCAATATACGCGCTTACGACTACTATGATTTGGATAATGCAACTGTAGTTCTAGAAACGTCAGTCAAAAATTAATTCTGACAGTTATTACACAATTTAAAGTTTAAAAATGAGTAATATTATAGGAAAAACAGATGATAGTGATGAAGAATTTGTTGGAACGCCACCAGAAGTCAGTGAAATAGCAAATGCAGCGTCATTAAACTTGTTGCCTATAAAATCAAGAGAACAGTATGAAATAAGTTATAATCGTTTTAAAGAGTGGTGCTTCGATAAAAAAGTTGTAAATTTTACAGAAAATGTGCTTCTTGCATATTTCTCAAAAAGATCGAGTGATATTAAACCCTCATCACTTTGGTCTGAGTACTCAATGGTGAGAGCTTGTCTTTGTTCAAAAGAAAATATTGATAAGAAGCTAATGGCATTTATGAAGCAGAACTCTGTAGGATTTCGGCCAAAAAAGTCAAAAGTATTAAACGACTAGATCGGTGTTGGTTCGAGCCCAGCTGCCGGTAGACCGTATATAAGCTATATTCGTGGAAAGGTTTGGCGCCCTCTCTGCGGGTATGGTAGGGTGGAAGAATGTTGGCTTGGGTCAATGTGAGAGATTGATACCGGTTGATATTTGACTACCCCTCTAATTAATGAGGTTTTCCAGGTTTCCCTCATTCCTGCAATGAATAGTGGTCAGGGCCTACCAATGTAAGTCGTTCCTGGGCGCAAATGCGGCCTGCTTAATAATAATATACCGCCCCCTCTCCCGCACAAGTCTCCGACTTCTGGGCTAATCCCTGTGATTAGAATGAGGGGTAGAGATATTATTATTTACAGAAGTAGCAAATCATGAAGTAGAATTGAAAAATAATTCACTAAGAAATATTAATGTTGAAAATTGCACAAATTGTACATTTTTTAAACTTTTAGTATAGATTTCGTTTTTAACATTATTATGTGATATTATACTGAGTACAGTAAATTGAAATATTTACTGCGACGGATTTGGGTAGATAGATTTTTGTAAATCTGGTCCTGACAGAATTAGAATAAAGTGTATTTTAATTTTGAATAAATATTTTGAAATTGAAATTTAAATAATCATTCATAATTTTCATTTTATTCCATAACATCCCTACGTAATAAGTGAAAGAAGCAAAACAATATTATCTAATATACAGAGTGTTCTTAAATGAAGTAGCAAAAATGAGGCCAAAGATTCCTTTGGCGAAAATAAATCGATTTAACTTAATATACCTATATGCCAAGTCGCATAATAATAAAGATCCAGGGTGTCGAAGTTAAAATTTTATTTTCGATATTTCGACAAATTTGTTTCTAATTTTGACGTCACTAGTAGAGGGCGCCACTTATGGCACGTCATGTTATTTTTAAATGGCAGAACTTTTTTGCAGCTTAGTTCATCTGGCTATTGAAACAATCTTTGTGCTTTTTTGAAAAATGGTTTCATCAAACCTCGCCGATCTTCTTGAAATTTTGCACATCTCCATAATTTACGATTCTGAACTTTTTCAAGTAAAATTTTGCTGTATTTTCAGCAGAACAGGCTCTGTACCTAAAACCAAAACAGTTTTTACTCGCTGCACTAAGCATTTCAAATAGGGTTATTTAAAAAATGGTTGCTCCTACCAATTTCAGCAAGATATACCTTTTTTGAAATAAACAGGTAGGAGACTCGATTTTTTCGAAAAAGCTAGTGGTTAAAATTGTCAAAAACTGAAAAAAGGTAGAAAATTTCGTGGTCTTTTGGATTTTTAACAATGTTGCTCTCAAGGTCGAAAACTTAAGAGTATTCATCGAACAAACATCATAAACAACTCAATAAAAAAATCAGGGCTGCCGGATTTGACGCAGTCTGATGTATACAGGGTGTCTCATAATTAGCTGCCAACCCTGAACAGGCCGATTCTATAATCTAAGTAAAAAAGTTCATATGAACATGGGTCCGAAAATGCTTCCTAAGGGCACAGGGACGCATTGAAGAGGAAAGAATGGAAATCATTTTTTTGCATTATCTCTCAATCGCGTTGTGATAAATCAATGAAATTTGGTATATACATCTAAATTTTGATGAGCAATTTGCATTTGCATTTATTTTTACAAGGTCCATTGGGGTGGGTACGGGGGGCCTTTGGTATTTTGCATGTGTAACTTTTTCATCTTTGACTTTTTAACAAGTTGAACAGCAAATTCTGTTTTACCGAACTGTTTTACGTTAAAAATGTTGTTTCAAATCGTTATCTTTAACGGTTTCTGAGAAAATAGCTCTTGAGTTAATCCCACTTTGGTCAATTTCATAGTAATTTAAACAAATAATAATAATTTAATATGTAATCAGTAATACACATTAGTGATGTAGAACAATTATGATATGATGATTTGTTTATGGCTTTTGCGATGGAAATGCTGCAGAGGCAGAACGCGAGTACGGGAGAAGATTTCCAGAAAGCGTTAAAGATAACGATTTGAAACAAGAGTACCTTTTTAACGTAAAACAGTTCTAGAAAACGGAATATGCTGTCCAATTTGTTAATAAGTCAAAGATGAAAAAGTTACACGCGCAAAATACCAAGGGTCTCCCCCGTACCCACCCCAATGGATCTTGTGGAAATAAATGGATTAGTCCATCAAATTGCTAATCAAAATTTAGCTGTATATACCAAATTTCATTCCTTTATCACAAGGCGATTGAGAGATATTGCAAAAAAATGATTTCCATTCCTCCCTCTTCAATGGGTCCCTGTTCCCTTAGGAAGCATTTCCGGACCTATCTTCATATAAACTTTTTTACTTAGTTTTGATCATAGAATCGGTCTGTTCAGGGTTGGCAGTTAATTATAAAAGTATAATTACTGAACTATAGGGCTTACGTCTCGAAATCATTATCAATTTTCATCATCAAAACATTTAATTAGGATGTTATCGGTAAATAAATGCGTCCATATTAAAAAAAACCTGACGGTAAGTTAACGACAATCCAAATGTCTCAAATTGATCTCACTACAGTTACCGTTAATTTAAACTATTTTTTGTATATAAAATATTTATTTGCGGTGCTAGAACCTATTAGCGAGTAGTTGTGTAGTGTGTGGCTCTGAATAAATTGTATTATTCTGTGGAAAAAAGAAAAATTAATTGTGAGTTATGACATCAGTCATCTCACCAATACATTATCAAACAGATTGTAGAACAAATACAAGAAGAAAGTTAATTGCTGCTAGTAATTAGTGAAGTACAATAAAAATTTTACAACAGCAGAGTAGGTATCCTGTGCTGTTAGTAGATTATCATCCAGATCATACCAGGATAGATCAATAATTTTATAAGAATGCCTAATGATGACATGAGTGTGCGACAGCTATATGATCTTCTAAAGAAATTACAAGACGATCAAACTGAAAAGCTGAGTAGGGAAATTAATAGAAATAGAGAAGAGATTGATAAAAAGCTGCGTATAGTTGAGCAGGATATTGAAAAATTAAAAAATAATTACTTGCACTTGGAAAGGAAAAGAAGAAAAAATAATATAGTGGTGTTCGGCTTGCAAGTAGATGAAGCTGATATTTTAAACAGTGCCATAACAGCTCTTAATTTGGCTCTCAATATTAATATTAAATATAGTGATATAAATAATATATATTTTGTTGGAAAACGCCACTCATATAAAAAAGGGATCTTGATTGAATTTGTGTCATATTTAACCAAACAGTCTATCTTCAAAAATATATCCAAACTGAAAGGCAAAAAAGTAACTATAGCACACGATTTATGTTTAGAAGACCAACAGAAACAGAAAATATTAGTGAAACACTTAAAACTGGCCAGAGATAAAAACAAGACAGCGAAAATTAAGGGATTCACGCTCCAAATAGAAGATAAAATATTCACAGCAGAGGAACTTGAAAGTAATATAGACGTGGAAGACCTACCCGAATATACCGATGCGGATAAGGAGTTATCAGATATAGACGAAGCTGGCGAAGACGTAGATGAAGAAACGGTCAATGTAAAACAAACTGGAATTAATAAAAGAAGGTGTAGAGGTGAAGCAAGGAATGAGCAAAACAGACAAGAGAAAGGAATAAAGAAGCATGCAAATACTGAGCAAGTACCACGGTTAGTGCCCAAAAATTCAAGAAAATAATTACATATTCGAATATTTGATTATATGTTAAATTGAAAAATTATATTGCATTTACCTGGTACAACTTTACTATTTTTGTCTGCTTATCTGCGTACATAGTTTTTATTTTTATCTATATTTTTTTTATAATTACTATCTTTTTACTTATACTGCTGATAAAATACTTGTTTTATTTAGAATACAAAATAAAGATATGAATCAATATATCCGTGATATTCAACACTCAGAATTCATAACAAAAGAAATGGATAATGTACAAGAGTTTTGTAATTTAGAACAACAAAATCTTATACGGAATATCTCAATTTTTCATTGTAATATAAGGAGTGTTAATAAGAATTTTAATGAAATGGTACTTCTTTTGCATCAATTCAAGTTTTGCTTTGATATAATTGTATTTTCGGAGACGTGGAAGGTAGAAGATGTGAATTTTTTTAATATTGAAGGCTTTCATGTTTTTTATAATAATGGAGATATTAACCAAAATGACGGAGTCCTAGTTTATGTAAGGGACATATACAGTGAGGTCTGCCAAAATGAAATTAAAAATATAGGTGATATAAAGGTTGTTAGAATAAAAATTAAAGTAAATAGTCGGACTCTCATTGTAGATTCTCTATACAGGCCACATGATATAGGGTATGATGAATTTAATAATGACTTAGAACAATATTTACAAGAACAAAATCTATTTAATAATATTATTTATTTCTTTATTGGTGATATAAATATCGATATAAAAGCTAATACAGAGCAATCACAAACTTATTTGAATAATTTACATGCAGTTGGATATAAATCGTTAATCAACACATTTACTAGAGTACAAGGAAATTCAAAAAGTTGTCTTGATCACATTTTTGTAAAATGTCCTCTAAATGAAAAACTTGCCGCATTCACGCTAAAAAACGAAATTACCGATCACTACCCAGTCATTGCTTATATAGAAAGGAATGCAGGAAGTTCACCTGAAACAAATAATAAAATTATTACATTGAATGAAAATAAATTGTTAGATATTATAAAAAGAGAAAATTGGCAGGAGGTATACCAAACAAATAATATTGACGAAGCAGTAAATATATTAATAACAAAAATAAAAAAAGCTGTGGATGCTTCTACGAAAACAGTAATAATAAAAAATAATATTAAAAAAAGGTGCCCATGGATCACTCCAAGTTTAATAAAGTCTTCACAAAGAAAGCAAAGTTTATATAAAGAACTACAAAAAAATCCAACAAATGTGCAACTTGCACAACAATATAAAAATTATAAAAAACAATTTCAGAAACTAATCCAAATAACAAAGAAAAAATACTATGCAACAGAAATTGAAAAAAATAAAGTTACCAGTAAGTCACTATGGACAACTGTAAATAAATTTCTAAATAAAGAACGGCAAAATACAGATATCAAAGAAATAATTGTAGAACAACAAAGTTTAAAAAGTAAACAAGAAATAGTAAACTGTTTTAATAATTACTATTCTGAACTAGGGAAAAATATGGCACTGAATATCAAAAAACCAAATACAGGTGTAGTAAAAAGAGACATCATAAACCATAACATTTTTTTTCACAATACTGATTGCAATGAAGTAGCCTCCTTTTTAAACGAATTAAAATTAAATAAAGCGCCGGGATATGATCTCATAGCAACAAAGACATTACGAGTTATATCAGAGTATATCAAACATCCCTTTTCTGAAATAATAAATAACATTTTTCAGCAAGGATATTTTCCTAAATCTTTTAAAATGGGAATTATTACACCCCTTTATAAGAAGGGAGATCGTAAATTAGTTTCTAATTATAGGCCAATATCTCTTGTCACAAACCTTAGTAAAATTGTTGAAAAAATAATGAAAAAAAGAATTGTTTCTTATTTAGAACGTTATAAAATAATTTCTGAAAAGCAATTTGGTTTTCGACAAGGGATATCAACTGAAAATGCAATTGCTTACCTTACCAATAATGTATATGAAGCTCTTGACAACAGTAAAGCAGTTGTTTGTATCTTTCTTGACCTAGCCAAGGCCTTCGACACGGTCAGCCATGAAAAGCTGCTCTTAGTGCTCGAGGACCTTGGTTTTAGGGGTGTAGCATTTAACCTGATGAAGTCTTACCTGCAAGAGAGGTTTCAAAAGGTTAAAATTGAAGATCATCTTAGTGATGCCAGAGGGGTAGAGTTTGGTGTTCCGCAAGGTACCGTTCTTGGGCCAGTCTTGTTCACTGTGTATATAAATGGCCTTCTTAAATTAAAATCCAAAGGCAATATATCCTCATTTGCAGATGACACTGTCATCCAGTACACAGCCGACACCTGGAAAGAAGCAAAAGAAATAGCAGAAAAAGACTTAGAATTAATCAAAACATGGTTTGATGAAATGACTTTATCAATAAACTTTGACAAAACAAGATACATGCCTTTTAGCTGCAATAAAGTTACACAACCTGAATATAAAGAAATTAAATTCAAAGTTTCCGATGAATCCTTTTCAATTGATGAAACGGACCATGTAAAATATTTAGGGGTGGAAATTGATAAATATCTTAGATGGAACATACATGCAGATAATCTCGCTAAAAAACTGAGATCTCTTATTTTTTATTTCAAACAGCTAAAAGGCATATTAAGCATAAAACATTTAAAAATTGTTTACTATTCACTTGTCGAGTCATTGTTGCAGTATGGGATTGTAGGTTGGGGCGGACTGTATAAGACTCATATGAAGCAATTAGAGGTAATACAAAAAATAATTATAAAAATAATTTTTGGAAAAAGTAAATTATACCCAACTGATCTCTTGTTTAGTGAGTCTAAATTAATGGATCTCAGACAAATTTACTGCTATAGAATTCTGTTGCTGCAATATAAAAATAAAGATAAGTTAAGAGAAATTGAGCATACCTATAGTACTAGATACAGATTAGAAAAAAGTATAGTAACAACAAGGGCAGCTAAGAAACTTGGACAACGATCATTTAATTTTGTAGCTCCAAGAATTTATTGTCGACTACCTGAAACTCTGCGAAATATTAAAATACTGCACTGCTTTAAAAAACAAGTTAAATATTGGCTGCTTAATGCATCTAGATATTTTATTAGTAGTATTATCGAACCACAATAATTTTAATATTAAATTAAATAGGTGCTATATAACATCCTAAGCTATATAAAGACTACTACTTACCTTGTCCTTTTATTTTCACTTTTACGGATATATTGGTTTTTACTTTCCACGCACTTGCCTATGTACATTATATTTAAAATGTTAGAATATGGTAGGATTATATAAAAAAGATGTTTGCCTTATGTAGGTATTATGTGTTTGTTTATATAGGTTCAAATTATATAGGATACGTTTATTTAGTTATTTACAGGTTTGTTAATTCTACCACCGCATCCACGCACAAACCATGTATTCATGGTTTCAGTGGAGAGTGAGAGATAATGATGTCATATGTAAGCAGTTATTAATTATTGATTTTGTGATTTTCTTTTGCTTAGTTTATTTAGTAATATTTATCTGTCCTCTATAGTTTAATATGCTTTGGTTATTATTCTGAATAAACTATTATTATTATTATTATTATTATTATATAAAAAGATAAGAACATTATTTTTTGTTTCGTTGAAATTTTTTTTATAAATAAATTAAAAGCCGTATAGAGTTGCTGTTCCATTTAATTCAGTTACAATAGATTAAAATTTACATAAATATAACATACAAACAAGCGTTTTCATTATTTATTTTGTATCCGATGAAAGGCGCAATAAAATGTTATATCGGTAAACCAAATTATACTTTATACGAAATAAATTATTGGAGAATGGATGAAAATACGTAATCAGTGAGATAAAAATTGAGTGCCTCATAAAAATTTATTGCACTTTTGGCTCATCAGTTACCTATATACGTAACACATTAGTGATCGATATATTATTAAATTATACACATTATTGCGGCTTATTAATTTGTCTTTTGAGGTGAAAAATTAAGAGTTATCATCTCCTCTTTGAGAAATTGTAAAATATTGCAGTCTGTTTTTTAATATATACAGTGTGGCTCACTAAGATTCTAGGCACTTCTCTAAACTATTTATAAAGGAAACACCGTTGTAAAAAAATTATCTCATACAGGGTGTCATTGAAGTGGTGTAAAAAGTTCATATGAGTACAGGGTGATTCGTAACATACAATTTTGTAAAACAAAAACAAAAAAAATATTTCGAAAATGATTTAAAATACACTTATGCACGGCACTGGAAACTGGTCCACTGTGAAACCTGACAAGACAAAGCATGCAATCGGTGACCGGATAAAAAATTGAAAGATATCGTAAGAAACCGTTTTTTAATTTTACCCTTTTAAGGCCTGTACCTCTCTTATTATGCATTTTCGGACCTATACTCATATTAACTTTTTTCTTTTTTTTATGGGTACTATTACCTCGAAACTTTTTACACCATTTAAATTACAGATATGTGTAAGTATAGAAAGTTCAGGCACAAGCG
This sequence comes from Monochamus alternatus, assembly GCA_037114965.1. NCBI lineage: Eukaryota > Metazoa > Arthropoda > Insecta > Coleoptera > Cerambycidae > Monochamus > Monochamus alternatus. The sequence continues at coordinate 43,893,721 of CM073427.1, read as the reverse complement.
TTCAAGTTATTGCTCTAGTTAACTTTTTAATGATTTTACATGATAACATACGGCATGACATAAAATGACGGTGTTCAGATATAAGTTGACAGGTTAAAATTATTCAACAGATACAAATGAGATAGGAACAAAAAAAGTTAAAAAGGCTTCTTTTTAAACAATTATTATTAAATTCACATAATGGTATGTTTTATATAATTCTAATAAAAAAAATAAAGTATGTTAAGGACGCCAAATTATAAATTAAACCATGGAAAAGCTATACCTGTCTTCTGCTGTCAGCAGTTGTGTTTATGATAAAAGAACTCAATTTTGTCCAAGTAGAATGACACTCCGTAATCATAGTTTTCATAGCTTAGGTAAAATTTAATCATTTAAATTTAATTTATTTAAGAACCAAAAAAAATCATGTTGCTTTGTCATATAACCTCTGCCAATATGTTTGATTTACAATGAAATTTTAAAAAATGTATATTTTGAAATATTTCTGTACCTAAAAATTTGTTGGTTAGATCTCTTTCTGTCGTTGTATATACGTTTTACTTCGGTGCCTTTGAATATTCGTAGGTGGCATGAGATACCATTCCTGTTATTTGCTAAGCTTTATCTCATCCAGTTCTTAAATGTCTAAAATTGTTTATGTTTGTCGAAAACACTATTTCAAGAATACGACGTCCTTATACCTCCATCTGTTCCAAATCCTTTAGGTTTTTTTATTTAGATTATATGAAACATTTGTTATTGTGAAATTATAGTAAACTGCTGTCTGTCGATGTATGAGGGCTCATCGTGGTGAAACAATGTTGATCGTTAATTGGAACAAATACATGGACTTAATTGAAATATAAGTAACAACACTAATTACTATGGCATTAATTAGCGTTGTTACTTGGTAAGTACGGTAAGTAATAAGTAGAGAGTAATTAACAATTTTGAGTACTAATTTGGGAAAGAGCTGAACAATATTTTTAATTTAAAGTTGAAAGTAAAAATCTAGGAAGCATTGAAGATACCTAAATTTGAAAAATTTTCAGTTACTCCCACTGTTGAGTATTTAACTAGTAAATAATAGGGTAATATTATTTTTCACTGAGGGCCAAGGACGATTTTTTCTCTAAAATATTTCACTAAAGTTCATTATGATGACTCTTTTCTATGTTATCTATTCTATTATTTTTAACGCCATAAACTATTGAAAATTATGTCGTGTCAATAAAAACATTTGCGTTACACCATCTGTGACGCAAGTCTTGCCGCAACTATACAGGGTTATGATTTAGTACAAATATTTTAGGAGGGGATAGGGGAAAATAAGAATTAACGGAATAACCCTTCAAAAAAATTCCAAACTTATTTATAAAGCCAAAAAAAATTTTTTTCGATATTATTTTAAATCCTTATTTAACACCGCCAATGTTAACTTGCTTGTTGGTTGCATACTCTACAAGCATGCAACAGTCGCTCATCAGTCAGGATCGCTGTCATGTCATAATTGAATTCCTGTGTTTACGTTGTAATTTTGTGTTCTTCTTCAGTTTTTAGTGCCTTATTTTAATTTTTAAACGTTTTATAGTTATTAAATAAAGACATATGTGTTGGGTGCAGATACTTTCCCACAATATAATTCGCCGGTTTGGTTTTCTAGGTTATGGGACAAGACTGCCGCGTGCCGCGGTTACATTAAAATGTCTATTATATATTCCTCTCATTCGATTTTGTTATAATAAATAGGCATTTTATCAAGTGGCTGTAATGAGCGAATATGTAGTTCTACCAGTTTATAACAAAATAATGGATAACGAATGCAAAATACTGGAGCTAAGTGGATTAACTGTTACCTATCTATCAGGTATTATTACTAATAAGAATGTTAATTTTCGTTTCTACATTTAGAAATGCTGCAAAAAAACGACGATGGTAGTAGATATTGTTGACAGATGTTTTATCTATGGATCTAAGCCATCTCAGTCGGTTCTTATCATAGGCGCCGACTTTCCGTAGGAAAAAAGGGTTTTACCCCATTTTTTAAATATCGAGCTAAAATTCTGGAATAATTTTTTTATTGTCTTTTAGGCTTCCATGAGCACGTGGTTAAATTTTTTGTACTTAGTCATAGTTAGCCCTGTATAAAAATTGTTTCATACTTATAATGTTTGAACACTAAATAGCTATTAAATTATTTTAAGTATACAGGGTGCCTTGCAAGTCGTTACAATAATTTTAGGAAGTGATAGAATACTTGGTTTTGAGTCGATTGAAGTAAACATACCTATATACCTAGTGTTACAATATTTGTGATAAATTTTTTAATTTAACCGTGCTTTTTTACAATTATTGAAGTGTAGAAGAAAAACAAATCTGTTTATAACAAATATTTCTATACATTTTTTTATTAGATATGAATTGATTATTTAAATGTTTAAACCAATAAAATCGTTACTTACCTAAAAATGGTTTTTCTACTTTGTAAAAGCGAAGAGTTAAATTTAAACGTGGATTTTATTTAAACCTTTGTGTGTAGGTTTATTCAGATATTATTAAACACTTACCTAAGCAGTGCTCTTGCAGTTCTTAGAAAAAGTTTCTTGATAAACATTCTAAAAATTAGGGAAATTAATCTTAATACTTTTATGTCTGCAGGGAGCGCATTCGCCAAAACAGGACAGTCGTTCAGTACTTAATAAAAATGATTTAAGAAATGAAGAGATTTGTACTTTACACTTTAACTGAGATTCGAACGTACAGTATGACAGTTGATCTACATTTACGGTTGTTATGGAAACTAAAGACAATTGTTTTCTCATGACATACCAAGCTATTTAATAGAAACATTGCTTTTCCATTTTAAGCCGTAGGTACCTTTAAATTAGCTTTTAAGATTTGAATTGAAATAAATATTTAGCTTTCTGAATCCTCCGGTATTTTAATAACTTTAATATTTTCTAAAGGTTGCGTTCTTGTTAGCAAATAACTTCATAAAAATATAATAAAAAAAGTATAGAAATATTTGTTATAAAAAGCTTTGTTTTTCTTCTACATTTCAATAATTGTAGAAAAGCACGGTTAAATTAAAAAATATTAAAAAATGAATTATCACAAATATTGTAACACTTGGTATATAAGTATGTTTCTTTCAATCGACTCAAAATCACGTCCTATCACCTCCTAAAATTATTGTAACGACTTGCAAGACACCCTGTATACTTGAAATAACTTAATAGCTATTCACATTAAATTTTAGTTTTCAAACATTATATAGGGTATAAGTATTTTCTTCTCATAATAAATTTATAAATCTAACTGTTAAGAATTGAGATGAATATAGCCATAAAACTATCGTGCGAAGCCCAAGTAAAGTTTCTTAATATTACCTTCATAATAACAGGCTCAACTGAACAAAACAAGAACGTTGACTTTAAGAAGTTATGAAACTAATTCGAGAACTTTTTTATTAATTCTAGTGCTTCTTAACGTTTTAACTTTTAGTCATTAATGGAAAAGTTTGCTGAGTAAATATGATTTTCTAGCATCTGTATTGGAAATATACAGTATCCGCTAAAAGTATGGAATAAATTCAATAAAAATGAAACAATTATTTTTTGGAAAAAATCCTCGAACAGGTCGATTTTTAATTTAAGTACATAGTTTAGCGCAAAATGCGATTTTCAATTGTTTCATTTGTTTTCGAGTAATGACGTCATCGATTTTTTTTTAAATGGCAACACCATATTTTTTTCCTTGATTCTGAAAGATCGTTTAATTCTCTATCAGGCAGTACTAAAATTTTGCCCTCTTACATAGGAAAGTTTTCGAGTAAATGACGATTGAATGTTAGAAAACGTAAATCAATTAAAATAAAGCAAAAACGTTATCAAGTTTAGTTTTTCGAATTCCATAGTTCTTTTATGGATCACGTAGGTGAAAATCTTTGCAAAGTGTCATTGTCACACCGACTTTCTAATAAGTATTGTAAGCGACATAGAAATTATTATTCAATTTGAAGTATTATGGCACATTTAACTGTTACTCAAATAATTGAAATTTTAATTCTTATCGGATGCGGGAATATGACTAGAACTCAGCAGGAAGTTTGCGATTTATTTAATGAAAAATATCCAGAATAGCCAATCAGCAGTCAGTAAGGTAGAGTCTAAATTTAGAGAAACTGGCAATGTTGTAAATATTCCAAAACCTGGACGTCCAAGCATTAATGAAAATCAGAAACAGAACATTTTGATAAGTATAGTAGATAATCCTCCTAATTCTTCACGATTCGTTTCATTAAACAATGACACTAGTCAGAGCACAGTGCTACGTATCTTGAGGAAGGAGAAATATCACCCCTACAAAATGCAGGAACTCAATGAAGATGATCCCGATCGCCGCTTACACTTTTGCGAAATTCTAATGGATTTGTGTCAAGGAAATAGAAATTTGCACCGGCAAATACTTTTTTTCAGATGAGGCCACATTTTGTCTGAATGGTACAGTAAACCGTCAAACTTGCAGATATTGGAGTCGGGAAAATCCTCATTGGATGGCAGAGGCACATACCCAACACCCTCAGAAATTAAATGTGTGGGCTGGAATAGTTGACGACAGAATAGTAGGGCCTTTCTTCTTTGAAGGAACCCTTACAGGACAAAGATATTTAGAGTTTCTAGAAAATGACCTTGTTCCAGCCCTTGCAGTAATTTTTCTAACGATAATGACCCTGACATTCCTGACGATACCATATGGTTTCAGCAAGACGGTGCACCTCCGCACTATGCGCGCCCTGTACGAGATTTTTTGGACAACTGTTTTCCTGGGAGGTGGATCGGCAGACGCGGACCGATAGAATGGCCTGCAAGATCGCCAGATCTTACACCTCTTGACTATTTTTTATGGGGATACTTGAAGTCAAAAGTGTACATTAATAAACCACGTAATTTAGAAGAACTTCAAAATCGCATTCGAGACGAAATACGCAGTAACCCCAGAAATCATTCATAATGTGCAAGAAGAATTTCTTCATAGACTTGCGCATTGTCAAGAAGTTGGTGGATGGCAATTCGAACATTTAATTTAAGTATAAAATTTAATCAATTGTATTTTATTTTACATACCTCAGAATTGTTACTTTTTTATGGATAAAATTTTCATTTTCTAGCATTCAATCGTCATTTACTCGAAAACTTTCCTATGTAAGGAGGCAAAATTTTAGTACTGTCTGATAGAGAATTAAACGATCTTTCAGAATCAAGGAGAAAAATATGGTGTTGCCATTTAAAAAAAATCGATGACGTCATTACTCGAAAACAAATGACATTTGAAAATCGCATTTTACGCTAAAATATGTATTTTTAAAATTAAAAATCGGCCTGTTCGAGGATTTTTCCCAAAAAATAATTGTTTCGTTTTTATTGAATTTATTCCATACTTTTGGCGCATACTGTATTGTAGTATTTTGAAACTCTAGATTAGATAAACTTGCAACTTTAATATTGGCTGCATTTCATGGTCTGTATTCTTCTTTTTACAAATATTTTAAGAGGGGATGGAGAAAGATATGAATAACGGAATTGTCCTGCAATTTTATATTTATTTTAAATAAGCATAATATTTAGAAAATATACTTATACCAGGTGTTACAAAATCATGTTAAGAAAATCTAATATAGTTGCGGCATGAATTCAGGCGATCATGCAACAAATGAATAATTCATTATATTTGATCAAAATATTTAAGAAATTGCCACTGAGTATAAAGTATAAAATTATATAATACACTAAATGTTTGCACTGCATATTGCACTAAATTACAAAAAGTTATTGTTTTTAACGCAACAAACTATCGAAAATTATGTTGACAATAAAGACAATTGCGTAACGTCAGCTGTACTGTATATCTTCATTTCGTCGCTGGGTCGTCTTTAATCTTGTAAAGCTTCTATGATCAGGAATGAGGGCTTCTGGGTACCTTTCTCAATATAACTACAGTTCTCCTTGAATTTTTTTGTGGCTCGGCGTAACTTAGCTTGACGTTCGTATTGAGTAATAACTAGAATTTTGTGACATTTATGGACTTTAAACAAATAACATTAAATTATTTACCAACGACTGCTTGTTCCTTTCCCTGCTATTGTGATTTTTAGGTGGTAATTTTTTGAGACTTTTTAGGCCGATATCGATTTTGATAACTTTCATATGGGAAGTATAACACATAAAAATTTCTCTTATCAAAGTTTATCAAAGAAAGAGAGTTTTTTTAACAGGAAAAAAATTTGAGTATATTTCTGGAAAAAATATAATTGATGACGTCATTAGTCGTTTCTGTCAAATTCCAAAGATAATATTTTAAATTAAAAATGGAACTTACCTCATCCTATTTAACTTCACGTGTCCCAAATTTTATTTAAATTTATATTTGATTAAGCAGACTATTCGAAACATTGCAGTTTACTACTATACATATATATCATTGAGTAAAAGCATTCTTATTGAATAATTCATTGTATGATGAATAATAATTTTATCTTTTTGACTCTGGGTTTGTCTCACTAGCCCTGAGGAAGATTTAAAATTAAATTGAAACGTTGGCTTAGTCAGAAAATCTAGACCATTAACTATTAACTCTCGACGTATCTTCATTCTTTTTATTGCTTTTAAAATGTCTTCTTCAGTTATATTTCCGATATCAATGTTGGAAAAAAATTGAGCAAAGTTGCTATTCATTGTCTGAGGTTATTGATAAACACTTTTAAAAAACATACTGAACACATTAGCACTTTCTTGAGGTTTATCTTAAAACTCTTAAAAAATGCTTTTCAATGGTAACTTACAAAGCTACATCAAATAGTTACCAATCTATTAAAGAAAATTTATCAAAATCTTATTTTCAGAGAAACATTTGCAACATTTATTAAATTAATAATGAAAAAATTGGTTTTTATATTTCTTTGAGAACTATGACAGAAACATAATTATAATTTTATATCCCTAAAATAAATAAATAAATTATACGATTGTTTTTTTTAATCTCAACTAGAAAAAATATCAATTTTGGGGCACACACAAAAATAATATAAGAAAGGAAAGAATGTATTTTAAATAAGAAGATGGAACGTACTTTAGACACAAATGTGTTCATTACACTATACTGATATAACTGAATTCTCTATTAAACTAGCTAATTTTCTTACTGTAAAATATTTTGTTACATACTGAATGCTATATCTTCTCTAATTATCTATAACATTTGGACAATTTTATTTTCCACAAAGCACTAGATATTAATAGAAGTAGCAAATTTTGTATGCCCTTATAGGTATAAGGGATTGGATATTAAGCTACATAAGGCTGTTGCAATATTTACTTGACAAAACATTTAGAAACACTTTTTTTGTAAATATTTCATCAATAAAAATGTTTTCCTTGTACTGCAAACTCTTTGATGGACATTGTATAGGTTTGCCTAGCAAACTACCAGCATATAGTTTATCCTTTAAAAGAATTTATTTACCAAATCGTTCCTATTGCTGAATAATTCATTGGCTTTCTGCAAGGGTTATGTGGTTTTGCCATAATGTTTTCGTATTTATTTAGAAGTCGGAACATACACAATCTAAACCTTGAAACCCTTAGTTACTTGAGCAGCATAAAAATTAGTTTATGTGTAGGTCAAATAATATTACCAGTTAGATACCGGTTAGATAACGGTCAGAATGTTAAACATTTCCAAACTGAACATCACAAGTCAGCACAAGAAAGATTTTATTTGTAAATGAAAAGGATATTTTTTAAAAATTGATAATTAATACATATAATTATATGATTTCCGGTTCCGGCTATAATATTAAAAATATGCGCTTAAATATGCACATAATTTTGTCAAAATATTCAAATAAAAAAATAATTTAAAAATACTAATTTATTCTTTCACTTAACATAAAACAGCAGCTGAAACTATGGAAAATGGTACAATAAAAAAATAGTTAAATTTTTAATTCTTAATAAGTAGCTAGATACCTAAAGTTACCACAATTATACCACGATATTAAAAATAGTTTTAAAACCAATAAAGCACTAAATGTTTCTCGAATTTCTCTATTAAAAATATTTGTCTTCCAGCAGAAAACAAAAATTTATAGATGGAAATACTTCTTTCTACACCAACCAGTGTAAGGGAAGCATTTTTAAAATTGCTCAATATTACAGGAAATCAATGAATTCGGTAAATTCTCCCAATAATATATTAGCCACTTGGCAAAGAAACCGAATTTCACTATTTTTTCCGTCACATATCTAAATTTTTGAAAATATTTTTTCAATATTAAGTAAGTACCTATAACTTTTCGAAAAGCAATCTTAGATTGTTTCACCATTTCGACACTTTGGGTTAGATTCCTCCATATGTTTTATTTTTTTTAGAAATGAAGCTTTAATTGGTTTTTATAAACGAAAGTTGTTGTTTTATTTCCTTATTTTCAAATAATTGCTTAACATCTGTAAGCGATAGGATGATTCGTCTGAAAATTCTGAAATTAGAAATCCTCGCAATAAAAAAGTGCGGCGTACAACCCAGTGCCCAATCTTGCAATAACAGATATAGGTGGAAGAATAGTGTTTGGTAGTCGAACCTAAACCGTTATCCATATATATTCTAGGTAGACCGATCTATTCTAAAATTAAAAGAATAAAAATGATTGGCAAACATCTATGTAATTCCAAATTATTTCAATTCGATGGATTTTGCATTAGATTTGCATATAACATGCAATATGCAAAATATGTGCTTTGAATATTTGGATTACCCTATAGATGACACATGGAGTATCTTGAATAAAAATACTTGTATGGTCATATTTGCAATGATATTGTGATATTGGGTACGTACGTACGTATGTTTATAGTGTATATATTGTACCAAACTTTCATGGATAATTTCACTATTCTATGCACAACGCTTTCAAATTGTATAATACAGCAATTCCATAATACATTTTGTATTATGGAATTTCAGTTCAGCACTGTTAATATTAGACAATGATAATCGATTATTTGAGAACCACACTGATAAAAATGGGTGGAAATTTCCATGTTTTGTTATGCCCTTTTTACATAATATTTACTGGCAATTTTTAATTTATGTTAAGGAAAGATCAAGGTTATGTATTTTGACGTAATAAAATTAGAAAATTTTGGGAATAATGTGATCATACCATATACTGCATTGGAACTATTTACTTTTACTCAATTTATTATGAAACTTTATAGAATTTTTCATGTTATTTCTGTCGCATTGAAACAATACCTCTAACCTAAATAACGTATTAGGTTAAGGTGTTGTAGACAAACATGTATGAGTCATTAATAAGGACTTTCTGTGGTATATTCATAAAAGCGTAAGTACTACATTATGTTTTGCTACGTGTACAAATACAGCTTATTCTAATTTAAATGTTATACAATTTATAAAAATAATAGAAACTGAAACGGTATGTTTTAGATGCTTGCATTAAAACTGCGTCATTGTCTCTAAGCTAACATTTATTTCCAACAACATATTTATCTTTCTAACAGTAAAAATAGTAATAGTTCATAACAGATATTAATATTAGTTGTAGTTACCTTATTTGTATATTTACTGTAACTAAAATTCGAGTTAAAAATATTAATTTTTACTCAGATATACGTATATCTACAAATATGCAAAAGCCATGGAATATATATTAATGTTCCAAGAATAAGATTTGCAATAATAATGACACTCTCACAAAACAGTTTTTGAACTTCTGGAAGTTCGGAGTAGAAATTTCATTAAATCTCTATTGGCGAGTGAAACAACGAAGAACTAATGTTAAAAGTAGATTTCATTACAAATACATCAGCAGTTCAAAAGAAATTGCAAAATTAATTATTTTTGCAAATGATTGTACCTTGCAATACATGTTTAGATGATGTATTTGTTATTGAATTTTAATAATAAAATATACTGTACTTTTAATAATGTATTGGTGAGAGACATCTTGCATATTAAATTGACTCAAACCTGTATTTTTGTACATTTTAACAATCAGAAGCAACTTTATCTGACATTAAAAGTAAAAAATTTTCCTCCTTTAACTTCACACACCCTTTATATAGCTACAAAAAATAATATTAATACATTTTTAAATTGACTTCCGTTACACTATTCAGATTAAACAAAATGTAGAATATTTGAACTGATTGGTGCACTCTTTGGTATCTATATACGTTTTTTTAACATGTGCACATTGTTCATTATTTATTTTTTTACATCGATATTCAATTATATATGTGAAATAATATTAGATATTGAAAACATTTTCTCTATGCATATTTTTCAATTAAGTTATGTGAAATTGCAGACAAATTTTTATCAGTGCAGACTGGATGATATGAACCTTACAGTGTTTTGGTTTCAAAACGTCTGAAGCATCACTTTGTTGAGAAAAAGATTTGGAAGTTTTGTAATTTTGCATGGGTCCCAAGATGCTACGATTTAACGGCCTTAATTTTTTTCTTATGGGGTTATCTGAAAACTAGAGTCTATGCCAATGGATCTCGAAGCAGTATTTTTCATACATAATGTTATCGATTGTACAAATAAATAAAAAAAGTACAACAGTATCATTTACATATTTTGTTTTATATGTGTATATCATAATCTTGATCTAAGTCACTCATATAAATGTTTATTTTTGATAAAGGAAATTGCAATTAATCAATACTATGGTATGCTCAAGTATATGATGAGCTGTTTAAAATTTTCCATGCGATATTTCCCGAAAATCAAGAGATATCTAGATATACTGTAAATTGTTGTTTATATCACTGTGATGTATGTGGCATAAATAATTTCCTATTAAGAATGGCGTTTTAAGGACAAAGAATAATATTTAAACATGCACAAAAAAAATCTACCCAGTAACTGGAAGCTAGGTATTAACGTTTAGTTAAAGTTATTAACGTAGTGTTAAAATATAATTCCGAAATTGAATCATTTTATTTAACTTTTAGAAGGAAAATGTGCTAGAGAACATTAAATACCGTGAATTGTACATTATCACTGTGTTCCATACACTGTAAAAAATACTTCATAATTTAAATCAATTCAAGTGTTATTAGTTTTCTAACATCATTATAATTACTATTTAAAATGGTAAAATTAGTTTTAAAAGATAAAAATCTGATAAATTTATTCTGTAAACTCTCCAAACGGTTAAAATAAACATTGTACTGGGGATTCCAAACTGATGAAGCAAAATTTCATTTACTAAATACATATGCATAGTATAGCTAAATAATTGGATTAATGCGATGGAAATCTTTACATTTACAAAGTATGAAGCCTATCATTTTTGATGAAATAATCAAATTAATATGATCACAAAAAACTAACTTGGAATCAAACAGAACACCGAGATCGTATCGTATTGACTCTGTTTAAATTTGAATCAGAAACATTATAATCATACACAAGAGGGTTAATATTACGGCTAAACGAAATAGTGTAACGTTTGGAAAAATTCAAAAACAGCGAATGCTCCTTACAGTAGCTATAAAGGTTGTTTATGTCAGATTGTAAAAGCAGGCAATCGTGTATAGATTCGGTTCTAGAGAAAACTTTAAGATCATCAGCGTGCAGCAGAAATTTGCAGTGTCTGAAACAATTTTTTATATTATTTATGTAAATAATAAATAGTAATGGCCCCAGATGGGATCCCTGCGGGACACCTGAGGACGTTCTAAATAATGTAGACCTGCAATTATTTACCACCACAAACTGAGATCTATTTTTTATATAGGATTCAATCCATTGCAAAAGTGTTCCATGCACACCGACATCAGCAAGTCTAATCAAGAGAATATCATGATTTATCTTATCAAATGCTTTACTGAAATCGGTGTAAATAGTGTCCACTTGACAAAAGTCGTCCAAGCTGCTATGAAGATACCCCGAGTAGGTTAATAAGCTTGTCTCAATTGATTTATTTTTTAAAAAACCATGCTGCTCCGGTATAATGAGGCTTTTAGTTAAATTAAATAAACATCCATAAATAATCTGCTCGAACAATTTTGCAAAAATTGATAATTTGCTTATAGGTCGGTAATTATTAATTAAATTCCTTTTACCTTTACTTGAATATAGGAACTACTGGAGCTATTTTCCATACACATAGAAATTTACCTGAAGAAAGAGACTGATTATACAGCAAGGTGAGGGGAATGCATAGGGTGGAACAACATTTTTTTTTAAATATACTAGGTATGTCATCAGGACCAGAACCCATGAATGTCAAAAATCGAACTGTCAAAGTCAAATTATTATTTGTTTTGTTGGTGTGGATTGTGTATAATATCCATATGATTATAGTAAATAATGGCAACAAAGAGTAGATTTGTTAAAGGACAGTAGAGCATTTACATTAACTCAGTGTCATTAAATTCAGCTAGGGGCGTTAGCGTCAAAGTTAGGTATTAATATTAATGTTCTATGGTCTAGTTTATGATTCGATAATTTTTTATTTGAATTTGTGTAAGTCAAATAGTGATTGTAAATCTAATTTGCATACGTATTATCAAAATAAAACTTATAATAAATCAATAAAATGTTTGTAAACACACAAAGACAACAAGAAAAAAATCACGAGATATTAAATTTTATTTATGTTAACCTCACATAACCTTGTTTATCTGAATTTTACATTAGCAATTTGGAAAGAGAAGTAATAAAACGTTATTTAACACAGAAATTGTTAACGTTGGAGTGCCTAAAGAATTTTCTGGTAATTCTTAATTTAAACCTCTCTGTTTTTAAAGAATTGAAATTTTATATGTTACGAATCGATAGAAAAATGGTTAGTTGTCCCTCAGATTGCAAAAATGTTGCATGTAATATGACTAGTAAATTAAAGTATATTAAATACCCAGTTTCTGAAAAAATACGAATATATATATAAAAAAATCAGTGTTTTAAATAATGTACATGTGACATAAATAAATAATAAACATATGCAGTTTTTATTTGGCATTTTTATTACAGTACAAGTACAATTCAGAAAAAGTTGAAAACCCTGATAGGTGTTTTAAATGGTTTTCATTAAAATGTTTGAGTGATATTAGTTGTGCCCTTTTATAACTAATAACATTTTGATGCACTTGCTATACTGTCAGGATTACCGGCGTTATTATCATTCAAGTAATTTTCAATTTGAGGAATCGTATTCTCACATTTCTCAGGTTAGAAGTCTATGAACTCGTGCCACATTTCTACTTTGTTTCCATCTGGTAGTTTGTCTACATTTTCATCCTGTTTTCGCCTTTTCAAGTACCGTTTCATGCGTTCATTATTTTTTACAATATTGGTATCGTATTTTCATGTACGGGTAATGTTGAAACAGCTGTTTTTTGAAAATTTTCCATTGTCCTAAAAATAAGAATGAAACCTTATCAAATAATGAAAAATATACACCGAAAATAAATCATGAATGCTTGTACTTACCCATGCTAGTAATAGTATAACAATCTTTTGAGCAGATCTTTGTGTACTGGGTTGGTTTCTTGCTGGATGCAATTGCTATTAACCATTTTTTTCAGCATTATTGGGGAACTTACGAAACATAAAATCTTTATTTTTATTAGCAACAGATAAACACTGCGGTACCCAACAGTTATATTTTTTTTTACACAAATTAAAACACAACAAAAATTAAATAACAAATATTTGTGAGGTTAGATTGAATACCTAACATTTATCGCAGCTCCGCCTACATGTAAATGCTCTATTAGATAACCTGCCCAAAATTGTGAAAAATGACTTACGGTGAAATGATCCTCGCAACAATATAACGCCGTTGTGTTCGATAATGTTGCATTCTCTTTTTCGTCTCTATTCATTGAAATGGACCATTTCTTACGCATTTTCTCATTTTTAGGAACCGAGAAAAATAATTTTTCCGGGGTGGTTACCGCAGTGTTCTTCCACTTTGGTATCACACAATACTTGTAAAATTTGTGTTTTATCGGTTTCATCCCCTTCGGCAATCCAAAACTTATGTTATAATGCTGGACTGGACACCACACAAAGACCACAAAGTTTGACGCTAACCACAGATTACAGATTACGGAACGAGTTTGCGAACCGACTTAACTAAACCTATATCTATTTGACAATTTGACATGTGTCACTATGGATGTTTCCATATATTGTGACGTAGACCAATCAGAATGTTGTTCCCGAAACCGTGACTATATTGAATAAATTGCTATATAAAATAATTAATTATGAAAAATCTAAAAACAATTTTACAAAATTAGCAAGATATTCTTGTTAACTACTTAATATACAGGGTTAACTATGACTAAGTACAAATATTTTAGGAGGGGATAGAAAAGAATAAGAATTAACAGAATTTCCTTTCAAAAAATTTCCAAACTTATTTATAAAGCGAAAACAATTTTTTTTCGAGATTATATTAAATCCTTATTTAACGCCGCCAATGCGAGAATCAGAGTATGCAACCAGCAAGCTACCGTCATGCAACAGTCGGCCACAATCGGCAGTCGGTCCAGTCGAGTCGGTTCGCTGTCATGTTATAATTTAATATATATAGTTATAGTTAATAAATACAGGAATATGTGTCGGGTACAGATATTTTCCTATAATATAGTTCGCCGGTTTGTTTTTCTAGGTTATGGGACAAGACTGCCGCGGGTGTTAAACGTTTTCTGTTATCTGTTAGAACCTACCTACCACCCTTTTCTTCGTTTTTGTTATAATACATAGGCATTGTATCTAACAACTGTACCTACGGGAAGTGTGTTTATCGGTAGTGAGTGAAAATGTAATTTTACCAGTTTGTAACCAAATAATGAAAAATAAATGCAAAATACTGGAGCTAACTGGATTAACTGTTACCTACCTATCAGGTATTATTACTAATAAGAATGTTAATTTTTGTCGTTTCTGCATTTAGAAATACTGCAAACGACCGCATGGTAGTTGTTGACAGATATAATGCCAACTATGTATCTAAGCCATAAGCCATCTCAGTCTATACACATTATAGGCGCCGACTTTCCGTAGGAAAAGAGGGTTTTGCCTCATTTATTAAATATCGAGCTAAAATTCTGGAATAATTTTTTTATTGTCGTTTAGGGCTCCATGAGCACATGGTTAAAATTTTTGTACTTAGTCATAGTTAACTCTGTATAATAAAATAATAATATTTTTAAACATTTAAAAATTTCATGCAAATTGCCTATTCTCCAAATGCAACTGATCGGATTACGCATAAAATAAGATCAGCTGTTTAAAACGAAATGATTCATGACTTGCTTTGATATGTTTGCGGTGGAGTGATGCATCGAGGTTCGCTGTGATGTGACGCGACGGAGTTCGCGACGAGGTTCGCAAGTGAGTACGCGGCTTTATCCATCCTGGATAAAACTTGCTTAATTGATACAGTAAAGAAATATTGTTTCTAACTTTGATTTTTTTTAGACTGTCTCAAAAACAGCCATAATTCGTTGAAAATTTGCATATAAAACAGCGCCCCTAAATGCGAAACTAGATCAATTCGTAGTTATAATAACTTTTCTTCTTTAAAAATATATTTTAATGCAAAAATATCTAGGAAATTAGTGATTAATTGAAATTATTTATATCGGAAAATTTGCCGATTTAAATGTGTTTTGTACGAAAGCACCCTTGTGTCAAACATACTTTTTATTTTTAGAAAACTCAATATATTGAGATTTTTCTCATTATATTGTGAAAAAAGTCAATATCTTGAGAATAATCTCATTATATTGAGAAAAAAAGTCAAGATATTGAAAATAATCTTATTATATTGAGAAAAAAGTCAAGATATTAAGAATAATCTCAATATACTGAGAATTATAAAAATAAAAAGTATGTTTCACACCAGGGTGTTTTCGTAATTTTGCACATCAACCTTTCCAAACTTCATCAACAATTTAATCGCTATGAATCGTAATATGACTTGTACGCATAATTGAACTTATTTATGTGCAGCACATATTTTTTTATAACACCCTCCATATCAATTAAATTTTTGTATATATGGTTTTCCAAAGGGATGCACTAAACAAGTCATCAATTCCGAATTTAGTAAGTGATAAACAGACATACTAAAATTGTTAGTAGTATGGTGAAATGAATCTAACAAAATAAAAAAAGGAATAATTACATTTTCAAGACTTTGGAATATGACTACCAATATTAAATTATACTGAATAAAAATAATAAATTTTTATTTCGGTTAATTTTAATAACATAATTATAAATTTTAATTTATGCTCTAGTTTACAATATGCACATAAATATTTGTCATTTTTCATATAAGAAATTCTCAGTTATATACATATATTTTTAATATGCTGCATATACTATTCTTTTTACTTATGTCCTGTTATCCTATTTTGTCTCTTTGATTTTTAATCTAAATGTTGTTAATTAAAATTAATTTTATTTTAATAGACATTTTGCAATATTCTAGAGTTCCTAAAGAAAAGTTTTCTTTAATTAATAGTAAGAGCAATGAAATAAAAATATATTTCTCATTATTAGAATGTTTATTTATTTTTCTCATGTAAAGGAATAAGGAAGAGTTTTTCGTTAGACTGCTGTAAAAGTTAACAGGTACGCCTGTCATTTTCCTTATTCTATTTGCTGAGTTAATCTCTATTATCACAAGATAATTTTTGTTGGCAATAAGTTTTATATTTTGTAAGCTTCTAAATTATTTTTGTAGGTAGTGAAACAATTCTGCCTCTTTAAGAAAGTAAACAATTTCGTAAATAAAATTTTTTCCAATTCATTAAATATATAGACACTCAGCCGATGGCCGACTTAGATGATAATTTGTAGACTTACAACTGATTTTAGTCAGTTTTGACCCATAAACATGTAAAAATTATAAACAATCACAGACAGCTAATGGCTTCTAAATGCATACATACCTTATAATATGTTATAAATTACAATTTTAAACAAGATCCAAGAATCCGAAATGTGAAATATTAATTCAAAAATTTGTTAAATATTAGCAATTTATATGTTATTAATCAGAATAAAATAAAGTTTTGAGGACAAAATTAACTACCATATTTCGAACAAAATATATTAATTCTAGCAGATTTTTAACAAAAGAAAAATTAAAAAGGTCTCTTACTTTTTCTTTTTTCTATTCTACTCATGGACATACTGATAATAAGTATATATTAATAAAAAATATATATCTATAGGTATACGAAAAATAGGAATTCGGAAAATAGGAATATTTCCTAGGAATAGGAAAAAATTCTTTTGTTGCAATACTATTATATTTAATATTATTTATATAAATGTTATCCTAATCTTTCTATTCATGTACACACTGTATAATACATAGATTTTAATAAAATATGTATACCTACATACGAAAACATAAGGAATACTCGCGAAAAAAACTTCTTTTCTTAAAATTTTCTTATATTGCTAATACGGTTAATACTATAAATTCTAGCTTAATACTACATCTTCTCGAATTTCTACATCATGTTCCAATTCAATTCCATTAGGTTTTTATTTGCCGCTCAAGGAATTGAATTACCAATACAGATTATCCTAACAGACATTTATTCCCCTCTTTGGTATTTTAATATAAGAAGTATCATATATTTCTGTTTCTTTTAGAAAATGTAACTCAGTCTTGAATTACATATTTTTTTATTTCAAACGACAAATTTAATCTAGTAAAAATATGTAATTGTCGAAAATAAAATATCACTCTTTTTTAAGATTTTGTTTACTGAAGACCGTAAAAATTCAAATTGTATTATTTTTCGTATAAAAGAAAAGCGTTGGCGCAATATTTTGAATTTCAGATTTGTTCTTATGCTACACTGGGTAGGGTTAGAATTTGTATGAGATACTTGAATATTTGACAAATTATGATACAAATTCTCATATTTTTGCGCACATATTTTGTGTGTGCAGGAACAATGCGTTGGTTGTTCTCAATGATTAAGTATATATGGAAATTTATCAATATACAAAACAAATCTCCGTATACTTTATAATTGCTGATTTTTTAAGCCGAGACATACAAAATATGTCATCATAGGCGAAAACCGGTACAACTGGTACGGCCTTTTGCAATAAATATTAAAAACCATCAAGACAGAATTTGATTTGTGCAATATTTTGTTATAATATGATTAAAATATTATTAATTATAAAAGAGGCTATCCTTAAAGTATAAGTTTATAGATATTTTGTAAAATATCGTACTGTAAATTTTAATATATATATATATATATATATATATATATATATATATATATATATATATATATATATATATATATATTATTAGTATATAGCATTTTTATATATATATATATATATATATATATATATATATATATATATATATATATATATATATATATATATATATATATATATAGGTTCCCTGCTGTCGGTTGCCTCACCTCCTATGGCATACTGAGGAGAGGTAACAAGCTCAAAAGCGGTATATGTCTGGTCTGTCGCTAATAGCAGAACACTGCGGTAACCACCCCGAAAAAAATATTTTTCTCGGTTGAATGAATAGAGACGAAAAAGAGAATGCAACATTATCGAACACAACGGCGTTATAGGTATTGTTGCGAGGGTCATTTCACCGTAA
The DNA here is from genome assembly GCA_037114965.1 of Monochamus alternatus. Lineage (NCBI taxonomy): Eukaryota > Metazoa > Arthropoda > Insecta > Coleoptera > Cerambycidae > Monochamus > Monochamus alternatus. The sequence continues at coordinate 43,875,018 of CM073427.1, read as the reverse complement.
GTCATTTTTCACAATTTTTGGCAGGTTATCTAATTGTCCTTTAGCAAATCCACTCTCTGTTGCTATTATTTACTATAATCATATGGATATTATACACAATGCACACCAACAAAACAAATAATAATTTGACTTTGACAGTTCGATTTTTGACATTCATGGGTTCTGGTCCTGATGACATACCTAGTATATTTAAAAAATGCATTCCCCTCACCTTGCTGTATAATCAGTCTCTTTCTTCAGGTAAATTTCCATGTGGAAAATAGCTCCAGTAGTTCGTATATTCAAGTAAAGGTAAAAGGAATTTAATTAATAATTACCGACCTATAAGCAAATTATCAGTTTTTGCAAAATTGTTCCAGCAGATTATTTATGGTTGTTTATTTAGCTTAACTAAAAGCCTCATTATTCCGGAGCAGCATAGTTTTTTAAAACATAAATCAATTGAGACAAACTTGGACAGCTTGGACGACTTTTGTCAAGTGGACACTATTTACACCGATTTTAGTAAAGCATTTGATAAGATAAATCGTAATGTTCTCTTAATTAGACTTGCTGATGTTGTGTGCATGGAACACTTTTGCGATGGATTGAATCCTATATGAAAAATAGATCTCAGTTTGTGGTGGTAAACAATCGCAGGTCTACATTATTTATAACGTCCTCAGGTGTCCCGCAGGGATTCCATCTGGGGCCATTACTATTTATTATTTACATAAATAATATAAAAAATTGTTTTAGACACTGCAAATTTTTGCTGTACGCTGATGATCTTAAAATTTACTCTAGAACCGAATCTATACACGATTGCCTGCTTTTACAATCTGACATAAACAACCTTTATAGCTACTGTGAGGAGCATTCCCTGTTTTTGAATTTTTCCAAATGTTACACTATTTCGTTTAGCCATAATATTAACCCTCTTGTGTATGATTATAATGTTTCTGATTCAAATTTGAACAGAGTCAATACGATACGATCTCGATGTTCTGTTTGATTCCAAGTTAGTTTTTTGTGATCATATTAATTCGATTATTTCTAGCGCATCAAAAATGCTAGGCTTTATACTTCGTAAATGTAAAGATTTTCATCACATTAATCCAATTATTCAGCTATACTATGCATATGTATTTAGTAAATTAAATTTTGCTTCATCAGTTTGGAATCCCCAGTACAATGTTTATATTAACCGTTTGGAGAGTTTACAGAATAAATTTATCAGATTTTTATCTTTTAAAACTAATTTTACCATTTTAAATAGTAATTTTAATAATGCTAGAAAACTAATAACACTTGAATTAATTTAAATTATAAAGTATTTTTTACAGTGTATGGAACACAGTGATAATGTACAATTCACGGTCTTTCATGTTCTCTAGCACATTTTCCTTCTAAAAGTTAAATAAAATGATTCAATTTCGGAATTATATTTTAACACTACGTTAATAACTTTAACTAAACGTTAATACCGAACTTCCAGTTTCTGGGTAAATTTTTTTGCGCATGTTTAAATATTATTCTTTGTCCTTAAAACGCCATTCTTAATAGAAAATTATTTATTCCACATAAATCACAGTGATATAAACAACAATTTACGGTATATCTAGACATCTCTTGATTTTCGGGAAATATCGCATGGAAAATTTTAAACAGCTCATCATATACTTGAACATACCATAGTATTCATTAATTGGAATTTCCTTTATCAAAAATAAACATTTATATGAGTGACTGACTTAGATCAAGATTATGATATACACATATAAAACAAAATATGTAAATGATACTGTTGTATTTTTTTTATTTGTTTGTACACTCGATAACATTATGTATGAAAAATATTGCTTCGAGATCCACAGGCATAGACTCTGGTTTTCAGATAACCCCATAAGAAAAAAATTAAGGTAGTTAAATCGCAGCATCTTGGGACCCATGCAAAGTTACAAAACTTCCAAATCTTTTTCTCAACAAAGTGATGCTTCAGTCGTTTTGAAATCAAAACACTGTAAGGTTCATATGATCCAGCCTGCACTGATAAAAATTTGTCTGCAATTTCACATAACTTAATTGAATAATATGCATAGAGAAACTTTTTTCAATATCTAATATTATTTCACATATATAATTGAATATCGATGTAAAAAAAATAAATAATGAACAATGTGCACATGTTAAAAAAACGTATATAGATACCAAAGAGTGCATCAATCAGTTCAAATATTCTACATTTTGTTTAATCTGAATAGTATAACGGAAGTCAATTTAAAAATGTATTAATATTATTTTTTGTAGCTATATAAAGGGTGTGTTGACAGATGAAGTTAAAGAAGGAAAAATGTTTACCTTTAATGTCAGATGAAGTTGCTCCTGATTGTTAAAATGTACAAAAATACAGGTTTAAGTCAATTTAATATGCAACATGTCTCTCATCAATACATTATTAGAAGTACAGTGTATTATTATTAAAATCCAATAACAAAAACATCATCTAAACATGTATTGCAAGGTACAATCATTTGCAAAAACAATTAATTTTACAATTTATTTTGGACTGTTGATGTATTTGTAATGAAATCTACTTTTAACATTAGTTCCAACATTACTTGAGGATGTACCCCTTACTACAAGTCAGGTGATGTATATGCACGATGGGGCGCCTGCACATAGTACACTTGCCGTTAGAGAATGGTTAAATTTAAACTACCCGAATCGGTGGATTGGTCGTAGTCATGACGCCCCTGTTTGTTGGTATGCATGTTCTCCTGACCTAATGTCTATGGATTTCTTTTTATGGGGACACATAAAAAATATTGTTTATGCCACTCCTGTTGCCTCTTTAGAAGAACTGCGCGTAAGAATATTTCAGGCTGCAGATGATCTTCGCAGTAGCCCAGAACTGTTTATGCGAGTGTGTTATAACTTCAACAGACGTGTTAGGTTATGCTTACAGCGAAATGGAAATTATTTCAAGAATATCCTTTAAATATAATTTTGTATTTCTATCTCTTTACTCAACGATGACGCATTTATTTTTTTTACTAGAAAACTATCGATTTTATCGAAAAATTACAAGAGTAAAAAAAGTAAAACAAGTAAATTTCTAATAAATATTGCAATGGAGTTGACTGTTTCAATCCTTTATAAAGTACGCCAATAATCGAAAAAATATTGAAAAGTTGTATCTTTATTAGTAGGATGCTCATACCAAGTTTTGTGTCTCTAGCATTCCCCATGTTAAAGAAAAAAAATTAAAATGTGAATTTCAATCCTCTCGTTTAAGAGGATATATCGTCCCAGGGGTGCATCTTTCATATAAGGTATTTTGACTTCAATCCTCTTATTTTTGGCTCTAAATTCACTGGTACCATTTTTGTTACTTCATTTAAAAGCGCCATGTATACTTGATTGAAGTTTAAAAATTTAAGTATATTGTTATACTTAAATACATTTATCGATTGCAACCTTCTCTGTGGTGTTATTCCTTTAGCAAATCTAAATATTTTCTATTAAAGACGTATTGGGAAAATTAATTAATTATTATCTTTGTAAAAAACTAAATATAGTGTATAATTATCGCCAAGTTATATTTCAGAAATGGTGGCTGCATCTTGAAGATAGTCATAATTTACCCTTTCGTGACCTAAATTGAAAATAACTCGTTACATCGTTTGTCCTCGTATAGAGCTAAATATGGTGCAGGGTTGGAAATTGCAAACTGCAAATAATAGTAAACATATAATTCCTCAATACTTACCAGGCATTCTTCACTTGACTTCATCCACCCATGTATAAACACATTAATTGGTTTTATATATACTGGCGCCAAGTCTAACAATACGCCTACTGCTCTGACGCCAATAATCAGCGATTATCCTGCGATCAAAACAAATTGTTTTTGAATAAGTGCGTAGGCTGTGTAAGTGTCTTCGGAGAGTCGTCGATGTACTAAATTACAAAAATAACTTTTTCTAATTTTGGCATATAAAGTCACTTTTTAAAACTGATTGACATTATGAAACGTCTTACTTTTTGTAACTAGTTGCATAAAGTAAAATTTTATGCAATTGGTGACGAAAAATGTATTTCAAAATTAGTGACAAAAAGAATTATTCTATTTATTAAACTGTTATAATACAAGTTAAAAACTTAAATTATAAATTAATTAATTATTATAAATATCGATAACACAATTATTGCAATTATTCAAATTAATTCCCGACGACATATTTTTTTCATTGCTCGAACTTGCTGTTATTTGGGAAGCGGCGCACATTGCATTAGATGTTTCACCAAATATTTCTTGCGCTATAAGTTTTTTATTATTCATGGAATTTTCAACATATCCCTCCGCAACAGAGCTAGATTTCCAACCTCCGTGCCTCTTTAATTTTAAAATATCAGCGCCACTGTCTGCTAAGAAAGTGGCAGAGCTTCTTCTGAAGCAGTGGCCAGTATATAGAACAGGATTTGAAAGACCAAGAAATTGTGCAATAACTTTTGGCATACTGCTAAATGTGTTAATTCCCACAGGATTTCTGGTACATTTTCCATTCGCATATTTTACAAAAAATCTGTTGTGTTTAAGAACCTGGGGACGTAACTTAATATGTGTTCTTAATATTTCAACAAGATTCGTATTTTCAATGTCTCCAGTGGTAATTGCAAACTGCCGTATAACTTTTGTTTTTGAAGGTGGGATATCAACACGAAAATGGCTTCCTTCGTCTATAACATTTTCAACTGGAAGAAATGTTAATTCTGCTTTTCTGCATGCTCCTGCCATTCCAATTATCATTGCAACCATAGCCATTAAGTATTCTTTGTCATCAGCTTCCACTAAAAATTTGGCAAAATCTTCTTTAATAAAAACTTTCGACTTTTTAGCACTGTACCCGTCCGCTTGCCTTTTAATATATGCTACCAAATTTGTATATTTTTTAATATCAACATTCCTTTACAGATTTAGTTCAGACCTTAACATTGAGTAAAGTGTCCATAATGTGGAAACTTTTAGATCTTTCTTACCCTCAAAATATGCAAGTAAACCTTTCTCATTAACATGTTTAATTTTCTTCTCATCACACCACGTAACAAATTTTTCGTATGCCAAATCATAAACTGCCTTTGACTTTTTGGGAATTACTGATAATAGAGCATTACCTGCTGCCTCTTCAATATCGCTTGGTAGCTCTTCAGAACTTGAATCACTCATTTTTTAAAAATAAAACTAAAAATATATCAATCTCGCTAAAAACCTTCCGTCTAGACTTTTTTACAAAATGTCAAACTGACAACTAACATGAAGTAACAGCAACAAACTAAATTTATGTTTTCCAAATTTTTGTCAATTATATTAAATTTTATTTTTTTATTACTTTCTTCAAAATTAGAAAAAATCTTGTATGCAATACGTTACGAAATGAAATTTTGTGTAACTCGTTCGTTCCGCAAAAATCTCACGCGTTACACAAAACTAGGCATTTCGTAACTGATGGCATAAATAGCTATTAAATGGTTTGAAAGACAATCTTATATTTAATGTCTATTCTGTCTATAACTATTCTCAAAAACATTTTGCGTTTTGGATACATTTGTGAACAATATTAAATATTATTAAATCGACTCAAATTAATTCAAAAATTTGTTTGGTTCAAAGAAAGTAACATATTTAAACAAATACAGGTTCGCAGCGATGGACGTTACGAGTTTTCATGGTTGTAATGATATTTTTTTTCTGAATATTTGCCCCAATGTATAATCGAATATGATCTTTTCAATGAAAATATTTTCAAGATGCTGTCACTTCCGTTAGACCGGAAGTCATCACCAACTTCGTTAATATAAATGGAATGATACAGTTATTATCCCAATTTTGGATTGTCCACGTTATTTCAAAGAAACTTCCATAACACTTTGCTATATCTAATATTTGTCGTTTTCGAGACTTAAAATATTTCGAAAAATAATAGTTTTTCATCACCTTTGAAATTAACTAAAAGTTAAAGAAATAACGTTTGTGCAAGGAATAGTTCAATAGTCAAGCTTTCTAGCAATGTTTTACACGTGGCTAAATTTCTTACAAGGTACTGAAACATCCGAATGTGCCAAATTGTGTTAACTTCAAACGGTTAAAACTATTTTGTTTATCCGCTTAAACAACAGTGATTGAACCAATACCCGTCCATGTCTTTTCAAAACTATACAATTTTAGTGGCGGGCAATGAAAATGATTATTCAAATTATATTGTTACCACCTAGTTTAACTGTCAAGCAATATATTTTTAATTAAAACTCACCTGGAATTTCATTTCTTCATTTCTTTATTCTAATGATGTATTAGAAAAATTATTCAGTTAATGTTAATGTATTAATGTAATGTACTTTATAGTCTTATATATTCTGTTTTGTACATATAACAAACGTTCTCAAATGGTTTGAACTAACCTTTGGACTTGAGTTTGGCTGTTCACTTTTTGTTTTCGTCACAGTTGGGATTACTAGTCCCGATGAAGATCAGCAGTGGGACTTTGTGATATCGAATTCTACAAATCGAAATGTTTCTATGCAGTTGGTACTGAACATGATATGATAGTATTCTATTTTGTGACGTAATGAGCATAAACAAAATATAATTATCTATCATATGTTATTCTGTTTTCAGAATATTTAGCAGTACACGATCTTCCTTAAATAGATAAAGGGATAGTTAATATGCTAACGTGATAACAAATTATAGAAATATGATTTTTTGCTTATACTCAATACGTCACAAAATAGAATACTATCGTATCATGTTCAGTGCCAACTGCATAGAAACATTTCGATTTGTAGAATTCTATATGTCACAGAGTCCCAGGGCAAAGTTGAGAATAGCACATATATGTTTCGCATACACTCTATGATAAGGAGTCTGAACATTTTTGATATTATTATCTCTGGCACATTTCTGTAGCTGGATGTCTTAAACCACACTGATTTTTGGATTTATCCAGCATTTTCGCTTACAATATGTGATTCTCTGACGAAAACTTAAAAAATGCGACCTTTCATTTAATTTTATTACACTTTTGCATTCATATCAGTATGTATGCTACAGGGGATTCTCTTCACATAGCTTTACGGTCTTGTCAGGTGTTTCCCAAAGATCAATTTTGGGTCCATTGTTATTTCTTATTTTTATTAACAGCATTGTGGATATTCTGACTGTACCTCATCTTTTATATGCGGATGACATCAAGATATATTCAAAAATAAGAAATTTACAGGACTATGTTTTACTGCAGGAGAACTTAAACAGAATAACTCTCTGGGGTGGGTTGAACAAATTACCCTTAAATATAAAAATGTGTAACGTATTGCCATTTCCTAGAAGAAAAGGAGGAATAGAAATTTATTTTGACTTTAAACTCACTTTTAATTATCATGTGCCGGATGCTAACTAAAGTTTAGGTTTTGTAATTCGCAATGCTCGAGATTGTTGATACTGTTAAGTTGTTGTATAATTGTTTTGCTACACCTTTTAGAAAATTATTCCTTGATTTGGGCTCCAAGCTATGCTAGTTATATTGATTTGTTAGACAGAACGCAACGCAGATTATAAAGACTCTTAATATACAGGGTGATTCAGGTTTAATCTTGATAACTTCAGGAATCGATAGAACAGGTTAAAATAATGTTCATTTGTGATATAAACTTATTTCCTAAAACGCATCATTTCCGAGATAGAGGGCGTAGGAATTTTTTCTCGTTTTTCCCTCATAACTTTTGAACCACTTATCCGATTTAAGTGAAATTCGGAACACAAACACTCCTTATGATCTTACATAAGCTTCTTAAGTTTGAACTACCTACCCCTCTTAGAAGTGTATTTTGTATGCTACCTCCCTCTTACTTTATTTCAAAACTACAAAAAAAAATAATTTTAATAAAACATCTACACACCACTTTGACCTGATTAATTTCGAAACTTTTTCGTTCCTGTTTTTTTTTTCAACGTTTGGTCTTGTTTCTGAGATACTCAAAGAAATTGGTGACAGTGTAGCGCATCGGCCGCGTAAATTTCATTTAACGTTATAGCAACCCATGATTTGTGTAAATTCCTGAACCTTTGGATTTTTTATTTTAATTTACTTTTTTTTCAAATGATAATTCAATATACAGAGTGACCTACCTTCGAATAATGACGTCATCACATATTCTTAAATGGAACACCACATTTTTTCCAACTTCCAGATTACCCTAGCTGAGCTGTTTCCAAAAATGTATCACAAGTTGCTCATAATTGTTACAGGATGGGCAACAATACCCAAATTATTTACAAATACCAAAGTTATTTAAGAATGAATAAACGTACTAAAAAAATGATTGAAATTACTACACTACATCATTTTAAAGTGCCTACTGGAATGTACTCAATTTATAAAAAAACATAGTTGTGTGTGTTACATAGAAAAACGAAGAGAAACGTCCATCGGCCGTAGAAAATTTTATTGTTCTCTAATAAAAAACCTTTGATCACAAAAACCTAAATTAAACTTTCAAATTTTTGACCATTTACTGCCAAATAATGGGCCAGACGAGAAATAAATTCTTGTTGTACATTTCAAATAACCTTTGATCACAAAAACCTAAATTAAACTTTCAAATTTTTGACCATTTACTGCCAAATAATGGGCCAGACGAGAAATAAATTCTTGTTGTACATTTCAAATAACCTTTGATCACAAAAACCTAAATTAAACTTTCAAATTTTTGACCATTTACTGCCAAATAATGGGCCAGACGAGAAATAAATTTTTGTTGTACATTTCAAATAACTTCAGGCGAGATGGCACGAACTGTTTGTCGAATTCGTTATTTGAGATCGTCAAGATTATTTGACTTAGTGACATATACTTTGCTTTTTACATATCCCCAAAGCAAAAAATCTAGCGGTGTAAAATCTGGAGATCTGGCGGGCCATTCCTTAGGTTATATGTCACCGATGAGGAAACACTTCATCTAAGTAGTGGCGAACAGCGATAGCATAGCGGTGCACCGCGTCTTACTGTAGCCAAATTGTGTCATAGGGCAAATCTGGTTTTTCTTCATTGGGGAACAGTACAGGAAGGAACTAAATCAAATTGAAGAAAATCTAAAAATCTAGCGCCACCTAAATCTCCTTAAAAGAAATACGGTCCCAAAATTCAATTATTAACAATCCGGCCTAAATATTGACCTTCTGGAGACGCCGGGTGTGTGCTTCCATCGACCAGTGATTTTTGATTATTAAAGGTGCCACTCAGATAAAAAGACGCCTCGTCCGAGAAAATTATGCGTTTGACAAAATCCGCATCTGCCTCACATTCATCCATCATCATTTCGCAAAACAGATAAAATTAAAAACGCATCAGAGAAATTATGACAAAAACTTTGGTATTTGTAAATAATTTGTGTATTGTTGTCCACCCTGTATTAATTAGGAGCAACTTGTCATATATTTTTTGAAATAGGTCAGCTAGGGTAATCCGGAAATTGGGAAAAAGATGTGGTGTTCCATTTAAAAAGAAAATGTGATGACGTCATTACCCGAAGGTAGGTTACCCTGTATATTAAATTATTATTTGAAAGAAAAGTAAATTAAAATAAAAAATCGACCTGTTTCCGGAATAATGTCTTTTATATACCTAATAATGAATTTGTGCGTGACTTTAGGGACGCACTGTATGTAATGTATAGGAATTTACAGCTATGCAAGACAGTACAGATATCTTTCACACTATTATTTCTATTATTAAGGAATTATTTTGATGTCCACTTACACATACATGTTTTTATTATAGATATATTGATTTTCTTTTGTAATTTTTCGCTGCTCTGTAAGTAGGTTCATCCAGTTGAGCAGGTGTAGATAATATACAAATAAATTATGTTATTATAAATATATCTTCTTCAGAACATATTTTGAAGCCTAAATAATACAGTAAAATAAGTCGGAACCCATAGGGAATGACATATGGGACTGACTTTTCTTATTTGAATCGTAAAATTTCCCTTAAGAATCATACCTTGGTATCTTTCATTCAACTAATGTAAAATTATTGTATCGTTGATGTCTGGAGGAAGTGGTTTTGCAATTTTTTCAGAATCAGAATAATCATTTTCCTGCTACTTGATTCTACAAGTCCGTCTGAGACATATGATGTCAATATTTCTACGTTCTGTTTAGATAACAGCTTGTTTACCTTTAGTTAACCTTTGTGTCATACTGTGTCGAAAACTTATCTATACTGTAAAAAGTATTCCTGTACGGTTAATGGACAATTTTGTTACACCCATTATCGGACTGTATTATTACTTATTGATAACTGATTCATTTACTTTAGTCCTGCATTTTCTTTACAAAAATTTAGGAGGTAATTAGGAGGTAGTTAGGTAATTTTAATTAGTATATTTAGTATATTTACTTTTGTCATGAATTTTACTTCGTAAAGTTTTCATATTAAAAAGCATATTTACTTTAGCTATGAATTGTACACAGTAAAATTTCCATGATAATAGGAAATTTTAATAAGTAAAGCGGCATTTACATTACATGAGTGTTCGGATTCAAGTTGCGTACCTACTTGATGAAAACTTGAAAATGTAAACATATACTTGGATACACCGATGTATCTAAATAAACGTTTAGGTATATTTCCCAATTTCGGTGAAAGTACGAAGCTCGGATCCGAGCACTCGCATAATATAAGTGCCGTTTTATATTCTATAAATGTATTTTATAGTTAGTTACATACAGGATGCCCTAATTTATAGATTCATTAGAGTAAAGTAAAGAACAAATGAAGCTCAATTATATCGTTTTAAATATACTCCAAAAGATACATATTTGCAAAGCAAACTTTCTTCTAAAGATTAATAATTAGGCAGGCAGGGGCCTGCTACTTACTTCATCTTTTTTTGTTGACAGTCAATTTTTAAAGCGTTTTTAAAATCCGTAATCTAATAATACTATGTTATTTTGCAAAATGTCTCGGTAATTATTTTTATAAAAATCCAATCGCTTTAAAGTTTGTACGATAAAATTGAAAATGTTAATATTTCTGGTGTATTTACATTTATTTCAATAATTTTACTAAAAATTCTTGAAAAGTTTGCATTTGCACAATGGACTGTTTCTAATATTCAGATCATTTTCTTTTTAATTATTTAAAGTATTAATTACTATATCTTCTGATCTTCTTTTCTGATATCGGAAAGACAGCACCCATTTTACTAGAATTAATGGTCACCAATAAATAGAACCTTAAATAAATTTCAATATACAACTAAAATATTGTTATATCGCACATAGTGAATATATGGGGCAGAATGTAAACTATCAAACTTAAATTGGATGTACTGTTTAAAAAATCTTCATTTTTGTACTTTAAAAGTTAAATATTTTATACAGTTTTGTATAAAATACTCTTATGTCAGACACATAATTATTACAAGAATAGACCTACCAATGAAATATAACATAATAAGAATAAAATAAATACTACAAACTGCAACAAAGTAGCAACAGAATAAATTCTATAAATTTTACAATATAAAATATAAGTGAGCGAAAACAAAACCGAGAGGGCAGGGTAGGTACTACCAGTTACCAGTGTTAGTCATTTACATTTGCATTGCTTCTCGCGTCTTGCAGTAAAAAGATAAAATTTGAAACTGGGTGGTAATAACATAACAAATGTTATGATCACTTACCATTATTGTTCTTATTTACTATAAAAACTTACTTACACTACACACTGTGCACATACCTAAAGCATGTAATGTTCATAAGTAAAACCTAAAATTCCCTATATTTTATAGGAAATATTTTTATTGGAGTTTTATTTTCATGTAAGAAATTTCATATCAATGGCGTAAATTTTCCTTAATTTAGCAATATTTCATATTCTATGTACAGTACCAGTTTGTGTTGTTCCTAATTTTTACAAATTTTATTCGGAGAAATTACCTGCACTTTTTAGAGTGTAGGTATATTTAGAAGCTTAATTTTAGTAATCTCACATATGATACAAAAAATACGTGAAAGATCCTATTTGAAAACTTTATGAGCTACTAGCTTGTGAACCAAAAATTGCAGCCTTTAATAGTTGAAAAAATATCACAAGGAATCATTTGACTATATCCAAACAAATGGAAATAAAACGCTCTAGTTTGTATTTCACTTAGGTATATCTTTTTGTTTATTTCCTCAAATATTTTAAAATCTCTTGAAATTGATAACTGATTGTTAATATATTTATATAATTACATATTTTAAATTGTTAAGATGGATTCATGCTAAGTACTTGCAATATTCTTAATTTTGTCAAATGTCTTCTTAAAATTAATTATTTAAAAATTATCTTGTCAAGTGGTGCTCGAAATCTTTGATTTTGTTTTCGTTATGATGATTGTGACGTCAGCTAGGTACAGACAGTTTTAGGAAATCATGCTTCAACTGTTGCTATGTTAGACTAGTTTACATTTAGATTAGATTAGATATTATCAAATCTATTACACAAATTAAAATAAAAATAATAGAAAAAATGTATGGGAACGATTGTTTTAACAAGTACGCTTACTTAATCATTAGGAAGAATGTGTCATGTGAAGAATTTATATGTGAATTTATTTGATCCCATTCAAGTTACAGATTCTGACAATGAATAAATTTATAAATTATTAACTTTGTAAGCCAGCCTCTTCTGTAGAGCTGTGTACGGAAATTTGAAATTTTGATACATATTTTTCTTCAATAATTATTATTACTGTTTTCATGAAATATGAAGGCCAAACTTAGAGATATAAAATTTATTTTAAAGAACACTTAAAAATCAAATTAGCGGTGCATTAAAGTGCATAAACGTCATTAAGATTAAGGATTACGCCCGATATTTCTTTAATACAGTTAAAACAAAAGGTGATGATAACTAAACTTAAAAAATGAGGCAAATGCTGTCATACTCTATACGTATTACAATCTATTCTCTATATGACCTTCTCTAATTTCAAGACACATATCCAATCTTGGCCGGAGTTCTTTGTGAGCTGTGTTTATTAATATTTCGCAGTTTAACTCATTACAAATGTTTGTAATTTTTTTCTTTCAAATGATTAATATCTTGCGAAGGTGTTCTGTAAACCTTATTTTTTAAAACTCTCTATAAAAAAATCGAGGGGTATTAGGTTTGGTAACTTTCTGAATAAGTCTATTAATTTCAATCCAACATGATGTCCCATATATTTACTTCAAAATGGCCAGTAGTATTCGTTGTGCCTATTTAGCAAACCATTACTGACAAATCGACTTTCGTTCGTCCAAAGAACGTGCCAAAAAAGGTTCTGATCGACAGTTTTTGCATTTACTACAATTTGAACTTCTGTTTTCAACGTGATGCTAAAAAAAATACTCCAAATTGTGAAATTTGTAGTCATGATACTCATTGGTCTTTAAAATTTGTTGAATGGATTTATCCAAATTCAAGAAATTGTTACAGTGTATTACAATACACAACAATACAAAATGCTCTAACTGTTAATGATAATCGAATATTTCTGATCCAGATTGAATTATATAAACCTTAAAATTATTTGGCTTCAAAAAGACCGCGCTAATTATCATACTACGTATGAAATCATCACTTTTTGAAGGTTTCGTAATTTTTCTTCGAGGTGAAGATTTTGAGAATCTGCTTTAGATTGTTTTTTATAAGGTTATCTGAGAGGCAGGGTCTATGGCAATGCATCTCAAGCAACTGTAAATTTAGAGTAATATTGGAAGAGGCATTGGTTGAAGTTTTATTGACTTCATGTGAGAGTATTATCGAAAACTACAGGTTTTTTACTATTAGTTGAAGTTGTAACCGCTATTTGCCTAACATCCTACTTCATACATATGTCATCGATTATACTTACAAAAAGAAAGAAATACAGTAGCATTTACATACTTTGATTTATTTCAGTTGAAAAGCAGGACATTTTAAAAGAATTATTTTATGTTCTGAAAACGGAGTTTGTAGTTTGTTTCATAGAAATCATTCAAAACCACCGAACCAAGCGAAAAGCATGTGAAATGTAATTTTATTTTCCTGAATACTCCATCATCAGATAGAAAAAATCTTTTTGGTCATTCCTAGATATATACAGAGTGATTTACTTAAAACTGCCCAGGTAAATTACAGGAGAATTAAAAAAGATCCCGTTGGCCCCCATTTTTTTTCGTTTGAGGGAACTCTAGCAGTGCTATATTTAAAAAGAATGTTGGTTTCTAAACCTTTTTTGAGGAATACATTTATTTATTTAGACAAGATACAGAAGATTTTATTAGAATTGCTCAGATGTGCAATTTTTACATTGCTTATTAAAATATTGCAATTTTTCCACAAGCTTCTATTTAAAAACAGAGAAGCATCAAAAAATTGTTTTCCTATTAAATTTTCCTGTAGTAGTGCAAATTATACCTAATGTTTATTTTTAACAGTATTGCTGACTATAATTGCTAAAGGAAAAACAGAGAAAAAAATAATAATGGCATGCCATACATAGGTCAACAAAAATTTGTCAGCATAACAACATTAAAGAAGGTGTTCAAAATTGCCCTTATTTTATTAAACGTTTTCTAATAATGTCAAAGGATTTCCTCACAATTAACAGTCAACAATTTATTACATAAGTCGGTCATCTTTCATTGGTTCTTAGTATAGAGTATTTTTCAAATGTCCCATAGAAATAAATCAAGTGGGAACAAGTCAGAAGATCGAACAGACCTAATTAGGGGAACATTTTATCCAGTCCACTTTTTGTCAAAACTAGATAGAGATGTCTAACAGCATTTATAGTGTGTTCTGATATTTCATGTTACGCCACATATTTGCATAGGTGCATCTTCTCGTAAGATAGAAAAGAAAAGATAATTTGGAAAAAAGTAAGATGCTTTTTTCCATTTAACGCATTATTATACAAAATTTGTTGGTTAATTTACATACTACAACAAACAAAAGGATTATAACGTCTTTTTATATTGAAGTATCATCTCTATATGCCTTTAGGGTTATTTTGAATTTATTATATGTTGTTATGATTTTTGTTTTTCTTTAATAATTATATTCAGTTATATGTAATATTGAAAAAAAATATATAATTTATTCGCATTAGTATAACGTTCAAAAGTAAAACAAACTTTCTTGATGTCCCTCTGTTTTCAAATTGGAAATTACGAAAAATATTTTAATGTAGAAATCGCATATCTAAGTGAGCAATAAAACCTCCTGTATCTCCAAAATGTGTCATTTACACAAAAAAGATATACTCCAATGTTTAGAAACCAAATTTTTCTAAATATAGTACCGCTAGTGTTTCCGTGACAAAAAATGGAGGCATCGCAACGCCGACGTCTGGAGCATCACAGTGGTGTCTGCATAGAAAATTAAGGCCATTAGCAATATCTAAAAGCTGGCTGCTGCCTGTAGAGTTTTAAGTAAATCGCCCTGTATATGGTGTCAAAGAACATGTATGACTTCATTGATAGGAATTGTAGGAAAATAAAGCAAAAAATTCTTCTATAATTATTAATTTTATTTACGCAGATAAAAATCATACCTACTCGAATACATTTTTCACATTTATTTTTTATCTTGTTTGCCTACTAGTTTCTTATTTGCTATAAAGTAAATATATTTATTCTTGGTATGGAGTACCTACATAATTGATATTATTATAAAAAATGTTTATTCCAACATAACAGTATTTTTAAAATACATTTTTTTACCTAAAAATAATTTTATATTTTAAGTTTAGATGACTATTTAAGTTTTACTTGTTGTCGCAATATAATTTAGTTCTTGTTTTGTAATTAAATTGGTTCTATAGTTGATTCTATATTTTCCTTAGATATTAAAGTAGAAAACAGTTCTTACGTATATTATTAACTCGAAAATATCTGGATAGGCCTTTTAAAATAGACGACTAAAGGTCATGTTGTAATATAAAACGTTACACGAAGAGTTATATTGATTCGCACTGAATATTAATTTTCTACTTGAACCCACTTTGACGTAGCGAATGCTAATGAACTACTTTATGTGCTGGGTATTACAAAATTACATGTAGCTTGAAAATTCAATCAGGCTTCCTGCCGACAACAGAAAGCTGAATGATTTTGCTGCTGCTTGGTCTCTTATTAACCTCCTAATTTGATGTGAATACAGATAAT
Organism: Monochamus alternatus; assembly: GCA_037114965.1. Taxonomy (NCBI): domain Eukaryota; kingdom Metazoa; phylum Arthropoda; class Insecta; order Coleoptera; family Cerambycidae; genus Monochamus; species Monochamus alternatus. The sequence goes on along the minus strand of CM073427.1, from coordinate 43,858,790 downwards.
TCAATATTTGAGGAAGTTCGTAGGTATAGAGCGATAAATATTTAAAATTTTTGCCGTTAAGATTAAAACATACTTTTTTTGCTCAAAATGAAATTCATTCGTTACAAACATTTCCAAAAGATCATTTTAAATAAAGTCATCAGGCACTTTATCAGCAGTTTTAAATAAGTGCAAAATGTTCCAGATAAAAGGTATATTTAGATTGCGCCATCTGTCAATTTTAAAGATAATATATTGATAAAAAGATAAAATGTCATTTTCTGTATTTCAATGTAAAGATAGATTAATTGTAATAATCAATTCAATTGATTTACCTTTATTCCGTCAAATTAGATAATAATATAATATAATAATATCTCTACATCTCATTCTAATCACGAGGATTAGACCAGAAGTCGAAGATTTGTGCGGGAGAGGGGGCGGCATATTATTATTAAGCAGGCAGCATTTGCGCCCAGGAACAACTTACGTTGGTAAGCCTTAACCACCATTCAGTGCAGGAATGAGGGAAACCTAGAAAACCACATTAATTTGGAGGGTAGTCAAATGTCCAGCGGTATCAGTCTCTCACATTGACCCAAGTCAACATTCTTCCACCCTACCATACCCGCAGAGAGGGTGCCAATCCTGTCCACGAATATAGCTTATATCCGTTCCACCGGCTGCGGGGGTCGAACCCACAGCGATATAGTCACCTCGATTGAGGTGACGCCTTAAACCGCGAGATCACTGACCGATAAAAAGGTACACCATGTAGTGAGCAAGATATGACTCAATCTGCCGAAACTTTAAAAATATTGATTTTGTTTGAGGAAAAAATAGTACATACATACTTGTTTGACTTATAATTCTAATAAAATCGAAATAATGAGTTTAAAACGCATAGACTCCGATAGAACTAAATGCATAAACATTTCAAAAGATATATATGCTTCATTACGAAAGATGACACATTTGATGTTACTAAAGATATTCATTCTTAGTCGTATTATACACAGGGCGTCCGGAAATTATGAGTCAAGACTACAGGAGGTGATTCCTCACAAGAAATTAGGGTCACGAAGTCCTATAACAATTTTTTGAAAACTCAATATTAACGGAGATACAGGGTGTTAAAGTTAAAATTTCATTTTCGATATTTGTAAATAACTTCTTAAGAAATCCAAATATTTACATAAAATTTGTAAATCGGGGGACGAGAAATTCAAATATGTTTCTAATTTTGACGTCACTAGTAGAGGGCGCCACTTATGGCACATCATGTTTCTTTCAAATGACAGAACTTGTTTGCTGCTTAAGTGTATCCATCTGACTATTGAAACAATCGATTCTCCTACTTGTTATATCTGAAAAAGGTATACCTTATTGAAGTCGTTAGGAGTAACAGTTTTTGAAATAATCTTATTTGAAATATTCAGTGCACCGAGTAAAAACTGTTTTGGTTTCAGTTAAAGTGCCTTTTCTACTGAAAATACAGCAAAATGTTACTTGAAAAAGTTGTTCAGAACGGTAAACGGTTTTTACCGTTTTACCGTTTATTCTTTCTTTATATTGTGAAAATTATATTTTAAAATCTTCAAATATTATTTTCTTGAAATTTTTATTATGTAACACCATAATTTTTCATGATGTATGTATGTAGAATGACACGCTCTTTCAAATGGCATGGTCAAAATTGGGGGTTGCTATTTAAAAAAAAGTGTCGATGACGTCATATCTCGAACAACGATGACGTCACAAATGTGGGTCGTATGTCAAAAAGTGCCTTTTTTACAAACAAAATCGACGTGCCATGGGATTTTTTCGAAAATTTCTCAATTTCAAAAATAATGAATTTATTCGTTACTTTTCGAAAGCACTGTGTAGAGGGTGACAAGGAAGAAAATATCACCTATAATGTCTGAATAATGGATAAAATGAAAAGGAAAAATGTAATTTTTGAGGCGGATATCTTCAGACAGTGTAATACAGATTTTATAATGTAATCTATATAAAACTCTTCCATTATTTAAATTTACCGTTTTATGAAACAAGAATTATTATCTAATATTTTACAAATCTCTCTGAATGTGAATCCATCACTTGCATTTATGTTTAAATTTGTAAGAGATACATTTTTTAAAATTAAAAAAAATAAGAAATTTAAAAAAGTTTTTGCTTTATATTCATTTAACAATTTAAAAACTTAAAAAACAAACATATTAGTAGCAACCTTACTTGGTAATACAAAAATCGCAGTCAAAACGTAAGAATTGTTATTCATCATACAATGAGTAAGTCAAATTGGAAAGACAAATTGCTTTTATTCAATAAGTTATACTTATAGATGAAAACTGTATTAAAATTCAATATATAAATATCAGATATTGAGATACTATTTGGTGGAAAGATAAAAAACCTATAAGAAAAAAGAAATAAAAATATAAGACGTTGATAACAAAAGAAAGGAATAATGTATGGGATGTTAACATTTTATTACTATTTCATAAATTTAATGATACCATTGTAAATTACGCTTAAATATATACCCTGTATCTAGTCAGAAAATCTAGACTTTTAATTAATTGTGCTGTCCCTTTTTCCGATTATTCCTTCTTCAATACACTATTAAGGACATCAACAATATATCATACATTTCTACTGCATTATTCTCTTCTGCTTGAAGAAAAAAGTGACGGCTCGTACCATGTTTAGGGACCTACAGCTCAGCTTCATGTGACGAGTTGGACATAAGTATGTCATTGAGTAGGATTTTTATTTAATGGTTATGCTAACGGAGATGAGCTATCGTGCAATGGAAGTGGACAGTTTTGCCTTGTACTTACTGCTCAACAGACTACTTCCTGGTAGAATCGGAGGATGAAAAAAATAGTCCTCTAGAAGACGTATAAAATAAAATAAAAATAATATTTTTATCTAATTGTTTTATAATCAATAGCGTCATTCTAGCAAGCTGCTTATGGTTTTGATTCAATGTTTAATATAATTTTTGTAAAAATATGTATGAAACGTTCGGAAACAGCAATAATCTAAAGAGAGTAAATATTCCAAAATATTAGTGCAATATTTAAACTTGCCACTGCTTCTGTTAATACTGCAATACCGAATAACAAAAAATTTTAGTAACAACCGAATGACTAAGAAGAATTTATTTGTAAATATGCAGTTTAAATCGTAACTAAACGTACTAAAACTTAATCGTCTTGAAATATTGATCATTTATGAAGAAGTTATGCAAGTTATGTCATTTTCAGAAACTATGCGACTGTATAATTTTTATTTACAGATATTCATGAATTCTTCGAGATATCTGTAGGTATAATTAATTGTTTATAGCCCAACTTAATTTTTACTAGGTCTTAATTCTTCTCAAAATAACGTTATTTCATTTTTATCCTATACTTACTTCTTTATTTTGGTAAATATTATTATGGAAAATCAAATTGTTTTGTTATTTTTTTAATGATATTTTCAGACTTTAGTTTATTTTCATTGATGCAATTTATCTGCCATTTGTACATTTTGTACATCGCTAGTGATATACAAATATATATCAGATTTAACTCAATATTTATCGCTGATTTACAAGTAGATGTTACAGCAATATAAGAAAGACAATTTGTTATCTGTCAGCCAGATGAAAAATGATAAATAAAGCTGAACCTATTTATCATTGGATATTTATTCTCATATTCTCTGTCACTTTTAATGTTGCAACGACAAACCAGAAATGTAGCAAAAAAACAATGATTTACAGCAACACAGATGTTGTTTTAAATAGCCTTTATTTATCAATCTTGCAAGCATCTGTCTTTAATAAAGGGAACTTTAAATCATTTTACTTCAAAGCCACACTATAAAAAATGTCTGTAAAATCTCAAAGAAATTATTTATATTACATTTACCGTATTTATTATCGTAATTTTATAGTGCGTATCGTGTAATTTTATAAATAATAAGGAAATTTTCAAAACTAATTGAAATAATGCCTAAAATGTTATACTCCTGTTATTGACAGATTATATTGTAATAGTTCTATTTCACTGTAATTTTAGCAACAAGTATATAAATTTAATACAAATTACCAATATCATGTATTTTTACAGAGACACTTACAAACGCATGCACCTATATCCCCGATCCAGTAACGGTCGGCTTGTCTATACAATCATGTGCGTTATAAATATTGTAGTGTATTTAAAATTAAAGTGGTACGAGATATTTCAAGTGTGAGTACCAGGGTTGTTCAATGTTGTACAATAGTACAAAATACTGTACTATTGATTGTTAGGTTGTACGTTGTACCGACTTTCGCGAAATTGAGTAAAAATTGTACAATTGATAGTGACGGTACTGACAATGGGTTAATATGCATGCAAGCTATATTCTGCTAGAATTATTTGAAAGAAAAAGAAGGAGAAAGTAGTAGTTCCAGTGTTCTGTGGTTTCTCTATATTTTCTATGACACGGTTGCACGTTTCATGTCCTCTACAAGTTAAAGATAAATTTAATAATATCGAAGGTGGTTCTTTAGGGTGGGCACCACTTAAAGATATTTTGAATTACAATCAAATATCTATAGATAATATTACTGGATGAATATGCAGGGGATTTTGAAATTTGAATATTTGATGTTTTTACTTTCATATAATGTACCTGTGTACATTAAATGCTGATTGAAATCTATGACTTTTTATTAAAATTAATTACTCCATGTTATGTTAACATATATAAAAATAATTATATTATGAATTGCACTAATTGTATTGTGGCTAAATAGCATAAACAACAAAATCTGAGCAATATACTAGCTAAATTACTTAGGAAATTTAATTTTTTTTAAAGTTGTACTTTGGCGTTGTACATTTTTAGCCAACATATGGTGTACAAAATAAAATGGACCTAAAACAACACTGGTGAGTACAGTTTAGCTGTGCTGTAAAATAGTGCCATGAATATTCCCTGAAGGTCATTTAAAAAATGCATCTACTTATTTGAAAATATTGTTTACATACCTATTAATTTTTGTCTTTCACTAACTTTTTCATAGGTATATTGGCATACTTTTACAATTTTTGTACTTATAGTGCAATAACACTTCTTCAAGTTTACAGTAGATGTCAAAATGAGGTCTAAGGTTGACGCGTTCTGATTGATATGATAAAAAGATTTTTCAGAGAGTTATATTAGTACAAATAAAATCCCCAAAGATAATTATTTATATATTATTATTTATTGTTGATTTATTGGTTTTATAGAAAATTATTTCAATAAATCAAATTGTCAATTTCAAAAAATAATATTTTCAAATTCCCGTAGCTGCAAACCTGTGAACATTGGATACTAAGTATAATGCATGTGTTATTTAGTTTATATGTGATAATTTGCACATAACATGACAAGTGGACACTGTTTATCCAGATATATATTTGGTTTGTCCCAAAATTTGCTATTCACGTCCTACCTGTTTTCAAGGAAATAATTTGTTGAAAATCGAGGTTGCAAATACTTGTGGTTTTCTGCTGATGGTGTCTATTCATGTCGTGGTATTTTGCAGGATGTGCTAAACAATAGATTTAATGTACAGTTGTTGGAAACACGTCGAAAATATTTTGGAGTCTTATTTTTATATAAAATTTTAAATAATATAATTGATTCTCCCCAACTGCTATCACTTATTAATTTGTATGTACCGAGATTACCAGGCAGGAACTTAAATGTGTTTTACCCTCCGCTAGCACATACTAACATTTTAGATTTTTCTCCGACGCATAACATTTTAAACGATTTTAGTCTCATACAGACTAGCATTGACATTTTTGCTTGTAGATCTGGTGATATTAAGAAGCCATTCCTTGGCCCTCCAATGTATTAATATTGTATTTTTAACATATTTATTGATTTATTTTTTAGATTATTCATTTAATATGCAGTTTATACTCTCAATTCATTTAAAATTTTTGTTGCACTTTTGATATTATGTATTAGTTACTGCGATTTTGTATTTGTTTGTCTTTTTGTATTGTATTTTCCCACCCTGTTAATGGCCTACGCTGTTGGGTGGTGTACTTCTAAACAAATAAATAAATTTAAAAGTTATATAACAACTTGAGGAATCCAATTTAGGCCTATTACTATTTTTGATGTTTATTAATGATCTGATGATCATTAATTACATCTCTAATTAATAAGTATTATCATCTTTTATTTAGAAATGAATTAAAAAATTTTAATAGCGTGAACGTCAATGATTAGCAAATTATCGACCAATTCAATTATTATCATCTGTAGCGAAAGTCGTAAAACAGATTATTAAAAAAAGGATTGTCAATTACTTGGATAAGTATAATATATTAAGCGACTTTCAATATAGATTCAGACAAGCCAAATCTACTGAGGATGCAATAGCAAACTTAACAGCTAATATATATCACCATATGGAAATGAGTAATCCAACTTTGTGCGTATTTGTAGATTTGGCCAAAGCATTTGACACGGTTAGTCATTCTGGTCTTGTCAAAACCCTTGAACAAATTGGTTTTAGAGGAGTAGCCTTAGCATTAATGCGAAGCTATCTATCAGAAAGGAAACAGAGGGTCATGGTAAATAAAAGCTTAAGTAAATCTAGAATAGTTCAGTGTGGCATACCACAAGGTACAGTACTAGGACCATTACTGTTTAATATATATATTTGAATAATATATTCTATCAAAAATTTGAAGGACAAATATTTAGCTTCGCTGATGATACGGCTGTTCTGTATACCGATAATATTTGGCGATCATTATTAACAAAAGCAGAAAATGACTTTAAAAATATTAAAAATTGGTTGGATGCTAAAGCTTTAACAATAAATTTCTCAAAGACTAAATACATTCCTTTTGCAATCAATAAAATTGCTGAAACTAGACTGCTAAGTATTACAGAAAAGTTTAAAATTGAACCTGTAACTAAAATCAAATATCTGAGAATAATTGTTGATGACCATTTTAAATGGGATTCGCATACTAACGTACTTGTGGCAAAAATTAGAACGTTGCGCCTTTAATTGTTACATAAAAAGACTAGAGGTTATACATAAAAAAGATATTACTTACCACACAGAATCGCTATATCGTATAGCAAAAACATTAGATATCTGTCAATTATACTGTTCTGCCATTTTATTGCATGTAAAACTGAAAAAAATATATAATTAGTCATTGTCAGGGAACCAGATGTCTGTCATATTAGTTGTGACACATTGAAAACGTGAAAATTTAAAGAATCCGCATTTTTTTATACCTAGTAATTTATCACGTATATGTCAAAGTGTATTTATTTATTTTTGTTTAGTCATTATCATTATTATTAAATAGTATTATAAAGTTTTGAAGTCAGCTTTCCATACAGAGCTCAAAAATGAAAAAACTATACAGTATTCCATTAAAAAAATATTTTTGACGTTCTGTCCGAGAAATATTCAGAAATATGTTTGAAATATTCCGAGATAATGAATTTATTCCATACTTAATGTACACGCTGTATATTTTTAGTATTCTATTTGCTAAACAAAGACATCAAATAAATGACGAGGGCTGCAGAAACACTTTGCTCTTTGTGTTCATACAATAATTTTCAGCGAACGCAACCGTCACTTTTCAGCATGTTTCCGATTGTAACGAACTGAAAGGCAACTCTGTCGATCGTTGCCCATAAAACGCCAACTTTGCGGTTTCAAATAAATATGCAAAAACTTACGTTATGTTATGGTTATAGGAGTGGATATCGTATGTAACTTCAATGCAAAGTTTTTGTTCTTGCCTGCAGCTGTCGCTCGTACTAACGTTTCAAGTTTTTCTCTTTTAGAATACATCATTTTAGTTTACTTGTTAAATACAAACGTATCCTTTTTTAATATCGACTTCTGTTTGATAGATTTTAATGGAATATTATGAAAATTATTTGTGTTTATTATTGTTTTTCTTAGAATGATAACTATTCGTTCCAAATCTTTTTGTATTAATTTACCAATGTATTTTTTGTATTTATTTTTTTTTTGTATGCCGAATGTTTATTTTGTATAAATTCTATTTAGGTGTATTTTGAATTATAAATTACTTATGGAAATGTTTCATATTGAATTCTATTCTTAGGTGCTATTTAATGGCAATTTATTTTTTCTGTATTAGCTAAAGTTAAATTTAGTTAGGTATTTATTAGTAGGAGCCTTGCTATGTAATAGTTAATTGTTGCATATTCTTGTGAGAGTATGCCTGTAAATTCGTATTTGAATTTTTCTCATTTTAATATTGGTTCGATGGGTACAGGTTTTGATTCATTTTCGGAGTTTGTTACTGATAACTCGTTAGATGTTGTGGGTCTGTCTGAGACATGGTCTATGCAGTCAACATAGATAATTATAACTTAGTTCGTAAGGATCGTCGTAGTCGCGGAGGGGGTGTAGCTTTCTATATTAAAAAATATTTAAAATATAAAGTACTGGAATGTTACCTGACAGTGCGTTAGAGAGTATCTGGATTAGGGTAAAAATATCTGGTAAGAATTGTTGTTTGGGTACATTATACAGACCACCTTCAACTAACCTCCCCTTGTGCTTGGAGCAGTTGGAAAATATTTTAATTAATTTTATTCCCAGTAATGATTGTGTCCTATTTGAAGGTGACTTTAATATTAATTTATTACAAAATAATAACGATATTAACGTAAACAGATTTTTTAATTTACTTGAAAGATATGGTTTACGTCAACTTATTAGGCAACCTACACATAAAGTCGGTAATTCAGAAACCTTAATTGACCTATTGATTATTTCGGATATTTCCCTAGTAATAGATTCATTTGTCTATGAGCTGGAACTAGTATCTAAGCATTCTTTGGTTAAATGCGATTTAAAAATAAAGAAGGAAAAATTGACTCCTAAGCTTGTTACTTTTAGAGATTTTTCAAATTTTAATTATAATTTATTTACTGTACTTAAGAAAAATTACAAGTAGTTTACTAAAAATAAATTATAGTTTAAAAAACTAAAAAAACACGCTTTAATAGCAAACCGAACTAAAAAGTAGAAAATAATTTTGAAGTATCAAGAGTTTGTATTACAGGAATAGGAAATTCCGACAATCAATTACGACTAATTAATTAGGAATAAGATTAAATTGGAAATTAAATTATTAATAAAATAATTCAATTATAGTAAAAAAAGCGTGGGGTGTTTGGTATTAAACGTTACAATTATTTCAGTAGCGAAGCTATTTATAAAATTAAAGTCATTATAAAAATATAGTAAATTGCACCCCACGCTTTTTTTACTATAATTAAATTATTTTATTAATAATTTAATTTCTAATTTAATCTTATTCCCAATTAATTAGTCGTAATTGATTGTCGGAATTTTCTATTCCTGTAATACAAACTCTTGATACTTCAAAATTATTTTCTACTTTTTAGTTCGATTTGCTATTAAAGCGTGTTTTTTAAACTATAATTTATTTTCGTAATCTTTAGTCTCATTTCACGGCGCAGATTTCTGCGCAGGCCATTGCGCATGTATGTACTTCATGCGCATAGGTATATGCGCATAACACTTCAACTAACTACTGACACAATACGTGCAAGCACTTTCCTACGTTGCGAAGTAGGAAGTAGAGCTAAATAAAAATGATTGACAGTCTAATATTGATAGTGTTTCTATAAAATATACAAATTAAAATTGTTCTCAACGCTCTCGTATCAAAATCTTTTTCCGAATTACAAAATTTTTGAATTTTTTACTTTAGATTCAAAACTTGCTTCAAAATTTTTACCAAAATTTTCAAATTAAAATTTCTTTGAATTTGAAAATTTGTATTTTGCACTTAGAAGTGGTCCATTATAATAAATTTATAACAATAACTTAATAATTCAATAATTTGCAAAATATATGTAGAAAAGTTCCGTATCGTATCATAATCGTACCATTAATTTTCATTAAATATATTCGTGGTAAGAATTCTATTTACTTCAGCAATATCCTACATTTTTTATTCAACCTTATACATGTGATGAGTTACTATCATTATTAACAAATAGATTAAAAAATAAAAAATCAACTGGTTTTGACGATGTCCCAGTATTTGTAGTAGATGTACTACCCTTTATTATAAAACCTTTATGCCATTTAATTAATTTATCTTTTTCTACGGGATCTTTCCCAGACAATCTTAAAATCAATAAAATTGTACCTATTTTCAAAAAAGGCGACAACAAAAATTTAGAAAATTATAGACCAGTGTCAGTTCCATCATGTTTTTCTAAAATATTTGAATATTGTTTTGAAGATAGACTACTGAAATTTATCAATATGTACGAAATTTTTACCGATAAACAACATGGATTTCGTGCGGCCAGGTCAACTAATACTGCTTTGCATTCATTGTATGGGAAACTGGTCGAATATATTGACGCAGGAGAGAGCAGGGCTTTCGACTGTGTTGATCATGAAAAGTTGCTGTCAAAATTGTTTGGGTATGGCTTGCGAAGAGTAGTATATAACTGGGTGTCCTCATATTTAAAAAACAGATATCAGTATGTTAGTTTGGCTCATTCGCATTTAAGTTTGAATAGAAGCATAAGCTCGGAATACAATGAAGTACTTACAGGTGTCCCACAGGGCCCAATATTAGGCCCAATTTTATACTTACTGTACATAAATGACCTTCCATCTTGCATAGATAATGAAGCTCTTATTATGTATGCAGATGACACATCTCTGATTATACCAGATAAAACTGATCAAGTTTTGAAGGAAAAATGCAACTCAACTCTGCAGCAAATTGGTGATTGGTTTGGCGATCATTCTTTGTATTTTAATCCTATCAAAACAGCTTCTATTAGATTTCACAATTATCAGAAACAGTACTCTAAAATTAATATTAAGATTCATGACACATCCTTGCCAGATGGCAAAAATAGAATAACCTTTTTGGGTTTTAAATTAGATGAGTGTTTAAACTGGAAAGAACATTGTACTACATTAACATCAAAATTGAGTTCTTTGTGCTACTTATTTAAAAGTCTAAAGTCCGTACTTTTAAAAGATCAATTAATAAAACTTTATTATGCTCAGGTTGTCTCCCGATTGAGGTATGGGGTGTGTTTTTGGGGAAATTCTGTTCTGTCGTCGGATGTATTTACTGCTCAAAAAAAGATATTGCGATGTATAGCGGGTGTCCCGAGGTACCATACTTGCCGGGCATTATTTAAAGAATATGGACTGCTAACACTTACAGGAATTTTTATATTTGAGTTATGTACGTATGTTTATTTAAATCATTCTAAGTTTTTAACAAAAAGTAATATTCACGGACTAAATACTCGACAAAAAGATAAATTTCATATGCCTCATTACCGGTATAAAATATCTTTAAATTCTCCTGATTGTTTGGGGTTGAAGGTTTATGAAAACCTTCCAGAGGAAATAAGAGGAATCCAAGTTTTAAATTCTTTTAAATTTAAATTAAAGCTATTTTTAACCGATAACTGTTTTTACACTCTTAATGAGTTTTTGCTATAATTTTATGTAATTTTCATGACTATTCCTATATATGTATGTACATATCAGAGAGGAAAATAAATTGTTAAATTAAAAATTAAAAATAAATTAAACTTATATCGGTACATAAGAATGTCATTTACCATCGTTCTATGAATTGTATACACTTAACCTGCAAACTAATTTAAATAGTTTCTTTTTTTTATTCTGATGATCCTAGTCATGTTATTAAATAATTGTATTGTCATCAATATACATATAGGTCAAGCTAATAAAAGCGTGTTAAAAAGATTCGGTTTTACCTTTAACCTGTTGATGGGGTTTATTTGCTTATTTTGAAAGATTTATCTACTGATAGGGGTACAAATGAACTCTTGGGCAAAAAATGACAAATAATCTCCTCTTTTCCTATTAAACATAGTATTGTAACTAAAATTCAAATGTTTGCTATAAAGTTTTAATGCATATTTTTTTCAAGTAAAATAATTAAAAACTCTAATGATATTAGTATGAAGTTTATACAAGTAATGGAAAATGTCATCAACAGTTAATTTTACTGTACGTGTCAACAGGTGTATAAAAACTGTAAATTTCATACCTCTACTTTTGCATGAAGGAAATATATCTTTTGAAACTTATTATTATTAGAGTTAGTGCATTTTAAACCCATCATCTTGATTTTATTAGGATCACATAAGTCGATAAATCTGTAAATGAATGCTAACTTATTTCACCGAATTAAATGTTTTTTAAAATTTTGACAGATCAAGTTCCATCTTGCCCACTATATGGTTTATCATTTTTTTTACCGCGGATTGCCTGCAGCACTCAGGCCTGAAGACCCATTGTACATGCCGCTGACTGCTTATAGGGTTCAAAACGACCCGTGCTGCGCGCATTGCGAGCATAGGCTCTGCTGGAATCTGTCTAATATCTTGAGGAGACAGAAAAACCGACCCAAGATATTTGTGTCTTCTTACTATCGATTAATAAATACATTACGCAATACTTATTTTACAAAAGTAGCTTTTAAATTATATTTCACAATTTCCCAACAACTGTTTGAAATTTTCCCAATGACCCCCAACTGTTTTATTATTGCCTCAGGTATTTATCGATAAGATTGTATAAATCTATAAGCAGATCTCTTTGAAACTTGTTGTGCTCTTAGCGTCATCTAGTAGCTAGTAGTAAAAAAAGTAGTAAAGCCTATAATATTTGCAAACACCGAGACCTAAGATCAGGTTTGGCAACTTCGAATTTTTTTACATGTAAAAATTGCACGATATTGGTTACAATAAACTTTTGACTTATTTTATTCTACAGACTCTTACAAATGTATCCATATTATAGAAAGATGAAAGCGCACAGTAGTGCTTTCGAATATGTTGTGAATGATTACACAGCACTACAAAAAAGTTTTCTCTCCGACGAAGGTCAAATAAAAATACAGATATGCAGTTGAACCAAATCATCGTAGATTTATGTTTTTGAGGTCTCTGGATCTGAATTTGGAATTCATTTAACTCTATAAGGTTAGCTTCAAGATCATTCTAAGGTCAAATATAAAGATAGATATGTAAATGTGACCCTGTAATCGATGCATAGAAGCGGTAAAAATCACAACATGAATAATAAATTTTATACAGTAACAATCTTTTTCAGTCTTGTAAGTTTATAACGTGTGCTATCATTTATTTTTCTTTATGATATCTACCTCTATTACACAAAGAATCTGTGCAATAGATGTCTTTTACCTTTTCGTTCTCTTTCTGATATATATTTTACAAGCATCCAGCTGGCAGCTTTGGCGGCGCCGATCTGCATTCATCAGATCCTGATGAAATCTTTAACCTTGTTCTTTACTGAAAGCACCAATATTTTGTTGAAAGTAATTAATATGGGAATCCATGAAATGTAATTTCAGATTAATCAAGTAACCTAGTGCTCTATAGTTTTCCACCATTTAAGCTACTTTTTCCCGATAATCTAAACTTTTGCGGTTCTTTAGGAAATTATCGATAATCCATTTAAAACTCAACCATGCCGCTTTTTCTTATTTTCCCATTTTGATGACAAAAATATCGCCACTCATTATTTTAGGACTCTAAGATCCATTGAAAATTTCTTCTCGCAGTTTTACATCTGAAATATACTCGCGACGAGAATTCAGACGACTTACGTCATACGAACAAATGAATAATTCAGTATATTTTTATCAAAATATTTAAGAAACTGCAACTGATAGTAATAAAACTATATACTACACTAAAAGTTTGCATTATATTTTGCACTAAATTGCAAAAAATGATTGTTTTTAATGCGACCAAATATCGAACATTACGTTGACAATAAAAACAAATGTATAACGTCAGCCGTGACATAAGACGCCTGAATTCTTGACGCGAAGAGAAAAACTTTTCGTGATATAAATAGCGTCCTCCTTTGTTATTAAGAGCTTTCACAAATTACTTCATAACTTTTAATTTGATGTGAAACGTTGGAAACAGGACTTTAAGAGACGCAACTAATATATGCCTCTCTATTGATGTTCTTAGTACTTAGTTGAAATAAAGCTCGTTATGGCCATTCTTTTACTACATAGAGGTTTTTTCTATCTCTACTGTTCCACTCACATAAGAAGCACGGGCATTTTATGAAATCTGATGATTGACGTCTCAATAAAATAGTGTCAACATTCAAATCCCCAAAAAAATGTCCATCCATGTTTGTAGCAATTTTTTTCAACTGTCTTCATGCTCGTATATTCTTTTTTCAAATAACTGAATGCGTTATTGAAATGAAGGGGTATACATTAGTGCTAAGAAAAAGGATAGCTAATAGGCTTCTCTTCGAAAAATCAGTGAACAATCTCTATCTACCTACTCCATATTTTTTTGGAAACTTTGAAGGGCTGTATCTCCTAAGGGGTGAACATTTTACTAAGGTCATTTTTATGCAAACGTGTTCTTTTTTGCTGCAGATTTACCGGTTCCATTTGAGCTAGTTCTTTTGAAAACACTCTGTAAATATAATATAATGATTTTGCCGATTTGGATATCTATCTTTCCATTTGGCCTTGAAATGACCTTAAAGCTTACCTAGTGTTAAAGGAATCTTGGATTCAGATTCAACGAGCCCAAAAACATAAATATACTGGTCCAGTCTGGCATATCTATATTTTGCTTTGTAATAACCTTCAATGAACCCCAGATTTGAATTCAGCTAGTGAAAATATATAATATATATATTTCTATTACATCGGACAGGCTACTTTTTTCTGTGATGCTGTCTTATTGATGCTGTGATTGATTCAAATTATTGATTATACTTAATTTTATAAAATATCAGACATTTTAAAACTTTTGTAATAACATTACAAAATTAATATATATTAATTAATACACTTAAATTTAGGACAGTTATATAGAACAATGTAAATAAATTAGTTGCCATTATTTTAACGAAAGGCCCAAAAAACATTATGTATGTCATGATTATTCTTAAACATATTATTACTCATGGTTCGATAGTTTGGCGGTCCAAAGGTCTTCAAACAACAATCAAGACTAAAGAATTTGGTTTACAGAGCAAGCTTGTTTGACAATAACGGAAGCAATCAACTGCACACAGTTAGTGTTCTGGAAATTCTCCTGGATCTAATGCCTCCCCATATATCATTGGGGAGAGAGCCAGGTGGGTTATATGCAAACTGGGGCAAGCGGTTATAGAAAGCTAAAATTATATGAAGCTCAACAGATGCTGCAGAATATGGAAAACCACAACAATCTGCTGACGGTCTCAAAGGTTATAATAGATGAACATATAGATAGATGGATTTGTTTATGTACTTTTTATATAAAATATAATTGAAGCAAGTTAAATACATACAACATAATAAAACACTAATAATACATAGAGATAGAAAAAAGTAACTCACAATTAAAATAGCAAAGCAGCACTATATAAAGAAGGAGAACAGTAACATTAAATATATCAAGACAAAAATGTTAAAAATTAGTAAACACAGTGGTGGAGCTCAGGTACTCTTGTACATAATAAAATTAGTTTCCGGAAGCAAATAGTTTTTATAATTGGTTTAAATTTACCTAAACTTAAATCTTTGATAGCAGCTGGTAAAATATTATAAATATTCAACTAAATAAGGTTTTTCCATATTATTCTTGTACATATATTTATTGCTTTTAACCTTCCAGAGGCATGAATTCCTCTGATAAGTACTGCTAAAGTCTTTCATAATCTCTTGGCATTGGACATCCATTTTTGTTCATTATGTGAAACATATTTCTCCAAACACTATTTCAAGAGTGACACCCTAGCATGAAACCATTATACAAGATTAAGTTAGAGTGAGAACAGGCGACTTGGATTTCTTCATGCCACGCCTAGATTTGACAAAGCTTTTAGTACACAGGTCACATTTGCGTCACCGTGTATGGGCCGAGGTACCTATAAATGTAACGTAATAATTTTATATCAAGTAATAAGTAAGTATATATTAAAAAATATATACATCTACAGTTAAATTTAAATAAAATAGATATTTTCGTAAATTTCAGTATCAAAAACCTTGTTGGTTACACATTTTGTTGCTATTTGTTCCTGCTTCTTTGGTATTTTTAATAATAGCCAGGTGGCATGAAACAGCATTCCTATTATTTGCTAAACCTCATGCAGGTCGTAACAAAAAAGCAGATTATCCCATTAACTGTGTACTACTTACCTATACTTACTATACTACAAACACAACTGCCTTCTTTAAAAGATGCAAGGTGTTGAAGTTGCACTTTTAAAATTATTTTTCACGTATCAGTTTAAAATTTAATAAAACTTTTTCTTGTAGTTGTGTATCTCCTTATGGTTATTATTGTAAATGTCGTCTAAGAACCAAATAGAACCAATAGAAACTTTGCCTACCTCAGATTTTTTGGCGTTCGTTCATAAACAAGTTCTTCCATTATCGTGGTGTAAAATTATATTTAAAATATTTTATTACTTTTAATAATTTTCTTTAAAACTTTTTCTTTCTTTTTCTGTTTCGAGTTAAATTCGAATTTGAAAAGTAATGTATCGTTAGAGATTGCCACAGAAAAGAAGTTTCAATTTCCAAAAGAACGTTCAGAGACAATTTGTAAATATTTTGCCGATGTTTTAAATGTCCTAACATATTTTATTTTTTTATTTGAGTGCCTCTGTACGTATTGCTAACCAGAATTACAAATTTACCATTTTTACACAAACAAATGTTTTTTCCCCATGTAACTTCATGTACTAACCAAAATGAAAACAGAAATGGATTAGTTAAACACACTTATACACTAAAATTTAATTTAACAGAGTATTTCTAACATTTTAATTCACTAATTCTATAATTTAGTACTAATTGCTCCACATATCCACCTGACTAAGAAATACATTGATGGGTTTTTTAATTATTAAAAATTAATATTTCGAAAAAGTTGTGGTTCTATCAAAACTATTCAGTCGCATTTATAAGACGCTCTTTTCAGTTGATCAATATTTTCTATTGATTCAGAATAAATATCGTCTTAAACAAACATTCACAGACTGAACTTAAATCCAGTAGACTAAAATTAGGGGAGTATGGTGGCCACTATATAGTAGCGTATCTTCTATCTGTCGATTTGGAAAAATTGTTTTTTAGTTAGGTATTTGAAATAAAATAAAATAGTCATTTAATTATTCGATTAGAAATATACAAATTATGAAAAATTTAAGCTAAAGCATTAGATTTTTTCTAATAATAAAATTATTATCTTTTATGCATTGCTAAGACAGATAGCTAGCTACCGTAGCACTGTTTTAATTTTTCTTAGTAAGCGAAATTACGTAATTAAAAATATTTGTTTACGTATAAATGGTAGTAAAGCTGGCTAACTCTATGTTCGCAACACTATATAAAATCAGTTATCAGATATTTAAAACCTCGGTAAATTATCTACAAAATTTTCCTTGCGTATTTTTTTAGAATTTGAAATTTAAAAATGTCATTAACTGCAACTTAATATTCCGCGGCTAAAATCGAAGTTATCTTGAAAAAAAAAGTTTTACGAAAGCGTCAAATAAAATATTATACAACGATATTGAAAAAAATTGTTCACTAGCGTACGTGAAAAAATTGGAGGAGAAAAGTATCCCCTTCCCCCCAGATTCTAGGTTTGATTTTAAGCGTCGTTTACAATAATACCCTTCAGAATTTGGTTAACCACAGGAAGTATCTTTATCAAACTTCAAATTTATATGTGATAAAGATTGATAAAGTTATAGTGAAAAAAATAATTTTAAAAATTTAAGTCTCTGTATTTTTAAGGAAGGCATTTTTGTATAAAGACGAGTAGAGTTAAAGCGTCAAACTTTGTCGTCAAAAATATACAGTTAATGGGATGACCTACTTTTACACCCTGTATAACTCAGTTATTAAATGTTTAAAACTATTTGTCTTTATCGAAAACACTATTTCAACAATACGAAGCCCTTAATTATCTAGTATACATAACATTTATTTATTATACTTTTAAATTATCTATCCCCGAAAAAAATATTACATTTTCATATATATTAAATGTTTAGTTATGCCAAAGAAGAACGGTTTTGCTTTTTGTAACATCTCGAAGCAAATCCAGTTATTATTGCTACTTCACTGTAATAAAAGTTGGAAACTGATATCTTTAACCACACGATTATGAAGTTTGTAGACCGAACCGAGATGAGCATTTTCATTATCCTGCAAAAACTTTTACCGGTTTTACATGTGCTCAGCCTATTTTTAGTACGCGTTTCCAAGGTAACGGGTTCACAAAATCCAGCTTTTCACAGTAGCTGCGTTATTTCGTTGGAGGTGAAAGGATATTCAAGTCTAGTAAAAGCTTTTTATGGATAACTTGAACCTTTATATGATTTTTTTGTATTCGATAATACCCACGTTTGTTTTTTTAAAGCGGTTACTATGAATGTTTGTAATCTGGTTTTATCAATAATTTATATGTCATGTAACTGTCTACGCCATATCGTTTATCCGAAAGAAAATTAAAAAAGTTGTCTTTTCAGGAAAAGCAATTAAAGTTGTCGTGGCTATCTCAAAATAATTTCTCATTCTCTTGACCGTTAATTTATTTTATGCAAAAAAGTATTATTTATTGTAAAATCTATTTCAGGTTAACAGTTGTCAGCATGTCTTTTTCCGAGTTATAACTCAATTTTTTTAATAATAAATTTAAGAATGTAGACATGTTTTATTTTTCTTTTAAACATTACTTTAATATTTTTTCATATTTACTGAATTATTGGCAAATAGTTTATCTTTCATACCGTTTAAAATTGTTCTATGGCAGAGAATAGATATACAGGGTGTAACTAAGTAAGTGTAAATCATTTAAGGGGGTGATTCCTCATCGAAAAATGTTTATGCATGATGGGGCTCCTGCACATTTTAGTCAAGTAGCACGTCAGAATTTAACTGAAACATATGCAAATCAGTGGATAGGTCGAGGAGGACCACAGAATTGGCCCGCTCGATCCCCGGACCTCAATCCTCTCGATTTCTCTACTTGGGGCCATTTGCAGCATTTGGTTTATCGTACTCCTGTTTGCGATATAGAGGACTTAAGAAACCGCATTATCGATGCGTGCAGGGTAATTAGAGAGACTCCAGGAATATTTGAGCGAATACGTGGCTCAATGCGCCGACGTCTAGACGCATGCGTAATGTCTGAAGGTAGACATATTGAACATTTACTATGATTTCTACATGTTGTATGTTTTGTTATTAATAAATTAGTTTTGATTATTCCCCTTTAATCATTTAATGCAGATAGTAACTACAAAATAACAGTAAATCCAGTTCGCATTTATGACGATGTATCTCTGTAGTTGTTCGTAAAATAATTTTTTGCTGCGAACTGGTTTATTTTGGGCAAAAAATTCAAGAGACATTTTTTTTTTAGAATGAAACAGGCTATCGGAAATAAATTTTTAAATGGTAAACAAATAATAAAACAAAAAGTTACGTTGGAAATAAATTTTAGGGGTTGCGTTTTCCACCCCTTACTACCATGGGGTAAACCAAATAAATTACTGGCTAAGTGTCTTTTTGGTAGTAGAAAATGTCAGGTTAATTTCAATATTGTAACTTGTTTAGTGCTTGTGAAAAAAATTGTTACAAATTTTATGTACCCCCTTCAAGGGGCTGTATCTTAACAAGGGATGATCCGATGAAGTTTCTTTATATGAAATCTTTATATGAAAGATCCTATCTTTTTTTGATGAGGAATCACCCCCTTAAATGTTTTACACTTATTTAGTTACACCCTGTATATATTTATTTATACCAATATTTTAAATAAATCGTATAATTTTAAGAATGCAAATTTTCCGGAGTTATATAATGCCTTACAACATGTAAATTGGGAATTCTTAAATAATTTTACCAATGTTAATCTTGCATGTGATGCTTTTTATCAACAATTATATGATTTATTTGATCAATTTGTTCCTTTATATAAAAAATTTAAAAGGAGATTTCTATCTTGGTACACTACTGAAATAATCAGAAATATAAAGCTTAAAGCGTACTACCACAACAAGTATAAAAAAACTCGCATTTTGTACCATTTTGAAGAGTTTAAACATTTGAGACGAATAATCAAATAACAATTAGCATGTGCATACAAACACTATTTGAAATATGTTCAGGAAAATCTTAAAACTAATCCTAGAAACTTTTGGTCCTTTATTCAAACTAAAAAAGTATACACGTATACCATTTGACATGTTTTTAGACGATAAGAATTTTGACAGTCCCATTAATATTGTAAACGGATTTGCTACATATTTTTCGAGTGTGTATACTGATATTGGCTCCCCTAACACTTTGAACAACTTTAACATTAACATAGAGGGCTTTAACTTGAACCAGTTTACTGAAGCAGATATTCTTCACTCTTTACATAAATTGAAGAACAAAATGGCTAGTGGAGACGATCAAGTTCCTAGTTTTATTATAAAAGATTGTGGTCAAGTATTGTCGACACCTCTGCTTATTATTTTTAATCTGATATTGTCAACATCAACTTTTCCTAACGTTTGGAAGTTATCCAGGGTTTGTCCGATTCTGAAAAATGGTAATTCATCTGACATTAAAAATTATCGCCCATTACAATTTTGTCAAATTTTGCAAAGGTTTTTGAGATGTCGCTGTATACTTTCATTTACAATATTTCTCCAAATCAGCATGGTTTTGTGCCAAAACGTTCAACTGTTTCTAATTTAACAGAGTTTACTCAGTCTGTTTCAAATAACCTGGATAATAAAGATCAAGTTGATGCGATATATACCGACTTCTCAAAGGCCTTCTAAGGTTAATCATAATTTACTTCTCCAAAAACTTAGGTACTATGGTTTTAGTAATAATTTGCTTTGTCTTATGAAGTCCTATTTACAACGTAATTTATATGTATCTTATAATGGCTTTAAATCAAATACATTTTTAGCAACTTCCAGGGTCCCACAAGGGTCAAATTTAGGACCACTTCTGTTTGTTTTATTTGTGAATGACCTATCTTTGAGTCTGAAATCCTGTCATCTTTTTTTTTGCTGACGACTTGAAGTTGTTTCATAGCATTTCATGTATTGAAGATTGTACTAAACTTCAGGGTCTTCTTAATATTGTGGAGGAATGGTGTGTGGACAATAACCTTCTTTTAAATATAAGTAAATGTAAGGTATGTTCCTTTACTCTTAAATTACAGCCGTTAATATTTGATTATATAGTTAATTCAGAACCGTTATCGAGTTGTAGTATAAAGCGCTAGGTTTTCTCATTAGATATACAAAATCTTTTGATGATATAAAAGTGTCTTTACTTTTCGTTGGTGCGCTCTAAGCTTGAATATTGTAGCCTTATTTGGTATCCTCACTATAATTTACGTATCCAAGCGGTAGAAAAAATACAACATCGATTTTTAACATTTTTGTCTTTTCGGACAAATGTTGCTTTGAAGTCTCCTGTATATGTAATGTCCAATAATTTGAACTACATTAGTGAACACATTGATATTAACGTTTGCAGCTTGAATGACTTGTTAACTTTAGGAACTCTGTCTTTTTAATACTTATCATGCTTGTAAGCAATTAGTTTATTGTGTATTATTATTATTATTATTTCCTACTCTTTGCTATTTCGTTATTATTTTTATATTTTTCTAAGATATACTATTATTATTATTTTAGTTCTACTAAACATTATCTTGTATTGTCCTATTATTGGAAGTGATTCTGTTGGGCAATAAATGCATTATTATTATTATTATTATTATTATTATTATTATTATTATTATTAGTATTTATTACTAATATTCATTAAAAAAATTGGTACTTACATACATTTTTCGTGAAAAAAGTATAACATTGACGTTCTTAAATTTTCTTATTTTCTAAAATTACTCTTCGGAAAGTTATAGTTACAAAACGAATGAAGACAATAACTTTGAGGTTATGCAGTTCTGTTAATGACTTTTCCAAAAAAATTTATATTAACTTCACGCATTATTTTTTCTAATACTTCTGAATCTTCTGCGTGGAGTTTCCACGCAGAAGATTCTTTATTTTTTGGGGGCCAATTTGAGACCTACAAGCGGTGAGAGGGTGAGTAGGTGTTCCTACTCACCCTCTCACCCCATGAACCCCCACTTAAGAAAATTAACACTTCTCTTGTGATATATCATTGGATAGCTAAAATCTTCCTGAATACAATGGTGTATGCATTTTTGCTTTTTGATGCGTCTTTTTGAAAACCACCCTTAAAAACTGATATGTCTTACCAAACTGAATTTAATTAAAAACAATAAAAAAAATCAAAAATAAGGTTGAAGTTATAAGACTTTATTAATTATTTTATCAAGTGTTCAAAATTTGCACCGTTCTGCTTCAAGCAATAATACAAACCAGATTCAAATTGCTCACGCACTCCTTGAAAAGTTTCTGGTGGAATTCTTCTACATTTATGAATTATTATGTGTTTGTGACACAGAATTGTCAAAAAAACCTTGTTTCTTATCTTTATCTCACTTTTTTTAAGTATTGTAGTCCTTGTAGCAGGTATCAGTTTTACTGGAAATGAATTTACATCAGTCACTCTCAGTAAGACAGTTGATCGAAAAAATGGTGTATACAATTGCCGAAAGAGTAGACATTATTTCCATTTATGGAGTTCAACGTAAGTGTGCACGCGCTACAGCCAGAATGTTCAATAATATACATCCAAATAAACATGTGGATCACAGCTACATTAGATTACTTGTACAAAAGTTTGAAGCTACTGGGTCCGTTGAAAATAAGAAAAGATAAGTCAATAGAGCCGTTAATGAAATGGCACAAGTGGTACAAGGTCTATTCGCTTTAAATCTCACCAGTTATTATTACTTGAACCTTATTTTTGATTTTTTAATTCTTTTTAGAGATACCCTGCAATTACAAAGCAATTGAGACATCCTGTACATATGAATTTATTATATTTCTGTGCCAATCCGCTTCACTGGTCAACTTCATTGATCAATATTATTTAATCTATGCCATTAAATATAGAACTGTAAATGAAATTTGTTCAAGATATCGTTGAAGGTATGTTCACATTATTCTGTTTTATTTCAGTGACATAGATTCAATGATATTGTTCAAAGAAGGCGACTACTGACAATCTGCTTCACTGGTCAACTTCATTGATCAATATTATTGAATCTATGCCATTGAATATAGAACTGTAAATAAAAGTTGTTCAAGATATCGTTGAACGTATGCTCACATTAATCTATTTTATGTCAGTGACATAGATTCAATGATATTGATCAATGAAATCGATTAATGAGTATCCGCTTCACTGGCCAACGTTATTGATCAATATTATTGAATCAATGTCAACGCATATAAAAGAAAAATTCAGAAAATAAAATTTGTTCCAGATATCGTTGAACGTATGTTCATATTAATCTGTTTTATTTCAGTGACATAGATTCAATAATATCGGTCAATGAAATCAACTAATGAAAACCCGACGTATGCTCACATTAATCTATTTTATGTCAGTGACATAGATTCAATGATATTGATCAATGAAATCGATTAATGAGAATCCGCTTCACTGGCCAACGACATTGATCAATATTATTGAATCTATGTCAATGAATATAGAAGAAAAATTCAGAAAATAAAATTTGTTCCAGATATAGTTGAACGTATGTTCATATTAATCTGTTTTATTTCAGTGGCATAGATTCAATAATATCGGTCAATGAAATCAACTAATGAGAACACGACTTTAGCTGGATGAATAGAAACTGAATTTGACACTAGAATAAAAACGTAATACAACAATGTAATACAAGTACTAATTTCACTATCTATTTTAGTTTTTTTTTAATTGAAACAACTTTCTGCAGTTTATGTCATATCATGAAAGATATGCCGTCAGTTATTTTCAAAGCTGATAAGGCATTATTCTTAGAAGCAGAATCGACCGAAAGACGTGTAATTTTGGAGTGTTAGACGAAATACTAAAACAATATTGATTTCCAACCTATACAGAATTCGTCAGTTCTTGACAGGGACACTTCATGAGAAGGATATGATGAAGCACGTAATTAATAATTATTATCGTTACCCTTATCACAGATATTGTACAAGGACAAAGACCTATGTAGATATATACTTTCGGAGAATAATAAATTACATAATTTCAATAAGGTAATTCTAAGAGAGTTGGCGTTAGGTGAGATGACTCAGTGACTGTTTTAAAGCTATTATCAGTAATATTCAAATTTTCGTGGCCCTACACGGTACGTTACCTTACATCACTCATTGGTTTATGGAAACCGCTGCAGAAGTATTACTAGTCAATTTATTAAAATTAGTGTTAATATTTTAGTGCATCATGAAAATTTTTAACGTAGAATATATTTGATATCGTCCAGGTGCGAACAAGTAACATTTTTTATACAGATTCGGAAATTGCGGATCTTTACAGAGAAAGTAGAAATTGCCGCTTCATCCCAGGGTAGGTATGAAGTTTAAGAGGTGCGGCGACGTGCATTGGGCTAGCATTCCCCACTACTACGGTAATCGGTTCCGTATCGCCAACGCCAATTCGCCATTGCAAATCTAACTGTCCGGTCAACTAATGCCAGTGTTATCAGGTCTCATGCTTTTGCATGAGATCTCATGCGTTCCGAGGAATTCTCATGCTCTCATATTTTGATTACAAAATCCCATGCTTTTTAATAGACAAAAAGAAATAATAAAATTATTAAAATTACTCTTTGCAATCTACCAAAACAAAGACCTAACGAGAAATAAAGGCAAAATCGAGGGCAAAATTGAATAAATAGAGGTAGGTATCTACAATATTTGGGTACTTGAAATGTCCTTTATTGTAGACTGCTCTCTTAATAATTAGCAATGAATACATAAACGGGTATGACAGTCTGCGGATATGCGGTGTGTGTGCTGTATTCACGCTGTATTGCAGTGATTCTTAACTCTATTCCGTAAGGGTACCTACATTTTCTGGAAACAAGAGATTTTACCACCCGTGAGTCATCCTGCGTCACGTCAACTGCGCCTCAACGTTCGCCCGGCCTAGCAATAAAATAAATTAGAAAGGTTACGTGGTTAATAACTTTTAAGTAAGTACCTGTAAGTACCTACTTACAATGTAATATTATGATAAAATAGCACAACATAATGTTTTTTAATGAAATAAAAATGGCATTACAAAAGTAATTAAAAATTAAGCTGTGTCAAGAGGTGTTTTTTTATAAATTAAGCCATCTCATGCTTTTTTCTCCAAACCTCATGCTTCTTTGAAATTATTCTCATGCACTGAATTTTTTCCACCTGGCAACACTGCTTGATGCGAACACGCTGTGGTGGAAGCATGACACAAATACACGCAAGCGGCAAAACACAATTCACCATCAAGATCCTCACGTTCCAAATCTGTATATTTCTGTTTCTATAGTATGAAACAGACTTTTACACATCATTCTAACCTAACATCACGTATCCACAAATTTTAGCAAAATAGAGGTTAAGTGCGTTATTTCTTTTGTATTTTAAGGTGAGTCGGCGCATGTTATCTCTATTTTATATTGTTTAATATTAACTTACTAATAATCCATTTACATTCCTCCAAGACGCACCAGTGCTGAAGAAATATCAACTGGAAAAATATTAGAAGTTCTGTTGCTTCCATCAAGAAAAGAAGTAGATCATTTGCAACTATTCTGACAGATGATAATTACATAGATACAAAGAAAGTAAAACAATTGCAAAAGGAAAAGAAAGAAGATAGCATTTTGAAGGATAAAAACGTTAAATCAAGCTTAAGAAATAAACGAAGAACAGGTAAAGTACAATTCGAGTCTTCTGATGAAGAAAATGAAGAAGACGGCTACGCTAGTATAGGTATAACGACTCGTCTGATACAATAGCATGACGAAAGTGAAACAAGTGTTGGATGTGGACAGGAGTGGAAGAACACAAAGAAGAATGGAGATTGAATCGGATGTGTAAACTGTTCCAAATAGGTACATGAAGTTTATACCTATCAAATTTGTAAATTATTGTAAGGGGTGCGATAAAGTGATTTGTGAAACAAAAAATAATGTTAATATACCATAAAAGCATTATAAAGTAATAGAAAAATTGTTGTGTTGTTATAAATATAAATAATATATAAGTACGCCATCTCACCTGACTTGGCAAAATGTTTTTTATTTTCTGTAAAGGATACAAGAGTCTCTTAGTTCTTGTGAACCAATATTAATTATTATAACTTTTACCAAAAAATACTTCACATTCAAAATTTTCTGCGCCATCTTTCTTAGATTTGCCCTAACTATAATTATGTATCCCGAGTGTATACCGCTCATGTCACAATCCACAAAAAGTAATTTTTCTTTTTAAAAAATGACGAAAGATATAATAGTTATTCAAGTAAAAATTTGTTAAGGTGTCATCGCATTTATTCATTTTTTTGTATAGATAATTAAGGCTTCGTGTAATTTTAGTGTGAACTGAAAAAAATATATAATTTTCTGACGCCTCTAAAGTCTTTAAAATAATTTGAGAACGTGTAGCGGATCTGTCCCCCACAATGACTAGCCCAAGAACAACTACGGCAGGTCAAAGAACTCAAGAGAGGTCAAGCTAATGCTAGGGATGTGCACTTTATTTCTGTTTCTGGCAGCGACTAGTTACTGAGGCTGCGGAATAACATCCACTGTGACGCAAAAATCACATTAGTAAACGCGAGAAAATTCATAATTTTTTTCTTATATTGATCAAGTATGTCTCTTATGTATTTTGATGTGCTCAGTCAAAATTTAGAGTCTGTTCAGTTTCATCACCAGAACTTCTGCGAAAATCGTAAACAAATAGCTGAAAATGGCAAAAAATCATTGATGAGACTGGGAACTTTAAAAGAATGTTTTTAAGATTGGATCAAGTGTTCTTCTTATATATTTTAGTGAGTCAAATTTGAATCTGAAGTCACCCAAAAATTTGACAAAACTCGCAAATTGATTGAAGGTTGATTCAAATCCACTCAATAATTTTTAGGTTCCCATTCAATATGTATTAAAATTTTTCAGAATGATGGTAGAAGTTTACTAATTAAAGTTTTACTTGACTTTTTAAATTTATCAAGTGAACAGCAAATATCGAATTTCAAAATATTGTGTAATTTTTTCAGTAAAAAGTTTGCTAAAATATTGTTAATAGTCGTGGACAAAGTATAGTTGTTTTATAGTTTACCGTAAATATAAATTCTACTTATACATATAATGGATGAAATTCACTCACGTGATTTACTCGTGCTGTAAGCTTCACTCTCGTGAATTACAGCCATCATTATATGCTCGTTGAAAAATATACTATTAATAACAATTTTATGCACGCAATATATCGTCCTTAATATCTAAAATTATTTCAGACAAACTTCTTTTTATAAAAAAATTATGAGCTTCGCGAGGCGACTGAAACTTCTTCCGTCTTTATTGAAAGGCTCAAGATATAAACTTATTATCCACTTTTATGCCACGATTATGTCAGCTACACGGAACACAGCGCAATTATTTACAACGGATCGGTTTATGAATAGCTAATCAATAATTCAAAATTACGCTACTGGCATATAAAAGAAATACCCTACATATAAATAGGGTAAGTAGGCTTATGTAAAACTGCTGTATAATTTTATGTGGATAATATGCAAAACAAAGGGTTTAAATACAGGGTATCCCAACGAAAATTTGACCCCCCCTATAATTGGAAAACCGAATAATATTTCAAAATTCGCCGAGACCCGTCGATTTTTGTTCTTGGGGGGAGCTTTTTTGACAGTCAAGCCAACTCGATATGTTCATCCCCCTAATGCCTAGCAACCCCAACTTAAAAATTTCAAATGGAACTACCCCACTTGTGGCACATCATTTTAAAGCCCTTTTCATTGCGAATACAGTGACGTACCGTTTTTAGAAATCGGTTGAGATTTGACAGAATTATTGGTTACAAACGAAAAGATGACAAACCAACTTACGCGTAGTAATTTCTACACAAATGCCCACCACTAATAAGTTTTTCATCTACTACCGCATTACCTAATTGTTATTGATGTGTCTATCAGTTTACAAAAAAGTCAGAAATGAAATAAAAAAACTGAAGCAAATAATAAATCAGATTTATTTGATGAATTGCTCAAAATGACCCCCGTTAACTCACAAACAATAATACAGTCTGTTTTCAAATTCTGTTCGAACATTATTAAAGACATCCGCAGCTATTAATCGGCATTCTTCTACAATTCTCTGACGTAGCACTTGCAATGTTTCCGGCTGAGTGGCGTACACTCGTGATTTTAAATGACCCCACATAAAAAAGTGCAAAGGGGACAGATCCGGAAATCTTGGTGGCCATTCGACGGGACCTCTTCTGCCAATCCAATGCCCCGGGAAATGGTCATACAAAAATTGTCGCACAGCAGCAGCATAGTGCGGGGGCGCACCATCTTGTTTGAAGGTTATTTCATTTTCTAGTAACTTGTCGTCACTTTCTAAAATCTCTGTTATCTTAGGATCAATTGTGCTTTCCAATAATTCTAGATAGGTGTTTCCATTGAGATTACCTTGGATGAAAAATTGTCCAACAAGATGGTCGCCCAAAATGTCTACCCAAACATTCAATTTTTGAGGTGTCTGAGTATGAAATTCCCTGTTTAAATGCGGATTAGTATCACTCCAATAACGACAATTGTGTCTATTCACTTCGCCATTCAACATAAATGTGCATTCGTCGGAGAAGCATGTATTGTAGAGAAGATTTGGATTCAGTAGAAGTTGTTCACTAAAGTATTCGCAAAATTGGTTACGGCGATCAAAGTCATCTTCATGTAACCCTTGAACCAGCGTCATCTTAAATAGATGAAACTTGTATTTTTTCAAAATTCGATGAACACTGGAACGAGATACGCCAGAAGCTTGAGACACAGTTGTAATCGATTGCTTATTATCCATCTGTACATGACCCAAAACTGCCACTTCAACTGCTTCATTTCGAATTGGCCCAATTACTTCACGTTTCTTGTTTAAAATCGAACCTGTTGCAACAAATTTGTCAATCAGGTGTTTAACGTACTGGTGCTTTACATTTTTTTCACGATGATAGGCATTAAAAATTCGTGCTGTAGCTTTAGCGCAATCGTGATTTCGATAATATATTGCAACAATTTCTACTCTTTCCGCGATATAATAAACCATTTCGAACACACGTTAATACTTTCAATAACGGCTGAAACTAGCGATTTCTTGGTCACAAGTAAAAAAACACCGACTTTTTTTGTAGTACTGATTTTTTGTTATTTTGAAAAGGTCTGAATTCCTATAAACTTAAGTATCTTCTACTAATAACTATTTCAGTATCTAGTTTTATTTGCTTCAGCTTTTTTATTTCATTTCTGACTTTTTTGTAAACTGATAGACATATCAATAACAATTAGGTAATGCGGTCATGTGTAGTAGATGAAAAACTTATTAGTGGTGGTCATTTGTGTAGAAATTACTACGCGTAAGTTGGTTTGTCATCTTTTCGTTTGTAACCAATAATTCTGTCAAATCTCAACCGATTTCTAAAAACGGTACGTCACTGTATTCGCAATGACAAGGGCTTTAAAATGATGTGCCACAAGTGGGGTAGTTACATTTGAAATTTTTAATTTGGGGTTGCTAGGCATTAGGGGGATGAACATATCGAGTTGGCTTGACTGTCAAAAAAGCTCCTCCCAAGAACAAAAATCGACGGGTCTCGGCGAATTTTGAAATATTATTCGGTTTTCCAATTATAGGGGGGGTCAAATTTTCGTTGGGATACCCTGTATATATAATATGTAAATACTAAAGTCTTTTTATTCTGTCCTCATTTAATTGTACTATTACACAGCACAAACTAGTTTAATGTAAATGTAACAAGAAATTGTTTACTGAAACATTTTAAATAAGTTTAAAAATAAATATTTCTCTAATTAGTTAAAAGTGAAGTTATTTAACATAGATAACTTCTTAAAAGTGTACAAAGTGTTTTAGAATAATATACCATAAGTTCTATAAAAAGTACCGAACATAAAAAGTAAAATAATCTTCCTTATAGTGGTTATATCATTATTTTTTTTGTTCAATATTTCAATGTGTTTGTTTTAATAACCTCTAAATACCTTTGTTTCAAAATAAAATAGATACCTACCTAAGTGTTTACTACATCAGAAATTAATAATTGTTTGTTTTACAACACTAATGAGATTATAATAATTAATTTTACATCAGATCTCAAATTCCGCAAAACTTCATTAACATAAAATTAGTGCGGTTGCATTGGTACTGCGGAAAAGTTATTAAAAAGGGCGCCGTATTCTTGAAATAGTGTTTTCTACGAATACAAATAATTTTAGACATTTAATAACTGAATAATCTAGGATTTAGCAAATAATAGGAATGTTAAATCATCTCACCTGCAAATATTCAAAGATACTAAAATAAAACGGCGCGAAATACGGGTGACTTTTGTAGCGTTCAGGTAAACTTAACAGTTAAGTCTTTGTACTGCAGTTGATATGGCAGAAGCTAAAAGCATTTTAGCTTTTACTATTCCTTTTCCAATAATCATACAAGGACCAATTAGAAAACAGCTTTTTTGGCAGTAAACAGAAGATTCACATTTTTGCAGGTTGTTTTTAAATTAGATTCTAATTTACATATTTAGTTTAGAATTGATTTGTTTTTTTAAAAAATGAATGAAGAGGACTGTTTGGTTAAGAAACAGTTACTTTTGCTGCTCTTATTCGCAGCGACGTCAATACGTATAAAAACTACACATGCAAAAAAAAAATGAAAAGAAGAATTCGGAGATGGTGGGCGCGACCTATTAACCGCAGAAAGCACATGCAAGGTGATTTTTATAATTTATATAAAGAAATGCGAAATGAGGATGCCGATTATTTTTTCATTACACCCGAATGACAGTGGTTGCTAAAATTAGTGGGGTCTCATTTAACCAAACATTCAAGTAGACCATCTATTCCTGCAGATTGTAGGCTTCTAATTACTATTAGCCAAATGATAAAAACCAACAATTTCCGTAGATAGGGACGTAGTTGACAAAAACATAAACATAACCTCTTCATCTGAAGGTCAAGAATCTTGAGTTTTTGCATGTCGCCAACATACAGCGGAAAAATTCCCCAACTTCTTAAGTCTACAGTAATTTTATGTAAACAGAGTAAATAATATTTAGCACCATACAATTACAATACAACAGTACAATTGCAATGCCATTGCACTAACGATTATCTGAACGTTACTTAACAGTTCCTCTGAAAATGCATGTATACTATATTTCACTACGACTGCAACACTCTCAAAACATTCAAGTCTTTTTCGAGTTTACATAGGTCGTACTTTGATTACGTAGCATTCTGTTTAGAAATGTCTGCTCACATTTGTGTTGCAAGTGTAAATCTTATTGCAAACGATATTTTTTTACAGCTGATTATGCCTAGAGTACGTAGATTTGGGTTGATTACCCAGTATAGTGGCGGCGGATTGTTGGGTTGCGTGAAGCAGCTTTGTCGGTGAGAGAAATTTCTAGAAGGACTAACATATCCTAACGTAGCATAGTACGGTGATACCAAGCGTGGACTCAGAAAGGCCGTGAACACAGAGCGAGAGGTACCGGTTGTCGTAGAGGAACCACAGAGGATGAAGATAGTCGATTGTTACTTTTAGACCGATTTAGCAGCAGCCGGATTATTTCAAATCAGTGGTTTGAAGAACATGGCGGAATGGTAGCAATGCGTACAGAATATTGCCGAATACGATATTTTGGCCTCTTGTCTTATTGTCCACATTTGGTGCTGCCCCTCACTCGTCAATATCGAACTCACAGCTTACAATTTTGTAAAGAGGGGATTCAGTGGAACCAAGAATGAAATCAGGTGATCTTTAATGACAAATCCTCTTTCTACCTGAAAATGCACGATGGTCGTGCAAGGGTGGGAAGGCGACGTGGTTAAAAGCGCAATCCACAATTTCACAGAGAGCGTCATGTTCATCATACAGTAGGTGTTATCACGTATGGTAACAGATCACCACTAGCTTTCATTAGAGACATGACAGACAAACGGTGGAGGCATATGTCATTCTATATCTTCTTCACGCTCTGTGGTTTCTCTACGACGACGGCCAGTGCCTCTCCACTCTATGTCCACAGCATCCCTGAATCCACGCCTGATAACCCCGTACTATTGTACATAAGGTTCTGTTAGTTCTTCTAGAAATTTCTCTCACCGACGAACCTGCTGCGCGCAACCCAACAATCCACCCCCACTCAAAGTCACTAAGCTGTGAAATCTGCCCTAATTATGTACTCTATGCATAAAAATGTGGTTTGCAACTAGCTTCACAACACTTGTAACACAAATCTGAGAAATTTTTAAAACACAATGCTACGTTTTCAAAGCATGACCTATGCAGGCTCTAAAAAAACTTAACAGGTAAACCTGAAAATTTAATAATATTTTACTTTCGCCGAAAGAAGTATAACATGCAAAATAATTGTTAAAATAAAATAATATTTAATGAGTGTTGACCTTCCTTTGTTACGTAGTATATCAATGGAGGAGTTCAAGGTTTGACTTTACCACAGTTTTTCCTCAAAAACGGTACATCATCTTTTTGTCTAAAATGAAGTTTCACATCATATTACATGATTTGAAATGGGAAAAACCTAGCTTAAAAATAGTTTCAGAGTAATATGCCAGCGAAAGTGCTAACAACTAGTGCCCACTTTGTACAAAAAACCTGAACACCAACGCGTTTGATATCACCAAATACGTACTTGTATGAAATTTTGATGAAATATGTTGTAACCTTCACACAAATACTATGATTATTTGAAAAATTTCCGGAAATTTTCATTCTTTTTCAAGTAAGCTGTATGTGATTACACTGGAAATGTTTTGATGTTTATATAATATGTAGATTGATATTTTGTTTGATAGTACTTGATTTATTAATTATTTTGTACTCTTGAGCTTTTGATCTACATGTAAAATAAAACAAACAAAAACAGTTTATTATATTCTACATGTAATTATTTTCAATACAAAGTCTTGATCACACGTGATCATCATTTCTACCTTCAAATTAATAAATATTTTGGTAGGAAATTTTCTTACCTCAAATCGCTCAAGCTTAAATTAATACCGGATATTTTTTTTCTCGTTCAGGAACATTCTTAGAACCTCGAACAAATTTCCGGAAATAATTTAAGCAGTAGGGTTATAACATTGAAGCTATACGAGTGACACAATGTCAAATTTGATGGGACAATTACATTTTCTAGGTAGTATATGATATTGTTTTAATTTGCTATTTAGCCCTTGATATTTATTTGTAATATAAATACTAGTAATATCAACACTAATAGATAGGTTGTAATGCATATAGTCTTTACGAAACAGGAAAACTACTACTAATGTTTGTAATGCGAAGTTAGAGTAGAATGATGACGCATGTAAACAACATTGACGTCATACACTCTGAATGATAACATATTAAGTATCCTACCCGTGCTTTTCAAATTGTAGAGCCATATCATAATTCTGATAATTTAATTGACGGTAAAGGTTCTACGGGTTGAATTAATACGTTAAATTTGTATGACATTAATAATAGTTAATATTGATTAAGAACATAAGTTTATGTAAACACTGTACTTTGTTTTCGAGATTCAATGTTGAACTATGCAATAAAGTTTAAAACATAAAATAGTTGAGGTTTTGATTAAAAAGCAATTTCTTTTTTCTTTGGGGAATTAAAACCTTTATCGAATTTCCAAACTACAGTATGCGCCAAAAGTATGGAATAAATTCAATAAAAACGAAACAATTATTTTTTGGGAAAAATCCTCGAACAGGTCGATTTTTAATTTAAAAAATACATATCTTAGCGTAAAATGCGATTTTCAAATGTCATTTGTTTTCGAGTAATGACGTCATCGATTTTTATTTTTAATGGCAATGCCATCCAATAAGGATTTTCCCGGCTCCAATATCTGCAAGTTTGACGGTTTACTGTACCATTCAGACAAAATATGGCCTCATCTGAAAAAAGTATTTGCCGGTGTAAATTTCTATTTACTTGACATAAATCCATTAGAATTTCGCAAAAGTGTAAGCGGCGATCGGGATCATCTTCATTGAGTTCCTGCACAAGTTGAATTTTGTAGGGATGATATTTTTCCTTCCTCAAGATACGTAGCACTGTGCTCTGAGTAGTGTCATTGTTTAATGCAACCAATCGTGAAGAATTATGAGGATTATCCACCATACTTATCAAAATGTTCTGTTTCTGATTTTCATTAATGCTTGGACGTCCAGGTTTTGGAATATTTACAACATTGCCAGTTTCTCTAAATTCTCTACCTTACTGACTGTTGATTGGCTGATAGGCGATCTGGATATTTTTCATTAAATAAATCGCAAACTTCCTGCTGAATTCTAGTCGTATTCCCGCATCCGATAAGAATGAAAATTTCAATTCTTTGAGTAACAGTTAAATGTGCCATAATACTTTAAATTGAATAATAATTTCTATGTCGCTTACAATACTTATTAGAAAGTCGGTGTGACAATGACACTTTGCAAAGATTTTCACCTACGTGATCCATAAAAGAACTATGGAATTCGAAAAACTAAACTAGATAACGTTTTTGCTCTATTTTAATTGATTTACGTTTTCTAACATTCAGTCATTTACTCGAAAACTTTCCTATGTAAGAGGGCAAAATTTTAGTACTGTCTGATAGAGAATTAAACGATCTTTCAGAATCAAGGAAAAAAATATGGTGTTACCATTAAAAAAAAATCGATGACGTCATTACTCGAAAACAAATGACATTTGAAAATCGCATTTTACGCTGAAATATGTATTTTTTAAATTAAAAATCGACCTGTTCGAGGATTTTTCCCAAAAAATTGTTGTAATTGTTTCGTTTTTATTGAATTTATTCCATACTTTTGGCACACACTGTATATAGATAACTGTACATGAATTGTTTTTCATAATTTGCAAAGTAGTATTTGTAATTATAATGAAATTACGAAATGTGGATATTGTAAAGGAAGCAATTTATAAAAGCTTTATATCTATTATATTTAAATATATTTTCTCCTTTTACATATATCTAAAGCTTTGCTGATAGTCTTTCATTTTACCTTCCATTCCTGCTCTCAAATGCAGACTATTAATTATATTTAACAATAAATATTTTATACGTACAAACGAAAACAATATTCCCTGAACAAATTGCGTTTGACATCAAAGCAAATTTTTTCTTTTAGTTTGAATTAACACGTTGCTATTAAATATCCAGGATGCAACAGAAATGTTTAAAATGCGCAAAACGTACAGAGATAATTGGTCTCATTAATTAAAAGGATTTTCGTCCTGCTTTGTATAAATGAACAATTTCACGCTTCTGATCCAACAGCAATGCACATTCATTAATTCTTCTTTTATTTTCAAACCACATTTTCATTGTTCCTGTACTTTAATCCCGCTTGCATATAAATAATTACTATAGATATTCGATTTGCTTTCGAGACCTTATTAAGATTGCATATATGTACCAAACGACTGAACATGCAAGAGCGCGAACATTTGTTGCTGTACCGACACCTCGTAGATCATCATAATAGAGCGCAAACGAGCAACATTTCGCTCGCTCAAAGATCCGCCCATACTACGTCACCATTGTGGAAAAAATTGCTTCTTGCTCGCTCATTCGGTATGGACCCAGCTTAACAGCGCGAGAACGAGCAGTATTCGGTCGCTCGAATATAGGTTCACATAACGTCATTTGAGTCAATAGGTACTTGTTTTCATTTTACAGTCTTGGTTAACCTAACATAATGTTACCTAACTAACTGGTTTTTTTTTTGTTTCTTATTTTGAGATTAGCTATACCGAAAATCTCAACTTTTGACACATTTTGCAAAACAGTAAAACAGTACTAATATTATTGCTACTTCCATTAGTATGCGGTGTTAATAAGTTTGTTTTTAATTTCTGACAATCTACCATGACCGTTTCATGATGAAAAGTGATATGATGATAGTTGACAAAATTCGTTACAAGCAAATATTTTCCCACCATTAAATAAATTGTGCAAATATTCATCCAGAAGGACAAAAGGCTTTACAATACTTTGCGCTATTATATACACATTATTTACTATTGATTACTAACACTGTCATTATAATGGTCACACATTAACACTTATTATGTCACATCCTACAGCCTTCCATATGGCTTTCATGTATTCATGTTTAGTCAATATTTAATATATTCTTCGATCCAAATTCCAACTTTTTAATATTCATTCGTCTTTTTCTATCAGTATATTATTTTCGATTTCATTTTAATATAATTCATATGTTACGAATAATTCGCAAAAGCACCCTTGTATACCGAGTGTCTCATAATTAGCTGCCAACCCTGAACAGGCCAATTCTATGATCAAAACTAAGTAAAAAAGTTCATATGAACATGGGTCCGGAAATGCTTCCTAAGGGCACAGGGACCCACAGGGAGGAATGGAAATCATTTTTTTGCAATATCTCTCAACCGCGTTGTGAAAAATGAATGAAATTTGGTATACACAGCTAAATTTTGATAAGTAATTTGATAGACTAATCCATTTATTTCCGCAAGGTCCATTGTGGTGGGTACGAGGGGGGCCTTGGTATTTTGCGTGTGTAACTTTTTCATCTTTGACTTATTGACAAATTGGACAGCAAATTCCATTTTCCCGAACGTTGAAAAGGTACTCTTGTTTCAAATTGTTATCTTTAACGGTTTCTGAGAAAATTGCTCTTGAATTAATCCCACTTTGGTCAATTTCATAGTAATTTAAACAAAATTATCAAGGTATTCTTATGTCAAAGTATTGGCAACCCGATTGCCAATTTAATAGTTCTAAGCGAAAAAAATGGAAGAACTTACGGGACAAAAGTTAGTTGATATGATATTTATATATGGCTTTTGCGATGGTAATGCTGCAGCGACAGAACACGAGTACGGGAGCAAATTCCATTTTCCCGAACTATTTTACGTTAAAAAGGTACTCTTGTTTCAAATTATTATCTTCAACGGTTTCTGAGAAAATCGCTCTTGAATTAATCCCACTTTGGTCAATTTCATAGTAATTTAAACAAGAAATAATAATAATAATTTAATACGTAATCAGTAATACACATTATTGATGTAGAACAATTATGATATGATGATTTGTTTATGGCTTTTGCGATGGTAATGCTGCGCGGCAGAACGCGAGTACGGCAGAAGGTTTCCAAACAGAAGGCTGACATCAAGGACGACATTCCTCACTGTATTCCGTAATTTAGCTGCAACCGTCACATTTCGAAGGGATTATAAGATGGAAACTTAATTTTGATAACAGACAACAAGCTATTTTAAACTGTTCAAAAAACCATCCACCTTCTCTGATACAAAGTCTTGCCCTACGTGTAACACTTCACGAAGCTATTAAGATGCTAAAACGGTTTTGACAAATTTCATTAGCTGCATCATTGTTATGCTGCAGCAATTCCTCACGGGTATCGATTTCAGTGGCGTAAACTTTTTGATTTAGATATCCCCACAAAAACAAGTCCAGCGGGGTTAGGTCGGGAGAACGCGGCGGCCAAGCTACCGGTCCGTGCCTCCCTATCCACCGTCCAGCGAAATTTTCGTTTAGGAAATTTAGAACATTGCGACCACTATGTGCCGGGGGTATCGTGTTGATAAAACATGTTACGCCGTAAATTTAGAGGCAGATCATTGAGAATTTGGGAAGATTTTCTTGAAGTAAGTTTAAATAAAGATTTGAATTGAGACATTGTGGAATTTCAATAGGTCCAATCAGAGTGTCGTGAATTATTCCCGCCCATAAATTTATGGAAAACAGTTGCTGGACATGTGGGTTCTCTTCTTCCCAATAATGAGAATTATGAAAATTTAATTTTCAATTTCGGGTAAAAGTAGCTTCGTCACACCACAAAATTTTTGAAGCTTGCTCGTTGTCCAGCGACAAAATCCAGCGACAAAATTGCATACGTGGCGCAAAATCTTCTGGTACCAAGCCAGTGATAGGCATGTACACGTCGATAGTGATAGGCATGTAGAACTGGTCGCTTTAATATTCTTCCAACCTGAAATGTTAATAGCACATCTAATCAATTCTGTTAAGGAAATCTTTAAGATATGTAGTACCGTTGGCCGAGGAACATTTATTTGCCTTGAAATGTTCCGTATGCTAGTCGTAGGATCTTGTTCAATAGCGTCAAGGACCTCCGGTTCCCTATTAATCCTGGGAAGTCCTTGATCAGGTGCCTTTCGAAAAGTGACGGTTGCAGCTAAGTTGCGGAATATCGTAGGGAATGCCCTCCTTGATGGCAGCCTTCGGTTTGGAAACCTTCTCCCATACTCGCGTTCTGCCGCTGCAGCATTACCATCGCAAAAGCCAGGTACAAAAAGAAGCATTAAAAGAGATACAATAATCGAAATACATACAAGAAAAAAAAATAAGAAAACAAAACTGCTACAAAACAACAACTATACAGTTTACAACAAGTATATCAAGAAAAATAAAACGTTCTCAACTCATTTACGCTGCAATTAAAAATATCAACAAAACTAGTATTACAGCCGTTACAAATTATGTGTAGTGGAAAATACTTCAGTATATTCGTTCGAGGCGTCTGCAAATAAAAAGTTGAATTTGCTCTCGAGTTAAATCTAGGGACAGAAAAATGTAAGTTTGTCAATATTTGCTGACAGTCGGTCTTATTATGTAAATTATTGAAAAGGAATATTTGGGAAAAATATTTTCGTCTGGTTTCAAGACTAGCAAGTGAATGTCTACTGAGGAGGTTCTCATGTGGATAACCAATGTGTGGATAGTAACCGTCTGATTTGAAACTTAAAAATTTTAGGAATCGACGCTGAATCTTATTAATTTGAGCCATGCTGTGTGGGAACCATACAAGTGACGCATATTCCAGTTTTGACCTAACAAAACTGAAATAAAGTAACCTCACGACTTTTAAATTTGTAAAATCGCGACAATTACGAACTATAAAACCGTATGCTCTATTTGCCTCGGAAACAACAGCATCTACGTGGTCATTGAACTATAGTTTCTCATCAAACACAACGCCAAGATCACGAAACGTTTTTGGTCTTGACAGAATATTACCATCGATACTGTAATCAAATACAACTATTAAATTGGCAATCGGGTTGACAATACTTTGACATAAGAATACCTTGATAATTTTGTTTAAATTACTATGAAATTGACCAAAGTGGGATTAATTCAAAGAAAGAGAAACCGTTAAAGATAACGATTTGAAACAAGAGTACCTTTTCAACGTAAAACAGTTCGGGAAAACGGAATTTGCTATCCAATTCGTTAAAATGTCAAAGATCAAAAAGTTACACACGCAAAATACCAAGGGTATTGGGTTCACCCACCCCAATGGACCTTGCGAAAATAAATGGATTAGTCCATCAAATTGCTTATCAAAATTTAGCTGTGTATACCAAATTTCATTCATTTATCACAACGCGATTGAGAGATATTGCAAAAAAATTATTTCCATTCCTCCTTCTTTAATGGGTCCCTGTGCCCTTAAGAAGCATTTCCGGACCCATGTTCATATGAACTTTTTTACTTAGTTTCGATCATAGAATCGGCCTGTTCAGGATTGGCAGCTAATTATGAGACACCCTGTATATTCTAGGCAAAGTTTCATCTTGTAGGATATAGAAATCCAATATTTTTTTGTCGAAAAATCATTTTAAAAATACCATCTTCCTTCCGAGAGTTTCCATTATTTTTGCAGTTGTACTTCTTTATGTCTTTTTTATTTGCACTATACATATATGCTTCTCACGTACATTTTTGTTAATGAAATACATATTTAAACATCACTTACACTCATATTTTAACCTTGCGGCCTAAACTGTTCAGAGATGTAATTATTCGATATTCCTCACTTGTAAAGCTTAAATTATTCTTAAGAACACAACATTATTAATAAATTAATTACATTCATAATTAAATTAGCGGAAAGATATACCCAAAATTTTGCCCGCATGAAAGATATACCCGCCCATAATAGCGCTGGAAATGGAACAGGTGGATCCGTCATTTCGTCACAACCAATAGAAGACTAACTTCTTCTATCTGGAGCATGAGTATTTGCTGCAGCAGAAGTTGTATAATCGGGTATGCATTAAAGAGATGTGCGGTACATGATGTTATATGAAAAATATAGAGGCTGTATATATGCTTGGGTACAGGTTGTTTGTTTTTCTCATTATCTGTCGTGTCAAGTCTACTCAATTTCTGGCTTAAGTTAATATTTTGGTTAAGTTTTTAAATTATAAGGTTATTCTGGTCAACTGTCACTATCTGGATTGATCCTGTAGGTAACAAAACTTATACTAATAAAATTTGAGTATAGACATAATCTGAAGATTTAAAAGTAAACAAATGATTTTCAGTTAAAGTTATTTTAAAAACCTGAAATTTGACTAAGCAAAAATTTGTAAACGGAGCTAGTGACAATAACAATTCATTAGATCATTAGATATATAGAAACACGTTTATATAACCAATGAACAAACCAATATCAGTGTTATCAACTGTGGCAATAAAAATTAGCGGCACATAAAATATGTAGATAGCGGCATGTTCAATAATTTTGTAATAAATAACAGCTTAATAGAAGATATGATGATGATGTGAGTTTAATATACACTATACCTTGGTGGTCAGTGAATCACGCATTAGATCAGAATTGGCAGAACTTCGCTATTTCGTGGAAAACTGTATCTCTGACTTGATGAAATAGGTATAGAACATTTGTTTGCATTTAGCGGTAATTGCAAGTCCTAACATCATTTACACGAAGAGTCTTAACCGCGGTTCTTAACCTTTTGTTATCGCGGACCTCTTTTCAATATTTTTTTGTTCTTACGGACCCCAGTTCCCTACTTAGATATAAATCCCAATTTTATAGGGTATGAAATAGTAATTCTAATGGGGTGACGGATGAATAAACAAGCTTTAATAGGTTTGATTTAACATCTGTAACCTGTAACATGAACTATGATGCCAGGTGGTTAAAACTAAAAAATTTCTGTTTTTATTATTTAAATAAAAGAGGATTAATACCAATATCAAAATGCATCAATACCTTTATAGTTCTCATTGGTAGTTCTAAAAAATCCTTTTTTAAGTCCAAGTCCAAGTCCAAGAGTTTGGAAATGTTGATTTCTATACCTATAGTTTTAAAGCAGCATTCGGATATATTTCTGAGATTTTCTTCTTCTACAGCTGCGAGTTGTTATAGTTCATAATATGCTGCAGAGCAGTAGTCTACCTTGAAAAAATAAACAATATTCACTAATATTATTAAAAATGTACTGAAACAGTTCCTTTCTAAAGGATTCGTCAAAAACCACAAATGAGTAAATCCACTACAGTGCAATTTTAGAATCAATGCCTGTAGTTAATCAATATCAGCGACTGTCAGAACCAGAACGTACGGAACATAACTAGTAGGGTATTTTCACCGGTTCTGAGTCTCCCCCCACCACTTTCCTCTTTGAAATGACCTTTGCGGTAACGTATTTGATGACCTTCAATGACATTGAAGGTCACATCAGTTGGTAAATTTTATTTGACCTCTACCGATTGGAGGTCATATCAGTTGGTAACTTTTATTTTGACCCTCCATCAATTGAAGGTTACATCAGTTGGTAAGTTTTATTTGAACTTGAAAAAACCTTGCTCGATGTTGTAATACTAGAGTCTACAGCGCATGCTCAACTCCTATCTCATCATGAATATAAAGGAATGAGTAGGTAGATAGAAAACTCATTTGTGAATAACGTGTTGACCGAGAGTAACATAAAATAAAAAAAAAAGATGTATTTATGCAATGTGTGTGGTAAAAGTTTTACACGCAGTGATAATTTGCGTCGTCATGAAAGGCAGTCTTGTACGCCCATAAGTGTAGATGAACCTGAGTCAAAACGGGTTAAATTAGATCATGATGGTCAATCGCCCGAAATTGTAACAGTTAAATGTTGTAATAAGGATATACCCCGCACTCAAATACATGCACATCGTAGGACATTGGAACATAGAACAATGTCATGTACTCCTAAATCTGATGGTGTACAAATTATTAATACAGCATTTAAGTGTAGAATAATAAGCTACAGAGTTCATAGTGAAGAGAAACTTACAGACTTTGATGAATTTTTCAATCGAGTGAAACCTAAAATAATAAGTTTGCTGGAGGATGTCATAAGGGTCCATAAATCCATAAAAGTGAATATGGAAACTTTTGCCAATTTTATATTGCAAACTCGCGAGACCTCAGATGTGAAAGCATTTAATAGTTGCAATAGAACTCTCGACGAGTCTGTGGACTTGGATGATGTTTACCAGGAATTTGTAGATACGATGAAATCTCAAACATCTGAATTTGAGGAGAAAGATTCTGGTAAGTAAATCTTATTAGAGGAGAAATGAATTTTCTTTATTCATATAAAAAATATTGTTACAGGTTGGGCCATCGAGGAAATATTGTATATGGAGGTAAATGTGAATAAAAATAGTCCTCTGTGCGGCTCCTCTTATATAAAATTGCCGAAGTTTGTGGAAAATAAGAAAGCGGTAGTAAATATAAAGAATCAGGATGAGTGTTGCTTTGCATGGGCAATAACTGCAGCCTTATATCCACCGAGAGGTCCAGTGCATGAGATGTCATCATATCCACATTTTTCTTCCGTTTTAAATTTGGTAGGTATGGAATTTCCAGTTAAATTAAAGGATATTTCAAAATTCGAATCAATGAACGATATATCTGTTAACGTATACGGTTTGGAAAGTGCATTTGAAAAGAATAAGTTAAAATACGAAATCGTTGGACCTTTGCGTTATGCATCAAAAAAATTGAGGTATCATGTGAATCTGTTATTTATTACTAAGGAGTGTAGCCAAAATCATCATTGTGTTAAGGAATGTGCAATAAGCCATTATTGCTGGATTAAGGATTTGTCGAGGTTGGTTTCTAATCAGATTTCTAATAATGAACATAAGAAGTTTTTTTGTGATGGTTGTATGTCTTACTTTGGTTCTGAAACTTTGCTTTTACAACATCAAAAGCGAGACTGCAATCATATTTATACCACTGTACCTAGTTTAGAATTGCGTGTCGATAAGTTTGGAAAAAGTGTTCCTGAAAACATATTAAAATTTGAAAATATTGAAAAACAGTTGAAGGTGCCATTTGTAGTATATGCCGACTTTGAATCTATATTGAAACCTATGGATACATGTGAACCCAACCCCGAAAAATCATATACATGTAAGACTTTCAGCCATGAGCCATATTCATTTGCGTATTTGATAAAGTGTTCTTTCGATGACTCTCT
The DNA here is from genome assembly GCA_037114965.1 of Monochamus alternatus. Lineage (NCBI taxonomy): Eukaryota > Metazoa > Arthropoda > Insecta > Coleoptera > Cerambycidae > Monochamus > Monochamus alternatus. The sequence goes on along the minus strand of CM073427.1, from coordinate 43,815,101 downwards.
CTCAAAATTAGTTTTTTACAGGGGGGATAATGTGGCAAAGGAATTTGTACAGCGTTTAGAGGGAGATTTAAGGGAAATTTATAATAATTATTTGAAAAACATAGTTCCAATGACCCCCTTATCTGAGGATGAGGAGCGTGACTTTGAAAATGCTGTTGTTTGCAGTATATGTGAAAAACCGTTTGAAAGGTTTCATGTTAAAGTTAGGGATCACTGTCATCTAACCGGGAAAAAGAGACAAGGAGCCGCTCACATGGGTTGCAATCTAAATTATAAAATATCGAACTTTATTCCAATTATATTACATAACATGTCGGGGTACGATGCTCATTTGTTCGTGCGTGAATTGTGCTCAAATAAGGATAAAATTGACGTGATAGCCCAAAGTAAAGAAAAATACATTTCATTTACAAAACACCTTTATATGCATGATTATGTTGGAAGTGATGGTAAAGTAAAGAAAAGTTTTCTAAAGATGAGATTTATCGACAGTTTCAAATTTTTATCCACATCTTTAGAAAATTTATCTGCAACTTTGAATGAAACTCAATTCGAAGAAACCCTTAAATACTTTCCAGATAAGGAACATTTCAACCTAATAAGGCAAAAAGGTGTTTTTCCATATAGTTATTTGACGAGCTTAGACAAACTGAATACCCCATATTTACCGTGCAAAGAAGAATTTTACGATAAATTAAATGAAGAACATATATCAGATAAGGAATATGCAAGGGCACGAAAAACTTGGGAAACGTTTAATTGTAGAAATTTGGGTGAATATTCCGACATTTATTTAAAATCAGACGTGTTCATATTATGCGATGTATTTGAAAACTTTCGAAAAATCTCCCTGAATACATATAAGTTAGATCCTGCACAATATTATACGGCTCCCGGACTTGCATGGGATGCCATGTTGAGATTAACAAAAATAGAATTGGAACTTTTGACGGACGCTACAATGATACAGTTCTTCAAGAAGGGTATACGCGGTGGAATAAGTCAATGTTCTGGAAGGAAACATGTTGCTAATAATATATACCTTCCAAATTATAATCCAAGTGAACCTTCATCGTTTATTACATATTTGGATGCCACGAATCTCTACGGACACAGCATGTCGCAATATTTACCAACGGGTGGATTTTCGTGGCTAACAGAAGATGAAATTTCAAATTTTAACGTTATGGACATTCCCGATGAAGGAGTTTACGGTTATGCGTTGGAAGTGGATATAGAATATTCTAAATTTTTACATGACATACACTCGGATTTACCCTTTTTAGCGGAGAATATAATACCACCCGGAGCTAAATCAAAAGTTCCAAAATTGATTCCAAATTTAAATAATAAATATAATTATATCATACACTTTAGAAATTTAAAACAAGCAGTGATAAATGGTTTGAAGGTAACAAAAATACATCGCATAATTAAATTTAATCAAACTCCTTGGCTGAAAGTTTACATCGATCTTAACACTAAAATGAGAAATGCTGCTTCAAATAAATTCGAAAAAGACTTTTATAAACTCATGAACAATGCCGTTTATGGGAAAACAATGGAAAATATTGACAATAGAAAAGATATCAAATTGATAACTCATTGGGAAAAAGTTCAAAAGTCGTTTGGCGCAAACACATTAATCGCTCGACCAAATTTTAAATCGTGTACTATATTTTCAGAAGACTTCGTGGCCATACATATGGGTAAATTAAAAGTTCATTATAACAAACCTCTCTACCTAGGCTTTTCTATTTTGGAACTATCTAAAACCGTGTTATATTCTTTTTTCTATAACACCATAAAAAGTAATTTTGGTGATAAAGCTTCACTATTGTATACGGATACAGACTCCTTAATTATTAAAATTTACACTGATGATTTTTATAATTTTATGAAATCAAATATTGATTGTTTCGATACATCTAATTATAAACAAGATAATAAGTTTGGTATTCCCGTATCTGATTCAATATTGGGTAATTTCAAGGATGAATTTCCTTCAGATCCAATAATGGAATTTTATGGTACCGGTGCTAAAGCTTATTATGTGAAATCCGTGAGTAATGAATTAAAAAAAGCTAAAGGGGTAAAGAAATCTGTTATAAAGAATCAGTTGACCATTAATGATTATAAGAAAATCGTAGATCAAGGTGGTTTAATTTTTAGAAAAATGAACTCTTTCCGAAGCGAGTTACATGACATTTATACAGAATTAAAAAACAAAGTAGCTCTTTCTCATTATGATGATAAGCGTTTCATTATTCCCAACACTGTATTAACATTACCCTGGGGTCACGATGATATTAGATACTACCAAACCGAATACGATAAAAATTTCGATTGGTTCGTAAACGTTATAAGTCAAACGGTTGGAATAGATGGAGACAATAATTTAAAATTATTAATTCAGGCTCTAGAAGAAATAATTGAATAACTGGAAATTTTATATCTAAACAATAGTATAAGTATACAAAGTATTGTACTAATTGTAACTTGTTTGTATATTTGTTAACCTGAAAAAAAAATAAAGAATAATATTCGTCCATTATGAATTGTTGTATATTTATTTCTATTTTATTTACCCACAATTTTATTTAGGAGTTAATAGTATCACAAAACCTCATTTCTTCCGCATATACAATTTATATTTATAAAATGTGTTGGTATTATTTATTTAATTTTCATATAATACTGTCTATTGAATTTACTTTTAGAATAAAAACTCTCAACCATTCTTCCTAAAATAAAGCATGTCAAAAATTAAAGAGAAATTACATGAAAATCAACATTAAGAATCTTAACATAATTATTTGAGAATTTTTAATATATAGCAACATATCAGATTTAATATACTTTTCAACACTACGCCACAGAGTTTATGTTTTATTCTTGATTGTTCCGAAAAATTCTCGAATATTCAATCCGCCCATCCAGTGAAATATGAACACTGGAGTGATGAGTCATTTATTTTATTTGTTCTCGAAAAATCTGCTGAGAAGGTATTCACCAACATTCTAGAACATCATCGACTCAGTTAAGCATGAGCAGTGTAATAGGTAGCGGTAGATAATCATTTATTCTTGCCTGCTTTCTCTCTCGAAAATTCGATAACAGGAACAAGTTCTGGTATATTCTACAGTATTACAGAATAGGCGGTGGTAGGAGGTGGTGGGAGGGTTCACAGAGTATAAAATGGAGCCGTCCTCACGAGGAGTCAACCAGTCTTTCTGTGTAGTTCAAAGTGAAGACATCGGTGAAAAAGTAAAGTGAAAAGTGAAAAAAATGGGCAGAACAAGTACGGTACCAAGGAAAACTCCTACGAGTTCTAAGAAGAAGGTGGTTAGTGTAGGCAAACCAATGCCTCAGATGACACCTGAAGAGCGTCGTCATTTTCAACGCCACAGTGCCAACCCAAGGTCCAACCCAGGCTATTATACTACGCCGAACGTTCTAGATGACCTGCCAGTGATCCCCGCAGACGATATTTTGGCTAGGGCGTTATCAGAAATTCGCGGGGATCTCCCAAATATTGTGTTATCGCCAATAAGTGACAATGAAGATGATGTGTTTCGACCAAAGTCCCCGCTGCCGAAGGTAAAAAAAATAAATAAACATCAAAGGGTTGAAACTTCCAGAAAATCCTCTGGGAAAGGGAAGTCTTCTGAATTGTGGCATATGTTGCAACAACCAGTACCATCAAAAACATCTACAAGCACCGCCAAAAAGGAAGCCGCACAAATGATAATTGAAACCCGAACGGTAGTGGTACCGCAAGAAATAACGGCACCACACACTATATCGCGAGCTCCAGTTGAAGAAGTTCCTCGGGTATCACAGGAAGCTCCTCAGGAACAGATTCCACCAATTGTGCCCATGGAACTGCAACCAGCACCGGAACCTCAGAGGATGGAAATGGTGGCACCGTCAACGACCACAGCATCTGACGAGGACGATATCCAGTGCTCACAGGTTGGTGAAACAGATGCCATTTCTGCCTTTCTAAAATTCTGGGCAAAACTGAATAGAAGAGAGGCAGAAAGTGATCGAGAAGTTCGGGAGCTGGAGAACAAACTCATCGAAAAAGAGGGGCAGTTGCGGGTGTTACAAGAAGAAATACAGAATTTGCGGCGGGACATTGATGAAAAGAAACGCAAGAAAAGTGAAAGTGAGAGAACGTTAAGACAATTGAGTGAGAGGATGGGTGTTAGAAGGTTGAATGAATAGTAGATTTAGATATAAATATATGTAATATTTAGATATTGTAAATATATATAATCCCGTGTAAATAATAAATTTTTCTAATCATATATATGTTGTTTAAATATATTGTAGATAATAAAAATTAAAAAAAAATACTGGTATGAAAATGTGGGTACATAAACCTTTAAAATACATAAGTTTCATAAACAAATTTTAAAAAATTAAGTGTTTACATTTAAATTTAATTAATGAGAAAAATAATAGCATATTTAAATCTTTAAAAACTATCTAATATAAAACTAAAAACTTATGAAATATTATATGAAACTTAGCGTTTTTGTTCACAGTTTGGGATATAATCCCATGTAAATATACATCCTATATTTGAAATAAATTTTTATAATCATTTATATGTTGTTTAAATATATTGTAGATAACATAAATTTTAAATTAAAAAAATATTGGTGTGAAAATGTGGGTAATATAAACTTTTAAAATACATAAGTTTTGTAAAAAATAGGTGTTTACATTTTAATTCAATTACTGAGAAAAAATAATAGTATATTTCAATCTTTAAAAAAATATCTAATAAAACTAAAGACTTAAGAAATATTATATGAAACTTAACGTTTTTGTTCTCAGTTCGGTTACTTTTCACAATCACGTCACTTTTGACTTTACCAATAATAAAACATCTCCAGATTGTACTTTCATTAAGGGGGCGGGAGAAAAAGAAAAGAAGGGAAAGGAAGAGAAGGAAAAAAGGGGAAAGGGAGGGGAGAAAAAGGGGGGGGGGAAAAGGGGGGAAAGAGAAGAAAAAAAAAGGAGAGCTGGCCGCCAATAGCGGCCAGTTCTCGCGTGGGGGCGGCGATGGGGGCGGGGGGGATGGGGGCGGCGGCTGGGGGGCGGGAGGCCGAAGGCCGACCCGCGAACGAGCGAGCGAAGCGAGCGAGTGAGCCCGCCCACCAGCCGCCGCCCACCTCCCCCCCGCCCCCATCGCCGCCCCCACGCACTCATATTGGGGGCGGCGCCGCAGGCGCCGCCCCCCAAGTCAACTCCTTGCAGGCACCGCCGGCCGCAGGCCGGCATTTTGAAATTATCGGAGTGATAATTAAAGAGGCAGCGGCGGCGCCGCAGGCGCCGTCCCCTAGCAAATCTTCCGCAAAAGCCGCCGGCCTTCGGCCGGCGCGTTCGGAATGGTGAGACGGAATGCAGCCGGTCGAAGGCCGGCACGTTGGAATAATCGAAGTGACAACTAAAGGTCACCCCTACGTTGACCAATACCATAAAATGATCGGACGGCAGAACCACTGGATAAATAAAAAGTTTTGTGAAAATTACCTACGCATCAGTAGTTTGTTAGAACTTTATGGTTTGGATACATATCAATATCAAACAAAATCTAATATTAGTTGCAATAAGTTTAATTTCAAATTTATTACAACAGAGTAATAATTAAATAAATACACATATCACATTTTTTATTTACAATAAATTAAACCATCTTCAAAATTAAAAATATTTTAAGCAGTGTTCAAAATCAGAGAAAAAAGTGTACAACATTTTGTTTTATTTCTTTTGTGTTAGTACATAAAAATTAAACATTTGTGAAATATTTCTCAGCATTTAATAACTAGTGGTACAGATATTAATTTTTTAATTTATATTTAAATATACTATATAATACGCATAAATAATTACTTATAAAATATTTTAATGCATTTCTTCCTCCATCTCATCATCACTCCGCACTTCAGGATCGTTGCCGATATCCCGCTCTACATCTCCAAACACCTGAGCTAGATTATTCAACCACTCTTCTAAGTGACCTAATCGAATAAAAAATTATTTTAAGAACTACATCCAATTGTTGCAACTTTCTTACCATCTAGCAGATCCATACTTAAATTGTCCGGTGTTGAATCTCCGGACGATGTGGTAGAATCAGGCAGCGGGTTCTCCTCCTCATTTTCATCACCATATATACTGATGGTGCTGTCACTCCACGACGGAGAAGATGGCCTAACGGGTGAGTGAAACGGGAATGTGGTGGAGTCAGCCTCAGCAATTTCTACCTCTGGTGCTGTTCTACTCTCCATGTTTCTTCTTTGTTTTGTTGCGAGATACTGACTTGAATATTTGAGATTCTTATTTATATGTTCTAGTCAAGTGGAGAGGGTAAATATGTACGTTATTTAATGATTATACATATATTTACTTTTGTTTAAGTAGACTAGATTGTATCCAATTATCAAGATCAACACAGTTTTGCAAACTACACACACATTTATTAATGCAATGATATAAACAATATGGAATAGTTTTATTAAATATTGGAGGTGATTCAACCACTTCATCGCAATTTAAGTTCTCAACGTTTATTATATCCTGATGAGATATAGGTTGTATGTCATTTAATTTCTGTCGGAGAAATGTTTCTTTCTGATGTCCTTTTACATATACTATTCTTATGTTACAATCCACTATATGTTTATATAATATATCATTCAACATTTCATAATTTACATAGCCATCATCATATTTTAATCCATGATGAAACCATTTTAAATATGTGGCTTGTCTTTTTAATTTGATATCTAATGAACTGTATGGAACTTCTGGTTTTAACAGATAATGACCAACGCATTTGTCACTAATAAATGTAATCTCCTTTGGAGAAAATTCGGGTATATTATAACCTTGTAAGTCAACCACAATAAACTTCATTTTAAATCCTACGACACTGTACTTTCCACTTTGATGGTTTAGATACAATTGAAAGTAATGTAACACTTGTGTTTCCTTATATTTATAAAAAAAAGTATTATGGGACACTATATATATATATATATATATATATATATATATATATATATATATATATATATATTGAAAGAAAAATTATAGTTTCAATTCATCTATTTATTTAATATTTACAATGTTAAACTATATATATATTACTATAAGTAAATACTTACATTATCTAAAAACTATAACTTACAACTAATCGCTAAAATTATTCAGTTTTTGTCTTTTTCACTTTTCACATAATTGCAGATGACACAAGTCCTTGTTAACCGCACTTGTTCTAGAGGTAGCCGACATGATGAACAGTAAAGCGAACATTCTTCATATTTCGACGTTGTGTGGCAATCATAATGCGTATGTTCATATTCTTCCACACCCGAAAGCCGCACCAACTCCATATAGCACCTGTGGCAAAATTTGTAATCCGTCTCCGGGTCTGTGCTAACGAGTACCATAGAATATGTGTAGCAGTACTGTTGGTTTTTATTAACAACGTCGCCGTTCCGAACTTCATGGGACCTCATCAATATTTGATCGGGCTCATCGGAGCAATCTTCGACGATGCCCTCGTCCACATATTCAGCTACCTACATAAAAATATTTCATATATTGTTGTTATATTTTAAAAAATATATATTTACCTCTTCTTCGTCATCTGCAGCTTCAACGACCTCTTCATTGGCCGCATCACCCTCATCCACCTCACCTTCATCGTTCTGCTCGTGTTCATTTACTTCATCCACATTATCTTGAAGAAGTTCGCCATCTGCATCTTCAACCACCTGACCTTCATCATCATTTACTTGGTCCACATTATCCACATTATCTTCTTCGATAAGTGGTATACCCCAGGCTTCCTGTTTCACAAAATTTCACAAAATTAGTTTATCAATAAAAAAGACATTTAATAATATTTACCTCCTGCTCCATAGCAGCTAGCTCATCTAAGAGATCCCAATTAACAAACCCTAAACGAGCCATTATAACTGATTTTTACAAGTACGCAAGTTTCAGTAAAAAGCTGTAGACAACAACTAATCTCTATCCTACCTCCTCTCGGGTTATATAGCGTTTCAGTTGTGACGTCACAGATCACATCATGATGTCAAGGTCATCTAGAATATTTCTCAATCGTATGGAATGTTTAGAAGTCACATGAAGGTTATGCATATATAACTATAAGGGTTTGTGGATTTAGGAGGAGTTCATTCTTTTTTAGACATCTCAAATAGTGAACAAGTATTTAAAAAAAATGCCATTTCCAAAAGAATGGGACTCAAAGGTGAAAGTGCAAGTGATTCCTTTTAAAGTGATGAATTTGTATACATGCCACAATTGTTATTGTATGGTACACAAAAAACTTATTAATGATTGTACAGGACTTTGTAATGAATGTTCAAAAGAAAATCGAGTAACCGTAAAAACAGTGGAAACGGATAAATGCAATAAATGTCAGAAATTGAAATACACCAATTTTGGAATTGTTAGGAACCGTTGTGAAAGCTGCAGCATTGAAGATCATCCCCTGAAGGAACGGTGTGGTATATGTATGGTATATAAAGAAGATTGTTGGAACAGAGTCTGCGCTGCTGACAGAGAGGATACATTTTTATGCGAACAAACAGGACATTTATTCGCTAATAAAAATAAACATTTCAAACGTTGCTTTTGCTTAACAAATCATCAACAAATATTGCGAAATGAATTGTTTGACAGATAAAACACTATAATTGTATATAATAAAAATATTTTGTTTAAGCTAGTCTCTTTTTTTACTATTGTCCTCTCAAATTAATTTTATAAAAATATAAATGACAAGCATTTTGTTTCTTTTATCATTTACTACTATCCTCAAATTCCTATTTTATGTAAGTACAAAAAAAAATAAAACACATCAAATATACTCATACGTTTATTATTATCATATGACACACATTTTATTACAATCATTTTATACAATATACATATATAGTTACATTTTATCAACATTAAATATCTCCATTGGTTTGTTGAAATGATTAAAACATTGTCCAGTTGTCATTTTAAATGATATACCATTATTATTCACTTTTAGACCAAGTCTGTTTTATTGATCCACGAATTTTGGGATGCGGGAAGACCAAGCCACTTACAAAATAATCTATCACCCTTCCTCTTCAAAATTTTCTCCACCAAATATACTTCCGGAAACTTTGTTTTCTGTAATTCCCACTCATAAAAACATCCTTTGATTGGCTGGCCATACATATCTTCTATCATGTATGTTGTCGGATTTGTTACGTTTATTTTTACAACTTTAAACAGTTCAGTAGAATAATTTGCTGTATATCCCTTCTCGAACACGTTTTTGTATTTGCTTATACGTACTATATCCCCTATATTGAATTTTTGCTTCAAAGCAACTTTTGGATAATTATAAACGTTTAATACAGTTGTTCGTTTTACATCGATAGGTTTCATTCTTGTAGTACGATGAACTCTGTTGTTATATGAATTTATAATCTTAGGTAATATATCAATCCACTTATAATTACCTCTAGCAGAAAACTCTTTATATATCCAATTTTTCAAAGTTCTAATTACACGTTCTACAATTGCTGCTTTTTTTGTACTAAATGTGGAATAATGATTTATGTTGTACTGACGCATTAGTTTTGAGAACTCTTGATTGTAAAACTCGAGCCCTTGATCGCTCTGTAAATTTTTTGGGGAATAACCAGCTTCACGAAGAACATTTTTCATTGCAACAGAAACTTCGACAGCGTTTTTTTTCTTTAACGGTTTGGCCCAAACATATTTAGAATAACAATCAATTACTATGAGTATATATCGATAACCTTTATTTTTGGTTGCAAAATCTTGCATTTCAGCCAAATCAATTTGCCACAAATCTGCAAAATTTTTTATTATGGTTCTTCTCCTTCTAAAATTTTTTCGGACCGGTTTATGTAATTCATTGATAATTTGTCGTTTTGTATCACTAATAAACATATTGTATTCCTCCCTTGTATTCAAACTTTGTAATACGATGATACATGTACATGTATGTGTTGCAATATTCTCTTTTACAATGATCGTTCCTGACAAATGGCACCCTCTTATGATTCAACTGGTTTTGACCATATAGATGGAAATACTAATCTACCTGTATCTTCCGGGGGATGATGTTTCGCAATAAGTTGCTCAACTTTTTCTATATCTAGTGCAAAATCTGACAAATCTTGTAGTAACTTATTATGAGATTCCCAATATTTGTCTTTGTCACTTTTTAATTTATCCAAATCAATTTTCATATCACTTATCGTTTCATCCATCTTAATTTTAATATTTTGAAATATTTTTGTTACCTCATCCACAATTTCATTTCTCTCCCTTTTTATGTAAGCTACCAAGTTATCGGTTATGAGATTGGCTGATTGTTGTACAGCGGAAAGGATATCAATTTTACAGGTATCCATAAGTAAATTAACATAGTTTAATGTTGTTCCATCCTTTTCATCTGTTGGATCACCAATATTTTTTAATTGTTTGCCTTGAATATCATAATGTTTGTCATTGGTAAGTTTGAAACCGACGCCTTGCGGACCACGATGACCTACACAACCACTCTTTTTTCGACGTCCAAATTTGTCAATGGAGCCCATTATTCCTTTGTGTTCAAATTACAATTGATAAGAAATAAACTAGTATCTGCTTTATATATTTATCAATCATGAAATAAATGTAATCAATATTCCTCTAATACACAATACCTTCCTCCCTTAGTTCGTCTATTATGGACAATATTTCATTTTCGTGACCTGAATGACCAGCCATTTTAGAACTCCATAATAATCTTAAGCGATCAATTAATTCTTTGGGTTTATTCCAATATATGTAGTCCACCTTTTTACCAGTATAGATTTTTCTCGTAGGTATTATACCCGAACCTTTCATGGATCGAGTTCTCATTCTGCGATGCAACAGCGGTTTTATGACTTCTATATACTTTTTCGTTTTGCTATAGTTATAACCAGATGTTACATCATAGTTTTTGTATGCTGCATTAGTTATATTTAATATTTCAGCAAATATATTTTTATTTTCATCGCTAACCCCATTTCCATCACTATTAAGAGCCGGGGGAAGTTTTAAAAATAGCAAATCGTATAACTGCGGATTTCCTTTATACGTTCGAAGTATTTTATTATTTCTTGAAAAGGAAATATTTTTCCCATGAAATCGAACTTCGGCATTACCCATGGATAGTTTTCCACTATCGGTATCAACACGAACCCCGTACTTGGTATCGTATGCAGGATCGCCGATTCTCACTCCTTCAATATAATTTGAAACAATATTTGGTAATTTTTCAGCATCACCACTATACATAGCAGGACTTGAAGCTGTTGTTATTGATGATGGTGGTGTTTCTATAAAAGAAGGGTTTTTCATTATTGTTTGGTCTTTCTCAAATTTGGGTGTTTCAACCGTACTAGCACTGCAGGTGGTAACTTTTTTAGGGGGTGTTGCTAAATACTGCTGTGAGGCATGAAATTTACGATTTGTATCCTTAGTTGTTTCAGAAATAGTTTTTAATGGCTTCGTCAGTGGTTCATATATTTTTTCCAATGCAGCTTGATTTTCAACATGTCTATTTTTTATATAATTGAATTTCTTTCGAACAGAATCAGTTGCTTCTATTAATTTCCTTTTTAAATCTATTTCACTAATATTATTTGCGTCCTTATCAACTTCGACCTTCTTCATTTTTTGATGTGTACCCATCGCCACTTCCTTCACAATTAATGTAAAAAATCGTATGCATTATGGATATATGTAACTATCTAAACCTTTCCTATATCTACCTTCATGTATTTCACTATCTTTATCAATAACCAGAAATCCATATTTATCTAACCAGCATTTTGCACACATATCCAGAAACTGTTTGAAAGTAACATCCGGCGACACATGATCTTGAAATATATGATGTAAATTCATTTCGTCTTGCTTGAACATAACTATAAAATTCGAATTGTCTCTAATTAGTTGTTTTGGCACTCTAGAATATGTTTGAGCCAAATAAAAACTATCTATAGATTTATGTCGACCCATACTAAAATATGATCTAATAATATCTTGTTTCTCACATATAACATCATCAAATATAAAAACCGAGTTCGACTTGGCGTCAGAGGGTTCAACGATTTCAACATTATTGTTAAATGTATAAAATCCTAATCCATCAATGGGATTTAAAATCTTTCGAAGATATTCATATTTTGGTTGATACAATGATTTGGAGTATAAATAAATGTTAGCAAAACGTAAACCATGCGGATGTGTAATAAGTGATATCATAACATTGGTTTTCCCACAGTTCGAAGGGCCAATCACCAGACCTCGAATTGTTGAAGGTAGTAGCGGTCCATGGCGTCTGTTGTTAATATTTACACCACTTCCTACACGTTCATCGAAATTATCCACTACAAACGTCGCCTTTTGTTTTACAATCCGCATTGTTTGAGTGTCGGATACTATATAAATAGAAATGAACTGTATACATAATATTTAATTGGCAGTTAGCTTTCTTGGTATTGCGATTCTATAATCTAATAGAATATCAAACAAATATAATTACATTTGTTTATTACCTTTTTGCTCATTTTAATGCCGTTCGTCAGCGAATCTAGACGTAAAGTGTTAAATTCACGAAAAGGAAGGGGATTTATAAATTCTTTAATAAATAAACTACCGTTTGAATTACATTTGCCTGGAGGATATCAGTACTGTGGTCCTGGCACAAAATATCAAAAAAGGATATCAAGAGGTGATCCGGGTATTAATCCTCTCGATCAGGCTTGTAAGGCACATGACGGTGCTTATGAAGATTATAAAGATTTACCAACACGCCATAAAGCAGACTACGAATTAGAGCAACGCGCCTGGCAAAGAGTCAAATCCAAAGACGCTAATTTTAAAGAAAAGGCAGCTGCTTGGTTAGTTACAAACATCATGAAAGCAAAGCGACGTCTAGGTATGGGTTGTAAATCTAAATCCATTCCGAGAAAGAAAATAAACAAAAAGAAGAATATTAAGAAAAATATAGTTAGCTTTGGTGGTGGTATTGTTCATAAAGTACGAGATGAAATACGTAAAGCTGGTGGTAAACGATTTGTTTCTGGTAATGCACGAAAAGCAACCCAATTCGCTTTACAGGCAGCACGAAGATTTGTGAGAACATCAGGGGGTAAAAGAAATATTCGCACTCCCCGAATTATACCTATTCCGAAGGTTGGTGGAATATTACCCCTAATTCCTATTTTTGCAGGACTATCGGCATTAGGAAGTTTAGCCGGTGGAGCTGCAGGTCTATATAAGACTATTAGTGATGTGAAAAATGCTAATCAACGATTATCTGAAGAAGTACGTCACAATAAAAAAATGGAATCTGTAGCCCTTGGGAAAAAAGGTGAAGGTTTGTATTTAAAACCATATCGAACTGGATTAGGACTTTATCTGAAATCAAATAATTCAAAAAACTTCTAAACTCCCTACCTCGAAGACCTCTCAGCGATAACGATATTAGATATTATGCTAGTATTTTAAAAATCCCATATTTTCGAGGTGTATTCATGCGAGATGAACTTCCTGAAAGTGGCGCCCGACATAATGAATCAGCTGTTTTGAACTTAGACAGCTTAAATGGTCTGGGAACCCATTGGGTGGCATACAAGAAAATTGGTAATATTGTTAATTACTACGATAGCTTTGGAGACCTTCCGCCACCTAAGGAACTTATAAAATATTTACATATAAAACCAAACCCACTGCTCAAAATTTACTATAATTACGATCGTGAACAGAAGTTCAATACAGTCTGGTGTGGGCATTTGTGTTTATCATTTCTTACTAACAATGGAATTTCCAACGTGTCCAAAAGAAGAGCGTGACAAAATTAAAAGGATGGCTAATTCATTACGAGTTTTTTCCAAATATAGAACGCTTACAAAATTGACAAAGGAACAATTAGCAGATTTTCCTAAAGAGGTAATGATCACCTGTGCTCCACATGAAATCGCATGGGTATGGGATAAATTACCTGAACATCTAAAAAGCGACATTGATATATTGAAATATCAATACTGTTTGGAACATTACAGTGACGACAATACATCGCAATCTACTGATGTGAATGATGGGCCTGTTCCACGAAAATTTCTATGTTGTTATTGCAATGTACGTGATATTACAGTGGCATCTGAAAATAGGCTTAGTGGAAGAGCTAATATAGTACCATCAATTTCAAGGCAGGAGATACGTCTAAATTGCTGCTGTAAACAACAATAAAATATTGTGCTAACAACTTATATACGTCAGTCATGTCTCGTACATTCACATTGTCAGGGCAATCTAGCGTACTAAGCAGCGACTATTACCCTCCACTTGATTTAGATACAAATAGTCGATATGGGTTAGGATTACATGGATTCTATTCCTACAATTCCATATTAAATGTTGATGAGAAAAATAATATTATTGGTTTCAAAATTAAGAACAAATCACCTTCAACTTTTATCCAATTACCACCAGGTGCATATGAAGTAGATGAAATGAACAGAACAATTCAAAATATTTTGGAATCTATTATAAAACATAATAGTAAGGACAACAGTTTTGTTATTGATAAATACTTTACATTAAGAGCTAACAATAACACTCTAAAATGTGAAATTTTATCCAAATATGACATCGACTTTTCTAATGAATATTCATTAGCAAGCATAGTAGGATTCGAAAGAAAGATATATCCTGCAAATATTTTACACGAATCTACTCTACCAGTGGACATCATGAAAGTTAGAATAATTCGTGTTGATTGCAATATCACTTCCGGAGCCTATGTGAATGGGGAAGAAGCACACACACTATATGAATTTGATATAGATGTTGAACCTGGTTTCAAACTTTCCAAGGAACCACAGAATATTATTTATATGCCTGTAACACCGGAAGGGCGTCAGTTTATCCATAACATTACATTGCGAATATTGGATGATAATGGTAGTCTGGTAGATTTTCGAGGTGAAAAAATTATTGTGAAACTGGAACTAAAGAAATTATACTAAAACAACAATATATAATGGGTTTCTGTTTTAATCATAGAAAACAGTCATCATCTCTACCATCTACAAAAAGTGATAAAATTTCGGACACACACCAAAACAAATCTATTCTACGAAAGAACGTTAAACAATCAACATCTAAGCTGTCAGCTAGAGATCGTATTTTCCTTCAGTCAATTGGATTGAAAGTAAAACCTTAATATTTATAATTATGGCATCAACCAGTGCAAAGTTGGATGTGTTCGATGAACCCTTGTTTGATAATTCATTAGTTAGTCTACATGAACACACCTACAAACCATATGGATCACCATACTATAGAAATTCGGATGAAATACGAATTCCTATTCATTTCCAAGATCTTATTCTTGATATTGCAGAAAGTTACATATATATAGAAGGTAAATTTACCCCTAGCGATCTCACTAAAGTATGTTACTTATCCAACAATGCATTAGCATTCCTCTTCGATGAGATTCGTTATGAAATGGGTGGAGAACAAGTGACTGTTATTCGAAAACCAGGTGTAACTACTACAATGAAAACTATGGTTTCATGGGGTCAAACACAATTAAAACCACTTTTATCGTATGGATGGGGTTTAACAGAAGAAAACCAGGATATTTTGGATAACAACAGTCATATATTTAGTGGAAAATTACCTCTAAAATATCTTATGGGCTTTGCTGAAGATTATACCAGGGGCATCCTCAATGCCAAACAAGAACTTATATTGATAATTGCCCGATCTTTTAAGAATTGTTACATTGGAGAAGTTGACGCCGATATTGAGATAAATAAAATCGAATGGAAAATAAGACACATCATCCCTGAAGATAGACAGAAACTGAAATTGTTAAATCGCATTAATAAAGGTGGTGCTCATGCTACAGTTAAGATGGCGTATCGTATGTGGGATCTATATGAACTCCCTACATTACGAAAAACTGCCTCTGATATTTGGGCTATAAAAACAACTAACAGTTTAGAAAGACCTCGATATATCATTATCGGTTTCCAAAGTACTGATAGCTCTGATAACAGAAGCAAAAATGTTACTCGATTCAGTCATGCAGACATAAGTAATATTCGTCTATATTTAAATTCAGAAGTATATCCTTATGAACGTTGGAATTTAGACTTTGGGAAGAAATTAGATTCTGCAGCTTACTATGCGTACGAAAATTTTCAACGCTGTTTCTATGATAAAGACAATCATGAACCGATGATGGATATTGGAGAATTCCGAAAAAACCCGCTATTTGTTATCGACTGTTCACATCAACAAGACGCCATGAAGACATCCACTGTAGATATAAAGCTAGAATTTGAAACCCGAAAGAAAAACTTTCCTGAAAATACACGAGTGTATGCATTGATAATTCACGATGCTTATATGTCTTACAATGCTTTGGATGGCTCTGTACATACCGGATTTAAGTAATCTAATGAATATCTTAGAAATCCCAATATATTTTTTTTAGTTTTTGTATTTTTTATTATATATAACTGTATTTAATATGATGTATTTTTATATATGTTCTTTTTTCTGTATTTATATAAGAAATAAGTTTACAATAAAAGTATAAAATCATAATTTTATTTTATTTATGTCACAACAGAAAGACAAAAATAATTATTATGATACAATTTATTAATATAATACACTATTTATATAATAATCATAAAATAATATATAAATTACATACAAATTTAATATTATGTTTGACAAACGTCATCGTCATCGTTATCTTGGTCGTCATCACCATTTTTTTGAGGTGCTAGCTTGTATTTTACAACAACTGCATATGGCAGAAAATCGAGCAAATCAGAACAAAGAAAACTTTTTAATCCTATTTCCACCATTTTCTCACAAAATTCGTCCAAATTTAAAGTTCCACTTAAATAATCATCACATATTGAAGCACCACGACGATACATTTTATAATTTTCTTCCAACATTTTTGTCTTTTCAACGGAAAAGTAGTAGTCCATATCATAATTACAAGCATTCATACGATCCATTGCTATACAGTCTAACTCGTTGCTCATTCTTTTGACTGCTGACTGAATGTCGACAGCTTCGGTCCAATTTTGGCTAGCATATTGCATCCACATATTTCCTAATAGTTTCTATAAAAATAAAAAAGAAATTGAAGTCAGAAAGGATATTACACTGAAATATATATATCCATACCATTACCTATTTTACTTATAGGATAAAATGAAGAACAACCTTATATGATAATGACTAGATAGTGTAAATATTTATATAATTATGAAACTAAATTATACTACTCTATACAAGATATTTATTACTACTAGATATTTATAAATTAACAAAATTACAAATAAATTTAATTTATAATTCCAAATTTTATCAATGCTTTACATTTAGCATCTTTAAAGGTAGGTTCACTTTGACCTATATAAGTTATCGTATACTTTTCCCAAGAAGAATTCATTTTCTCCAAACTGTCTTGTGATATATGTTCTGTAACTCTCTTTGGTAAGAAACACTTGAAATCTGAATTATCCTTTTGATCAAAAAGTACAGCTAAAATGCACTTTCCATAACGTGAATTGACGAAAGACAGTTTTTTAATCAAATAAGGTGTATTAATATCCAATGAGGCAATTGATCTCCGAGCAATATCATTAAAATCACCATTAATATTGCTATTAATTTTATTTAAATCATCAATTGATAATGCCATTTTTTTTTTGTTTAAAATTTTTTTAAATTCTAAATAATATCTAGTTAGCAATAAACACAGTAATTGTTCTCACTTTAAAAGATTTTGCCACAAAACAACACAAAAATTTACACTACTGTAGACACTAACTGTTAGGTTGATACCAAACGAAATATGATTCTCTATTTTGCTCTCCTCTCTTATATAGTAAATCCCTTCCATTATACTTCGTACGTCACACTGCCTTTTGTATACATACTCCACTAACTATAAAAATTACAGAGGTCAATGAATGTGCATATAACATCCAATCGGTAGAGGTTAAATAAATGTCACATCACTTAGTACTGATATGACCTCCAATCGGTAGAGGTCAAATAAAATTTACCAACTGATGTGACCTTCAATGTCATTGAAGGTCATCAAATACGTTACCGCAAAGGTCATTTTAAAGAGGAAAGTGGTGGGGGGAGACTCAGAACCGGTGAAAATACCCTACTATAACTAAAAGCACAAAGAGGCTTTACTTTTCTGTCTCCTATTGGTAGCACAGCACTTGCACGCTATATATTGTACTGTGTCAATCGTCGTCATAGAAAATTGCACAAGACCAGATAGAGACCATATAACTCTATGCAACAGGTGTTGTAATTGAGCAACAAATACGATATAAATTTAAATATAGGTACCTACTTACTAAATAACGATAAATTACACACATTTTCTTAATTAAGCTATTAAATCTACATCTAAACTTTGCGACCCCCTTAGAAGGAAATAGCGGACTCCTAAGGGTCCACAGACCAAAGATTAAGAACCACTGGTCTAGATTATTTTTTATCGTTGCATCTGTTCTTAATAGAACTAACAGTCAACCTTGCGGGACGCCATTAATTACAAGTTTTGACTGAAAAAATTTGGATTCTATTTTAATAAAAAACGTTTTTCGTAACCAAAGGTCTTACTAAAATCCAATCAAATTGTATATACAGAGTTTCCAGAGCCTAATAATAAAGTCCGGTTGTTTGTTAAGGCGGAGGAAATATCGTGCTGTTGGATGATATTACATTATTATCAATTGAAAAAGGCGACTACTTATTTCTATTATAGTAGTAACTTAAAATCAACAAAATAATCCTTTTTAAATTTATAATTAAAATTTTTGGACAAATTATGTGAAAAACATTTGTTACACAAACCCGTACTTTTCCTAACTGATTATATAAATAGCTATTTTGTGCTCCGATTACGGCTCAGTTAGCTAATTAGTAGTTACAGCTTTTTTATATCTTCAGTAGTAACTGTCCTTTGCTTATTTTTTAGCTTAGAAAGACATGTACATACAGGTACTGAAGTAATAAAATATTATGGCGTTACGGCAATTTTTTATTAAAATTTGGTACCTGAACATTTAGGTTATTTGTACAAAACACAACACTTTACGTTATACAAAACATATATAACAATGTAAAAATATATTCATAGAACTAAAGTTAACATTTTATAATATTCAAACGAGATCTATGATGGTTTTATACTATTACAAAGTAATATTAATTATATAGATAAGTAGGTACCCAGAACTTAAATCATGCTAATTGTCCAGAAGCCCCCGTTCTTCAAATATGTATAAAATATAATTCTAATAGAAAATTATATAATTGATGTTGTTTCTTGGTCTGGTGATAGGTCAATTTCAAGTAGAAAAACCAGTAGTAATATTTATTTTATATTAAGTGCTTAGCTTGCTTTAATATTAAGTTAAAAATTGTATTTTTAATGTGTAATTTTCAATGTGTTTTGTTTTAATTTATTGTAATGTTATATTATTTATGTAACGCATTTGCATTTCTAGAGCCCTGAAGATGGCTTAAATATAAGCCGAAACGTAGGCAATATGTAAAAAATTGGTTTTTCTACTTGAAATTGACCTATCACCAGACCAAGAAACAACATCAATAATTTATGAAAGGTCGCTAGGTACAACATAGAAAATTATATATTTTTTATATATTATGTAAGATGAACAAATCAACAGAGGGCAATTTTTGTAGATGCAAGGATATCAATGCTTCATTGCTTCAATAATTATGTATAACTTACATACCTATTACTTCTTAATCTCATTTAGGTTATGTTAAAACCAGCACTAGACAAAACTATTTATAGTACTAAAAACACTCTAGATATGATTATATTGCTAGTCACTATTCACGAAATTAATTATGTAAGTACCTAGGTCCTAGGTACACGCTACATTAATCGAAATGAAGGCGTCACCATCCAACGCTCTCAACGGTTAGTGGTAGTGCTTTTTAAAA
Source organism: Monochamus alternatus (assembly GCA_037114965.1). NCBI lineage: Eukaryota > Metazoa > Arthropoda > Insecta > Coleoptera > Cerambycidae > Monochamus > Monochamus alternatus. The sequence goes on along the minus strand of CM073427.1, from coordinate 43,794,962 downwards.
TTAGTAGTACCTTCATACACACATTAGGCATATTTTTACAGTCAATTATATAGAAAATTTGGTATGTTCAGTAATTTTACAATGTAAAAATGGATTTCACATTGCTAATTGTAAATATATTACGTTATTATATTCTGTAAATGTACACTTGATGTTATAATTACATAGAAAGTTTACGGTTTTGTTGTATATTGGCAGTTTTCTTTTAAAATTACAAGCGTCAGTGTAATATCATCATTATTTTTAGAATTATTTTAAGACAATTATAAGAATATTCTTACAAAGTATATTTGTAAAGTTACTGGCCTTTTTTTAAGTAGGTATACTTAAAATTTACCTTTACATATGGGTTGTATATTATTTTAAAACATTTTGCTGGACCACAAAATTTTCGAGCATATCAGTATACAGCTATCTCAATTATGCTAAAAAAATGTGTGTAACGATACATGCAATTAAGATTAACACAACAATGTAAATATTTTAAGCTGCGAAAGATTAACTATGGAAAAGAACTGCTAGTCCTGTATGTATATGTATAGCGATGTGACGCAGATCTCGCCCTACTTGCCTTCTGTCACATATATTCGCCTCAAATCAGACCCGTGGGTTTCCTCGATATTTCCTCGAAATATCTGGGACCTGTCAACAAAATTCGTTTGTATATGGCTAATTACTGAATTGATTTATTTATTACAAGGGACAACACATTTCAATTTCTAGTTGATGTATTTGTTTAAAATATACATAATAAAATAAAAAAATGTATACTGATAACGGCTAGATTTTTTTAATTTTAGCTAATATACAATTTTATTTAATATTATGCAAGTGCAAATTTTCATAATACTTTGAATTTCGTATTGTAACTACTGCCCTCTATGGATAAACATAAAATTTTGAATTTAGAATTTCACAGATCACTTCAAAGAAACTCGAGATACTGAACCCCATCCATTCGATTTGGTAATCCGAATGGTCCAATAAAGCGATAATCGACAATACCTACCCAAACATTTAAGGAAAAGCGTCGTTGGAAATGATCTCGTTGACTCGCATGCGGATTTTCAAAATTCTAAACATGAGTATTATAATGTTACACATCGCATTCCGTGTAAAAGTAACTAACACGTCAGCTGTAAATCTGGGTTTTTGAGCATTTTGTTGCAACAACTATTCACAAAATATAACTCATAAGGGATAATCCTTTGATATTATTGCTTGGACACGGGGATTCTCTTCAGCAATCTTTAAAATGTGTTCCTTAACTGCTGCAGTAAGCCGTGGACGTCCTGGACATCCATCTCTTCCACGATTCGGTTGCAAATTTCCCGTGTTACTCACGCGCTGCATTACTGCGGTAAAAGTAGCTGCATTTGACATATGTCTTCCGGGAAATAATTCTGCGTATGAACGAAAAGCTGTTAAAGCAGCCTTACTTATTAACGATAACGATATCCATTATCCACCAACTTCGAGTTGCTATACACATAAGCCATTTTTGCACTTGAAAAAAACTAATGTAAACACTATCGCAAAAACGTTAATACTAAAAATGTGGGTAGAACGCATTCCGATGATGCTAGAGACTACAGTAACCTAAGATGTAAAGGTTGAAAATACTACAACTTCAATAATTTTTTTCTCGGAAACTACGGATTCATCAACAAGGCGTCACGTTAGTCCAACTAGCGGAGTTTACGCGAAAAATTTAGGCCTCTGTTGCACCAATTTAAATAAAAGGCGTAACCCTATTCTGCCGTACTTAGTAAAAAGGTGGTAACTGACAAAATGCAGTTACTGAGTAAAATGCCCAAAACTTTAGCGATTTAGACTGCATAGATTTTAATTGTTTCTATTAAATTTTGTTATAGATATAAAAGATTGCTATGCAAAATATTTTTCGGTATGATTAATTGTAAATTTGTTTTCTTACAAAAAAAATATGTCAGTTATTGTTTTTATGCTTCATGTTTCATTCTTTAGAGAAACGTCTGCATGAAATAAAAAGACGGTAACTGACATATTTTTTGCACTTGCCGCTTTTTCACTACTTAGCGTTTGAGTTTGCCGCTATTCAGTAGTAATAATAGACGCTTGTATAATGTTATATCAGTAACGTAGATGTATTGATAATCTCGAACGTAACGTATAGTAACATGGTATATTATTTTTAAATGACATATACCTAATGTGCCAGTATTTATTTTTTACTTATTTTCTTTCTATTTTAAGTGTAGCCTAATTGAGTATAAAAAACAAAAAGAAAAAGAACAATTTAAATTTGCCCAGATAGTCGCGTCAAATTAGCATGATAAAAGTGAAAATGGACAACTTTTTGCGGAGAAGTCCGATTGAAATGCGGTTTTCTGCAAAATGTTCAGGGAATTGTTTATAACAAAAGGTACATCTAACCTCTGTACGCTCGCAAATTTTTAATTGTTTATTTAACAAATGACCCATTTTTGTTGAACATATGGCAAATGTCACACACGATTCAACGAAAATGTCTGGAAAATGTTCTCTCGGGGGTTTTCGAGGTCCCTCTTTATCACTTTCGTGTTAGCTTTATTATTTATTGCTAAATTGTTGTAACTGGGCTAATTAACAAATTAAAAACTCCACCCCCGAAATCACTAGAGAACCGGAATTTTTTCCAGGATTTCTGGCTTATGAAGGCAAACCGGCACAAGATTTTTGCAAATATAATTGTTTTAGTTTAGGTGATATGTTTTTTTATTGTGTTTTCATTACTGTATACTGTCTTAAGGGCCCCACAGACTTCGTACCATTCGTGCGAACACGACCGTAAGGACCAATCGCGTAAGAAATGGTGTAAAAATTGGCTTTTGAAGAGAAATGTATTTTCTCATGTCAATTTATTGAATGAATTAAAATTAGACCTAGGAGTCTGGCACAACGAAAACTCCCTAGTGGAGTCTATTTTTTTAATAACCATATCTTTTGACGCATTTTCATCTACTTCCTTTAGTTTACTTATTTTTTATTTATTTCAACATGGGTAATCCAACAGACAATTCAATGCCCAATAACAGGATTACACAAAAAAAAAACAAATTCGTAGTAAGTACTTACATCAAACCTAAAGAAACAGTGAGTACCTACAATTAACACTAATGTTGTAAAGGATTAACATATTAACATAATTAAGTAATCGTTATAATTCTTCTGTAACATACATATTGGAGAATTACTTGCATAACTAGTCCAACACGATGAAATATAAAAAAGATTAGCATGTCTAGAAAAATGTGAATGGTGACTAAAATAAATTTGACTGAAAACATAAGAAGAATCAACAATATTGGTAAGTAATTTGTACAAAAATATAAAGAAACAGTTATTCTCCTAGAGACGCTTTAAAGCGGTAGTGCGACAGTCTGACATCATATAGTTCATATAATATAAATTTCTCTTAAATCTATAATTGAGCACATCAACAAATCTTTTCTGAACATTTTCAACTACTACCATATTCCAATTTACTTCTAACTAATGCATTATACAAAATAATAATTGAAGAAGGGTTAGTGGAATACTTTGTATTGCGTAATATAAAACCTAGAGTTCTCATAATTTCTGTGCTGTTGAATCAACATGTGCCTCAACAGATAATTGACTATCTAAAATTATACCTAGGTCCTTAACTTCACAAACGACTCTCAAAGTATGACCGCCAATGTTGTAATTGTAAGCAATATTAAGTTTTTTTTCTGGAAAATGTACTATGGCATTTACTAATACACATTAAGGAAAAGTTTATGAGATTTGCAATATTCATTTAATCTGGACAGATTAATGCAGTCATCCACAGATTGAACAGTCATTGATAATTTAAGGTCATCGGAAAATAAATTATAATTTTAATAATCGAAGCAGGAACTAATGTCGTTTATAAAAAGACAAAAAAGAAGTGGTCCCATATGTCGGTCATGGTAATCTTTTGATTGACAAAAATTCTTTAGAAATCATAGCTCTAGTTTCAGTTAGTACGTCTATGTGGTACGTATTAAATGGAACGAACAACACACGCACACTGAAATCCGGGAACGTACACTCCAATCCGTACGTTCCAAAAATCAAACCGAAACAGATTTTACACGTGGTTAAACCGTGCCGCTTTTTTCTCCACACACTGCATGCCTGGCACGTTCGTGCATAACTGTGCGGACCAATTCGCGCTAATTAAACGAAGTCTGTGGGACCCTTTAGTTACCGATATTTTGTCTTATACGTTATTGTTTTGTATTAATTTAATTATTCACAAGTTTAGTATTCCTTTGTTGCCTTTAATATTTAGAACAAAATACGATCAATGTTATCCTAATCTAATCTACAATTTCCACTGCATTATTGACCCAAACGTTAGTTTCGTGTATTCGTACTGTTATCAAGAACAAACTCGCTCTTTTGATAACAGTAACAATTAAAGGTTTACATGACACTGAAGCTATAGGCGTTAATGTCAAGTGCTCGGAACTTTAATGACATTTTCGATAACTGCAACCCAGCTCATCCAGCGGTACTTATCGGTGACATAAATTATATCGATTCGTTTTATCTTCTACTGCCCTAATAGAGATTCGAAACGATTTATTGAAGTCATTAGCTAGTGGCTAATTCGTGGTCTAACGAAACACGTTGATACGGAGCTAGTTAAAATTAAAAGATATGATATACTAAGCCATATATCCATATAGTGACGCAATATAAGGTGGATGGTGGAAAGAAAGTAGCTTTAATGTCGTTGATATATATCTCTTGATATTTCTAAAGACACATTTCTTTCTGCTAAGCTTCCGTTTTAATTGAAATCATTTAGATTTTTCTACCGCTTCTCTTTAGAACTATGACTCAGATTTACTAGATACAGGTCCAACAAGCTAATAATAAGATTTTGATGATAGGGAGCTGATTTGAGTCAAGAGGCACATGTAACTCTCTAGTCCTTCTAAGTGAAAGGTAGTTAGGCCTTTGTCTTTGTTGAAATTATTATTTAGATATACATGAACATGGAATTATTTAGATTTATTTGGATATATATTTCATATAAGTTAGTAAACTAAAATCAAAAACAGATATGCTGGTGATACTTTGTCATCTAGCCTCGTGTAACACCATGCAAGGATTTTTGAACTATATTAATATAATATACTAGTCGAGGCAATGAACTAAAAAAGTTCTAAAACTAGTTGTGGTGGACGGATCGGAATGCGTTTTTCTCCATTCCCTTCCAAAAATTATTTGTAAAAAATGTGGCGACATGGAATTTCTGACAAATCGGAAATTGCATTGCTGCAGCCAAAAATGCATTAAAAAAATGCATTATTTGAGATTCCTCTTGGAACATGTCAAAACTTGGTAAATAAGTGTCAGAACTGGCCCAGATCGGGTACTCGAGGGTTTTTGAGGTCGCTGATCACGAATATGATATTCAAATTGACCCCCCGAACACCTGGAGCTCAGGACCGCCGATGAACGTCCAACTTTTGGACTTTTTACTAGTTTATTGCCTCGACTATACCTATTCAGATATCAGTTACACAATGAAGTTGAACGATGGTACTCTTCCACTCATATATGTCCTTGTTAACAGGTACTATTTTTTAGGATAGCACTGTACAGAAAGCAATATAGATTATAGAAATAACTACAACTCGATGGTCCCGAACCGTATGGAATTTGGGAAATATATAAAAATCTTGCCTTAGAATTTGCGACGAATCATTAGAGCAAATATCGAAATCGGTTATATCATCTAATGTTTTTGTTAAGAGAATGCCTGATAATTTTGTTTGTTTTCGTTCGATGCAGGTAGCTGAGGGTAGCATATAATGTGCACATGAAATTAATTACATTAGAAAAGAAAACTAGGAAGTAACACTTTGAATAAGGAAAATTTTGAATTTGATTATTTTGTCATGGACAACAAAGTCTGATAATAATTTCATTAAATTTCTTAAGAAGAAAATAAACTAACTGAGTTAAAGTATTCTATTCGTTCACAGACGTATTTTCGGAACTGTTGCCGACATGTATTGTATGCTAGCTTTTGCCTTTCCTTAAACTTTTTAGAATGACATTTAACTTGACATGAATTTGAACTTATAAATTGAGCCTGACAAGCATGTAGTTATTTCTTTTAGTCGTGTATTAGATATTCATAACTGTATATGACATTTATGTCTGGAAAATCCTTTGGTTAGAAATTTATATCCTACTATATGTAGAGGGTGTAACAAAAAAGCAGCTCATACCATTAACTGCATATTTTTGGTGATAAAATATGACAATTTAACTCTATTTACCTGTATGCAAAAATGCCTCCCTTAAAAGATACTTGGTGTAAAATTTAAACTTTTGAAATTCGCGATAACTTTGCCAATTTTCACATATAAGTTTTAAATTTAATAGAAATACTTATCATGGTTAACCAAATTATCAAAGGTATTATTATAAACGACGCCTGAAAAACAAACGTAGAAACCGGGTGGCCTTCCTATTTTTTGAAGTGCGCCCATGTACAATTTAATAATAATATAGTTTTTATTATTGTTATTTTATCAGTCTTGATAATAATTCGTACCACTCTCCTTTTTCAAAATAGCTTTGATTTTTGAAAGTCATGCTACGTTAGAAGTAGCTGCAGAATATTGGGTTGCACTTAACAACATTTTTAAATTTCAAAGAAACACCCAAACAATTTTTTTATATAATTTACTTAGGGTTTTAAATATTTGATTACTAATTTTATACAGAGTTGTATACATAAGGCTAGCCAGCTTTACCATTTTTACGCAAACAAAATGATTTTAACTACTTATATAATTTTGTTTACTAAGAAAAATTAAAACAATATTTAAGAAACAGATTAGTTGAACACACTTACAGTAATTTCATCCCAACAAACAATTAAAGTTAAAATTACGTTAACTTGATCTCTGAATTGGTCAAAACTTTTCATGACCAATTCCGTATAAGAAAAGTTTACCTATATTCGTTGGCCTTTTTCCTTATGTGGGGAAAAAACTAAAGTAATATGGAAGTTAATAATTGGTTGGCAAGAATTTTATTCCAATAACATAATTGGAACTAAAAGAAATACGGACCAATTTTATGTTAAAATTTCAAAATATAAAAGACATTATTACCAAAATATACCCTAATTATGCCCTTTATATGACATACTTTTGCCAGAGAGAGATTATATGTTTGACTTTATACATTGTAATAGCAAACAGGGATAGGAAGAAAAAGAAAGACTGTAAGTCAGGCTACTAAACTACAAGTACTGTAGGAGTTAGTATATTTATATATATTTAGATTTTAATATAATAAAGTCTGTATTTTTGGTTTCCATTCATCAAATTGTACAACCCAGGAAATTTTTTCGTATAATGTCATGACCAAACTTTCATAAAAATAACGCGCCTTATAAATATACATTTCTACTATTGCTTTTTAATAATATTTCTATACTGAAAAATAACCTAAAATAAAAACTGCATGTATTTCGTGATAAAATGTATTTAATAATCTTTCATCATAAATGTATTAACTAATATTATCTGTATTAACATAATTGTAATGAGTAATCAATTAGAAATAATGAACAAAATATTTAGTGTTTATTACAACATGGCCGCTCAAATAAAATCAACTTTGAAGTCAGTTTGTCTATAAGTTTTAACCTATAGGGCAGATTGCCTATGCCAATGTTGACGTCACAGGAAAATATTAACTTTGTGGTTGAGATTTCCTCCAAATGAAGATATTTTATGGTAATTTATTACCAATTAAATTATTACTAAGTACCTACATATAAAATTCTACTTTTGGATTTATTAGTGATTGAAAATTCAAATTAAAGCCAATAATATTATGTATGCGTAATAACAAAAACAAAATAAATATTTTCGAACGGAATTCAATTCGAAGTTCAATTCACGTGCTCTACTGAATTCATCTGACATCTTCATCTGTTTATCGATATATTATCATTAGATTGATTTACATAATATGCTTTATTAGCTTAAATTCGTTTTTTATAACTCTGTAATATTGTGTAGGGCTTGGTTTTCACTGCAGATCGCCAAAACACAAAACAATTTCTACGCGCTACGCGCTTACATGAAGATCTATCTCATATAACAAGAAGCTTGTTTCCTAAAAAACCTTTATAAGACACACTTACGTCGGAGTATTATTAACAAGTAAATTTGTACCATAATATAGAACAATATTTCTATTAGGTTAATTTATGGAACTTAACCAATTGAAGGATTTAATAGGGCAAAATAACTAGTTATTACCTTATTTTTAACTACTAGTTGAAAACAAAATAAGTTTTACAATTTCGTAATAAATATGTAAATATTTACCTATTGTAATAATTTAAAAAATCCTTGGATATTGAAGACAGATTTTAAGGCGAAATTAAGTAAATTATAACTTCGTGTTACACGTTATTGGAATGTTAGCATTTGAAAACATAGAATAGGTAAACAATATGTAATTTTGAACTGTATAAATTGACATATATTTAATTTTACTTAGAAGTAATTATATTACTCTTAATTAACAAATTTTTGACTGAAATTTTGGTATTATAAGATTTTGTAACATTGAAGACTATTTTTATGGAGGAAAGTAGTAAATCTTGATCAATTTAGAATTATTTTTCTTGTGTAGTAGTCTATTAGGCTTAAATGTTAGTTGGGATTTCTATACTTTCGCTCAGATAATAGCTATTTTACATTATTTGAAATAGTTTTTAAATAATGGATGGAAAATGTTATGATCAACTGAAAAAACGTCTAATAAATGCGCAGAATAGTTTTGGTAAAAACAGAAGGTTTTTCAAAATATAATATTTTTAATAATTAAAAAAGACCATTAAATCATATTTTAAGCAAGCGACTATGTGGAACTAAAATATGGAAATAGTGAAATTAAGATTAAGATAACATTACTATAATAAACTAAATTTTAGTGTATAAGGGTGTTTAACTAATCTATATATCTATTTTCAGTTTTCTTAGTAAAAGAAATCACAAAGTTGCAAAACATGCTGGTGTTACAATAACCAATATGTAAATCTGGTGAGCCCTATATTAGACACTGAATAAAATCAGTTAGGACATTTAAAACCTTAATAAATGATTAACAAATTGTCTCTTTTGGTGTTGGTTTGACATTTAAAAATGTTTCTCTACGCTATATCTAACGTTAAATTACTTTTGAAAATTTAAATTATCTCGAAAAAGAAAAGTTTTAAGAAAAATTATCAAGAGTAATACAATATTCTAAATAAAATTGTGCACTACATTGTTGCAAAAACGTATCCATGGGCGTACATCTTCAAAATTATGATGAGTTTTTTAAACAATTCAATTACAATAATTCTCTTAAGAGTTTGGTGAACCACAAAAAATATAATTAAATTTCAAACTGATACGTGAAAAATTATTGCGGAAAAAACAGTTGAATAAGTTCCATTTCAACACCCTGTATTTTTTAAGGAGGGCATTTTTGTATATAGGATGTAGGGTTAAATGGTTTTATTTTGTCGCCAAAAATACGCAGTTAATACGATTACGATTTTTTGTTGTGTATGCCAAAATTAACTTGCAATTGTTTATTATGTCACTTAACTGAATAATTATAGTTATATTTCTTTTATAAGACTATAATACCTAAAAGCAATTTTTTTGTTTTTCTTTTAAATTTAATAAAAGTGCTTGTATTTTCTTTCATGTATATTATTAAAGTTTGTTTTCAGGTTTTGGGATCCAAGAAAGAATATCATTTCGTAAGTCATGCCATTCCTGCCGCTCGTGCTAAGAGAAGTATCCCTCATGTGAGAAAACTGAAAGTCGATCCTCTGGTAAGTAAAATATCAATAATTACTTATTTTTATATATTGTTTTTACTAGTATTTATGATGATTTTAAAGCAATTACTTTGTGAGCTAATGCCTCAACCATTATTGAATTACACTTTAATACCTTACCTACATATTATTTACCTATCATTGGCTTTTGTGCTTTTTTACTTTATTATAAAGGTGTTAAGTTGAATTAAACCAATTTTCCTGCAGTTTCTATAACATATATGAAGTCATGTAATATGTTCTTTGATGTCAAATATCTAGATATGCTAAATAAATAAAAAAATATATACTTGCCATAGGAATATAAACAAAGCAAAGAATCAGTTTTGTTTTTTTTTGTGATTAAGATGGTAGATGATGATTACTTGTCTTTATTTCGGCCACAACTAAAAATTATCTCTTCGGATGTCAGTAATTTTGTAATTTACCTTGGCAACATCCCTGGTAATATTACAAAACCATAAGCACAGGACATCATAAGAGAAAATACAGAAACTTTAAGAGGACATTTTTTAGGTAAAAACAGATACAATAAACGGAATATTTGCTTTTTCTACATAGCGAGGAACATCAAAGACAAAGTATAAGTGTAATTACAGGCCATGTCGACATCAGTAATTTGTGAATGACAACCCCAATCAGTTGTTAAAATATCATTGTACATTTGGAAAATTCGCTTTTCTAAACTTATATCTGAGTTGAGATGATTCGGTTGAAAATTTATTTAATATCTATGTAAATAAAAGTAAAATAAAGATTAACTAAATGAAGACAGATCTGTCTTGTTTAGTGAACAAGTCAATTTTATGGTTAAAAAATCTTTCTTTAATCTTAAACTTCTTTATGATTGTCGCAAAGTATTCAATCAGCAATCAAATTTAATTGTAATTCCTGTTGATTCGTGTTTGTCTTTATGGGATTCTTATCGCAGACAAAGAATGCAAAACAATTGCATTAGACTCAGTTTTGAGCGCTTTACCCATTTAACACCAAAATTAAAAGAAATTAAATGGATAGAATATGAAACAACGTAGCTATTTTCTTCATGTTTGTACTATAAGATACATAAATAACAAAACGCCCACCTATCTGTTATCATACAGATTGTTCAGTTATATAACGTCCAACACTACAGGCAAATTCAAGCTACAAGCACAGAAAATATAGCTACGCTTGCGTTAGCTATATATTCTGTGCTACAAGTTTCAAAGCACAAGTTTAGTAAATTCGTTGCGTATACATATCAATAATATATTGTTTAAAAGTGAATTGTTTCTGCTACTGTTACTGGAAAACGAAATTATTGTCTGACAATCCTACCAAAAGGATTTATTTAGTTTTATGTAAACCTTAATATAATTTTTTGTAGTGATTTTTGTTTGTAATTTAAGTAGGTACCACATTTCTCTTTTGTTATCTTTTGATAAGTTAATATTCTTATCATGGACGATTTTAATGTACCAAATTATGGAATAGATGTAAATTATACTAAGTGTAGAGTTTTAAGTAGCTTAATTGACATGCTCAATTTAAATCAATTTAACAGCATTTTGAATTATCAGAATCGACTATTAGATCTTGTAATGTCTAACTTTTCTTCTAATGTTAATAGGGATATTTTGCCTTTTGTAAAAGAAGATCCCTACCACCCTACACTAACAATTGAATTTAAATGTAATTGTCAACATCATCAACAATTTAGTGTTGCGAACAGCAAAATAAATCAAGAATATAATTTTAGAAAGGCAAATTATCCATTAATGTACGAATTAATAGGAAATGGAAACTGGGCTGATGTATTAAACTGTAACGATGTTAATACCGCTTGTAACGTGTTCTATGATGTCTTAAGTAATATTTTTGATCTATCGGTGCCCCTAAAAATTAATCGTCGTCGTCGTTATCCTCCATGGTTTTCTATCGATATCATAAAAAATATACGTATATAGTCTGCATTTAAAAATTATAAGAAATTCAAAACGGATTATTTATCAATATGAGGTGCATTATTAAAGTTCAAATCGAACAAGCCTATACAAATTTTGTACGCGATTCCGAACGACTTATAACGTCAGACTTCTCCAAACTTTGGTCTTTTGTAAATATCAAGAAAGGTCATTCCAGCATTCCAGGTACATGGAACTCATTGATACGCAATATGATAATTCTCAATCCATTGTGGATGTATTTGCTTACTACTTTCACAGTGTATACGTAGCTTCTGATCTCACCTATGAAAATAATAACATACCACATGTACATAATGATAATATGGACATGCCAAAAATTACTGAGTCTAATTTTTTCAATGCATTAAAGAAACTCAAAAATAAAATGACTTCTGGTACTGATTCTATACCTAGCTTTGTTGTGAAAGACTGTGGTCAGGTCTTAGTATATCCTTTGTTATTTATATTTAATCTTTAATTATCTACAGGAGCATACCCAGATAAGTGGAAAATGACACGCGTATGTCCAGTTCTAAAAAAAGGAGACCCATCAGTAATATCTAATTACAGAGCCATTTCCATTTTATGCAATTTCTCAAAACTTTTAGAAATTATACTGTACGAATATGTTTATGTTTCAACTAAAAATATTTTTCCCCTAATCAACATGGCTTTATTAATAAGCGTTCCTGTATTTCAAATTTGGCTTGCATTTCTCAATATATTTGTGAAAACCTTGACAATATGGGGCAAGTCGATGTTCTATACATGGACTTTCAAGAAACCTTTGATCAAGTTGACCGTGGTATATTACTCAAAAAACTGGATAGCATTGGTTTATCAAATACTCTTATTAAACTTATAAAATCTTACTTAACGAATAGACAGCAATTTGTTAGATGCGAAGGATTTATTTCATCGAGTTTCAATGTAACATCTGGTGTCCCACAGGGATTCAACTTAGGACCCTTATTATTTCTTTTATTTATTAATGATTTGCCTAATATTATCTCCTCTTCTAAACTTCTGTTTGCAGATGATTTAAAAATTTACACAAGTATTGAAACTGAAGAGGACTGCATTCAGTTGCAGTTTCAAGTTAACCTTATTAACAATTGGTGTCATTCTAATCGCTTGAAACTGAATACTAACAAGTGTTACGTAATTTCATTTTGTAGGGAAAAAGGGCATGTATTTACGATTATAGTCTTGATGGTGTTAATATTTTAAGACGTGATACTGTGAAAGATTTAGGCATCTATTTTGATTCCACTTTTTTATTTGTTGGACATATTAATGATATAGTTAGTAAAGCTAATAAAATATTGGGATTTATACTGCGAAATTGTAAAGAATTTAAATATATAAAAACATTTAAAACATCGTATTATACATTAGTTCGAAGTAAATTAGAATATGGCTCTATTATATGGTTTCCTATCTATCAATGTCATATCGACAATATAGAATCTGTCCAGCGACGTTTTATAAAATTTCTTTCATTTAAAGAAGATGGTATTTATCCCGTGAGAGGTATTGATAATCAAATATTTCTGGATAGATTTGGTATTGTTTCTCTTGAACTTAAACGAGTATTTAGCATTGTCGCATTTTTATATGGTTTGGTGCACTACAATATTGACTGCGAGACTCTTCTTTATAATATTAATTTTTCAGTACCGCGTATTGAGTCTAGACATAGTTCTACCTTCTATTGTGTTACACCTAGAACCAATATTGTATTTAGAGCTCTTATATATAATGCATGCACTCAATTCAACAAGATTTGTAATCAGTGTAATATACATTTTTCATCAATACACGTGATTAAGAATATTATTTACATAACTAGGTGATTAAATATTATATTGTAATATCCTATTGATATCGTACCATGTTATCAAGTTACCATTGCATACTGCTGTCATGCACCCATTTTTGACAAGCTGGCTGGTCCTTGTGTCCAGATTTGGGTTGCCGTCACTGAATTTCGCACCTGAGATGGTCTTAGTCTCTCGTAAATATTACGTAATGGGATTCTTCATCTCAATAAAGACATTAATATTATTATTACATTTATTTATTTGTTTATTAAATTAAATAATTATAGCAAAATATCTCATAGCTACAAATATGGATAACATTGGCGCATTCGCCAAAATATGCAAAGACGTGATAATCGTGTGGGCTAATTTATTTATTTAGGTACTTTTCAAATTGAATTAATTGGTAGTGTATATGAGTACAACGAAAAAATTCATTATCATAATTTATACCAATATGAAGTTATTTTATAATTGAATTCTGTAAATTTTGTGTAGTAAAGTAATAAGGAATAATAAAGTTTTGAAAACTGTGCGAGCATGTATGAGTACGAAAGATGGAACTATAATTTATATGCTGTAAAAATATAAATTATATGTTGTATATGGAAAATAATTTGGTAATATTATTGATAAGCATGAAAATTGTAGTTGGTTTACTTATGTAAATATTTCAACTATCACGAGAATATCAATTTGGATTTGTCATTATTTGTATGTTCCAAATTTCAGTCGTAGAGTATAGAATTTTAAATGGTTGGTAAATTGCTTCTAACGAACGTGTGCTTTGATTTGTATATAAATTAATCTTAAATAGAAGAAAAGACATCATAATAAAATGTTCATCCTTTAGGAGATACATCTCTTCAAAGTTTCCAAAAAAAAAGTGGAATATTGGCTATAATTTGAAAACAAAAAAGGTATAAAAGTTAAATTTTATACAAATTTTCTACTAATGCATTACCTGGTTTTTAAAGAAACAAAAATGCCCCGATAAACATGTGTCAAATGCAGCTACTTTTACCGTGGTTGCACTACATTTGCTCTCACTATGCAATGAGTTCAAGTGTAGTGCAATGTGCATAGTTGCTGCCAATAATGTATGAGTTCAAAACGGTCAAGAAGTAGAAACATTTCTGTCAGTTTGTAGAAACTGGGTAAGAAAGGCCAAAAAATGTTGTTGCGGCAAAAGCAATTGAATTTGCTATATAAAATCGGCGTTATAAATTGTTATTTATTTCTTTCCTTGAGCACTTCTTTTCATTTTTTGTCCGGTCGCAGACTGCATGCGTTACCGCCTTATCAGGTTTTACAGTGAACCAGATTTCAGTGCAGTGCAGAAGTATATTTTTAAATCAATTTGAAGCTGCCCTTTTTGTTTTTTTTACAGAATTCTATTTGTAAGAGTCCCCTGTATATTCAAAAAATTATCTGAATTACCCTGTATAAACTGTAATACGAATGATAAATGATTTTTTTGTTGTTGTTAATAAACGGTTAGTTTTAAAGCAAAAAAGTGGGAGATGTAAAAGTTTTAAAATAAACCGGACTATCTGACAAGAATTTTTCAATACTCAATTTTTATCAAACAAATAAGTTGTAGCAAAAAATAATTTAGGGGATGCTTATTTCAACTTTCTCCAAGGGGCAGAAGTTTTCTAAAAATTATTGAGAAGTTGCACATGCATTAGTAGAAAATTTGTGTAAAATTTGATTATTATGCCTTTTTTGGTTTTCAAATTACAGTCATCACTTCATATATTTATGGAAACTTTGAAGGACTGTATGGTCCAAGTGGTTAACATTTTACTGAGGTCATTTTTATACAAAACGTGACGAATTGACCGCTGCCATTGCTACTTCTTTTGAAAACACTGTATAGTGTTTATGAAATATCAAGCATGCATTTGAATCGAGTATCTCCAATAACATAGAAGTTTAAAGATTTATTAGATGTCAAGGCCTCCTTGATGCCATTTTGCAATTTATGTTGTTCTTCTGTTCTTCAGATTGTTTTCAAATGTTTCTTTCTATAATTTTATATTAAGTTAAATTTTAATAAATGTTCAATATTTCGGCAATTTTTAAATAATTTGGCCCAATTAGATATAGGGTGATTCAGTCATAAAATCATTAATTTTAAAGGAAGATGGAGAAAGGAAAAATAAGACTAATAAGTATCATACGAATACGTGATTAAAGAAAACCTGAAGAATAGAAAAATTTTTCATTTGAAACCCAGTATATACCTTTTGAGCTGTCCATAATTTCATGTCACGTTTCTGAAATGTTAAAAAATATCCCCAATAATATGTCATCATCATTATTGAACAGTAATAATAGAAATAAAAAATATTTTCAAATCGCTTAACCCCCTTTTCAGACTGTTACTGACCGATGGCGCATTCGATCAATTAATTCCCAAAATCCCGATGTCGGCATGATGTGGCATTACCAAATTAAAATAATTTCTTAATATTGGACATCGTGAATAAACGGTTGTATTGACTATTTAAGAAACTCTTATTTGTTTTCTTGCTCACTTCAGCCAATAATAATTGAAAATGTGTAATAAATATAAATTATATTTTTAACATATGCGATTAATATATTAAATTGCTATTGTTTCCTAGAGAAAACCTCGAGGCAGTTTGAGCATGCCTTGCCATAAAATTATTTTCTATTAATATATCAATGTAAATTTTCCAAACCTTTAGACTTATAGCAAATGTCCAAATACATCACCATTACTTTCTATGCACAAGTTTTTACTTCCAGCGACGAACATCTGTAGTTTCAATATCAGACAACGGTTCGTCTTTATTATCTAATTCGATTTTTTAAAACATTTAAAAAAATATCTTCACATGAACCAAAATAGAAATTAAATCCATTGTCATTTTATCAGAATTACGATTTGTAAATAATAATCAGTTATTTACACACTAATCTACAAAACAGTTTTCTGTTACAACGCTTGTTTTAACGCATAAGAATTACATTGACAGTAGCTTACTAACCAACGTAAATTTGTTTTGGTTGAGGGGTCGAACGGTGAAGTCTAAGGAGTTTGTAAAACACCGGCTCAGCAGTTTTACAACAAAGCATATGATACAAAATACATGTGTATCACCAGCTGCGGATATATTGGTATTCAGTGTCGCCCAGCTTTACAGAATAATAAATTCGGGCTTGTGCGTTATGATGACCCAATAATGCTTAATGTCAGAAATATATTTTTTTATAAAGTATAAGTATCTAAAATTTATGACAGTTCTATGCACCTTTCCCTGCCTCATAATGTTAAACACTGTTATTATTGGCAACGCTGTTTCGCTTTAACGCTCGAATCATATATGGCTTCGCCGACACAAAATCTGTTGCGTACCAGGAGCGTCATGTTACCGAAAGTTATGGGTTGATTTGTTTCTCTTTTAAAAGGTGGAATAATTGTTTTTTTGATTTTCTGTCTTAGTCACTCTGTCTATGCAACAATGGCGACAATAGGGACCAAGTCCCGTACATCCGTTATGATGCATCAAATTCAAATACTTACTGCATAGCTTAACTTTTATAGAATGTATGTGAAATACAAAAGTATTTTTCTCTCAATTAGTACATATTTTAAATTAAAATATAATAAACAAATATTAATTAAATAACACCGTATTGATGGCTAAAATCATGCATTCTATTGTCGTCACTGTTTTGTATAGAAGCACTGTGTATATTTTTAATTGCACTATATTTATTTTACCCAGTTACAACGAACAGCATTTTCCTCACTTTTAAGATATGACTATAATATTAACATAAGCGTCATTTATAATGCAAGAGCAAATAGGTATTATTTATGAACGGCTTATAAATATTATATATATATATATATATATATATATATATATCGGTCAGTAGTCGCGCGGTTTAAGGCGTCAGTAGGTACTTGAATCGAGGTGACTAGATCGGTGTGGGTTCGCGTCCTGCTGCCGATAGACCATATATAAGCTATATTCGTGGAGAGGATTGGCACCCTCTCTGCGGATATGGTAGGCTGGCTGAATAATGTTAACTTGGACCAATGTGAGAGATTGATAGTCCCATAATTAATGAGGTTTTCCAGGTTTCCCTCATTCCTGTACTGAATAGTGGTTAGG